>CM077150.1:47346052-48566866 GCA_039583875.1 Platanthera guangdongensis
TGCGCTAACTCTACCGTATTGGGTTCCCCACCCTAAGCGGGTTCTTAGCGTACTGCGGCATTAAGGGGAATCCTTCTTCGGAGAGAGCCCCGGTCGAATAGCCTTAATGTCTAAGTGAACATATTCCTAGAGATAGGTGAGCTCATTATTTTGAACCTCAAAGTGCAAGTTTTCGTTTTAATTAAATTTGAAACTTTAGATATCTAGTTATTCAAATCTATTTTTTAATCCTGACGCAAATTCGATACCGGAAGTTATCACTTCAAACGACTATTTTCTTAAAATCTAGTATATAACAGCATACTACTTAAAACCCATCATACTTTCTAGTTGCATAATATACTAGTGTTTTCGGAGGAATAGGTAATCAACCCATTACTCGAGTATAATACACTCGAGTAGCACTCCACTCGAGTCAAGACAACAACGATTAGGTGCACTACTTCATCTATGCAACATGAAAGTTGATAGACTCGTCGTCGAACAAACCTTTATGTTAACCATTTATTTATACGATGCATTTTGACCCTCGAAACAACATCTCATGCAGATAGAAACAGCCTACTTGAGTGGCAGCATGAACCACTCGAGTTCCAACATATCTACTCGAGTAGCAGCATACCTACTCGAGTAACAACATACCTACTCGAGTAACAGCATACCTACTCGAGTAGTAGCATAATATACTCGAGTAGAGGCTCATTACTCGAGTTAAAACATGTATTACTCGAGTAGTAGTAGCATATACTCGAGTAGCATCTCACCACTCGAGTTCCAGCAGAAAAAATGACATTAGGGGTTCAAAACGGCTTCCAATCGAAAAGTGGTCAACACAAAGTTGTAGATCTTGTCGAGACGAACAAATATCATGTTAACCATTTTTTGATACGACGCTGTTTTGACCCTCAAAACGGCGTCCGAGCAAAATCTGAAACAGGCTATTCGAGTAGAGCCATAGCTACTCGAGAAGACTCAGAACGGAAGCCCAAACGAGCGCCGAAATAAATGAAACTTGCACCGAAGGCGAACACTAACGCTAAAAATTTAACGGCGAAATCAAAACCACAAAACTTAACTTATCAACTCGAAAACTTTCAGTTTCGACGAAAATCCCAAAAATCTGGTCAATCAGACCAAACGGACGCGAAAATGCATTAACGGTGCAGCGCCGACAACATGACGTAAAAAGGGGTAATGCCTCGATGTCATAAATATGACGATATCAAATCAAATAAAATCATCGAGAAAAATCGGGGGTGTTACAGTCACTCCCCCTAAAAGGAAGTTTCGCCCCGAAACTTAATACAACACCAAAACCAATCCAAACGATAGAATCAAACATCGTAAAAACAAGGAGACTTACCAAAACTAAGGGAAAAGATGAGGATGATATTTCCTCATCGCCGACTCCAATCCCACGTCGCGCTCACGATGTCTTGATTTCTCCAAAGAGCCTTGACCATGGGGATTGTCTTTCTCCGCAGCACTCGATCCTGAGACTCCAAAATACAAACAGGCACCTCCACAAAAGAAAGGTTTGGCTCCAACTGGGGCACAACATAGAGAATCTGCCTGTCGCTCAACACGCACTTCCACAGCTGACTCACATGGAAAACATCGTGCACTCCGGGAAAATTTGCCGGTAGGTCTAGCCTATAAGCTGAAACACCAATCCGCTCAACAATTCGGAAGGGTCCCACATATCTCGGGTCCAACTTATGATTTTTACCAAATCGCTTCACACCAGAAATCAGGGAAACTTTTAGGAAAACCATATCCTTGACGACAAATTCCAAATCGGTCCTGCGCCGATTGGCATACTTTTCGTAGCGCTCCTGGGCTACACGAAGCTTCTCTCGGATGAGCCTAACTGAAATTTCCATCTCTTCAAGGGCTTCTGGACCTAGCAACGGTCTCTCACCAACCTCAGCCCAAAATAAAGGAGTCCTGCAACGTCTCCCATATAAAGCTTCAAATGGAGCCATTTGCAAGCTCTCCTGGTAGCTATTATTGTAGGCAAACTCAATTAGCCTCAGACGCTCATCCCACGCTCCACCGTGGTCCAAAATGTAACATCTAATCATGTCCTCCACGATCTGATTTACTCTTTCCAATTGTCCATTCGTCTGCGGATGGTAGGCGGTGGAATACCTCATGTCGGTACCCAACCCCTCCTGCAAGCTCTTCCAAAAACGGGACGTGAACCTGGAGTCTCGATCAGATACAATACTGACAGGTACTTCATGCAACCTGATGACCTCGTCCAAATACAATTCAGCTATTTTCTTCATAGAGTAGTCAATCTTGAACGACACGAAGTGAGCACTCTTCGTCAGTCTATCCACAATCACCCAAACTGAGTCATGCCCTCTGGGAGATCTCGGCAATCCAGTAATAAAGTCCATCGATATACTCTCCCATTTCCAACTCGGGATCTCCAAAGGTGTTAACTTGCCTCCAGGCCTTCCATGATCGGCCTTAACTCGCTTACAGGTGAAACATTTAGATACAAACCTTGCTATATCACCCTTAATACCCATCCACCAAACAATCTCTTTCAGATCCTGGTACATCTTGGTCGAACCGAGGTGGTAGGCCACATTAGAACCGTGTGCCTCCTTGCACAACTGATACCTAATATCCTTAACAGTGAGAATGCAAAGCCTTCCACAGTATCTCAGGGTTACCATATCATCAATAGAAAACTCTGGGAACTCACCCTTGACAGCTCTACTATAAAGATACAACAGATCTGAATCCTCCTTTTGATGCAATCTAGTAAGCGTAATCCATGAAGGCTCTAACACTTCTAATTCACTAGTCGAGCTGCCACTTCCCACTGAAATTCCCATCATTAGAAATTCTTCCACCAGTGAATCCACCGAAAGGTTAAAAATTTTAGATATCTTCCTGCTCAGGGCGTCGGCTACCACGTTAGCTTTGTCAGGGTGGTACTGGATCTCAACATCATAGTCTGCCACATACTCCAGCCATCTACGTTGGCGCAAATTCAGTTCCTTTTGTGTGAAGACGTATTTCAAATTTTTATGATCAGTATAAATCTTGCATATAGCGCCATACAACAGATGTATCCACAACTTGAGGGCATAGATCACTGCTGCAAATTCTAGGTCATGCGTAGGGTAATTCCGTTCATGAACCTTTAGCTGCCTAGACCCATACGCAATCAACTTGCCCTCCTGCATTAACACGCATCTGAGCCCAACATGAGATGCGTCCACATACACGGCATACTCCAGTCCTTCAGTAGGCAGGGTCAAAACTGGTGCAGTGCATAATCTCCTATTCAGCTCCTGGAACACCTCTTCACACTTATCACTCCAAATAAAGGCTACATGCTTTTGCGTTAACTTTGTCAAAGGCGCAGATAATGTAGAGAATCCCTCCACAAACCTTCTATTATAGCCTACCAGCCCTAGAAAACTGCTTATTTCCTTGGGAGTGGTAGGCCTACTGCAATCCATCACTGCAGCTATCTTCTCCGGATCAACCTTTATCCCATCTTTATTCACCACATGGCCCAAGAAGGAGACTTGAGGTAACCAAAACTAGCACTTGCTCAACTTAGCATACAACTTATGCTCTCTCAAAGTTGACAAAACCAATTGCAAGTGCCGCGCATGCTCTTCAGCATTGCGGGAGTAGACTAGAATGTCATCTATGAACACAATGACAAAATGATCCAGGAAGTCCTTGAATACTCTGTTCATCAAATCCATGAATGCGGCGGGTGCATTAGTCAATCCAAAAGACATTACCAAGAAATCTAAATGTCCATGTCGCGAACGAAAAGCAGTTCGTGGAATGTCTGCCACACAAATCCTCAACTGATGATAGCCCGAACGCAGGTCAATCTTGGAAAATACAGAGCTACCACGCAGCTGGTCAAACAAATCATCGATTCTCCAAGGGATATCTGTTCTTGATGGTCACTTTATTCAATTCTCTGTAATCTATACACAGCCTCATTGATCCGTCTTTCTTCTTTACAAATAGAACAGGAGCACCCCACGGTGACGAACTTGGCCTAATGAAACCATTCTGCAATAGCTCGTCTAACTGGGTACGCAACTCTCCCAGCTCACGCGGAGCCATACAGTACGGAGCCTTAGCAATAGGACGGGCACTCGGTTCTAAATCTATGACAAACTCAACATCTCTCTCAGGCGGAAGACCAGGAAGATTATCAGGAAACACGTCAGGAAACTCGCGCACTACCGCAATCTCCTCCACAAGCGGCAAACTAACAACAGTCGCCAACACTGAAACCAAACAGGCAAAGCATCCTGAATTCAAAAGCTTTAGAGCACTTACCGCGGAAATGATTGGAGAATCTTGGCGCGAATAACCATAAACGCTCCTGCGTTGACCGTCATCCATCTTGAAGTCCAAACGCCTGACCTTACACTGGATTACTGCATCATACTTTGATAGCCAATCCATGCCCAGGATTACATCAAAATATTCCAGGTCTATAACTTTTAGATCCACAACCACGAGAAAATCTCCCAACTGGACTGGACAACCCTGAATTCCTTGATCTGACACAACGGAATCACTTGAGGGGAACTTGACACAGAACAAGTCGCCAATCGGATTAAGGGTCAAACGGTGACGCTCTACAAAAGATCTAGCCACGAACGAGTGGATAGCACCAGAATCAAAAAGGACATGCGCCCAGCGGTTACTTACCTTAAACTTTCCTATAAGATTAAATATACGACTGAGAGAAAAAAATGTTGACATTAAGATCATACCTAGAAAACAAAACATGGTTAGGATCTAACCTGAAATAACTTGGGACAACATCTGAGCTTCATCCGCGGACACCACATTCAGCTTATCCTTCCCTTTGTCCAAGAGCTGCGGTGGTGGCAAGGCCTGAAGTGGCACTGGCTGCAATGGGGATTGAGCTTGCGGGCAACGGGTCTTGACATGCCCCTTCTGTCCACATAGATAACAGGTCTTATCCTTCCAGCAATGGGCTGCATCATGCCCCGTCTTGTTGCTACTAGAACAAGATAATCTCTCTTTGAGGGTGCCCTGAATCGTGAGCACCTGGTCATGCTTCCGAGCTCCCAGTCTCTGGTAACATCTCTCGAATGGGTGGCCTGCCCGACCACAAAAACTGCACACTTCCTTGCCTCTTTTTTTCCCAATAGTCCCGGATTCCTGTGATTCCTTACCTTCAACAGACTTCCTCTTATGCTTCCTCATCTACTGACCTCTGACCTTGGCATTGTCAATGGATTCCACCTTCAGAGCAGCCTCTACCACCTCAGAATAAGTCCCGGATCAATAGGCACTGGTAAGCTGCTGCATGTCATTCCGAAGACCACCCAGAAATCATTTGACTCGATTGGATTCTAAAGACACCAAGTCAGGAGCAAAGCGACTCAGCTTACTGAACTCCAACTCGTATTCACTGACAGTAAGCTGCCTTTGCTTTAAGTGATGGAAGTCATTCATCAACCGTTCTCTTTCCACAGACGGCAAGAACTTCTTCAATAACATCTCCTTGAAGGACTCCCATGAGCATCCATCCTTCAAGCTTTCTTTCTCCCTCAACCACCAACTCTTGGCCATGCCCTTGAGTTGATAAGCAGCAACCATCACTCTCTGGTCCGCAGAGATACCAAAGTAGGGGAACATCTCCTCGATGGAAATCATCCAGTCATCTAATGCCATAAAATCTGCCTTGCCATCATACGTAGGGAGTCCTAACCTTTGAAAGTGCGAAATGAAAGTCATATCTGGTGGCAACACTGCCGGGGGCACCAGAGGAGCGGGGGGAATGGGAACAGCTAGATCCATGGCGGGCTCTTGCGCCCTCTGCGGCTGACTCGCCACGACTAACAACAACGACTGAATCTGCGACTGCATCTCCAGCATCTGCCTCGACAAGGCCTCATTACTCTATCGCAATCCCTCTATCACTGCCTCACTCTAGGCACCAGAAGATTCTCCCTCCGACTGGGGAGTAGTCTTCGTCACTGGACGCTTAGGCGGCATTCTAAACAATCAATAAACGATCTATCAACACCTAGCGTAACATGCTAGACTTACAACTTAGCTCAGACATAAAACCTTAGATACTTGCTCATTCTGCTAGCTTGCTCTGAGATTTAAAATAAATGATGACATGTCCTACTTAGGGGGAAACACCCTCATCCTTATGACTCTTGTGCCTATTATATGAGTGCATGAATGATTACTTTTTTTATTTCAAATCATGTGTGTACATATGTCATAATGTAGATCTTTAACTTGGCATGTGTGCTTATGCAATGATATGATATGTATGCAGTGCTATGCATTCTAAAGAAAAGCCTTAATGCATGTATGAGCGGCGTACACATACAATGTTATGCATCCCATACTACATAATATTGTATGTAACGAAAAAGGTAAAACGTGCTAATGGGCATCCATGTGATGGTGGTTATGCATCCCATACTACATAACCGTCATATGTCACCACCTATGGTGGATCCATATACAAACACATATTATGCATCCCATACTACATAATATGCCATGTATATTTCTTCTTTTGTGTTATGAGTGTAGTGTTCATGCTTCCATCAAGATCTACTGATGACATACCGGTGTGTGTATGTAATGAATGACACAACGAGAGTTTTACTTGAGGCAAGTTGTTCGACCAACTTGCCAAATCAACTGCCCCTCTTGCAGAACCTCGCTTTGATACCAACTGTCACAACCCGCATTTTCACCACAATGACGAAATATCAGAGTAAGGGAAAATGTGCGGCATGATGCCACGTCATCAGAGGATAACTGCAGACGCTTAGGCAACACTCCGACTCAATACAAAAAATGTGATTTAAATATTTTATTAAAGGAGTTTATTTTCAGTTAGGCAATTAGCCGTATCCCTCGGCGTAGTGGCTCACGAGTCCACCAGAAGGAAACTAATTAAACGCAGCGAAAAATACTATAGTAAACAGGTTAGAAAACCTACATGAGTTTAACATCCCAAAAAAAACTCATGGCATGCATTACCCTAAATTTATAATAACAATATCGAAGTAGTTTGTACGGTATTTAAATATAGTGATTTAGAGTTTTAAAACATGATGTGCATGATATAGTAATATTAGTTGGTTTTATAGTTGAAAATACCTATAGGCATCCTAGCATAAATCTTTTCCAGAGAGCAAGAACTTCTAACACAAAAGTAGAAACTAGCAACTAGCCAAATATCCAAGAACAACAATAAACAATCAGTAGGCGTCAAACACCTGACTCAAACCCACTAAAATTTCACAAGTCTGAAGCATACTACAAAAGAACAAAAGCTACCGCACAACCTCGAGGCACCCTCAGCAAACCCAGCAACAAAACTACTCAGCCGCACCACCGGCTACAGCCCTGAACCTGAGGCATTCAAGAGAAGAACACCTCAGCAAGCAGAACAAAAAAAACAAGTGGCAAAAGAATAGGTAAGCAAGTGAGTAAGCCAAACAAGGGAGGGTGTACCAAACCCAACCAAAGGAGGAAGAATGCAAAAGAAAACAGCAACAATTAGCCAAATAGAATATATAGAGGAAGGTTAGCCATTATAATAATCTTTAAATTTAAAAAGAATGCACCAAGTGCGAAGGTGAACAAGTCTGGGCACAACCAGCAAAATTTAGCAAAACTGTGGCATAAACCACAAAAAAAACAACTGATCATAATACAGCTCGAAAGAGGGTGGATCATCAACACGTGGTATGACTGCGTTGCAGGCCGGAGAGGGCCACGACCTCAAGCGCCCTAAGCCCAACTCCGAATCCTCAACCGTCTCATAGTCGGTACTGTGGTCCACAAACATGGCCAAACCGGGCCAACCAGAACCCAACAGTCCAAGAAAGGAGAAACTAAGCATACCCCCACTGTGATGATCCACAGAAAGAAGAGGCCTCCCGGTTGGGTGGTATGCTAACCACAACCAACACTCCTACCCCCAACATCATCATCTCAAAATTGGCACAACACCTAAGTATTACAACACTAAATCAAAGACCACGACTTACAATCGACCTATACTAAGCGCAATGCATCCTACGCTCAACGACGTCGAAATATTTTCCCTAAGCGTAAGTCCTAAAAAAAAATCAAAACATCTTATACTCTAAAGGAACCAGGAACATTAATATAAGGTGAAAGTCTTACCATAAGAACTTAAGGAAAAGGAGAGGGAAAGAGCCACTTGCCTTGGATTTATCAAAGAAAGCCTCCAAATCACACCTCGTCGCAGATCGGGACGAAGGGAGACGAGAGAAGCCAAAATCTGGACAAGAGTGGACAAAATAGAAGTTAGGGCCAAAAAACCCTAACAAGAAATCTCAAGAAATGGAAAAACATTACCACGGTGACGTAGATCTCACCGAGAGCTTTTCAAATCTATGCTCGAATGAAGATTTCGAGCACGAAACTCCGTCGTCGGCGACCAGAAGGTTCACGAAATCTCACGCCCCGCCATCGCCGTCCTCACATTTCTTCAGTTCTGGTTCGGTTCAGTGGAGAAGAATAAGAAGATGTCCTATAGGAAGAGTGGGGCCCGTTCTAATTCTAAGTATACGTATATATATAGGTATTTATGAAAAGTTTTGTCTAAAAACGTACTATTTACGAGCAGGTGCGCGAAAAATGAAATTAGGAGTTCAAAACGGCTTCAAATCGAAAGTTGGTCAACATGACATTTGTAGATCTCGTCGAGACGAACAAATTTTATGTTAACCATTTTTTGATACGACGCATTTTGACCATCAAAACGGTACCCGAACATAGACAGAAACGGCCTACTCGAGTGGCAGCATGAACCACTCGAGTTCCAACTTATCTACTCGAGTAGCAGCATACCTACTCGAGTAACAACATACCTACTCGAGTAACAGCATACCTACTCGAGTAGTAGCATAATATACTCGAGTAGAGGCTCATTACTCGAGTTAAAACATGTATTACTCACGTAGTAGCAGCATATACTCGAGTAGCAGCTCACCACTCGAGTTCCAGCAGAAACAACAAAATTAGGGGTTCAAAACGACTTCAAATCAAAACTTGGTCAACGTGAAAGTTGTAGATCTCGTCGAGACGAACAAATGTCATGTTAACCATTTATTGATACGATGCCGTTTTAACCCTCACAACAACGTCTGAACGCAGATAGAAACAGCCTACTCGAGTGGCAGCATGAACCACTCGAGTTCCAACATATCTACTCGAGTAGCAGCATACCTACTCGAGTAACAACATACCTACTCGAGTAACAGCATACCTACTCGAGTAATAGTATAATATACTCGAGTAGAGGCTCATTACTCGAGTTAAAACATGTATTACTCGAGTAGTAGCAACATATACTCGAGTAGCAGCTCACCACTCGAGTTCCAGCAGAAAAAATGAAATTAGGGGTTCAAAACCGCTTAAAATCGAAAGGTGGTCAACATTAAAGTTGTAGATCTCGTCGATACAAACAAATTTCATGTTAACCATTTTTTGATACGATGTCGTTGTGACCCTCAAAACGGCGTCCGAGCAAAATCTAAAACGGGCTATTCGAGAAGAGCCATAACTACTCGAGAAGACTCAGAACGGAAGCCCAAACGCACGCCGAAATAAACGAAACTTTAACCGAAGGCAAACACTAATGCTACAAATTTAACGCCGAAATCAAAACCAAAAAATTTAACTTATCAACTCGAAAACTTTCAGTTTCGACAAAAATCCCAAAAATCTTGTCAATCAGACCAAACGGATGCGAAAATGCACTAACGGTGCAGCGCCGACAACATGACGTAAAACGGGGTAATGCCACGATGTCATAAATATGATGATATCAAATCAAATAAAATCATCGAGAAAAATCAGGGGTGTTACATCTTGATCACAAATTCTACTCAACTCAGGGTGGAAGTTTTTTGCTTCAACATCAATCCACTTAGTCTTCTCAGAGATAGTTGACAAAGAAGACAACATTAATTTTTAGTTTACTTACTAAACTGTGTACATGGTTATAACTCCCTTCAAAAGTTAACCTCTTGATTCCTAAGTCACCTGATCAAAAGACTTAAGCTTGGTTTTGGGGCACTTGATCAAAAGCTCAAAGGGTTGCTAGATCTCCATTAGAAAATAGATCTTCTGGTGGCAGGGAACCTGATCAAAACCTGTACTGGATTCCTACCAGGGTGGTAGAAAGTGGACGTACCCAGATTTATTGGGGAACCACTATAAAAATTCTTTATGTCGTCTGTGATTGTCTTACTTTCTTTTATTTGTGTGCTATGATTTTTAATATGTCAATCTCTAATATATATCACTTATTTTTTAAACTACTCTTAAATAAAGCCAAAGTTTTTAATATACACTATTCTGTCAATCTCTAATATATATCACTTATTTTCTAAACTACTCTTAAATAAAGCTCAAAGGGTTGCTAGATCTCCCTTAGAAAATAGATCTTTTGGTGGCAGGGCACCTGATCAAAAACCTGTAGTGGATTCCTACCAAGGTGGTAGAAAGTGGACGTACCCAGATTTATTGGGGAACCACTATAAAAATTCCTTGTGTTGTCTGTGATTGTCTTACTTTCTTTTATTTGTGTGCTATGATTTTTAATCTGTCAATCTCTAATATATATCACTTATTTTCTAAACTACTCTTAAATAAAGCCAAAGTTTTTAATATACACTATTCACTCCCCCCTCTAGTGTAAGTAGATTTATCCCTCACTTTCAATTGGTATCAGAGGGAGGTTGGTTGTTTTTACAGGCTAACACCTGAACCAACAAAAATCCTGATAGATCTTATTTTACTTAGAGTTTGTATTATTTATCATGGCACAAAATAAAGAGTATGCAAACACTAAACCTCCTATATGCAATCTAAATAAGTTTGTATTATGGAAAGCAAGGATTAGACTTTACATGAAGTCTATTGATGAAGACATCTACAACTCTATTTTGACAGGTCCACCTCTACCATTAGTAACAATAAACAACAGTGTTGTACCATCACCAGAATGGATAGAAGCCCAGAAGAATGCAAAAATTGCTAATGCAAAGGCTATGAACATTTTAGCCCAGACAATGTCTGATGACATCTTCCAGAAAGTTAATGAATGCACCTCAGCCAAAAACATCTGGGACTCCAACATAGCAATGGTAGCTGGATTAGCTGATGAAAGAAAGGACAGAAGATCACACCTGATTTCTCAATATGAGAATTTCAAAAAGGGTGAAATGGAATCAGTTGTTGTAATGTACACAAGACTCAGTCTCATAATTAATGAGTTGAAAACCTTAGAAAAGGGCATCACATTGACAGAAGTCAATTTCAAAATCCTCATGTGTTTCCCTAGCACATGAGATTCAAGAATCTGGTCAATCAGAGAAGCCAGAAGTGTCAATGAAATCTCAACAGAGACTTTGTTGGGCAAGCTCAAATCTTATGAACAGCTCATCAAAACTAGAGAAGCTAAACAAAAGGCTTCACCTTCAGTAAAGAAAGAAAAGAGCATTGCTTTTCAAGCAACTGAAGAGGAAGACCAAATTCCAGAAAATGAAGAGCTTATGAGTTTATTGGCTAAGAGATTCTACAAGATGGTCAGTAAGGATTTCAAAAAAAGATTTTCTAGAGGTAAAGATAAACCAAGGTATGACAAAACTCCAACTAAAGAAGTTGTTTGTTATGTTTGTAGGAAGCCAGGACACATTCTTCCAGAGTGTCCTGAAAATCAAAAGGATAAGAAGAAGGAGAAAGACTCCAAGAAGTATACAAGTCAACATTCTAAACACAGAAAGAAGGAGAGAGGCTTTGTAGCTGAAACTTGGAGTGAACAGTATCTGAATCTTCATCCAGCTCAAGTGAGGATGAAGAAAAAGCAAAAGTTAAAGAAGTATGTTTGATGGCAATCAATGCATCATGCAATAATTCTGATACTCAATCTATGTCTGAAGAGGATCAGGTAATCTCTACCTTTGACTTTACTTCAGAGCAATTTAAAGTATATTTTAAATTACTGTGTAATGTCTTGATATAGTCTAAGAAGGAAATAAAACTTCTCAGACACAAATTAATTGAAATGAATAACTTATCTTCTGAAAATTTTAAACTTAAAGAAGATTTGAAAAATCTTAAGGAACAAGTAGTTTCATTAGAAAATAAATGATCTGAGGCCAAAAAGTTTGAAGAATCTCTTAATGGGAGAAGTATCAAACTGATGGATATCACAAGCACAGTCAATGTCAGACTAAATGGTAAACTTGGCTTGGGAGCTTCATCCAGTCAACCTCTCCTACTTCAAAAAAATATTGTGTCTACACCAGTAAAATTTATTTCTGCAAAAGAAAAAGAAAAATTAGAAGATAAAGATATTGAAGTTGTACAAAAGAATAACCAAAAACAAAATAAAAATTTCCACAAAAAACATGTTTAACAAAATTCGTCAAACCGAGATCGACGAAATCAACTTTTTTCGTCGAATGACGATCGACGAACGCTGAACACAGGATTAGAGTATAACTATTTTGTAAATAGAGCTCGACGAACCCGATTTGATTTGTCGAACAGAGCTCGATGAATGTGGAACGCAGAAAATGAACATTATTATTCTGCGAATAGAGCTCGACAAACTCCCTTTCATTCGTCGAACTCAGGTCAACGAACTCAATATAATTCGTCGAACCCAAATTTTTCTAACAGAAATTTTAATTCTTTCTACAAGAATAATCAGACACAAAAAATTATAAATCCTTTTACTTAGTGGATTATTCCTCCTATGAGATATCATCCACTTGGTTACAAGGATAAACCTGAGTGTTCTTATATTTCTAATTATTTTGAAAGAAAACTAAGACTCAAGGTAATCTGGGTCAAAAACACCTAATTTATTTTATGGAGGAAAAGAACTATCCTACCACAGAGGAACAGTGGTACTTGGATAGTCGATGCTCAAAATATATGACAGGTAGAAAAGAGAATTTAAGTGACTTTAAATCAGAGCTTGGACCTAAAGTCATCTTTGGAGACTCCAACTGTGGACAGACAGAAGGCTATGGTAATATCAAGGTTGGAGTAGTTACCTTCAGGAAGGTAGCTTATGTGAAAGGTCTCAAGCATAACCTTATCTCCATAAGTCAATTATGTGATAAAGGTTATCAGATATCTTTTGATAAGACTTTATGTTCTGTTATATATCATGATAACAAAATTGTTTTAACTGGAGTTAGACATGGTAATATTTACTTAGTTAATTTTAACTATGCAAACTCTGAAATTTGGATGTTTAATCAGATTAATAAAACTAATGATTTATGGCATAAGAGATTAGGACACATAAACCTTAGAACTATAACAAAATTATCTAAGGACAACCTTGTCAAAGGACTACCTTCTGGTTCTTACAAGAAGGAAGGACTTTGTAGGGCTTGTCAGCTAGCTAAGCAAACCAAAAATAGTTTTAAATTCACTCTAAAAGTGATTCACCTAGAATTTTGTATTTGCTACATATGGACCTTTTTGGACCCATTGTAGTACAAAGTTTGGGAGGAAAGTCTTATACTTTAGTGATTATTGATGATTGCTCTAGATTCACTTGGGTGTTCTTTCTTAGAAACAAGTCAGATAACTTTAAAGTTCTTACAGACTTTGTTAGGAACATCAAGATTGTGTACTCTACTCGGATTACATTGATCAGAAGTGATCATGACACTGAGTTTGAATCTCTTCTGATGAAAGAATTCTATGAGAAGGAAGGTATCAGACATTGTTTCTCTTCTCCTCGAACTCCTCAACAAAATGGGGTAGTTGAAAGGAAAACTAGAATCCTAATTGAATCTGCTATAATATTACTTGTAGATGCTCATTTACCCCTATCCTTTTGGGCAGAGGCAGTAAACACATCAAACTATGTTCTTAACAAGAGTATAATTCATAAACTAAAGGGTAAGACTCATGAATTACTTAAAAATAAGAAATCTAAAGTAAGCTATTTTAAAGTTTTTGGATGTAGATGTTACATACACAACAATGATAAGAAACACTTAAGGAAATTTGCAGCCAAAGCTGCAGAAGGAATATTTCTTGGATATTCTCAAGTCAGTAAGGCTTATAGAGTCTTTAATAAATCAACCCTCAAGATAGAAGAATCAATACATGTCTCTTTTGATGAAACTAACATGTTTTACAAGGAGAAGAACACTTCTACCATAGATTTTTTGCAGGTACCAAATCTGTGTGAGAAACTGGATGAACTAATCCTAACACAAGAGGATACATTACACCTTCTCAACAGATTGCTGATGATTTCAGTGATGAAGATGATGCAGAGATTTATGCTGAAAAAGTTGAAACAAATGTAATTCCACCAGAGGAATTGACACCACAAATAATTGAAGAACCGACTACACCTGTTTATTTTGTCACACTTAAAGATCATCCTAGATCTCAAGTGATTGGAGACATATTAGTTGGTGTGCAAACAAGGCATCAATTGAATCAAGATCAGATGCATGCTTGTTTTATTTCTCAGATTGAACCTCAATCCATAACAGATGCAGAACAAGGTCCCCACTTGATCATTGTTATGCAAGAGGAACTCATTCAGTTTGAAAGATGTAGAGTTTGGGACTTAGTTCCAAGACCCGAAGACTATACAGTCATTGGAACCAAGTGGGTCTTCAGAAATAAGTTGGATGCTCAATGAGTTATTGAAATAAATAAAGCTAGATTGGTACTTAAGGATACTCATAGGAGGAAGGCATAGATTATGATCAGACTTTTGCTCTTATTGTAAGATTAGAGACTATCACGATATTTCTTGCATTTGCAGCATTCAAGAAATTCAAGGTATATCAGATGGATGTGAAGAGTGTTTTTCTAAATGGAGAACTCAAAGAGAAAGTTTATGTAAAACAACCATCAGGTTTTATCTCTTCAACTCACTTTCTTATGTTTTAAAACTTAATAAAGCTCTTTATGGTCTTAAACAAGCTCCAAGAGCTTGGTATGAGACCCTTGCTAGTTTTCTTTTAGAAAATAAATTTAGTAGAGGCATGATTGATAAAACATTGTTTTTTAGAAATCATAAATCTAAAATTTTACTAGTACAAATATATGTTGACTATATAATTTTTTGTTCTAATGATTCCAAACTACGCAAAAAAGTTTTCTGACCTGATGCATTCCAAGTTTGAAATGAGTAGCATGGGTGAACTATCCTACTTCCTTGGTTTACAAGTAAAGCAAACATCAGATGACATTTCATATCTCAGTCTAAATATGTTAAAAATCTTATTAAAAGATATGGGATGTCAGATGCCTCAGTTATGAAAACACATATGCCTACTAATGATGTTCTTGATAATGATGAACATGGCATGTCTGTTGATCAGAAATCATATAGGGCTATGATTGGATCTTTATTATATTTAACAGCAAGTAGACCAGATATAATGTTTGCAACCTGTATTTGTGCTAGGTTCCAAGTAAACACTAAGGAATCACATCTTACATTAGTAAAAATAATTTTAAGATATATTAAAGGTTTCCCTAATCTAGTACTCTAGTATCCTATTGAGTTAGTGTTGGAACACCCTATTACTGATTTGGGTCAGGATCACTATGTCTCTTAGAAAACCTGTTTTAACCTCATTGTATAGATCTAAAGGTCAATTAGAATTGAGTCTAAGGGTTAGTGTTTAGGTTTGGAAGCTGCCCTCAAGATCAGGTTCTTCAGTTTGGAGACTAAGTCATTTCATCGAGCTCAGTACGACGAATCGTGGAACTCCAATCGACGATCATTGAGCTCACTTCGACGGATCGTCGAGCTCCATTCGACGATCGCTGAGCTCAACTTCAACAAATCGTCGAACTCCATTCGACGATCTTCGAGCCCAGTTCGACGATCTTGACTCCAGTTTGATTCTCTATCTCTGAGCTCAGTTCGGCGATAGTTGAGCTCAGATCGACGATCTCTGTTTCTGTCTAAGTTCAAATCTCTGAGCTCAGTTCGACGATAGTGGAGCTCAGTTCGACATTTTTCTGAAGAGTTAAATGTTTTTCAAGATTCAAATTCAGACAGTTAAGGAATTATTCTCAGCATTTAATTCAGAGATCTTGTAGCCGTTTTCATTTAATCTGGAGCAAGTTTCAAGAAATTTTCAAGGAATGTTTTATTGGACTTTCCTCCAGAAGACAAATGCAATTCAGGAAGTCATTAATGATAGGCTAATCGCTATCTTGGACAGTGGATCATTTCTATTCAAACAAAAGGAATAAAAGATTAGATTTTTCATTCCTGCTGTACTAACAGAAGAACAAGAAGTTAGAAAAACATTCTGTGCAACAACAAGAACAACAACATCTTTCACAATAACAACAATAACACAAGAGAAAGAAAGAGAGTTCCAGACATTCTCTGTCTCAAGAATTCATACAGAACACATCACCAAAGGAGATCAACCCACTGAAATTTTCTGATCTCTCTTGATTCAATTGTTCCAAGGCCATCATCATTCAAGAATCCAGACACCTCACATTTCAGCTGTTGCTGAAATCATCATTTGCTGAGATCAATTTTCTGAAGGCCTATCACCCTACTGCAAAGCTTCACTTCCTGAACAACTCAAGATCTCAGGGGGAGCTTTGACAACATCCACAATCTTCTCTTTAACTGTTGACAGAGAAGATCTTCTCATCCCTCTCTCTCTCTGCTGTAAAGGGTTTTTCAAACTCCCTTCAAAAGTTTGTGTTTGGTTTCTGAGACCTTATCAACACTCAATGGTGGCAAGACACCTGATTAAAAAATCTGGTTTGGTTTTTGAGCACCTTATCAAAAGCTCATTGGTGCCCAAGACACCTGATCAACTCATCCTGCAGTGGATTCTTACCTAGGGTGGTAGAAGAGTGGATGTACCCAGGTTGATTGGGGAACCACTATAGCTCCTTGTGTCTTCTGGTTGCTTGTCTTTCTTTTTGTTTCTCGCTGTGTTTTGTGACTAGATTGCTCTGTGATTAGATAGCTGCTATGTTTAGATTTACTTTATATTATTTGCTTCCCTGTTCACATAAGAATACAACAACTGTTGTAAAAGTTTTTAGCAAACACCATACTCTATTCACCCCCCTCTAGAGTATATCAGATCTAACTCGCACTTTCAATTGATATCAGAGCCAGATTGGTTAAAAATACCACATCTCAGTGGTTGCACAGGCTAACACCTGAACCCAAAGATTCCTAGTTAGATCTGCTCATTTTGATTTTGTTATTAGACTTATTTCCTCACAAATCAAGGCCTAAAACAAAGATTATGCTAGCACCAGACCTCCAGTGTGTAATCTATCCAAGTTTGCACTTTGAAAGGCAAGGATTAGACTCTACACACTACTAGAAAACAGACTTTTGGCCAGGGCAAATTTTCCTGGCAAAAAGTCCAAAACCGTGGCTAAAAAGTTTTAGCCACGGTCTAGCCACGGGAAAATTCCGTGGATAAAGTCGGCGTGGCTAAAACTTTTATGCCACGAATTGGCCGTAGCAAATAGTATTAGCCATGATAAAAAATGTCGTGGCAAATAAGCCAACTATTAGCCACGGTATGAAACCCTGGCTAAAATTCAACTCATCATTTTTTAAAAAAAGTATTTGCCACAGTTACAGGGCGTGGCAAATACTAATTTATGTTTTTTTAAAAAAAACATATTCAAAATACCAGCATCTCATTCATGTAAGGAAAAATACAATATATAGACGATCTTTCATGGCTAATACTATTTTGAATGTATGGCTCTATTGTTCACAATAACACACAAAGAACTCTCTCTGTCATTGACTATAATATATAGACGATGCACGTGCAAAGGAAGAAAACTAAATAAACTAATGAAGAAATTTGAAAAAAAAACAACAATTGCAAGTAAAAGGATACCTATAGGTTCAGAAGATAGAACTCTTTCCTGAAATTAGTCTACTCTTGAATGAAATATGCCAAAATGAAAGCATCAAGATCAAACAGCAGATTTATTTTACCATGAAAATTAAGAACAAATATCACATGTATAAAAAAAGTAATTCAAAAGATGGAAATTAAATAGATGAACAAATTATTTTATTATCTCATAAATTCTCCTCATTTGAATAAAGATAAAAGTCAAGCACTGTTATTCTAGAAGTACTTCAAACATTATTTGATGCCTCTTGCATCTCTGTTTCATAGGCAACCTTTCCTTTCATACAATCTTAGATACATATAAATGTCAACCGAGTTTTATACATGAAAGAATGCAAAATAATTATAATGGACAGCTCTGCATCTGCTTCATTGTCGCACCTCAGATTCATCATCAAGGACTCTCTCCATTAGATAAAAGTCACAACAATTGGCAATTTCAACTAGTATTTCAACCACAGAATGCCTCACAGTAGCATGCTTCTACAAGTAAAAAGTATTTGCATGAAATATAGCTATGCATTCAGAGTAAAGAGAAATCGAAGTACTTGATTTTGACCTGAAGTTCTTCTGGACTTTTTTCCTCCAAAATGACACATAGCAGCTGACAAGTCATCTGTGCAAAAGAAATAAACAAAAATAGAAATCAAGATAGACCCTTGAAGCATCTTTGCATAAAGAAGATGATCATGCTCAAATCATGATCACATATTAAAATCATAGGCACAACTCAGCAATGATTAGATATCTTGAGTAGCCAAATTGATGCAGTGGAGGGATGGCGTGGGGTGCATACTCTAGATGCAGTCCTATATGCAACGAAATTATTATGCTTATGCAAAGAGCGGTCCGCTCAAAAATTACAGCAGTAATTAATTTATATTTAAATTTGACAGAAGCACAAACATTCACAAAAATTAATTAAGGAAAGAAAAAAATGTTCACAGATGAGCGAGGCCCAATTAATTTTAAGCACATGCGGAATACGCCCTGCAAATCATACGACATATAATATTAATAGCAACAAAGAAAACATCCATTGCAAGTTCAGGTGTCAAGATACATAACAATAAAGGATAAAACTACATACCACAACTCACACATGCGAGCGGCCATTCCTATATTATTAGGGGCATCAGGAAAGTGTTCTAGTGTTATGTCACTTTCAGGTGCTATGTCTTGCGTTCAAGCTCCAACTCATCATTAGTCTCACTACATCAATATAGATTGTTGTATAAAAACACATTTTCAAATTTACAAATAACCCTGCGCATGCTTTCATATAATAGAACCCTTGCAAGTGATACTAGAATCAGAAGAGCCTCAAAGAAGTGAAGCTAGAGAAGTAGAAGAACCTCAATCACCACCAAGGAAAACTCATACTGTCTAAACTATATCACCAATCACATTTAGCTTTATTTGGTGCAACACCTACCTCATATACAGAAGCAAGCAAAGAAGGAAAATGGAAAGTAGACATGGATCTACAATGAAGACTGGAGGCAATTTAGTCATGCAAGTAATTTTTCAGATATCAAAGAGTGCCAAATTTTGTAAAATTTGGAATGCATGGATCAAGTTTCATAGCCATGCAAGTAATTTTTTTATTTACATAGGAGCAATTTAGTCATTTGTATTTAAACAATTACAAGACCATTATTCTGCCAAAGAACTAATAATGATTCTTTGTTCTGAACAAGTGTGCAAAGAGAAATCAACTAAACAATTTCCCCCATTCCTTACTGCCAGTTTCCATTTTCATTTTTCACTTATATTTGTCACCATTCTATTTTCCACGGGCACCACACTCCCAAACACGCTCTAAGTCAATTTGAGTAACTCAAAATGGGGGTGCATTTCTTCTGATTTGAATCAAACTGCAAACCTCTTTTGAATTTCGAGTTCAAGTTCAACCCAATTAAACTCTACTCTACACTATGTTACTATTGATAATGCCATGTGTCTCATAAATTCATGAAAATTCATGTAACATTCAGTGAGCTAATAATAAGTATTGAAGTCATAAAAAGTATAAATCACCCGTTTTCAGTAATAAGGATCAGTTGCAGGGATTCTTCACTACAGTAATCCAACATCAGTCATTTAGATTAATCAAACAACCAAAATTAATAACATAACAGAAGTCAACATCACTGGTTAAATTCAAATCCAGCAAAAAAACCTTTGAGAAGGCGAACTTGTGGCGGGGCTCGAGCCACCAGCAGACATCCTGGAGAATTCATAGCTCCCCTCTGATACGGACGAGCTCGATCGGGTAACAAACCGAAGCAGAGATGAACAGCTACCTCATCGGCGGAAGAAAAGAGGCTCGCAACCCTAGAATCAAAGAAAACTCGCGCTGGTCGTTCAAAAACCCTCGCCCGTTGAAGGATCTGAGTAATGCGGGAAATAAAATAAATAACTCATCTGCAATGGATCGACAATGAAGATTAACAGAACAAAGAAACAGCGAGAGGAAGGGGATGAACAGTACTGGAGTCTCGCGGACATTGGCGAGGGGGACGATGTATTGCCTGTAAAAGATTTGGGGCTTACCCTGTAGAGAAGCAGTTGCGTCGTGGTTGTGGCGAGATGCCGGTGGAAGGTGGAGATCGATGGTCGCAAGATGTTGATCGGAGAGGAGACGTGGAGGCTGTGGCATGGAGTAGCCCGCGAGAGGGCTGCGGCGTGGAGTCGCGAGTGGGAATGGCTGCGGCGTGGAATCAGGAGAGGAGGGGCTACCGTGGGGAGTGATAGCTAGGGTTGAGATGGCGATGAAAGAACTGGAGGATAAATAAACGCCGGTTTTTGGCCATGAAAATTATTTTTCATGGCTAATACATATGTATTTGGCACACTATTTATAACCATAGCTAAAAAATAACTATTACCCATGATTTTTGCAATCATGGCTAATATCAATGTATTAGCCACGATTTTTAGTCCCTGGCCAAAAAAAAGTGTAGCCAATACTCACTTTTCTAGTAGTGACATGAATTCTATTGATGAGGACATTTTCAATTATGTGTTGACAGTGTGTCCAAGACCTCCAGAGAACATAAGTACAAATGCTGTTCCACCTCCCTCAGGAACAGATGCAGAGATAAAGAAATGGAAAGTACCAGATGCAAAGGCTATGAATATCTTAGCCCAGACTATGTCTGATGACATATTCCAAAAGGTAGCTGAATGCAACTCAGCAAAGGAAATCTGGGATAAGCTATCTGAGATAGTCTCAGGATCTGCTGATGAGAGAAAAGACAGAAGATCTCACCTCATAACCCAGTATGAGAATTTCAAAAAAGGAGAAGCTGAGTCAGTAGCAGACATGTACAATAGACTCAGCCTGATAGTCAATGAACTGAAGACTTTGGATAAAGAGATCTTATTGACTGAGCTAAATGATAAAATCCTAATGTGCTTCCCAAGCACTTGGGACTCAAGGATCTAGCCAATCAAGGATGCCAGAAGTCTCAATGAGATCACCACAGAAGCTCTCTTGGGCAAGCTCAAGTCTTATGAGCTGCTCATCAAAAATAGAGAAGAAGAGCAGAAGGCTGCCTCACCAGCCACAAGAAAGGAAACGTTAATAGCCTTCAAAGGCACTGAAGATCAGCCTGAAGACAAGGTCACAGGCAATGATGAGCTGCTCAGTCTACTAGCCAAAAGATTCTACAAAATGGCCAGAAAGGACTTCAGGAAGAGATCATACAAAGAGCATGACAAGCCAAGGTATGATAAATCAAATAATAAAGAAATTATTTGCTTTGGTTGCAGAAAACCAGGCCACATTGTGCCTGACTGTCCAGAGAACAAAAATAAGGACAGAAAGGATAAGAAAGAAAGAAGAAAAGACAAGGACTTCAAGAAGAATAGCAATGACAAACCCTCCTCAAGCAAGAACAAACACACAAGGAAGGGATTTGTTGCTGAATCTTGGAGTGAGACTGAAGAGGAATCAGAAGCTTCATCCAGCTCAAGTGATGATGAGGATGATGCTGAAGAAACGGAATTCTGCATGATGGCTATCAATGCCTCACAACACAATTCTGATGAAGAAGAGTCAGAGTCAGACTCAGAGACTCAACCTGAAGAAGACCAGGTAATAGACTCATTTGATTTCAATTCTGAGGACTTTAAGTATGAATTTAAAGCACTATGTTTAGACTTATTAAAATCTGAGAAGGAAATCATTTCTCTCAGAAATCAATTATCTGAACACAGTTCCTTAAAATCAGAAAACCTCAAACTCTCTGAGGAGTTGGAGTGCTGTAGGGAGCAGATAGCTTCACTGAAAAGTGAGCTATCAGAGGCCAAAAAGCTTGAAGAATCCCTTAATGGGAGAAGTATCAAGATAATGGACATCACAAGCACAGTGAACTCTAAATTCAATAGTACACTGGGCTTGGGTGCTTCATCTAGCCAACCTATAGTACTAACAACCCCAATTAAGTTTATCTCTGATAAAGGCAAGGGAGTTGTAGAGGTAGCTAGGAAAAATTCTAACTTACCCAAGAAATCAAGTGTTCAACAAAAATCGTCGAACGGATCTAGACGATCGCCGAACGGAGATCGACGATCTCAAGCAAAATCGTCGAACTCAGGTCGACGATCTCTAAACCCTGAACTCTGCCACAGTCGATCGTCGAACAGAGCTCGACTATCTGACCCAAGATCGTCGAACGAAGCTCAACGATCGTCGAGCAGATATCAGAGATTTGAAAACTTCTTTAAGGGTAAATCAAATTCCAATCCTAGGGGTCCTTCATCCAGATTTAACCCTTATACTGAATGGATAATACCTAGAAGGATATATCATCCTGAAGGTTATAAGAGTCAACCAGGGATGTCATTTATTTCTGAATTTAAAGGTTATCAACCTAGGCCCAAGGTAAACTGGGTCAAAAACAAGTAAATTGCTTTATGTGTAGGTGAAGACCTATCCAACATCTAACCAACAATGATATCTGGATAGTGGGTGCTCAAAGCACATGACAGGAAATAGGGACAGCCTCACATCCTTCAAAGCCAAGCTCGGACCCAAAGTCATATTTGGTGATTCAAACTTTGGACAAACTAAAGGATATGGTGCAGTCCAGATTGGCACAGTCACATTCAAGAAGGTAGCCAATGTGGAAGGATTGAAGCACAATTTGATCAGTATCAGTCAGCTATGTGATGAAGGCTACCAGGTGACCTTCAGCAAAGCCTTATGCAAGATCAAATCAGAGGACAACACAACTATGTTGACAGGTAAAAGGAAGGGTAACATCTATTTAATAGACTTTCTTTCAACTGAAGTAGATATTTGCCTGTTTAACTCTATTATTAGACCAAATGTATTATGACATAAGAGATTAGGACATATAAACCTTAGAACCATTGCTAGGCTATCCAAGGACAACCTTGTTAGAGGACTACCTTCTGGCCCCTATAAGAAGGAAGGACTCTACAGGGCATGTCAATTAGGCAAGCAAACTAAAAATAGTTTCAAGTCACTTAATAAGAGTGATTCACCTAGGATTTTGTATCTGGTACATATGGATCTTTTTGGACCCATTACAATACAAAGCTTAGGAGGGAAATCTTACACCTTAGTGGTTGTAGATGACTTCTCTAGATTCACATGGGTGTTCTTTCTGAGGAAGAAGTCTGATAACTTTAAGTGTTTGACAGAGTTTCTCAAATGCATACAGATTGAGTTCAATACTCACATTGCCCTGATCAGAAGTGATCATGGGACAGAGTTTGATTCTCTTCTTATGCAAGAGTTCTGTCAGAGTGAAGGGATCAGACATACTTTCTCAGCTCCTAGAACTCCTCAACAAAATGGGGTAGCTGAAAGGAAAAATAGAGCCCTAATTGAATCTGCCACTACATTGTTGTCAGATGCTCACCTTCCTCTATCTTTTGGGCAGAGGCAATGAACACCTCCAACTATGTGCTGAACAGAAGTTTAATACATAAACTGAAGGGAAAGACTCCCTATGAATTACTCAAAGGGAAGAAACCTAAAGTAGATTATTTTAGAATTTTTGGTTGTATTTGTTACATACACAACAATGACAAGAGATATTTAGCAAAATTTCAAGCTAAAGCTGATGAAGGAGTGTTTCTGGGATACTCCATGATCAGTAAGGCTTATAGGGCATATAATAAATCATCTCTTAAAATTAAAGAATCTGTTCACATATCTTTTGATGAATCTAACATGTCTTTCAAGGAGAAGAACACTTCTACCATAGAACCTTTGCAGGTACACTCTCTTGCTGAAGACTTGAACAGATTACAAATCATTCAAAAAGAGCAAAGCAGTGAAGATGAAGAAGATATTCAACATCCTGAAGAGAAACCTCTTGAAGAGCCAGTTGTTGTACCACAAGAGGAAACAACAACACAGGTTGGTGAACAATCAACACCCCCTGTTGATTTAGTAACATGACCATCCAATTTCCCAAGTAATTGGAGACATCTCAGCTGGTGTGCAAACCAAAAATCAGGTCAACCAAAACCTGATGCACACTTACTTCCTTTCTCAAATTGAACCTCAATCCATTCAAGATGTAGAGCAAGATCCACACTGGATCATTGCAATGCAAGAAGAGTTGCATCAATTTGAAAGGAACAAAGTTTGGGAACTAGTACCAAGGCCTAAGGATCACTCCATTGTTGGAACAAAGTGGGTGTTCAGAAATAAATTGGATGATCAAGGAGTCATTGTAAGGAATAAGGCAAGGCTAGTTGCTCAAGGATACTCTCAAGAAGAAGGGATAGATTATGACCAGACCTTTGCAACAGTTGCAAGGTTGGAGGCCATAAGAATCTTCTTAGCATATGCAGCACACAAATGTTTCAAAGTATACCAGATGGATGTAAAGAGTGCTTTTCTAAATGGAGATATCAAAGAAAAAGTCTATGTCAGACAACCTCCAAATTTTATCTCTCCAACTCATCCTGCTTATGTTTTTAAATTGCATAAAGCATTATATAGTCTAAAGCAAGCTCCTAGAGCATGGTATGAGACCCTAGCATGCTTCCTTCTGAAAAATGAATTTATAAGGGGTAGAGTAGACCAAACTCTTTTTATTAGAACCCATAAGTCTCATACCCTACTAGTACAGATTTATGTAGATGATATTATTTTTGGTTCTACTGATTAAAATTTGTGCAGAAGGTTCTCCAATCTAATGCATTCTAAATTTGAAATGAGTAGCATGGGTGATCTATCCTTCTTTCTAGGATTGCAAGTCAAACAACATGCTGAAGGCATCTTTATTTCTCAAACTAAGTATGCAAAAGAATTGGTTAAGAAATTTGGTATGTCTGAAGCATCATGCATGAAAACACCTATGCCTACTAATGTTATATTAGATGCTGATGAACATGGGAAACCTGTTGATCAGACAACATATAGAGCAATGATAGACTCTCTATTGTACCTTACAGCTAGTAGACCTGACATAATGTTTGCTACATGCATATGTGCTAGATTCCAAGTGAGCCCTAGAGAGTCACACCTAACATTAGTAAAAAGGATTCTCAGGTATGTAAAAAGTTGTCCAAATCTAGGTCTCTGGTATCCAAAAGATTCAGCATTTGATTTAACTGGATTTTCTGATGCTGATTATGCTGGATGCACAATAGACAGGAAAAGCACCAGTGGAACTTGTCAGTTTCTTGGTGACAAACTTGTCTCCTGGTTTTGTAAGAAACAAACATCTGTGTCAACTTCAACTGCTGAAGCTGAATATATGGTTGCAGGTAGTTGTTCACAAATCTTGTGGATTCAAAACCAACTCCTAGACTATGGCTACAACTTAGAGAAGTCTAAAATCTTTTGTGATAATACCAGTGCTATTTCTATAGCTCAAAATCCAGTCCTCCATAGTAGGACAAAACACATAGAAATTAGGCATAACTTTTTAAGGGATAATGTTGAGAAAAAAAAAATTGAACTTCAATATATCCCAACTGATTTGCAAAGGGGAGATATTTTCACCAAACCCTTGGATGAAAAGAAACACACCTTCTTCCTGAATCAGTTAGGAATGTTAGATGGAGGAAGTTTAAAATAAGTTCCAAGATTTTAAAACTCTAAAAATTGACCAAGACTAGGCAAACATCTTGATTCTTTCTAGTGTCTTGAGTGTTTCTGGTCTCTGAACTGCGCTCGACAATTTTCCCCCAGATCGTCGAACGGAGATCGACGCTTTCCGAAATCGTCGACCAGAGTTCAGCGCTTCTCGGATAGTGCTTAACTATCTTTCAGGTCAGCAATCGTCGAACAGAGATCGACGATTTTGTTTTCTGAACTATCGTCGAACGAAGATCGACGCTGTCCAATATCGTCGAATGGATATCGACGATATTGGAAGCCCAGATCGTCGAACTGAGTTCAATGATCTTTTCTTTTCTACGTCGAACCCTAATATAAAATTCATTTTTCGGCCGTCGTTCTCCCTTTGCGCTTTCATTCTCTCTGCAAATTTTCTCTTTCCCTCCAAACTTCTCTACACTTGGTCGTTTGGTTGTTTATTTTTTGCATGAATCAATGGCCGTCTCAGTTGCAGTCCTGGCCGCCATGAAATTTGATGCAAATTTCGACATTGACATAGATTTTTTCAGCACCAGTGATCAAATTTTCCAAGATATTCTGGAACTGTTCAAGGAACAAAATCTTGTCACCATAATATCCACCAGAATCAAGTTACCTGAAGATTAAATTAAGGAGTGGGTATATACTGCCCACACTCAGGATCAAAATACAGTGATTGGATCAATATCTGGAACCCAGGTACCTCTGACACCTACTATCTTGACAGAGGTTTTTCAATTACATTCTGGAGAAAATTCTGCTGAAATATCTGGAGAAGAATTTTCTACTATGCTTGAGAGAATGGGACATTCAGATGCAAACCCTAGCAAACTGCTGAAGAAGAATTTATCTGTGGAATACAGATTTTTGGCTGATGTTGTAGGAAAGGTGTTATTGGCCAAACACTCAGCCCATGATACTATCTCCACGTATCAGCTGTGTTTGATGGGTACTCTTGTAGATAAGAAACAATTGAACTGGGGAGAAATTTTCTTTGACTTAATTAAGAAGAAGATCAACAAGAATTTTGTTAACTATGGGAGGATATTAGGGCTATTTCTACAGAACAGATGCCCTGCTCTACTAGTTTCCAGTGGGGTGCACATTAATGCCTCCAAGAGGCTCACTTGTGCCCTGTTTGGAAAGTGGGACAGGCAAATAGTGAAGCCCAGCAGGCTCTCTACAAGTGCAACTTCAGGCACAAGGACTGTTGCAGTCTCTTCCCCTCAAGTCTCTGCCCCTGCAGAAGACTTGCCTGCTTCTTCTCCTCCTCCTCCACTTCTTGCCTCCTCTCCACCAGTCACATCCACCATTACAGTTTCCTCCACCATCATTATTTCCAGCCCATCTCCAACTTCAATTCCATATCCAATTCCTCCCCTCACAGTAGAAATCTTCCACCCTTTACATCACTACCCTCACCAAGAAATTGATCCATCATCCCACATTCCATCCTTCAATCTGATAGATGATTCATTTATGGATGATTCCCCTTCATCCCCTCCTGATCTACCCTCTTCATCCACATCCTACCAACAACTACTACAAGATATCATTGCTCAACCCTCCTTCATACCCTCTATTTCAACCCCATTATCTTCTATTTCCACAATCCCCATATCTCAACCTTCATTTCCACCATCCACCAGCTCTCCACCCACATCTCCAGCTGCTCCACCTTCAGTCCCTACCTCTGCTCAAGTCCCTCTTGAGCTTGTAGATCTTCCAGCCTTAGCAGATAGACTCTATGAGCTGATAGCTCCCAGGCTATCACTCTTGTTGGAGACCTCCTTGGCTCCACTTCTACAGTTTGTTGCAGAACTATCTGCCAGGCTCTCCTCTCTCATTCCTCCTCAGGCAATCCCTTCCTCTGGGTGCCTTGATGCAGTCCTGACTGAATCTAGGTAGGGGGAGATGCCTTATGGAGGTGATAGATTGCCTGGTGCTGCTGCTGCTGTATCTTCAACTCAAGCTCAAACCTCAACATCTCAAGTTGCAGTTTTCTCAATGGACCTCAGGACACTATTATAGAATTTTGACTCTGTATATTTCAGCTGTCTTCTAGAGCACACTGCAGTCCAGCCGTCAGAAGATCTCTCTAAGGCCATTGTGCCTATTTCAAGCTGTGACACCAGCTTAATACATTCTTTTGTAAAGTCCCTTTCTGCTGCTGCCCCTTCAGTTTCTGTTGAAAGTACTGATATTGTTGATATTGCTGATGTTTTAATATCTGAGGATATACATATGACAGAGGCACTTATTCCTGAACCTGCTGTTATTGCTGTTGTTGCCCCTTTTAGTGATGATTTTCCAGCTTCAACTGATACTACTGCTGCTGTTGTTTCTGTTGCTGAAACTAAAAGTGTTGTATCTGAAAGTATTGTATCTAAAGCTGCTGAAACTGTGATATCTGAATCTGCTGCCCCAGCTACTGCTGTATATACTGCTGCTGCTACAACCTCTTCTGCCAGTGTTACGTCTACACCATTTTTTGCTATTGCTGCTGCCACTATTGCTGTTACTTCTGATACACCTGCTCAATCTCAACAACAGAAAGACTACCTTAAAAGGATTGATGCACTATATGATGATCAAAGCTCAGAAAGTGATCAGTATAGGACTGACTCAGATGACTCCTCAGCTACTATTGCAAGAAAAAGAAAAGCCAGAAGCAAGGCTATGAAAAGAGTCCCCCGAGCCAAAGTAAAAGACACAAATGATATTCCTTACTACATACTTCATAACTGCCCTATCACTGAACACTGGATGCAATATTCCAAAAATTAATTGAAGGCTATGAAGAAAAAGAGAAAGTATGAGAAAGGTTCCTCTCAGTTCCATCATCATCCTCCTCCTCCTCCTCCTTCACCTGATGCAGGTGCAGGTGGTAGTTCAGCTGTTCAGCCCTCTGCCAGAAGCCAAACCCCTTATCAACCTCAAGGTAGATCTCAATACAGGGGAAGCCAATCCAGAGGCTATCAATCAAGGAGAGGAAACTACAGAGGAAACCAAAGAGAACTTCAAGTCTATTCAAAAGGCTATTCTAGGCAACACCCATATTCAAGGGAAGGACAAGGTCCATCTGATACTACATCAGGTCCCTTTCCCTACAAGCTTAAAGAATTAGTCTCCTCCAGAGCTCCTCCAGATAATCCCTCTAACAGATATGAGCCTCCAGTTCCTTTTGGGGATCCAGAGAACAATCCAACTTCCTGGACAGCTAGGATGAAAGAGTTAGCTGCTTTGGATCAGATTAAGAAAGCCAGAGAGCAGGGTAAAGACACCTCCAGTATCACTACTTTATCTGATCGAAGGAAAAAGGAACTTGAAAGATATTCATCCAGCAAGTTCTTTGATTCTGAAAGCTACATGAAGCTGCACCCTGAAGCTGTAGTGCCCAGGCCTAAACAACAAACCTCTTTAGGTGCAGCAGATGACAGAAGATCCAAAAAGGAAGCACTCAATCCAAATAGAGAAATAATACTGATAAAGAGCAAAGAAAAAGTGTAACTCTGTAAGGTGACAGTTATTTTGATTTCTGATCTATCTGAGATTATGTCTGTGATTCTGCAATGTTGTTGTTTGTTATATTGTTGCTTTGTATGTTGTTTTTAATTTTTCAATATCTGTAAATAGTAATCCTAACCCTAATAGGGGGAGATTGTTGGAACACCCTATTACTGATTTGGGTCAGTATCACTATGTCTCTTAGGAAACCTGTTTTGACCTCATTGTATAGATCTAAAGGTCAATTAGAATTGAGTCTAAGGGTTAGTGTTTAGGTTTGGAAGCTGCCCTCAAGACCAGGTTCTTCAGTTTGGAGACTAAGTCATTTCGTCGAGCTCAGTACGACGAATCATCGAACTCCAATCGACGATCGTTGAGCTCACTTCGACGGATCATCGAACTCCATTCGACGATCACTGAGCTCAACTTCAACAAATCGTCGAACTCCATTCGACGATCTTCGAGCTCAGTTCGACGATCTTGACTCCAGTTTGATTCTCTATCTCTGAGCTCAGTTCGACGATAGTTGAGCTCAGATCGACGATCTCTGTTTCTATCTAGGTTTAAATCTCTGAGCTCAGTTCGACGATAGTGGAGCTCAGTTCGACGTTTTTCTGAAAAGTTAAATATTTTGCAAGATTCAAATTCAGACAGTTAAGGAATTATTCTCAGCATTTAATTCAGAGATCTTGTAGCCGTTTTAATTTAATCTGGAGCAAGTTTCAAGGAATTTTCAAAGAATGTTTTACTGGACTTTCCTCCAGAAGACAATTGCAATTAAGGAAGTCATTAATGACAGGCTAACGACTATCTTGGACAGTGGATCATTTCTATTCAAACAAAAGGAATAAAAGATTAGATTTTTCATTTCTGCTGTAGAAACAGAAGAACAAGAAGTTAGAAAAACATTCTCTGCAACAACAAGAACAACATCTTTCACAACAACAAGAATCACACAAGAGAAAGAAAGAGAGTTCCAGACATTCTCTGTCTCAAGAATTCATACAGAACACATCACCAAAGGAGATCAACCAACTGAAATTTTTTGATCTCTCTTGATTCAAGTGTTCCAAGGCCATCATCATTTAAGACTCCAGACACCTCACATTTCAGCTGTTGCTGAAATCATCATTTGCTGGAGATCAATTTTCTGAAGGCCTATCACCCTACTGCATAGCTTCACTTCCTGAACAACTCAAGATCTCAGGGGGAGCTTTGACAACATCCACAATCTTCTCTTTGACTGCTGACAGAGAAGATCTTCTCATCCCTCTCTCTCTCTCTCTACTGTAAAAGGGTTTTTCAAACTCCCTTCAAAAGTTTGTGTTTGGTTTCTGAGACCTTATCAACACTCAGTGGTGGCAAGATACCTGATCAAAAAATCTAGTTTGGTTTTTGAGCACCTTATCAAAAGCTCATTGGTGCCCAGGACACCTGATCAACTCATCCTGCAGTGGATTCCTACCTAGGGTGGTAGAAGAGTGGATGTACCCAAGTTGATTGGGGAACCACTATAGCTCCTTGTGTCTTCTGGTTGCTTGTCTTTCTTTTTGTTTCTGGATGTGGTTTGTGACTAGATTGCTCTGTGATTAGATAGCTGCTGTGTTTAGATTTACTTTATATTATTTGCTTCCCTGTTCATATAAGAATACATCAACTATTGTAAAAGTTTCTAGCAAACACCATACTCTATTCACCCCCTCTAGAGTATATCAGATCTAACTCGCACTTTCAGTTAGGATTTGAGTTAACTGGATTCTCAGATGCTGACTATGCTGGATGCAGGGTTGATAGAAAAAGCACATCAAGAACTTGTCAGTTTCTTTTTGATATGATTGTTTCATGGTTTTGTAAGGAGCAAACCTCTATGTCTACTTCAACTGCTGAGGCTGAATACATTGTAGCTGGTAGCTGTTGTTCACAGATTTTGTGAATTCAAAATCAGCTTCTAGATTATGGTTTTAACTTAAATAATTCAATTATTTTTTGTGATAACACAAGTGCAATTTTTATTGCACAAAATCTAGTCCTACATAGTAGAACTAAACATATTCAAATAAGACATCATTTTATAAGAGATAATGTAGACATGAATAAAATTAAACTAGAATGTATTCTTACTGATTTTCAAAAAGCTGATATTTTTACAAACCTTTAGATGAAAAGAAACACATTTTCTTCTTAAATCAGCAAAGAATGCTTGATGGTGAGTCTATAAATTGACTTTTGTTCTGAGATCGACGAATTGTCCACCTTTCGTCGAACGGAGCTCGACGAACTGTGAACTTTTTATGAAACGTTCATCGAACGGAGATCAACGAACCTTCTTTGTGAAACTTTTCTTCGAATGTTGATCGTCATTTTTGTCTTGAGTACCTTTCGTTGACCAGAGCTCGACGAAATGTCTTTCTTTCGCAAAACTTTCAACTACTGGAGATCGACTAAATGCTTTTCTTGTGTAAAATTTTTCATCGAACAGAGTTCGATGCTTTGTTTTGCGTCGGATGGAGTTCGCCTTTTCAACTTCTGAAAACCTTATATTTAGGTTTTCATCGAACTCTATCCCGCGCTTTGTCCATTTCCATTTTCTTTGCACTTGATCACTCTATTTTGCAGGAAAATTGCGGTTTCTCAGGCGACTCTTACAGCGATGAAGTTTTATGCAGGCTTTGATATAGACATGGACTCCTTCAGTCATTTTGATCACGTTTTCCAAGACATTCTGAAATTATTTGAGGATTAGAATCTAAGGAACTTTATGACCATAAGGATCAAACTCCCAGTCGTAGAGATCAAAGAATGGGTTCATGCAGTAAGGATTCCTGATCAGATAACTATTACTGGATCTATCTCTGGGAATCAGGTTTCACTTACCCCAGCTATTTTATCTAAAATTTTTGGATTAGTTAATAGAGAAGACGACATAGAATTTTCTAGTTCAGAAATAGATGTTATGCATGATAGAATGGGACACATTCAAGGAAACCCTAACCACTTACTGAGGAAAAACTTTTCTATTGAATATAAATTATTAGCGGATGTAGTTGGAAAGGTTATTCTGGGCAAACACTCTGCCCATGATTATGTGACTAGACACCAATTCCTCTTGATGAATGCTCTGGTGGACCAGAAAATATAAACTGGGGAACAATTTTATTTGATTCAATTAAAAAGAAAATTAATAAGAAGGATGTAAGTTATTGCAGGATTTTAGGAATTTTCCTGCAGGCAAAGTGTCCAGCACTTTTGGTCTCTCAGACCATTTTTATCAATGCATCTAAAAGGCTAACGTCTGTCTTGTTTGGAAGATGTGAGAGGGTAATCCCTAAGCCATCCAGGGCTACCTCCTCTAGGATTGCTTCAGAAAGCACAAGGGCTATTCCAGCCACTCTCTCAACCCCAGAAGAGGTCTCTTCTCCTCTTATTTCTTCTCCTCCACCATCTCCACACCAGTCACCTAGGCTGCCATCTCCACCTTCTCATCTACCTTCATTATCTGAATAAGTTCCATCATCAACTCCACATGTTGATTCCCCTGTTTCTCAGTCACCACTACCACCTCATCTCATTTAAGAAATTTAATCCACCTCATTTCATACAGAATCCCCAATTCATCTGTCACCACCTACATCTCCACTTCATTAATCTCCACCTCATATATCTCTACCTCATATATCTCCACCACATTCACCAATCCAAGAAATGATTCCAGATGACATCCACCCTATCATCCCTTCTACCACTATTCTCCAAGCATTCATTATATATTCCACATGTACAACCACATCTGCTCCTTCTTCTTCTGCTCAAATTTCATCCTCTACATCTACTCAGGCTACTCCAGAGTATATATATTTGGATTTTTCTTCCATTGCTGCTAATCTTCTTAATTTCATTACCCCCACACTCAAGAAGTTGTTAGATGAATCCTTAGCTCTTGTACTAGCTTCCATCTCAGCACTCACCTCTAGTATTGACTCTCTTCAATCCGTCCCTTCTTCTGGGGGACTAGATTCAGGTCTCCCTAGATCTAGGTAGGGGGAGATGTTTTATGAAGAAGCTCCCCATACTGTAGTTCCAATAATTACAGAAGAAGTTACAGCAGCAGCAGCAGTAGTGGTTGATGAAAGTCTGGATTCAGAAATGCTTGAAGATATTTCAGTTGAAGAAGCAGTAGTACTAGAAGTTGTTACTGTTGGTGATGTGTTTATCCATCCCGCGGTCAATTTGCAGTCTGCATTTTCTGATTTTGAAGTTCTGCCTAGTTCGCTTCCCAGTTTTCCAGTTTTGGAAGAAAATCCTTCGAAAGCAGTAGTTTGCTATACTACTCATGTTGATCTTATTACTCTAGAACAGATTAGATCTAGTTTTAGAATTGTTTCTACTAGCTCTTCTCCAGTTTCTCAGATTGCAGTAGTAGTTGATAATATAATGGATATTATCGAACAAGTTTCTTCCCCTCCTACTTTTGTATGGGATGAATCCCCTATGATAAATTTTGATGATTTGTTTAATGAATAAGATGATAGTATATATACAAGTTGATACAGATGATGTACATACATAGCCAAAGGATCAGATTGTTGATAATACTAATTTATATAAAGAGATGGATGATTTATATGATCAGCCTATAGAAGAATCTGATGATGATGTAGAGTCTGATGAGTTAGAAGACTTAAGCTCTAAGAAAAGAAAATTAAAGAAGAAGGCTCCAGCTATGGTTGCTCCTCAACCTTCAGCTACAGTAAATATTCCATTCTATATTCTGCATGGGTTTCCTCTCACTCCAGACCTACCACACTGGATGAGATACTCCAAAAATGAGATGAAAAATAGGAAGAAGATGAGGAGATATTCTTCACCTCCAAGGTCTAGGAGAGGACCTCCTCCTCCAACAGTAGGGTCATCTGGTAATATTTCTTCTTCTCAAAAGTCTACATCTCATCATTATTCAAGATATTTTCAGGACAGACAGGATAGACCTTCAAGGTCAGATTCTCACAGCATCCAACAGCACCAATCAAGTCAAAGCAGTCAGCAACAGCAATCAAGCCAAGAGAGGCCACCTTCACCAGTATATGATCTAGAGATGGATCCAGATTTCAGAATGGCAAGGTTTAAAGAGCTGGTTGTTCTTTCACAGATTAAGAAATCTAGAGCAGAAGGCAAGGACACTTCACAGTTCACCACCATGTCCTCATATAGGCAAAAGGAGCTTGACAGATATTCAAAGAAAAGTTTATTCAATGTTGACAGGTACATGAATCTGCATCCAGAGGCAGTAGTTCCCAGAACCACCTCTCTGAAGATTATTGGCTCTCAGGAATTAAATATGAGCCAAAGGGAAGCTGAATATCCAAACAGAAATCTAGTCTTCACCAAATCATCTTTAGATTCTCCCTCTGAAGCTCCTAAGAAAGACTCTTGATTTCTTATTTTATGTTTTTAAACTGTGTTGTTATTTTTGAACTCTCAAAGTACTTTCTATATATCTGCTGAAAGTTTTATTTCTGCTAGATATTTTCTGCTTTGTGTTCTTTCTACTTTAGATAGTATCCTCACGCAAATAGAGGGAGATTATTGGAACCCTATTACTGATTTGGGCTAGGATCACTATCATTTATTTAGGATGATGAGTTTGACCAAATATGTATAGTCTAGGGTCATAGGTTATTTCCAGGGTTGCTCATTCAGAAGAATTCCAGATAAGTCCAGATTGACGAACGCAGAATTCTATTCGACGAAAGCTGAGCTCAGTTCGACGAACGACGAGCTCAGTTCGACGAACTCAAGTTCCTAACTCTGAGTTTAGCTCGACGATCGCTGAGCTCCATTAGATGAACTTTGTTCTCAGCTCAGAAACTTAGCTCGATGAAAGCCAACCTTAGTTTGACGAACTCCAGGCTCAGCTCGACGAAAGCAGAGCTCCGCTCGATGAATGTAATGATCGGTTCATACAGGCTTTGTTCGATGAAGGTCAAGCTCAGGTTGACGAATTTCTTACTCAGTTCAACGTTCATGTAGTTCCTAATTTCAGAAAGCAGAATGGTTACTAAAGCTTTATTATATCAGTTACAACTCTGATATTTAATGCTAAATATTCTTAATGAATATAGCCGTTTCAGGCAGCATTAAATATGGATTAATCACAGAGTTTAATTCTAAATTTATTACCCAGAGCAGTTACAAATCTTAAGGATTATTCAGACATTTCAGAATGGTTTATTTCAAATTGAAATCTTCCTGACAGTAGTTATATAAGAGATTGCTGCTTCACCAAAGATAACAAGGATAGTCATATATAGTTTGAATCTGATACATTCTGCTTTAGACTCTCCAAGGGAGAACACATTTCATATCTATCAAAAAGTTCTACTGGAGAGGATCAAAACTCAAGAAGGCCAACACCCTGAAGAAAAGAATCTCCCATCTTGATCACAAATTCTACTTATTGGAAAAGCACATGTAAAGGGCCCATTATTGGGCCCTCTTTCTTTTTTTCTCTCTCCTCCTTCTTTAGTCCCACATCATGTATATGATTTATTCTTCTCTCCTCTTTCCTATATATTTGTATTCTCTCCTTGTATTTATATATTGAGGTAATGCATACAAGCTTTGAGCTCTTTCAACATGGTATCAGAGGGAGGTTACGGCCTCGCGGTTTCACCATTCTCTAACCGCACGGCTTGACCTCTTCGCCTATCCGCTCATTCTCTAACCGCACGTCTTGACCTCTTCGCTTACCCGTCTCTTCTCTCAACGACTTCTCCCTTGTCAAGCCGCTGCCTCTCCTCTTCATCTCTCCCTCCCGTGGGCCCCACTTCTCTCTGCGACTTCTCTTACTGCTTGCGATTTGTCTGCTTCTAGCCACCCGGTCTATCTCTCCTCTAGCCGCTCGAGTTCCTACTCGCGGCCTCTCTCCTCTACCCGCTCGCGTTACTACTTGCGGCCTCTCTCCTCTAAGCTGCTCGAGTTCCTACTCGCCGCCTCTCTCCTCTAAGCCGCTCGAGTTCCGACTCGCGGCCTCTCTCCTCTACCCACTCGAGTTCCTACTCGCGGTCTCTCTCTTCACGCCACTCGAGTTCCTACTCTCAGTCTCTCTCTTCTAGGCGCTCGAGTTCCTACTCGAGGTCTCTCCTCTCTAGCCGCTCAGCTTCCTCCCGCGGTCTCTACTTTTGCTGGTCGCGCGGTCTTCTCTAACCGCTGCGACTTCTCCTTCTCCTTCTTTCCATGGCTGGCTCCAGTACGTCGCGGTCTGATTCTGTCCGCAGTGGCCAAATCCAGTCTGTCGCGGCCTCCATTAGTGAGCTCCTTGCCAAGCGTGTCTGAACTCACCGCGACTTGCCTTCTGCTTTGCTCAATCCGCTATTTTTGGCCGCTTCCTCTCCTCCAGGTCACCATGTCCTCTAGCGACTCCACTATAGCTACCCACGCGGCAGACCATATGGCCTCTCCTCACGAACTCCGCGATGAGCTTCAGATTACTTGTAACAGCCCAATTGTTATCAGCAGGCCAATTTTTGGGTGACACGGCCTGGGACACGGGCGTGTCCCAGGGCATGTCCTGCGTGCGTCGAGTATCGAGAGGAACAGTCGACGAATGGTCGACAAATTTTGGTCGACGATCGTCGAGCTTAGGACACGACCTGTGACACGGGTCTGTCATAGGGCATGTCAGCACGGTCGACGAACTCAGCCCGACGAATTTGTGCTGGGGCGTGTCTTAGTGTCGTGTATGGGCACACGGCCTGGGATACGGGCATGTCACAGGCCGTGTGAGTCTCGGGCGATTTTGGGATTTTTTTCATCCTGAAGAACACGGCCACAGACACGGGAGTATCTAAAGGCGTGTCGGGGACACGACCCATGACACGGGCGTGTCACTGGTTTGGATAAGTCGGTTGAGCACCGCTTGAGGCACACGTCCATGGACACGGGCGTGTCACAGGCCGTGTCAGGAAAAATTAGGCTTTTCTGGCAAATTTGTGGCCGTCCATTCCTTCAGCCTGGATCCAAGGGCTGGGAGGCCTCCCTGTTTCCTTAAGGCCGTGAATGAGAAGAGCAATCTCATTTCTTATTTGGTCTTCTCTTTCTTCACATCTAGAGAGAGAAAGAGAGAGGAAGAAGGAGGAGGAGGAAAGGGGGCTGATCACCGGTGGTGCTGCGGTTTACCGACTAGAGATCCGAGGTCGACGTTGCGGAGGAAAAGCTCTTGTGAGTCATTCAAGCCAGCTTAGAGCTCATGGCACCAAAGAGGGCTTCAAGGGTAACGACTTTTATTCTTAGCCATGTGAAGGCTTCCTTTTGGCATATGTTTGTGATTCCCCCACCAAGAGGTTGCTGATTTTGGGAGTCTTTGGGTGGATGCATGAAATCCCCTTTGTTGGCATATAGATCCGGAAATGGAGTACGAAATAGGCATGCTGTGTGAAGCCCATCTGGACAGGTTGGTCTGGATTGGTGATGTTGCATACGAATCGGAGAAGACTCCGTGATACATATCTAGTTTAAGGAGTCAACGGGTTATGCCTGTGAAAGGTAGTAGCAGGAAGTACTGGAGTGGTAGTCCAGGAAAATATCTGTGTATGCTTGTGCTATTGGGTCGTACCTGTGAATGAGTAATAGGAAGTACTGGTGTGACCAGGAAAGGCCCTCTGTGATGCTTGATGTCGTAGGGAGTCCACCTATGAAGAGAGTAACAGGAAGTACTGGTGTGCCCAGGAAAGACCCCTGACATTTGTGATATTGTGGTGTCGTACCTGTGAACGAGTACCAGGAAGTACTGGTGTGCCCAGGAAAGACCCGCTGTTGTTATGAGAGAATGGGTGTAAGAGATATACCCAGGCTTGAATGCCAGAACAGGATCGGTGAGACCTACCCGCGCCTTTATTTAGCCGCGAGTACGCCGTACTCAGTGATGGCAAGGCGATTTGAGCAACGGGTGGTGGAGGATCCGACCTGCGTTATGTCCGTCCGACGTGAGACCAGAAGGTGCAGTCTGTTGGAGCGCATAGCAAGAGTCTTAGGCCTATGTGCCGTGACACCATGGGGGGCTAAGGGCCAATCCCGGTTCACTAGGACTATAAAACTCTGGCTGCACGCCATGGAGTAAATGCTCAAGAGAGTTACCGTTCGATTGTGACCCTGATACGGTGGTGGGCATGTGCTTTGCCAAAACACCAAGAATGTGCCCTGAGTGCACGGACCGTTGGGCCGAGTGGCGAACGGTTGTGATGGCATGTGTGAGTGAAAACACATTATATGATATATTGCCATGCTTGTGATATGATATGCCTGCAGGGAAGATTACCGCTACCCCGAGAAAAAGGGTAGGGTCATTATAATTGGGTCAGCTGAATGCTGACCGTTGCTTCTGTTTGCCACCGTTGGGTGGATTGTCCCTGTACAGGTACTGGAGAGCCAAGCGGGACGCATAAAGGTTGAGGTCCTTACTGTTGCTGCTGCTGCTACTGCTAGCCCTCGAAGGCTATTTGGAAATGCTTGTTGTGTTTTCTTTTATTGTGGCCGGCCTGCGCGCCAATGTTGGGGCCATTGTTTGAAAGCCTTGTAAGGTCATAAGGCCAATGATGGTTACATGTTGTAAGACATTCCTATATACAATAAAATATGGTGTTTTATTTGTTGTACATTCAAGAGAGGAGTTCAAGTGGTAGTATAGGCTTCCACTAGAATGCTTTGTGGTAGGTGTGCTGCGCTACTCTTGTATCATCCCGTACCTTCACCGCCTGTTTTGTGATATATGTTGTGGGGCCCCGGCCGGACCTTCTAGGATATACCATATGAATGGATGGGGTTGTTACATTACTACTCTTTCCCTCTCTGGCAAGTCAAACTTCATCCCATGGGCTCACTCCGTTCAGAGGGTGGTCCTGCAAGCCAAGGTCCTTGCGCGTTACCTTATGCAGGGACATCCCACTCCTACTACTGATGAGTGGATACGGAATGACGGTTGCGTCCAGACCTGGATCCTGAGCTCGTTGGAGGGTGAGCCTTACCAGATGATCATGTATCATGAGACCGCCAAAGCTATGTGGGATGAACTCCATTCCTTGTACTCGGGAAAGGACAGCCTTCAGCACCTTTTTGACATCATCACCGATCTTCAAGCTTTGGATGTTGGAAAAGCTATGGACATGACCTCCTTTGTGGCTCGTGCTAAGACTCTCACGGAGGACTGGATTCAGCACCAGCCCTCTACTACTGACCTCGCTGCTCAGCGTGCCTAGAGGAAGCAGTTTGTATTGCTATGATTATGGCATGAGTCCCGCCACACCTTCACAGTATCCGGGCTCAGGTTCTGGAATCCCCAGCTACCCCTTCCTTCTCAGATGTCTGCTCTATGTTACTTCGAGTACCACCTCCCATGGAGACGCCTGCACCACCATCGCCGGCCCTTCTTCAACAGGCCCTTCCTCCCTTACTTCCCCCACCCTCTTTTACTCGGGGTGGCCGTATGGGTTCCCGCGGACGGGGCTGTGGTGGTCGCGGTTGGACCAAGTGCACCTATTGTGGCCGGGATGGCCACACTGAAGCAATCTATCACAAAAAACATGGCTACCCTCCTCGCCCGCCTACTGCTGCTGTTACTAATAGCTCTCCATCCCCACCGGTATGGACCTTGAGGCTCTTCACCTTCAGCTGCAACAACTCCAGGGGCTCCTCAACCCTCCCTCTGCTTCAGTTGACTACTCTTTCCCTCTCTGGCAAGTCAAACTTCATCCCATGGGCTCACTCCGTTCGGAGGGTCCTGTAAGCCAAGGGCCTTGCGCGTTACCTTACGTAGGGACCTCCCACTCCTCCTACTGATGAGTGGATACGGAATGACAGTCTCATCCAGACCTGGATCCTGAACTCGGTCGAGGGTGAGCCTTCCCAGATGATCATGTATCATGAGACCGCCAAAGCTATGTGGGATGAACTCCATTCCTTGTACTCGGGCAAGGACAGCCTTCAGCACCTTTTTGACATCATCACCGATCTTCAAGCTTTGGATGTTGGCAAAGCTATGGACATGACCTCCTTTGTGGCTCATGCTAAGACTCTAACGGAGGCCTGGATTCAGCACCAGCCCTCTACTACTGACCTCGCTGCTCAGCGTGCCCAGAAGGAAGCGGTTTGTATTGCTATGATTATGGCATGAGTCCCTCTACACCTTCACAGTATCCGGGATCAGGTTTTGGCATCCCCAGCTATCCCTTCCTTCTCATATGTCTGCTCTATGTTACTTCGAGTACCACCTCCCCTGGAGATGCCTGCACCACCATCGCCGGCCCTTCTTCAACAGGCCCTTCCTCCCTTACTTCCCCCACCCTCTTTTACTCGGGGTGGCCGTATGGGCTCCCGCGGACGGGGCTGTGGTGGTCACGGTCGGCCCAAGTGCACCTACTATGGCCGGGATGGCGACACTGAAGCAATCTGTCACAAAAACACATGGCTACCCTCCTCGCCTGCCTACTGCTGCTGTTACTGATAGCTCTCCATGCCCCCCCCGGTACGGACCTTGAGGCTCTTCACCTTCAGCTGCAACAACTCCAGGGGCTCCTCAACCCTCCCTCTACTTCAGTTGCCTCCACCTCTCCTGCAGGTATTGCCTCCACCTCCACTACAGGTGCTGCCTGTCTTTCCTTTGGTTCTTGTTGGATCCTGGACTCGGGAGCCACACACCACATAACCTCCCTGCTACCTCCACGGTTCTCAGATGCTCCTCATCCCCCGTCTATCACTGTGGCCAACGGTGCGCTTGTTCTGATCTCCGGATGTTCCGACCTCTTCATCCACCCCTCTCTCTCTCTCTTCACTTCGCTCTTTATGTGCCGACATCACTGTTTAATTTACTATCTGTTGAACGTCTCACTACTAATATGAACTGTTTTATCACCTTCACCTCTTCTGGTTTTTTGATACATGATCGGCAGACGCAGATTACCATTGGTAGGGGTCGATTGCAGAATGGGCTCTACCTCCTCGATGTCTCTTCTACCGCCCTTTCCTCTGTATCCTCTACTGATTGGCATTGTCGTCTTGGACATGCCCCTCTACCTATCCTATAGAAGGCACTTCCTGACGTCTCCCTTCCTGCTTTTAAATGTGATTCAAGTATTCTTGGCAAACTGCCACGTGCTTCTTATCCTGCCCATTGTACTCGGAGCTCTGCTCTTTTTGATTTAATACATTCTGATATTTGGGGACCGTACAAGGTTCCCAGCATCTCTGGTTATCGTTATTTTATCACATTTATTGACGATTACTCTCGCACCACCTGGTTGTATCTACTACGTGATCGCTCCGGGCTTCCTCGTGTTTTTCAGGCTTTTATCTTGGAAACTCGTACGCAATTCTCTACTACTATCAAAACATTCCGCTCTGACAATGCCCGTGAGTACACTAGCCACGAGTTTGTCAATCTCTGCGTAGACTTTGGTATTGTTCATCAGACATCGTGTCCCTACACCCCTCAACAAAACGGGGTCGCCGAACACAAGAACCGCCACCTTCTTGATGTGGCTCGCTCCCTCATGCTTCACATGCATGTCCCCAAAGTATTCTGGAACTTTGCGGTCTCCACTGCGTGTTTTCTTATCAACTGTCTCCCCTCTCCGGTTCACCAGAATGCTACCCCCTTCAGCCTTCTCTTTCCCTCCGCACCCGCCTTTCCCCTCACACCCCGGGTCTTTGGGTGTACTTGTTTTGTCTATACCCTGGGCACCGCTATCGACAAACTAGATCCCCGTGCGGCGAAACACATTTTCGTCGGCTACTCCCGTACCTAAAAGGGATATATGTGTTATTCCCCGGCCACCCGGAAGGTCTCTGTTTTCGCTGATGTTACTTTCCGAGAGGATCAACCCTTCTTCCCTCCTCCTTTACCACCTCTTCTACCACCAAACACTCTCCCACCCTCCATCCCACGGCCGGTGATCCCCATCCACTCGCCTCCACCCCTCCCTCAGCCCCCTCCCCCTATTGATCCTCCTAGGCTGCCCGTCATTCGGGTCTATACTCGCCGCCCCCTTCCTTCCGTTGCCCCTATGCAGTCGGCTTTGTCCTCGGCTTCTCCGTGTTCTGCAGCTCCGGTGCCTGCCTCTACTGATCATCCGATGGCTAACTATGTTTCTCTACATCGCCTCTCTCCCCATCTTCAACAGTTGGCTACTTCACTATCCTCGGTCTCTATTCCTACCTCCGTACAGGAAGCTCTTCAGCATCCTGGGTGGCGCGCTGCCATGGAAGAGGAGATGGCTGCTCTTTGGGCCAACCAGACTTGGACCCTGGTGCCCCTTCCTCTGGAACAGAAACTTGTTGGGTGCAAATGGGTCTTTGTCATCAAACATGCTCCTGATGGGACCATTGACCGCCTCAAAGCTCGTCTGGTCGCTCGTGGCTTCACCCAGCAACAGGGTCTCGACTATGACGAGACTTTCTCTCCGGTCGCTAAGTTCAACACAGTCCGCATTCTCATCTTAGTAGTTGTCCATCGCCAATGGCCCTTACTCCAACTCGACGTCAAGAATGCATTTCTGAATGGCGACCTTCAAGAAACGGTTTACATGCAGCAGCCTCCCGGGTTTGAGACCACAGGGGAGCCTCGGGTATGTCACCGTCTCAAATCATTATATGGTCTCAAACAATCTCATCGGGCATGGTTCGACAAGTTCAGGAAAGCTCTCCGGGAAATTGGCTTCACTCGCAGCTCGGCTGACTTCTCATTGTTTACTCGCCACCGGGACACGAGTACGGTTCTCCTATTGGTATATGTCGATGACATCATTATTACTGGAAATGACTTGGACAGCATACATCAGTTAAGCAACATCTGGGCTCCATCTTCCAAACTAAAGATCTGGGACATCTTCGGTACTTCCTGGGTCTGGAGGTGGCTAGACGATCAGATTGTCAGGTTCTCTCTCAGCGCAACTACTGCCTGGATCTTCTTCATGATGCAGGCTACTCCGGCTGCAAACCTGTAAACACTCCCCTGGATGCCAATCACAAACTGTCTGCTCAGGGCTCGGATTCTGACACTCTTCTACAAAATCCAGAATATTATCGTCGTCTAGTTGGGAAAATTATCTACCTAACAGTAACACGACCTGATATATCCTTCGCTGTGAGACTCGTTAGTCGCTATATGCACCCTCTTCGAAGCTCTCAATTTCAGGTAGTGGAACGGATTCTCAGATACCTCAAGACAGGTCCTGGCCAAGGACTTGTATACAAAACCTCATCCTCAATCCCTACATTAGTGGCATATTATGATGCCGACTACGCTGGCTCCCTCGATGATCGACGATCCACTAGCTTATTTTGCCCATATTTTGGAGGACATCTCATTACTTGGCGGAGCAAGAAACAAGCAGTGGTTGCTCGAGCCTCAGCAGAAGCAAAATATCGGGCAATGGCCGATGTGGTCTCGGAACTCACATGGATTCTGAGTCTCCTTACAGACCTTGGTGATAGTCTATCTTCACCAGCTCTCCTCCTCTATGACAGTTAAGTTGCTATACACTGTAACACCCACATCCGTCACATGGCATATAATAGAAGGTCCAGCTGGAACCCGACGCCATATACCACAGACAGTCGGAAGGGTTACATAAGAAAATTCAAACTATCCAATTAAGACTACTCATCCTACACAGAACATTATAGCGGAAGCTTTTAAAAGTTGAAAGAACCAAAAACTTAAATCCAATAATCATGAATGTCCACAACCACACCACTGGAATGAAAACCAAATACATTGAAAGGGTACACGGCCTTATGGCCTTACAAATGTTCACTTAACAAAATAGTGTCTTACATACATCGGCTCGCAGGCCGGCCACATATGACAAAATAAAAACAACTATTCTTTATGGCCTTCGAGGGCCAGCACAGCAACATGGGCTCCAGCCCGCTATCTAGCATTCGGCTCCGCAGCACCTGCAAGCAACATTCCACCGCACAGTGGCAAACAAAGCAACGGTCAGCCAAAAGCCGACCAAATTATAACAACCCCGCCCCTTAGTCGGGACGGCGGTGCTCTTTCCCTGCATAACATTTTCCCAGTAAAACAATAAAGCGCAATTATACTACGCCACAGGTGTAGGCTCGCACGGCTAAATACCCCGTGCACTCAGGCCACATTAACGATGAATCCTGGCACTTCAGTGTCTTCACCACCATCCCAAAGATGACAACCACGTGAGCATTTAGCCTTTCTGACCACTGTCTAAGGCTCCCGACTATGCCAACGGCCAGTCCCCTTTTCGTGTCTCTCGCACCGAACCACATTGCCTAGGTCCAATTCCACTTGCCCGTTGCTCACACCACATAGTCACTTTAAGACGTACGCACGAGCTAAGCTTCTCTCGGATCCCAAAACTTTTCCAAACAATCACATAACCCAGTTATGTTCAAGGCCGGTTCCCTGACCGCCAAGTTAGCAGAACACGTTTCCGCTCAGTTTTCCGGGTGCGCCTTGGAGTTAATCCCCAAGGATCCCTGCTGCAATCTACTGCGTAGAAACCCGAAAAACCCAAAACACGGAGTCTTCTCCGGCAAAACAAATCACATGCAACATCACCGATCCAGACGATACACGTCCGGGTAGGCTTCACACACAATGCCTATGCCGGTACTTCGATTCCGGACTCTATATGCAACACAAGGGGGACTATTCACATCAACCCCAAGGAACACCACACACTCACCGCACACTCGCGGGAGCGGGTTTACCTATGCAAAAAGGAAGAGAGCTTCACATGCTCAAGTAGAGAATCGTTACCCTTGTAGTCCGCTTTTGCGTCATGGAAAAACTATACGGATAGAAGTCTGCGCAACGGATTTTCTTCCACGGATCCGCTCTCGGTTCTCCAAACGGTGCTCCGATGCTCCGCCGGCGGCCGGAATCCTCCTCCTTCTTTCTCCTCTCTCTAACTCCTTGGAAAGAGAATGGCTTGGAGAAAATGAAGAGTTAACTCCCCCATTTCCGGCCTTAACAGAGCAGGAAACCGTCTGAGCCACTGGATCTTACTTAAAGAAAATGAACGGCTCAGATCTGCACAAAATCCCCAGACCTGGGCCGAACACGGCCTCGCACACGGCCGTGTTCCAGGCCGTGTGCCTTGATCGAGGCACGATCGTCGAATGAAGAAAAGACACACGGGCAAAGACACGTCCGTGTCTCACCTGACACGCCCGTGTCGGGTCCTCGACACGCCCGTGACCAGGGGGCGTGTCACATACAACCGTCACGGCAACGGACATGACCCAACTGAATACGGGTAGGGACACTGGTACGAACATGCCCGTATCACTCGACAATCCTCGAGCAAATATCATCGATCGTCGAACGTAGAGGGTCACTCGACAATCGTCGAGTGCCTTTCGTTGATCGTCGAACGCAGAACGCGGGCACGGGTCAAGACACGCCCGTGTCCCGTGGCCGTGTCACCAGTAACCTCCACGCCAACCGACACGACTCTTGGGAACACGGGTACAGACACGGTTAGGCACACAGCCATGTCATTAGGCCGTGTTCCTAGCCGTGTATTTCTCGTGATGAAAACGGCCAAAACACTAGTCAGACATGGCCTTGGACACGCCCGTGTCCTAGGCCGTGTACCCCTATAAAGGCACCAAAATCCCCTTTTTACGCGACCACCTCAAATACAATTTTCGGGGCGTTATAAATCTCCCCCACTTAAGGAATTTCGTCCCGAAATTAAGTAAAGGTACACAAACCTAAATGATACCTGAGTGGAATAACTCGGGGTATTCCTCCAACATAGCTTGCTCTCGCTCCCATGAAGGCTCCTCACGTCCGCAATTATCCCAACGGATTTTAACCATTCAGACTTCCTTGTTGCAGAGTCGTTTTACTTCAACATCTTCAATACGTACTGGCTTGACCCTTGTCGTCAACTCAAAATCAACCGGTACTTGATTGTCCGCAATGATCTGCGAAGGCTCTTGCACCGCCTTACACAACACCGACACGTGGAACACGTCATGTAGGTCACTCAATTCTGCCGACAGCTTCAATCTATACGCCGCCTCACCAACACGCTCCAGGATTTCAAATGGTCCAAGGTATCTCGGACTCAGCTTCTTCAAGCGTCGAACCCGCGAGACACCCTTGAACGGCTTAATTATTAAGTACACCCTGTCGCCAACATTAAAATCCACATTCCTATGTTTGGCGTTATAGTACTTTGACTGTCTGTCCTGAGCGATCTTCAACCGTTCTTGAATTATCTGAATCACTGAAGTGGCATCTTCCACTGCTTGATGTTTATAAAGCTTTGACTCGCCCGTCTCCAACCAAGACAATGACGTGCGACACTTTCTCCCGTACAAGGCATCGAAAGGCGTCGTTCCAATACTCTCCTGAAAGCTGTTGTTATACGCAAACTCCACCATGTACAGGTGATCTTCCCACTGCTTTCCAAAATCTAGGACGCACATGCGAAGCATGTCTTCCATCGTCCGGTTGACCCTATCGATTTGGCCATCCGTCTGCGGATGAAAGGTTGTGCTGAACTTTATCTTAGTATCCAACAGACTATGCACCAACCTCCAGTCATTCGACGTGAAGCGTCCATCTCGATCACTAACAATACTGCGGGGCACACCATGCAATCGTACAATATTCTCCACATAGAGTTTGGCTAACTTTTCCACCGGATCTTCCTTCCCGATTGGAATAAAGTGCGACACCTTTGTCAACCTATCTACGACCACCCAAATGGCGTCGTTTCCCTTCTGCGACTTCGGCAAACCATGCACAAAATCCATAGATATGTCGTCAAATTTCCATTCCGGGATAGGTAGGGACTTCAAGAAACCTTCGTGCTTCTGGCATTCTGCCTTCACCAATGCACAAACTCGGCACTTGGCCACATAAAGTGCTACATCCTTCTTCAATCCTAGCCACTGGAATAATTTCTTCATGTCTCTATACATCTTCGTGCTTCCCGGGTGGATTGAGTACATGATATGATGAGCCTCATACATCAACTCCTCCCGAAGATTATCCGCACTAGGAATGCATAGGCAACCGTCCTTCCTTAGCAATCCATCCTCAACCGCAAACTGGGAATTTGACCCATCCAAAGATTCATCCAAGATCCGCTTCATGCTGTTGTCCTGAACCAAAGCCTGCCGAACTCTACCAGGCAGGTCACACTGCACCTCTGTCCAAAATAGTTTCGCCTCAGCACTAGACTGCTTGTCGACGCAAGATATCTCCAAAGCCTACAACTCATGGACCAATCTCTCATCATGTACCGATAACCAGTTGGCCTGCGCCGTAGTCCTATGACTCAACGCATCCGCCACTGCATTTCCCTTCTCAGGCACATAATGTATCTTGAAGGTGTAGTCCCCTAAGAACTCCATCCACCTCCGCTGCCTCATGTTCAGATCCTTTTGATCAAACAGGTACTTCAAGCTCTTATGATCGGTATAAATATCGACCTTCACACCGTACAGGTAGTGCCTCCAAAGCTTTAGAGCAAATATCATGGCCGCTAACTCTAAGTCATGGACCGGATAATTCTTCTCGTGAGCCTTCAATTGTCGTGAACCGTAGGCTATCACACTCCCATGCTGTAGCAGAACACAACCCAAACCACTGCCCGAAGCATCACTATAGATTTCGAATCCTTCGGTTCCACTTGGTGAACATAAAATAGGTGTCGTGGTCAACCGCCTCTTCAACTCCTCAAAAGCCTGTTCGCACTCCGGAGACCACACAAACTTCTGATCCTTCCTTGTCAACGTCGTGAGTGGTAGCGCTATCCGCAAGAAGTTCTCTACGAAGTGCCTGTAGTAGCCAGCAAGCCCCAGAAAACTTCGGACCTCTGCCACTGTAGTCAAAGCAGACCACTCCCGTATCGCCACTATCTTTGCCGAATCCACAACTATCCCTTCTCCACTGACAACATGACCAAGGAACGCTATCGATGATAACCAGAATTCACACTTGGAGTACTTAGCATACAACTAATTCCTCCTCAATGTCTCCAACACCATGTGAAGATGATTGCAGTGATCCTCCTCGCACTACGAGTACACAATGATATCATCGATAAATACTATCACGAAACGGTCCAGGTACTCTCTGAACGTCCTGTTCATCAGATCCATAAACACGGATGGCGCTTTGGTCAAACCAAACGGCATGACCGTGAACTCGTAATGCCCAAACCGTGTACTGAATGCTGTCTTTGGGATGTCGCTCTCCCTTATCCTCAATTGGTAGTAACCGGATTTCAGATCCAACTTCGAATACACCGTTGAACCAACCAACTGATCAAATAGATCGTCAATCCTCGGAATCGGATACTTATTCTTTTCCGTAAGCTTGTTCAATTCCTGATAGTCAATGCAAAGTCGCAAACTCCCATCTTTCTTCTTGACGAAAAGGACCGGTACGCTCCAAGGCGACGAACTTGGACGCACATACCCTTGCTCCAGCAACTCTTGTAGTTTCACCTTTAACTCTGCCATCTCTCTTGGCGCTATCCGATACAGGGAGCATGACACCGGTTTGGCTCCCGGTACCAGCTCAATATTGAAATCAATCTCCCGCTGAGGAAGGGCTCCTGGGAGATCATCTGGGAACACATCCGGATACTCGGACACAACTAGGATACTATCAAGATTTGGCTTAGGCGTCGAAGTCTACCCTAGAGTGACAAACAGCTCTGCCCCAGACCGAACTGCCTTGATCCCCTGAGGGGTAGACGTCTACGTCTTGCTCGACCCCTTTCACGCACCCAAATTCCATCTCACGACTAGCTCCCAACTAACCTCCAAGCAATTACAACCAATGCATACTTGCTTCTCCGAGAGCCAATCCATACCAAAGACCACGTCCACCCCCCCCCCACTAACGGTAGCAACAACACTCGTAAGTCAAACTCTTGACTCCCAACCCAAATCTAAATGCAACAGATTCTATCCGCGCGCATTGAGCACTATTAGTCAACAACATATCCACGAGCAAAATGCCCCGTCTTCCAGCAGTTATAACAAGCACCTGAGGTTTGGCCTGTAGTTTCCCCTGAAGCACCAAAAGGGGGGCGGACTCGAAGTCCCAGCCATTTTATACCACCTACGATATCCAGACTTTGAGGTAGCCGACACTTTGAACTCCGTTTTCTTAGCACTAGAGTCCTCAACCGCTCCTGACATAAATTCCTTAGTCTTCTGAGCACCATCCCGATAAGCTTGGAAAAAGTGCCCTTTCTTGCCACAAGTATGACAGTTGTAAGTAACCTTGCTAGTCGATGATCTAACCTTCTTCTTCGGCGTTCTGCGAGATGCACCTCTCGTAGGACTTGAAGAGTTCGATACCCTACTCACTGGTATCTGGTGAATTTTTCCCATATCCACTTCCAAAGATCTAGCCGACTCCACCAAGGCTCGGAATACCAATAGTTTTGGTCCTAGAAGTAGAATTCGCAGTTCGTCACGCAGACCACTATAGAATCTATCAACTATAAACCGCTCGTTCTCCAACTCAAAGCATGGGCTGCGGCTTATCAAAAGAAATGTCTGCAAATACTCATCAACTGAGTGTGTACCCTGCACCAAGCACATGTTCAACGGTTGACCTGATGGCCTTCTAAATGTCACTTGATCCAACATACCACCCTACATTGAAGTCATCTCAGGGACAAAGGGTTGCACATTGCTTCCCTGCTGTGCACTAGTCACAGCGAGCACCACTTCAACAATCCTTCTTCTGGTTTCAAACGAAGGAGGGGGTCTAAAGCACGCCACTGGGTGCACTATAATCCTTAGAAACCAGATGTTCTGTCGGCTCTGCACCACTCCCGGTCACCTTAGTCGTACAAAACACCAATAAGTGACCAAACAAAATTGCAAAAAGCAATTATAGGAACGCGCAGGTTCCTCAAATATGAGTATTTTTCATTCCTAAGTTTACATTCATGGGTTCTTTTTAATGTTATAACGATGACACACACATGTGCTCACTACCCCTTAAAATAATTCGCCCACGAATTCAGTTAAGCCTGACCGTAACCAGAAGTCTGATACCAAATTGTAACACCCCCATCCGTCGCATGGCATATAACAGAAGGTCCAGCTGAAACCCGACACCATATACCACAGATAGTCGGAAGGGTTACATAAGAATATTCAAATTATCCAATTAAGACTACTTGTCCTACACAGAGCATTCTAGTGGAAGCTTTTAAAAGTTTAAAGAACCCAAAACTTAAATCCAATAATCATGAATGTCCACAACCACACCACTGGAATGAAAACCAAATACACTGAAAGGGTACACGGCCTTATGGCCTTACAAATGTTCACTTAACAAAATTGTGTCTTACATACATCGGCTCGCAGGCCGGCCACACATGACAAAATAAAAACAACTATTCTTTACGGCCTTCGAGGGCCAGTACAGCAACATGGGCTCCAACCCGCTATCTAGCATTCGGCTCCGCAGCACCTGCAAGCAACATTCCACCGCACGGCGGCAAACAAAGCAACGGTCAGCCAAAAGACGACCAAATTATAACGACCCTGCCCCTTACTTGGGACGGCAGTGCTCTTTCCCTGCATAACATTAGCCCAGTAAAACAATAAAGCGCAATTATACTACGCCACAGGTGTAGGCTCGCACGACCAAACACCCCGTGCACTGAAGGCACATTAACGGTGAATCCTGACACTTCAGCGTCTTCACCACCATCCCAAAGATGGCAACCACGTGAGCATTTAGCCTTTCTGACCACTGTCTAAGGCTCCCGACTATGCCAACGGCCAGTCCACTTTTCGGGTCTCTCGCACCGAACCACATAGCCTAGGTCCAATTCCACTTGCCCATTGCTCACACCACGTAGTCACTTTAAGACGTACGCACGAGCCAAGCTTCTCTTGGATCCCAAAACTTTTCCAAACAATCACATAACCCATTTATGTTCAAGGCCGGTTCCCTGACCGCCAAGTTAGCAGAATATATTTCCGCTCAACTTTTCGGGTGCGCCTTGGAGTTAATCCCCAAGGATCCCTGCTGCAATCTAGCGCGTAGAAACCTGGAAAACCCAAAGCACGGAGTCTTCTCTGACAAAACATATCAAATACAACATCACCGATCCAGACGATACACGTCCGGGTAGGCTTCACACATAATGCATATGCCTGTACTTCAATTTCGGACTCTATATGCAACACAAGGGGGACTATTCACATCAACCCCAAGGAACACCACGCACTCACCGCACACTCGCGGGAGCGGGTTTCCCTATACAAAAAGGAAGAGAGCTTCACATGCTTAAGTAGAGAATCGTTACCCTTGTAGTCCGCTTTTGCGCCATGGAAAAACTATACGGATAGAAGTCTTCACAATGGAATTTCTTCCACGGATCCGCTCTCGGTTCTCCAAACGGTGCTCCGATGCTCCGCCGGCGGCCGGAAACCTCCACCTTCTTCCTCCTCTCTCTAACTCCTTGGAAAGAGAATGACTTGGAGAAAATGAAGAGTTAACTCCCCCATTCTCGGCCTTAACAGAGCAGGAAACTGTCTGAGCCACTGGATCTTACTTAAAAAAAATGAACGGCTCAGATCTGCACAAAAATCCCAGACCTAGGCCGAACACGACCTTGCACACGGCCGTGTGCCTTGATCGAGGAACGATCATCGAACAAAGAAAAGACACACGGGCAACGACATGCCTGTGTCTCACCTGACACGCCCGTGTCGGGTCCTCGACACGCCCGTGGCCAGGGGGCGTGTCACATACAACCGTCACGGCAACGGACACGACCCAACTGAACACGGGTTGGGACACAGGTACGAACACGCCCGTGTCACTCGACAATCATCGAGCAAATATCGTCGATCGTTGAACGCAGAGGGTCACTCGACAATCGTCGAGTGCCTTTCATCGATCGTCAAACGCAGAACACGGGCACGGGTCAAGACACGCCCGTGTCCCATGGCCGTGTCACCAGTAACCGCCACGCCAACCAACACGACTCTTGGGAACACGGGTACAGACACGATTAGGCACACGCCCGTGTCGAATGACATGCCTGTGTTATTAGGCCGTGTTCCTAGCCGTGTCCTTCTCGGGATGAAAACGGCCAAAACACCAGCCAGACACGACCTTGGACACGCCCGTGTCCTAGGATATGTACCCCTATACAGGCACCAAAATCCCCTTTTTACGCGACCAACTCAAATACAATTTTCGGGGCGTTACATACACATTGCCAAGAACCCAGTCTTTCACGAAAGAACGAAGCATATTGAGGTAGATTGCCATTTCATCCGAGAAAAAAGTCCACATGAAAAAGATCGAGCTCAAGCATGTTCCGGGTACTGAACAGGTCACAGACATCCTCACAAAAGCTCTACCAAGTACCCTCTTCTATCAGTGCCTATCCAAGCTTGGCGCATACGACTTGTATGCTCCAGCTTGCGGGGGAGTAATGGAAAAGCCCATGTAAAGGGCCCATTATTGGGCCCTCTTTCTTTATTTCTCTCTCCTCCTTCTTTAGTCTCACATCATGTATAGGATTTATTCTTCTCTCCTCTTTCCTATATATTTGTATTCTCTCCTTGTATTTATATATTGAGGTAATACATACAAGCTTTGAGCTCTTTCAACACTACTCAACTCAGGGGGAGCTTTTTGCTTCAACATCAATCCACTTTGTCTTCTCAGAGATAGTTGATAGAGAAGACAACATCAATTATTAGTTTACTTACTAAACTGTGTACAGGGTTATAACTCCCTTCAAAGGTTAACCTCTTGGTTCTTAAGTCACCTGATCAAAAGACTTAAGCTTGGTTTTGGGCAACTGATCAAAAGCTCAAAGGGTTGCTAAATCTCCCTTAGAAAATAGATCTTCTGGTGGCAGGGCACCTGATCAAAAACCTGTAGTGGATTCGTATTAGGGTGGTAGAAGAGTGGACGTACCCAGATTTATTGGGGAACCACTATAAAAATTCCTTGTGTCATCTGTGATTGTCTTACTTTCTTTTATTTGTGTGCTGTGATTTTTAATCTGTCAATCTCTAATATATATCACTTATTTTCTAAACTACTCTTAAATAAAACCAAAGTTTTTAATATACACTATTCATCCCCCCCCCCTCTAGTGTAAAATAGATTTATTCCTCACTTTCAGGTCGCGACTAGGACTTTCAGGTCGCGACTAGGAGAAGGAGTTCACCCAGCCAGCCCAGGAGAGGTTGCGTGGTTAGAAAGAATAGGTCGCACAGGTCATCCTGGTCATCGCGGGAGTAAGAAACATAACCGCATGTATGCCTTGCAAATTTTTCACCTAAGCTCCCCCACCCCACGAGAATTATTGGACCCCTATTTATAGGCTCGGGGAAGGAATATTCCCGAAAATGCTAACTATGACTTGACATATGTAGGCCGCGACTAGGCAGTTAGACACATGCAAATTGCATGTAGGAGGTTAGGCATAAGCAAACCACGGCTAGACAGTTAGGCATATGCAGATCATAACTAAAGAAGGCCGACCGCACAACCTCACAGTCACCGCAGTCATAGAAAGGCTAATCGCGCGACCTCCCGGCCACCGCAGTCAGGGAAAGGCTAACCACGCGACATTACAGTTAACGCAGTTAGAGAAAGGCTGAGCATGTTACCTTACAGTCTGAGAAAGACTGACCATGCGACCTCATAGTCAACACGGTCAGATAAAGGTTGACGGTACGACCTTGTGGTCAACGCGGTCAAAGAAATGTCGGCCGCAAGCTCTCTCAAGGTGGAGACCTTGTGTTCACTACCGATATCTGAACTAGTGATTATGGAGGGGATTGTCGATTTCTAGGTAAATAGATGAAGCTTAGATAAATTCTTCTTGCTCTAAATATGCTATACCAAATAAAGGGAGATTATTAGAAAAACCTCTTAATTTTGTATATCAAGTTATTTTAGATGAACTAATTCATGTGTTATTTTTCCATAAAGGCAAATCTTATAGCTATGACAGATTGTAATGATTATGAACTAGTCAAAGCATTGATAAATACCTCAAAAGGTTAGGAAGAGATGTCGATGTATGTCAAGTTATACTAACGGAAGAAGTTGACGCACATCGAGTATAATGCAGTGGACATGTCAATGTATAGTAAGTAGTCTTATTTTATGCTTCAACTTTAAACAAATATTTGCAGCAATACATCAAGATCTTTAAGCCAGGAGTCAAAGTTTCAATATGTATATTTATACAAATATACATTGGGGCATTCTCTTCTCAATTCAATCTCAATGTACATCAACTCATCTCAAAGAAAGTTGTATTTATACTCTGACTAAGGTGGCGTTTGGTTAAGCTTTTAAGCTGCTGTGCGGCTGGGCCGCACCGCAATTTTGACAATAAGTTGAGTTTGGTTCCACTTATTTCAAAACCGACGTTTACTTATAACTGCAGGTTTCTTATAACATCCATCCGCGATTTTTTCTTGCGGATCACCGCAAGCCGCGCAGCTGGAAACCCTCCCGATCCCCCTTCCATACGACGCCCCTGTGCCATTTCGCTCACCCGCAAAGAAATCGAGGACGGCATCTTCGCTTCTTCTTATTCTTCTTCTTCCAAACGAGTTCTTCCAAATGAGTTCACTTCATCTTCTTCTCCTTCTTCCAAACAAGTTCATTTTTTGCCTGCTCCAGTTGCCTTGGCTCATGGCTCCTTCGACGTTCCTCTATCGCGCACACATCTCTCCTTTCCATCGCAAGCGGCGAAATCCCGATCCCCCACCTTAGCTGTAAACGAATCCAAAGCTCCGTCAAATTCAAACACAGGAATCTTGGGACGACACCATTGCTGCGACTTCCCAACTGTAGCCGAGGTAACCATCTTCCTCCAGAGGCTTCTCCGATCCATAATCATCTTCCATAATTGTGTCGTGCAGGGGTTCGATGATCAATCTCTTCAACGTTTTCCTATGATTTTTGGTTTCCCATCAGCTGCTCCAAACATGCACTGGATCATTGCAGTTTTATAATAGCAGAGGTTCTATGATCGCTTTCTTCATTAAATAGTTCTGAAATTTTGTTTGGCAATGAATGAATAAATGCACTATACAGTTATCTTCAATTTTAAGTGAGTGGTACATATTTTCTTATGAACTCTTCTCAGTTATTTTTTGTGTTTAAATATTAGCTTTTCACAGTCATTCAATCTTGAAAATGTTTTAAGGATATGCTAGAAGGTCTTCTTTTTTCTTTCGAATGGAATGGTTTATGACATTGTTATATGCAAAAAAAATGTGGAAAACAATTTTCACTCAAAATTCCGTTTTGTTTCCAAACAACTTTTTGAAAACTCCGTTTTGCAAACTCCATTTCACCCAAACAGTTTTTTAACAAAAACTCCATTTTCTAGAATCATCACTTTTTCTATCAGCAGCTTACCGTCAGCAACAGCCCAACCAAACAGAGCCTAATAAACATCACATGAATAGTTACTGTTATACTCCTTGCGTGGAATATGTTTTAAAGATATATGAGAGCATAAGTATGAAGGATCTTACATCCATAGGATATAAGAGTTCAATAAGTCATGTGTAAAATTCTATGCAAATGAATATTGAAAACATCTTGAACGTAGTAAAGTAAGATCTTAAGTTTGATTATAGTCATTAAGATCTGATTATGGAAGTATTTTATTTCTCATTGAAGCCAGTTTAGTAGATAATAATTCTTTAATCCTTTTATATATTTTATGATACAACAGGCTGATGATAATTTTTTATAGATACATTTCTCTCTCTATAATTCTCTCTTCTTCACAAGGTCTGATAAAGTTGTAGTCAACAAGGATCATCTTCTATTGAACAAGAGACCATTCATCAAGAAGAAATCACAAGAGGAATTATCAAGTATAATTTCACAACAAATTCAACCTTCTACCTATTGAATTTGATTCATCAAGAAAACTCGACAATTATCTCTCTCTAACTCAATGTTGATAAAAGAATCCAGTCTTTAAGACCCTTTGGAGAAGAACTACACAACTGATTTTATCTCTGTCTACACCCTTCTAAAAGAGTTTATAAAACCTCTCTTCCAAAAGATTTGTTATTGATTTTGATCTTCCTTATCAAAATGATTTGATTTTGGTTTTGTGTCTACCTTTTCAAAATACTCTTTCAGTGTTTTTTAATTCACCTTATCAAAAGGATCTAAGGGTGGTTTCGAGTAGCACTTATCAAAAGGCTTTATGGTTTGTTTTAATCCACCTTATCAAAAGAATTATTTTTTGGGTTAGTCACCTTATCAACATGTTATTGGTTTGAGAGACCTAATCAAAATTCCTTGTGGTTCTTCGGATCTAGTTATCAAAAGATTTCATTGTAATTGATTCTAAGAGTCTCTTTATCAAAAGACTTAGCATTGTCTATAGTGGATAGCCTATCAAGAGGTAGAAGAGGGGATTTACCCAAATTTGGGAAACCTCTATAAAAACTTTGTGTCTTCTCGATTGCATAGCACTTAATTGTTTAGTTTTTTTCTTAATTACTTTCCAATTGCATTATAATTAATAAACAATATAATTTGTGCATGTACTCTGAATGATTAAACATAAAGTTTTTTAAATAGTTTATTCACCCCCTAAATTAATTTTTAGCATGCACTAAAACCATGTATGGCACGTGCACGCAACCAACACTAATGTGCAGGCAGCCCGCGTGACCGCATGTCGTCGCCACTTTGGTCGTCTTCGGCCGCGGTCTCCATCGGCGCTTCCAGGCACCACCGGGGATTCCAGCTGCCACTGCTGCTTCCGCCCACCGTCGTCGCTTCTGTCCACTGATGGGTTACTTCCCCTGACCACCAGGGAGCATGTTCATAATTTTGAAAAAAAATTGGTGATCTGGGTGACCCGAATGGAGCAATGTCATTTGTCAACTCAGAATCCACCCGGGAGCAATTACCAGGACGTTTCCTCAAGAGAGCTATAAAAATTCCCCCTTACATTTATTTGAAGACAAGAAATCGGAGATACTAGAGAGATAAGGTTTTTTGTCAAGGTCGTAGGACTTAGTTCATTCTTTGGCTCTAAATTCCCTCCGCTCTCTCTCAATGCTCACAGTAATAGTGAAGCAAGCATAGGAATATGTATAGAAGAATGGTCTCATGGATGCTCATGCTCAGTGGACTTCACTTTTTTTTCTCCCCTTTGATTTTGAGGCTTGTAAATGAAGAGGTGTCCTGTCACCCTCTTGGGAACTTAACTCTTATAGCAATTAAAGTACTAGTGGATTTCGGCCCGACAAAGATCCAACCATATGGTTTTCACCATTTTTGAGTTTTTCACTCCAAAACATCTCTCTTATCATTGCTATTGATCTATTTTGATGGTTTTCCTGCTCATCTCAGTTTTGAGCTAAGGTGTCCCGATTATCCAGACTGGGGGAAACCGAGCGAAGGTGGCCAGATTCTCCAGACCGGGAGAAAATCGAGAGACCCGCAATAGTTTGTATTTATTTATGAAAAGGTATTCCTAACCCTACAATCAATTTATGAGGAATGTGCTTGACATGCTTAAGAACCCCAAAAATAATGGCAATGACAAGAGGAGGTGCACATGTCGTAGATGGGGAAACTTGCAAGGAGTCTGACAATCAAGGCTCCAGCAACTCACCTACTGACAGCATGCCTCACCTCGAGGAGATAGTCGTCGCACCAACATCTTCAGTGGAAGAGCAGATGCATCATATGGAGGAATGTCAGGCTCAAGCACTCTCTCTACTAAAGGACATAGAGCTTCTTAGGCTCCCAAGCATTTTACTTGGATATAGATTAGACATTGTCTCTTTAAGCCACAGCTCGCTCAATAGACTAGCCAGTTCCAGGTACCTCACCACAAACACACTAGCTCATGGGGCATGGACCGTCAAAACATTGCTTACAATGAAGCGCCTCTCTAGCACAGATCGAAAAATCCAAAAATAAATAATGAGAATGATCCTATCTTAGCATCCAAGAGAGGATGCAGGAGCCCCGATGTCGCCCTGGAAATTAAGGGGGAGGGATAGTAGCAAGGATAACACTTCACTCCCTCAACACTTCATACACAGAAGTTCTATAAGCAACCAATGACCATCCTTCACTATAGAGGCCCATGATGCTCACCCAGGAAAGGGAGATCAGTCTAAGTTGTTCCATAACCACCAAAGTTAGGAGAACGACACAGAGGAGTGCAAATGCATAAAAGAGAAAATCGAGAGGCTCGTACACTTTGGCTTACTCGAAGGGTTTTAGGGAAAGAGCATAGTATCGCAGTCTACCCCAACCAAGCCCATAGAGGGCAAGGGCATGGTGGATCTTTCCCCCAGAGTATAATAAGAAATGGTCAAGACAATCCCTTCTATAATATGAGGATCTTCTCCAATATATCAACACATCTATGCAATCATTGAAGATCCCCCACTAAAAGTAGGAGTGATATTGGTCGATGATGATGTTCCTACAAATGTACTTTTTTTGTCAACCCTGCTTTAGCATGGAATCTCTAGAAATAACACCAAGCTAGGCATGATGGGTTCCCATATTAAGGGACACTCAAAATCCCCATTTTAGGAAGCATCATCCTACAAGTGACTCTAGCCCACCTCCTCGCCGACGCTGGTTACCTATGATATTCAGTTCATCATCGTGTAGGTTGAGTCAACATGCAGTGCAATTCTTAGGGGACCACTGAGGGTGCTCAGGGCCAACACCCTAACAAAAAACATTGCGGTGCAATTCTACTCACAGGATGTAGCACACAAGGATGTTGCATGTGCTTGACTTGTGAGACTAAAGGAAGAGAGATGGAAGAAACTCTGCTACCATAAGTAGTTTTCTTTCCCATGTTCCTTAGAATACCGACCTGCACGGTAGGACCTGTGTCGTATCTTCTTTTTCAGCAATAACACAAGAGAATCTTAAATGCATTTGTGACCATCGACTTTGTGGAAAGAACGGACCTCGTATCCTTCTATTATCAAGGCAAGATGGACTAATGTCCTTCTGCATCTCTTGAGATAACGTACCTCATATCCTTCTTGTAACAGCCCAAAGTTCGCAAACAGGAAATTTTTGGGTGACACGGCCTGGGACACGGGCATGTCCCAGGGCATGTCAAGCTGGGGTCGACGATTTGTCCGCGTAGTCGACGAAATTTGGAATCGACGGTCGTTGAGTAGCGGACACGGCCTGCGACACGGGCGTGTCGCAGGGCGTGTCGAGGCCGTATCGACTATCGGCTTTAGTGTCGACGATTTTTTGCTCGACGGTGTGTCGAGAGGGGGCACATGGCCCAGGATACGGGCGTGTCCAAGGCTGTGTCGTGTGCTTGACGATTTTTGCTCGACGATCGTCGAGTGTCGAGTGTCGAGAGGTTGAACACGGCCTGTGACACGGGCGTGTCACAGGGCGTGTCAAATCAGGTCGACGAACTCAGCCCGACGAAGGATTTCGACAGGGCGTGTCTTCGTGCCGTGTCTGGGCACACGGCCTGGGACACGGGCGTGTCACAGGCCGTGTGAAGTCTCGGGATGTTTTGGGATTTTTTTTCGCCCAGGCACACGGCCTCAGACACGGGCGTGTTCGAAGGCGTGTTGGGTGACACGGCCCATGACACGGGCGTGTTCCATGGGCGTGTCACTAGTCTGGATAGGTCGGTTGACCACCGCTTGAGGCACACGGCCTGGGATACGGGCGTGTCACAGGCCGTGTCAGGTCAAAATCAGTGTTTTTGGCAAAATCGTGGCCGTCCATTCCTTCAGTCTCGATCCAAAGGCTGAGCTTCTTTCCTCTTTTCCTAAATGCCGAAATCTGAGAAGTTATTCTCATTTTACTTGGCCTTGCTCTTTCTTCAAGTTAAGAGAGAAAGGAGAGGAAGAAGAAGGAGGAGGAGGAAAGGGGGCTGCTGCTGGTGGTGCTGCGGTTTACCGACAAGAAATCTGAAGCCGGCGTTGCGGAGGAAACGCTCTTGCGAGTCTTTCAAGCAAGCTTTGAGTTCATGGCACCGAAGTGGTCGTCATGGGTAACGACTTTTCTTCCTAGCCATGTGAAGGCTTCCTTTTAGCATATCTTTGTGATTCCCCCACCAAGAGGTGCCTGATTTTGGGAGTCGTTTGGGTGATTCATGAAATCCCCTTTGTTGGCATATAGATCCGGAAATGGAGTACGGAATAGGCATGCTGTGTGAAGCCCATCTGGACAGGTTAGTCTGGATTGGTGATGTTGCATACGAACCGGAGAAGACTCTGTGCGAAACGTGTAGTTTAAGGAGTCAACGAGTTATGTCTGCGAAAAGGAGTAGCAGGAAGTACTAGAGTGGTAGCCCAGGAAAATGTTACACTTCTACTATTAAGGCGAGATGGACAAAAGTTCTTTTGCACCTCCTTAGAGAATATACCGTGTGTCCTACTTTTAAGTTGAGATTGACAAAAGTCCTTTTGCACCTCCTAAGATAATGGACCCCCATGTCCTTTTTAAGTACAAACAAATAAAGGTCTTTCACCAGCTCTAATAGAATGAACCTCGTGTCCTTTGATACACACAAAGAAGATATATACACAGGTGCATGTGTCAGATCAAGTAATAAAATGGGAGTAAAGAAAATTCCCATGAGGAAGTGACCAATCTGATGCTCACAAGTATAACCTTTCTTTAAATTCAAGTAGATTCGACAAAGGGTTTTTTTTGAAAACGGATTAAAATTCTAATAATCTAAATGACGATTTCCTAGAATTATTTTTAATCAATTTTGAAGAGTAGTCTTATATTCTGATTTCTTATGTCTATTATGACGAATATTTAGAATGATGCCTTACGAGAATGTTCAATTAATTTATCTTACAATGATTTAAAGTGAAAATCTTTATCTCTCAATATTAGAAATCCTAATATTTCTTCATTCTCCTGGTCATCTCTAACTTAGGCGGAGTGGAGAAATATCATGAAGAAAGAAAATCAATGTTGCTAGCAAGAAGATGAAATTTCTTTCTCTCTTCTATGAAATATTGAATTTATGATATACTTACTCATTTTCTCCCTCAAATATAGACGTACAGTGAAAATATTGAAACTTTTTGCGAAATACTCACATTTCTCCTTTCTCAAATCTCAAAACATGATAAGAAAATCTCCATCTATATTTTTATGCTTCTCTTCTCTAGAATCTTGAAATGCAATAAAAAGATGAAGTATCAAAGTTTTATTGTCTACTTCATAAATACAATAAAGATAAACCATCAAACATACATAAAGCATAAAAAAATTCATCATCACAACACACATAGTACTCTCATCATGTAAGACTTTGATAGATTAATTTATAATCATAGAAAAACACCATTTAAATTGAAAACTCTTATGAAATATGATAATCGAAATACAAACACTGCATGAATTTCATTTGAAAGTTGCCTTCTTCTCCACCGAGTGTGCCATGTTGCCCTAGCCGTTAGCCTCCTTCTCTAAATATTTTGAATCCCCTTTAAGGGAATTTGATTCAATCTTTAAGATGAAATTTCTCCTTACCTTCTAGATCTCCCTTAATTAAGTGTTATTTCGCCCCTTTTAATGCTTGTCATAACAAAACTGACACCCCTCTTTTCAGATTTAAACTTGGTGCAAATTTTAAAATTCAAACATTGATATTCATTTTTCGCCTTATTGCAACAACTTTTTCAGGATAACAAATTGACTTGGCTTTTCTAGTTACATTCTCCGGCATTTCTACAATAAAAACATAAAAATGATGATAATATCCAACTTAATTAAACCAAATACAAAAATAATCTTATTTTATTTTCTTTATTTAAATTTTATCGATTAAAATTGACTAAAAATGAGAATAATGAGTTTAAATCATTTCTTTTTAAAAAGTTATCACACTCCCACACTTAGTTTTTTGCTAGTCCCTAGTAAAGAAAATTAATAAATTGAATAAGAAGATAACATCAAGATGCAAATTCAAATAGTCTTTTTTATCGCTAAGAATTAATTAAAGCTTATTCAAGAAATACAATTTACTCAATCGATAAACTTATCAAGCATTAAGAGTTCAAACATTCACAAATCCATTAATTTGACAAAAGATAAAGCTCAATTAAGATTTCTAATGGTGTGTGTGCTTGTATTTAAAATTATTTACTCCCACAAATTTTTTCTCATTAGACTTCCGCATTAATTGAAAAAGATAAGATTAGGCCAATATATAGCTCGTAATTCATCGAGATCAGAAATGACTAAGGAAGACGTTGCAGGAGAGCGCTTGTCGGGAGTACTCGTCAAGAGTACTCATCAAGAGTACTCTCCAGGAGTACCCAGATGGAGTACTTGTCGGCCTTTAGAAGAGTACTCGAACCCCCTATTGGTCTGGGAATAAAATTTCTGATTAAGGTGGGAGTAGCCATTCATAGACCAAACCCCCTGGATTTGCCAATAAATAGGACCTTAAGGCATAAACTGAAGGCATCTCACCCCCCTCCCCCTATGGTGAATGAGTTCAGTGTCTACCTCTCTTATGCATAGCTCAGCAATGGCTTTAAGAGGGAAAGTTCATGTAGACTTCCGGGTGTGTGGCGGGACCTCCTCGCTGCAGTATGCGGGTCTTATTTATAGGAAGTCCAGAGTTGTTCTCTGTGTTCGCTAGTTTCTTCTCATCAATTCTCTCATAGATTGACCACTATGCTAGCAACCTTTGATCACCCCCTTGGTCCGAATGCAGGAACCAATTTTCTTAGTTTCAACAGCCGAGTCTTTGATTTAGCCTCCCTAAGAGTTTGGTAGTTTAATTAAAAGAAAATTATAAAGACTTGCATTAGGATTGGCTTCAGCTTGGTTTGGAATTTATGATTAAGTTTTGACAGTAGAATGATAATTACCTAGTTAATAATCTTAGTAATTTGCCATATTATGACAATTCATTCTCAAACATGTTTTAGAACATTTTATGCTCATATGAGTACACATACTTAGGTCACATATCATTATGATATTTATACATTTTTTCTTCATAGTTATGATCATTTCAAGTATGTATACACATATCTAGGACACATATCACTATGAAATTTTTATAAAAAAGAAAATTAAGCACCCATAAATGGCTAACTTACTAAGCTAAAGCTATTAAGAATATAAAAAAATTAAGCATGGAATAATGTGTATCAAAATGAAAAGGTTCAAGTTCAAAGGTTCTAGTGGATGATCGAAACAGATTAACTACCTAATCTTGTGTCTTGGATTGCATCGTTAACTCAGTTCTTACTCACCCCACCCCATTTTTTTAGAAGTCAATAACAAAATATTGTTAGGAAGTAATTTTTTGTAAAGAAAATTGCGCATAAAATAAATGCTTAAAAGAGTTTTACTCAAAAATCTTACGAACTTCAAATTCATAATTTGAACTCTTAGGATTGTCTAGACTAACTAATTAATTATCATTGAATAACTAAAATATTTTATTCATTATTTGAAGCAAGAATTAAGATCATTAAATTTGTGTTTAAACAAATTATTCTTCACTCAACTGATAGGGGGTATACCACCCACACACTTATGCATTTGCTAGTCCCTAGCAAAGATATCATTTTAAGCATTAAAAACAATTTTACTAATTTAAATAAGATATCATTCAAGCATAAGGAGAATGGAATTGAAAACAAATACTCCTCTGGAATCGAGAATCTAAAATCTCCTATTTAAATCCTTTAATGGATATGTAATATATATATATATAATTCAGTGAATTTGACTATTTTCCAGCTGACTAAATAACCAACAGAAACAATAAGGAAAAAAACAATATTTCTTACTTCCACGAGGACTATTACATGTCATAAATACATCATACTAGCACATGGTACAAACAAAAAACTAATGGGATGGTGTACATGAGTCATATAATGCTAACATTTATAAACTAACATACTATCACCCCTCCCATACAAAACATCCTATTATCACATGATAATAACTAAATTCTAACTGATTGGTGCACATGATATGTATACTACTAATATTTTTAACACTAATAAATACTAGGAAAAATATCACTATATGCCATGATGCACAGAATACTACTATATAATGTCATAATCCTAATAAAGTTAACATCAAACATCATCAGAGAATATTTTCCGCACAAATAAGTTTTTCAAAACAAAAATAAAAACATTGAAGAAACTAATCTCTGGAAGAAATGAAAATTGTCTTGAGAACTCCTTCACTCCTCGTCACTATTCTTCTCTTCCTATTCAACCATAGCAACCTGCATTGGATCGACTCTTGATCCGTCGAAACTCAGGAGAAATCCTTCATCATCGAACTGGACCTACATTTTGTATAACGGGGCTTCATCAACTAGAGCCTTGATCTTACGCATAATCTGAACCTGATTTCTATGTAACTGCTCAAACCTGGATTCAAAGTATAAATGCTGGCATATTTGATAAGATTTCATGTACTTGATGTTTTCCATCAACGAGTCCAAATCGGCACCATCAACAATTGGAATATCAATGTACTCAGAATCGGCTAGCCGTTGGGGCTTTACCTGCTCTTGCTCTAGAGGAATATCAGAGGCCACCTTAATATTGGTAGAAATCACTATTTCAGTGATATGGTGCCCGAATTTCGTCATCATGTCTCCCTCAACAGGGACCACTCCCGAAAATAGGCATAACTTTGTGATCATTGTGGGGGAAGCATAACTGCTTAACCTTATCTTCCTTAGCTTTCGACTAAATAAACTTGCAGATCACCTTGCCAAAATTAAATTTTTTTTCCCCACTAATGATGCCATAAATCCGGCCTAGCATGTTCAAGGACACATGATTCGCATGCCTAGTTGGCATGATGCTTGCATTGACGAACAACAACCAAACGTTTGTCGCATGAGTAAGACAATTAGCTTTCAGAACATATTTAGTTTTATTTGACCATTCAACTCTGAGTGCAGTGTATAGTAGGGAGGTCATTTCTTTGTGTAACACTATCCTGGATAGAACAAAATCATCAGGGTCATAGGTTTCCAGTCCAAAATGCCCGTTGATAACTATTGCAGCAAAACTAACCTTCTTCCCTCTCGCATGCACCTTGTTTCTATCCATATACTTGGAATTAACATAGAATTCGAATACCCAAGGTAAATATGCCTCTGTTCTCGAATGACAGAAGGATTCCCACTTGTGCACTTGTTTTTGTTTCACGTAATTCAAACTTCACCCCCTCTTTTCCATTTTAAAACACCTCGCATAGATATATAAAATCATTTTTAGAAATTGATAATGCATTAGGGATTCTTCGCTTAATAACTTCACATCCCTCAGTGAAACTTCCTTTCATTTTCCTATATCTTTCTTCTTAGAGGCCATAACATAGGTTGAAGGAAAATCAAACTACAAGAAATGCCTCAAGGAATTGCTTATCTAAATGCGTCAAAGGTTTAAATGATTACCTTAAGGGCATGTTCATTTGCACTGTTTTCACACAGCGTTTTCGTTTTGAGTTTTCGCGGACCAAATATAGGCGTTCGTTTGGCTATGTTTTGCATCGTTTTCATTTTGAGATGAAAATGTTGTGTTTTCGTTTCTTCTAAATTTGTCTCGCTCCAAAACACACCTCAAGAGGTGATTTTTGCTGTGTTTTGAGAATAGACTGTTCTCTTCTTCCCTTATTCCCCGATGATTTTCCGCAAGGAGGGGTCGGCGTTGTCGTCGGCAGCAGCTGCCCAGCTCGAGGACCATAGCCGGGAGGAAACGGGGAGGAGGAGGAGGAGAATAGACCGGCAATATTCTCCAGGTCAAGTTGTTGGAGGAGGAGGAGTAGGAGGAGGAGATAGTACGTCGTGCTATCCTCCTTTACTTTGCTCTCGTCTTCATCATCAATAGGAAGAAAGAAAGGGGAAGAGGAATCAAGGTGTCGGAGCTTTAGTTCATCGGAAAGAGCACGGGGAGCATCGGTAAGGAGAGGCGTCGTCACCGACACTTCGGCCTACGAGATTCATTATACTGTGAATAGAGCGGCGGAGGAGGAGCAGAGGAAGAAGACGCTGCTGCCTTATCAGTCGTATGGAATGTTTAGTTGCTTACGGTTCAATCCGGCCATTGGCAGCATCCTTATCTCCTTTCTCTAGGGCAGATGTAGTTGCATACAGGAGTTGCAGGAGGAAGAAGATGCCCGTGGACTTAATTGACTTTGACTTTGACCCCGAAAAAATGCAAGGTGAAATAAGCAGCGCTCCCGCCACGTGAATGTTACAAACGAACTTCAGTTTTTGTTTTGGTATAAAATGAACACGAAAAACATTCTCCAAACGAACATAAGTTTTCATTTTACCCCAAAACGAAAACTCATGATTTTTCATTTTGGGTCAAAACGAAAACCTTCCCATGAAAACTTGCAAACGAACGGGCCCTAAGGGTCAAGGGTCACTGATGCAGAAGCCCTCCGATCTTGCGGATCTACTCCTCCAGTTGCTGGTCGCTCTCACCGATCTCCCTCACGTTGAGTCGTAGGGATTCCTCCAACACGCCTAAGTTTCTCCTAATCAAAATGTCAAAGAGTTACTCTTCAGTTTTGCCACTCGGCTAACCTAAATAGCGAAATGAGGAGGGCTCGGGGTTTTATGTTTTTCTTATTAAACGCGGTTCAGTTGAACTGGCACTGGCTTGGCCTAAACTAACCTGGGTTTAATCAATAGCCTGGTAGGAATAACTTATGAAATTTAAGTGTTGCTACTCATCTAGAGGGGAGGGGGTGAATAGGGGTTTTACTTAATTTTGATTCTTTTGATGTTTCTTGTAAGAGCACAGTTAGAAAGTAAACCAAAGGAATCAAACCACAATATACAGAGATTTGTAATGGTTCCTCAAGAATGGGTACATCCACTTTCTCACTTCACCTATCTAGCATAGAGTTAGCTTAGGCCAAACTTCACCAAACTTTTTCTTAGATCATCAGATCTTACAACTCAGGAATAAAAGTTCCATACCTCATACCATCACAGGTGTCCTACCACTCAGATCTTCAATCGCAAGATCCTACAACTCAGATCATTTACAGATCCTGCAACTCAGACTCAACACAAGCCTTGTAACTCAGTCTCCATATAAGACCTACAACTTATGCTTAACACAAGCCCTTCAACTCAGATCAAAAAAGATCCTGCAAGTAAAAAGATTTGCAAAGTTATGACTCAATTAGATAAAAACTGAGTCTTCAATAAGAAGCACTAGACAGGCTTCCTTCTTCTTCTCTTCCTTGATCAACACTTGAAAGAGTTGGCTTGAGTGTGTTGATATCTTGATCAGGAACCTTGACAGAATGAATGTTCTTTAGAAAAATATTACAGCGTAGGTTCTTGGAAGAATCTCTTTTTGATGCTTGTAGTGAGTGGAGAATGAATTCTCTTTGAATATTTGATCACTGCTCAAGAACTTTCACAAAAAAACTTAGAATAGTATTTGCGTGAATGATCTTCATGAGATATATATTTTTCTCATTCTTCTAAGTCCTCTTTTTATAGTGGACTTGGACGGAAGAGAGCTTTGATCCTGTTAAATGACTAGCAAACTCCTTAGGCAATAAGCCAAATATGGAATCTTTAACCGACTAGCAATTTCTGTCTAAGGAATAATTTGAAATATGAAATTATTCTCCAATGAATGAGAATATTCATTCCCTTCGGCTATCCCTAGAATTATGCAGCAAATCCCATCTTTCAAATTAATTCAAATCCTCTGCGTAATTCGGGCCAAAAATTAAGGAGATAGCCGTTATAAAATGTGTCAGGCTGGTGAAAAGTTTTCTAAGTGAACTTGAAGTGGTGTCATAGACAAGGACTTATAGCCCAAATGATTGGTATGCCTTTAGGTCAGAACACACTAAGGACTTATATGAAAACACCTCGCACTTAGCTGTTTTAAGTCTGTAGAAAAATTTTGTCACAGTGTAGACGATGCAGTCGACAAAGTACTCAATGATGTATTCGATAATTTTCTCAATGATGTAGTCAAAAACTTAATTAAGCATGAACTCGGTGTAGTCGAACTTTTCCTTAGCCATGAAGTCGATGTGGTTGAACTTTTCCTTTTCCATGAAGTCGATGCAGTCAAACTTTGGTTTAGGCATGAAGTCGATAGAGTCAAACTTTTCGTTAGGTAAATTCTTATTTTTTTTCCTCTGATTTCTTTTAACCTTAGTAGCTTTACCATGATAGTGGCATGTCTAATATATAATTAGGATAGAGGTCAACATGAGTTTTGCTAATTGAGGGATTACAAGGGCAAAACCCTATCTGGGTGACCATGAGTCTAACAATATATTATCCATGCGCTTTAGTTTAACCTGTCACACTAAAACTCAAACAACTCAGGAAATATATGATGTTTATTGTCATCTTGAGGCTTTCTTCAAATTAGGAATCTTGGGTACAATATTCCCAACAATCTGCTCATATTTGAAGAAAGCAGAACCTCATATGACAATAACCATAGATACATAAAAATGAATTAAAGACAGATTTTGATAGAGAAATATTCCATTTTATATTAACAAGATTAAAAATAGCGGGGACTACATTTGAATTAGATAAGTTAAAATAACCCAAAACCATAAGTTACGTCAACCCAGAGTTCTCAACACTTCAGAAATCTTCTCCTTGAGCCATTCTCTTATGTTTATCAAAGTATCCCAATGACTTTAGAATGTATGTGGGAGAAGGAGGAGGTCCTTGTCGGTTATTTGTTATATGAATTCTCCTTGTATCATGATATTCATGATTTTTCCATTCCACAAAATTATAGTATCTGGAGATGTTAATCCCATGCCTGTCAATGTTGTCACATATGTAACGGATGATATTACTGGATGTAAGAATCTAAACCTCATATCCTGGCACATTTTGAATTTCAATCCTTCTAATTTTCTTTGCTTCCATGACCTCTTCCTAGTTTTGATCAGCCCTTCTCTTTCTGGATGATGATTCTCATTGCCCAGTTGGAGGTGTAAGATCATATCCTTCCCAAGCTTCTTCATCATCCTCTGGTGGGAGGTTACCATAATCTACAGCTGGGTCAGCTTTAGGGAGGGTAGCCTGAGGAGAATAATTTATAGGATCTAGCACCAAGGTTTCTCTGATTGTGTTAGTTATCCAGATAGCCTGCTTTGTAGAGTGATGGGTTATGTACTTTGGTATCAAAGTAGTCAGCAGTATTGTCCTTCTTCTCACCTAGAGGGTTGCAACTCACCTACAGAGGGGGGGTGGTGAATAGGTGTTTTTCTTAATTTTGATTATCTTGATGGTTTCTTTTAAGAGCATAGTAAGTAAATCAAAGCAATCAAACCACAACACACAGTGATTTATAGTGGTTCCCCAAGAATGAGTACATCTACTTTATCCCTTCACCTATCTAGCAGAGAGCTAGCTTAAGCCAAAATTCACCAAACTTTTTCTCAGATCCTCAAATCTTACAACTTAGGAACACAAGTTCCCTAACTCAGACCTCCACACAGGTCCTACCACTCAGATCTTCAATTACAAGATCTTACAGCTTAGATCCTTCACATATCATACAACTTAGGCTCAACACAAGGCCTACAACTCATGCTCCACACAAGCCCTATAGCTCTGGCTTAACACAAGCCCTACAACTCAGATCAAAAAAGATCCTACAAGTAAAAAAGATTTGCAAAGTTATAACACAATTAGAGCAGAATTGAGTCTTCAATAAGAAGCAATGGACAGGCTTCCTTCTTCTTCTCTTCCTTGATCAACACTTAAAAGAGTTGGCTTGAGTGTGTTGAAGTCTTGATCAGGAACCTTGACAGAGAGAATATTCTTCAAAAACATATTGTAGAGCAGGTTCTTAGAAGAATCTCTTTATAATGCTTGTAGTGAGTGGAGAATGAATTCTTTTTGAATATTTGATCACTGCTCAAAAACTTTCACATAAAATTTAGAGTAGTAATTGCATGAAGGATCTCTATGAGATATATATTTTTCTCATTATTTTAAGCCATCTTTTTATAGTGGACTTGGATGGCAGAGAGCTTTAAGTATGATATAGAATTTCTTTAATGACTACCAAACTCCTTAGGAAATAATCCAAATATGGAATCTTCAAACGGCTAGCAGTTTCTGTCTATGGAAGAATTTGAAATATGGAATTATTTTTCCAATGAATGAGAATATTATTTCTTTCTAGCTATCCCTGGAATTATACAGCAAATCCCATCTTTCAAAATTTTCTAAATCCTCTACGCAATCCGGGCCTTGAAATAAGAAGATAGTCGTTGTGCAACGTATCAAGCTAGTGAAAACTTTTCTAAGTGACCTTGAAGTGATGGCATAGACAAGGACTTATAGCCCTAATGATTTGTATGCCTTCAGGTCAGAACACACTAAGGAATTTATGGAAACACCTGACACTTAGCCATTTTAAATCTGTAGAAAATGTTATGTCATAGTACAGTCGATGCAGTCGTCAAAGTTCTCAACGATGCAGTCGATAAACTTCTCAACGATATAGTCGATACAGTTAATAAAATACTTGAGCTTGAACTCAATGCAGTCGAACTTGTCCTTAGCCATGAAGTTGATGCAGTCAATAGAATATTTGAGCTTGAAGTCGATACATTCAAATTTTTCTTTAGTCATGAAGTCGATGCAGTCAAACTTTTCCTTAGGCGTGAAATCGATGTTGTCGAACTTTTCCTTAGGCAAATTCCTTTTTTCCCTCTGATTCTTTTAACCTTATTAACTTTCCCATGATAGTGACATGTCTAATATATGATTAGGACAAAGGTCAACATAAGTTTTGCTCCTTGAGGGATTACAAGAGAAAAAACCCTATTTTGGTAACTATGAGTCTAACAATACATTAACCATGCACTTTAGTTTAACCTGTCACACCAAAACTCAAACAACTCATCAAATACTGGTTGTTTATTATCATCTTGAGGCCTTGTACAAATCAGGAATCTTTGGGACAATATTCTCAACAATCTTCCCATATTTGAAGAAGTCAGAACCTCATATAACAATAACCATAGATACATAAAAATGAATTAGAGATAGATTTTGACAGAGAAACATTCCACTTTATATTAACAAGATTAAAAATAGTGGGGACTACATTTGAATTAGATAAGTTAAAACAACCCAAAACCATAAGTTAAATCAGCCCAAAGTTCTCAATAGTTCATAATTCTTCTCCTTGAGACTTTCTCTTCTACCTATCAAAGTATCCTAATGACATGGGAATATATTTAGGAGGAGGGGGTCCATGTGGGTTGTTCCTTCTATAAATTCTCCTACTTCTTTCCTGATCTTCATGTTTTTTCCATTCCACAGAGTTGCAGTATCTAGAGATTGTAATCCCATTCTCGCCAAAGTTATTCCGCGTGTAAAGACTGATATTACTTGATGTAGGACTCCAAACCTCATATCTGGCATATTTTGAATTTCAATCCTTCTTCTTTGCCTTACTTCCATGATCTCTTCCTAGGTTTGATCAGCCTTCTCTTCCTGGATGAAGATTCTCCTTGCTCAGCTAGAGGAGTGAGATCATATCCTTCCTAAGATTCTTCATAGTGCTCTGGAGGGAGGTAACCATAATCTGCAGCTTGGTCGGATTCAGGGATGGTATACCGTGGAGAATAATTTATGGGATCCAGCTCCAAGGCTTCTCTGATTGTGTTAGTGGTCCATATAGCCTGCTCTGTAAAGTGATAAGTTATGTAATTCTCCCCTTTCTGATTTTTTTCAAATGTCTCTTTGTAGATTTCTTCTTAGGCTTCATCAATTCTGTCTTTCAGTATGTTGACTATAACTACTATGGTATTTTTTTTGTTTGAAGGAGGTGTCCATCCAGTAGTTGGTTATAATGATCCATTCTTTCCAAGATTGTTATTCTGTTATTATCCATTTTGGTGTTTACTGCTAGGAATGCTTGATGTAGGTTTTGTCTAGTAACATCTTGGTTATCTATAACTGCCTGAATTCCTTGATGTGTTATGCCATTTTGTCTTGTTGTGAAGCCTATAATAGTTGTTGCTTTCATGAAGAACTAGAATGTTTATATGTTTAGATGATGCATTTCTCTTTCAACTGCTGATATTTTCTTATTCATCTTTTTTTCCTCACTCCTTGCATTGTCTTGTCCACAAAGTCTTCTATGTTCCTTCTCTGATTAACCATCATTTGATGTAGTTGAGCCAAGAAAGAACTAGGTTCTTCTATAGGTTGAGGAGTTGGGGGTTGTGGCTCAGCTTCAGTAGCCTCTGGGAAGTACCTGTAGGACCCTCACAGTCCTCATATAAATAGTCAGGAGTAGACTTTTGTGAAGTTCCTATGTTAGTGTCTTGTTCTTCAAGTACACTATTCCCTTTCCATAACACTGGCTCATGGCTAGTGGGGGTGAACTCTGTAGAGTTTTCCTCAGAAGGATACAATGATGTTGTGAAGGCTAGTACTTTACAAATTACTTTCTCTAGCTCTTCCATAGAAATATTTCACTAGGCAGAGTCATCCAGACTTGACTCCCCTAAATATCTTCTGTAGATTCAACAATTTCACTTTGTTGGGCAGAGTTATCAAGAGTAGGCTCCCTCTTAACTATAACTGGAAGGATTAAGTGTAGATGGCTTTCTCCTTCCACCACTTCAGTATGAAGTATGGAGGCTTCCAGGACTTCTGTAGCAGTGAATTAAGGAGCAAGTTCCTCATGAACTTCTCCTTGGTTGAACTCAATAATTTCTCGAGAAGCAAGTTCTGGATAAACTTCTCCGAGCTCAATCCTTCCTTGAACAGTCACACCCATGGATTCCTCCATAGGGGTTGTGCTCTCAAGATCTTTTGGAATCATGGGTACAAAGATTTCAGGGAGATGGTCCCATGTATGCTCCTCTTCAACATGATTGGGGAGGGAATAAAGATTCCAGTTGGCTATACCTTCTTTAGTCTTCTTCTCATGGCAGCCACTTTCCCTTTGGGATTGGTCTTATCATTCTCCTTCTCTTTCTACTTGTCTTCTCCTCGGGAGAGCCCGGAGCTTGCTCCTCCCTTTTTAGGTTTGAGAAAAGGTTTGTCCCACCTTTTTAGGGTTCTGTAATCCATTTTCTTCAGATAATGTAGTGGAACTTTAGAAGCCTTATTCAGCCTATCTCCAAGGATCTTAGATAGGTATAGAGATACTATTCTACCAATGTTAGGGGCAACCAGGCCTACTTGCAGCTTCCTTATAACTATATTGCTCTAGTTAGTTCTCTTGGTAAGAATGAATGCAGACATTACTCTAAACATCTCCTTGTAAATTCTATCATAAGATCCAAGCTTGCATAACAGAGCTCTCCCTATGATGTCAGCTAAGGGTTTTTGAGGAGGATTCATATCACTCTTCTCCAAAGATCCATATTCCTCACCAAAGTAATTGCACCACTCCAAGGCTGCAGTATGGTCTTCTATAGTTATTTCTTCTTCATTGTCACCTTCTTGAAGTGTAGGTAACTCTAGGAGAGTGCTTATATTTCTTACTGTGATTCTAAGCCGGTAATTGAGCACATGGGTTTTGATATTTGACCTGGAACGGCTCACTTCAGCATTCTGGAATAATTCCTCCACTACTGTTGGGACTATTCTAGTTGGTTCTGATAAGATTACCTCTAAGCCTGTCATGCTTAAGAGGAAGATGACATTCTGAATCTCTTTAAAACAGGTTCTGAAGCCGCCCTTGACGACTTCACTATCGATGTTGATCTTGTTCGGAAAACTTTCTTTGGGTGCCATCGATAAAGCTAGGGTTGACAGGAGAGAGGATTTTCTTTATTAAATTAGGAGTAGGAGTGCAAGAACTTGGGTGCCGAATGTTTTATCACTTATTTAACATAATTTTCCTGTTATTTCTAATTGTATTAATCTAAAAGGAATTCCAAATGACGTGTACCTGTTTAAGGAATTAAATCTGTAGAGATAAGGTGTGTTGATAAGAATTTGTAATTCCTTTACTGCTTTCCCGTATAGTCGAAATCCTTCCTTATGTAGTCTTCTTGCCTGCATCCTTGTTAAGACCCTAGATTCTACTAGTAAACCAAAAATTAATAATAAATGAAATATTATGACAGATCATCTAGTGGAGAGGGTAGGCATTAAATTCAGTTAAGATTCAATATGCCTTGTTCAATTTTAAAATAATTGAACTTTTCTTCATCCAGAGATTTTGTAAAGATGTCTGCCACTTGCTTGTCAGTAGGGACAAACTCAAGATAGATATCTCCTTTTTCTACTTGCTCTTTGATAAAATGATGCATTATTTCAATGTGCTTGGTCCTGCTATAACAAACAAGATTTTTGGCAATTGAGATTGCACTAGATGAGTCACAAAATAAAGGTGCTTTACTTAGATGGATGTTTTAATCTTATAGTTGATGTTGTATTTAGAGCAATTAAGCACATCAACTTCTAGCTGAAATAAATTTTGACTTTGCTATTGATAAGGACACGCTGGTCTGCTTCTTACTGCTCCAAGAAATTTCCCTTCTTCCAAGGAATTGACATGTCCCTAAGTGTTTTTCCCGTCTTCCTTACATCCTGCAAAATTTGCATCTAAAAAGTCTGTCACCTTAAAATCATTACTCCTAGGGTACCATAAGCCAAGATTAAGTGTGCCCTTAAGGTATCTTAAAATAATCTTGATAGAGGTATAGTGAGTTCCTTAGGGTTCACTTGATATCTAGCACAAACACATGTGGAAATATGATGTTTGGTCTACTGGCAGTTAGGTAGAGTAGGGACCCAATTATACATCTATACATGGTTTTATTAAAAGGTTTCCCATTTTCATCTTTATCAGGAGATACATTGGAGGTCATTGGACTCTTCACAGAGGTTACACTCTCCATTTCAAACTTCTTGATAAGCTCTTTTATGAACATAGTCTGAGAGATAAAGATCTCATCTTTAGATTTCTTCACTTGTACCCCTAAGAAGTATTTTAGCTCTCCCATGCTGCTCATTTTATAATACCCATGCATAAGTTTAGCAAAATGTTTTCAAAGGTTATCATTTGTAGATACAAACATGATTTCATTTACATAGATTTGCACTAGTAAAATCATTTCTTTAACTTCCATTAGGAATAATATATTGTTTATCTTCCCCATTGAAAATTTATTCTTAACGATAAAAATGAACATGGTCTTATACCAGGCACTAGATGTTTGTTAGAGACCATACAATGCTTTTCTTAAGTAATATACATAGTCAGGATGAGTGAAATTTACAATACCGGAGTGTTGTTCTACATATACTTCGTCTTTCAAGTCTCCATTGAGGAATGCAGACTTCACATCCATTTTGTAAACCTTGAACTCTTTGTGAGATGCATATACTATAAATAACCTTATACCTTCCAATTTTGCCACTGGTGCAAAAGTCTGATCAAAGTCTATTCCTTCTACTTATCTGTAGTCTTTTGCAACCAGTTTTGCTTTGTTCTTTATTTGGACACCTTGATTATCCAGCTTGTTTCTGAATATCCAGTTTGTCCCAATGACATTGTGGTTGATGTGCTTGGGTACCTGCTTCTAGACCTTGCATCTTTTTAATTGCTCTAGTTCCTCTTGTATATCCAAGATCTAGGATGGATCTAAGTTGGCTTCCTCAAACTTCTTCAGCTCTACCCAGGGTCGGACCTACCATAGAGCGAGTGTAGGTAGTTGCCCACACAAAAATTAATTTTTTTTGAAGTAATATTAGCTACAGTCTAAAATCGTGACAAATACTATTTTCAATATTAGCCACGGTGTAAATCATGGCTATTACTATTTATAGTATTAGCCACGGTATAAACTGTGGTTAATACTATTTGCATTATTAGTTACAGAGTACATCATAGTTAATACTATTTGTAGCAACGATTTACAATCGTGACTAAAACTATCTGTAGTAGTTGCCACAGCTACAATTGTGGCTAATACTATTTGCAGTATTTGCCACGATTTACAACAATGGTTAATACTATTTACAGTATTTGGCACGATTTACAATCGTGGCTAATAATTTTGAATAAAAAAAATACTAAAGAGACGTTAAAACTTAAAAACCCTAATAAATTATTCTCCCGTCTCACCGACTACCAGCAGCCCACAACCTTCTATCTCCTTCATCGCTAACTACCAGTAGCGGCCAACTGATGCATCCTTCCTATTCCAGACCTTATGTCTCCTCTCACTATTCCATGATTACCAGCAGCCCGTGTCGACGCACCGTCCTGCATAATTCTAACATTCAGCTCACACATGCAACCTTATTTAGTTATTTTGTTCATTCAAAATGTCTAATTTGCTATTGTAAGTTTGTAAAATTTTAGTCATCTTCCTTATATTTGTCAAAAAATAATTTATCAGTATCTTAATGAATGCCTACAGTAGGAAATTGTTTTGGGTTTGCTACTGGATCTACCTGGGAGAGAAAACTCAGGTGGAGCACGTTATTCATTGTAATTCTTCTTGTTTGAACTACTTAATCTAGATCACCAATAATTTAAGCTTAATAGTGGTCTCTTAGATGTCTTGTTGTTGTTGGCAACCTTTCTGCATTCTCCTATGCTTCAAGTTCGGGTGTGATTTCAGTTTACTCAGTCCTTCAGTAGCTTCACTTGCATCTTCTTTGGAGGTGCTTCCATCTTTCATTAGTTCATCAGGTGAGGTCATATCACCCATTATTAATGGATGATTATCTTTTCAAGCCCTACTCCATACCTTCAATACTAGAAGAACTAGACCAGCCTTAATAGATCAGGATGGTCTTATCAAATACATCATGAATCTACTCTTCTACTACTTTGGTCTTTTGTTGAATATTCTATAAGTTCTACTTTGAGAGTTGTACCCAACAAAAATCCCTTCATTAGCTCTTTCAACAAATTTAATAAGATAATGCTTGTCATTATTTAACATATAGAACTTTCTCCCAAAGATTTTAAAGTAGGCTAGAGTTGGTTTTTTGCCTTTCACAAGTGTTGAACTCGTAAACCACAGTTCAATAAGGAGTTTAGACCTGGGGGTAGCTCGCCTTTACTTCCCTTAAGCTAATGCCTTAGCCGTAGAATTTGAGTTCATAAACCTTCCCATAAGAACAACCTCAAACAGATCCAGCATTGTAGCGAGGATGTCCCGCCACACACCCGGAAGATCTTAGATTGCTTCCACTCCCAAGCTAGAGTTGGACTGAGCACCTTTGAAGAGACAAGGGAGCTTCCGACCACCCACTAGAGACCACGGTGAGTGATGAGCTGAAGCTCCTGCCAACTAAAGTTAGCCAGGGGAGAGGAAAACTCGGAAAGAGGTCCTCTCCAAAGGTGCCCTTGGAGGTCTATTTATAGTTTTCTATCGATGGTCTGCCAATAGCGAGATCCCGCCTTTTGGTAACTGTTAAATGTAGCCCAAAGTGGTCTGTCTTCCAATAGCATAACTCTGTTGTTTGGAGGGGCTAATGGCAGACCAAAATCAAATTATAGATAAATAAAAAAAATGGAGAAGAATATCCACTGATGGAGAGTCGACGCACTTCGGCTTACTCGCCTCAGCGGCGAGTGACTGATGGTACTGGGAACTTGCCACCTGCCCGACCAGCGAGCACCCGATGAGGCTGGTCACTCGCCTTCTTACCTCTTGCCCATAGGATAGACTTCAACTTGATGCCTCTGCTCGCCTGCCACTATGCTGAGTAAGTAATGATTGTCTGGTGAAACTGTGTGCTTTCCCCTTGTCCTCGAGCTAGCTATTCCCACTCGACAAATAAGGGATTGTCCATAATCCTCGCCCTTTGCGAGATCTGTCCCAAGCTATGAAAGATGACTCAACCCCATAATTATTTGGCAAGTGGGGGCCGAGAGGAATCTTACGGTGGGCCCCACCCAAGCTTATAAATACTGTGGGGGGTGGGAACCATAAAGAATTCCTTTGACACCCCTCTCCCTTCCTCATTCCTTCTAAAAGCCTCCTAGTCTCCATCGCAATGCCGCTCTCACAAGCTGCTCTTGGGCGTCTTTTTGCCGATACAGAGAAGAATAAGGTGGCCACTGCCAACCTGATGGCCATCGGCATGGAGCAATCCTCTCAGAATGGGTCGAAGATGCATGATGACTGAGTGACGATCCCCCCAGAGGAATGTCGGGCTCACCAAAATCCCCTCCACTTGCCTCTGGACGCGAGCTCATCTCTCAACCCATGGTACACTCTGAAATCTTGATGTTGTTATTTCGGTACTCACCTAGCTGAAAGGAGTCATAATCGTACATTTTTGCAGTCTAATGCCTCTGTTGGGATATGGGGGTAGCTCGCCTTTACTTCCCTTAAACTAATGCCTCAGCCGTGGACTTAGAGTTTGGAAACCTTCTCAACAGAATAACCTCAAATAGACCCCGAGTTGCAGCTCGGAGGTCTCGCCACACACCATTGATTCTCGGAATCAGATACTTGTTCTTCTATGTGAGCTTATTCAGTTCACGATAGTCGATACATATACGCAAGCTTCTGTCCTTCTTCTTCACAAAAGGACTGGTGCACTCCAAGGAGACATACTTGGATGTATATATCCTTGCTCTAGTAACTCCTGTAATTGAGCTTTCAATTCTACTATCTCTTTTGGCGTTACCTGGTACTGTGAGCGTGACACAGGTTTCGTACCTAGCACCAACTCAATAGTGAAGTCTATCGCTCGTTGAGGTGAAACTCTAGGGAGATCTTTTGGAAACACATCCGCAAACTTCGACATAATTGGAATGTCACTCAAACTGCGCTTCGGGTCTGAAGACTCCAATAGCGTGAAGAATAACCCCGTGCCTTTCCGAACCGCCTTGACCACTTTGAGTGCAGACATCAATATCTTACTCGATCCTTGCATACCAACAAACTTAGTCTCGCATTCAGTGTTCTACCCTAGTATGACTTCCTCGAGTTGTAATCAATGCATGCACGTTGCTGTGAAAACCCGTCCATGCCAAAGATCATGTCAAACTATGATATCGACATCATATATACTTCCAATCCAAACTCATGACTTCTTATTTGCACCTTAAGGCAATAAACTCTATCTGTGCTAAAACATTACCCAAACGGTAACATTTCCAAAAGAACTCCGCTATTACTTATGAAGTCCTTAATTAGGGTGTAATGTTCCTAGACAAAAGGAACTCATGTTAAATAGATAAGTATTAGGAGTTAGACTAATTATAAATACACAAAACATGCTTCGTTCACAAGGTATAAAGTATCAAAAGCTATAATAGTTGTATATATACTAATTCATACATGTAACATTATTTCGTTGAACGACCTCATACTGGCCAAGGGAGTACACTCTCAATCATGCTAGAGTGTCGTAGGTTGTAGTATGCTCTGCAAAATCTGAGTACTTTCTTTCAATAGGTGTTGCAAGTAAGCGGAACTCGACTAGTAGTTGCTCCAAAAGCATCAGAAGAAGTTGGTATCGAAGACCTAGACTTCTTTCTCCATCTCTTGTGGTACTCAGACTTTGTAGAGCGTATTACCTTGAAGTCTTGCTTTCGCATATAAAGGTCCTTCTTAATCTGGACCCTATTCATGCCCAGCTCTAGGGATCGGGCAGTATTCACAAAAGTTAGAAAGCCCTGCATCTTCGGTCCTGAATTAACAACATCAGATCATCTCGCAGACCTTCTTAAAACTTGTTGGTCTTTTGCTCCTCATCTTCTAATAGAAACCTCGCATAGCAGTTCAGCCTAATGAACTCGTGTAGATATTCATCAAATGTGTGTTCTCCCTGTTTGAGGTATAGGTTCTGTTGGGTTTTTCTATACGTCACAATAGTTGTGCGTAGTAGAATAAGGAACAAGAAAACCACAAAATAAATAGATCTTGCGATGAACATTGATAAAGAAGTAAAGTGCTGTAAATAAAAAAAATTACGTTTGCAGGATTGAGTCACTACTCAAGCGAGGTGCTCCAAGAAATCTAGTGGCCACTAGCGGCTGGATTTCCGAGCATAGAAATGTATCCACGCCTCTAAAGGCGATCCACATGAATGGAAGAACCCTTAGACTGTTGTCACACAAGATCTAGGTTGGAGAAAAACACTCTACGTCTTCACAGACTGCTAGATTTTCTCCAGAAGAGGCGGCGACGATGGCCTCGAGAAATAGGCAGTGACGGCGACGGGATTAAGACTTTCAGAAACAATTTCCGTCGACCTTTTTTCCTCTCAGGCTTAGTACATTGCAATACAGTAAAAACCTGAAGACATCTTCTATTTATACCCAAAGGAATAAACAACAGAAAGTCATCACTATCGGTAGATCTGTAACATATGGAAGTTATTTCGATGAATCAACCCTTAACTTGACGAAGCATCGTGTGGTCACAACGCACTCAATGCTTGGCAGTGGTCTCAACACCTGACTCGACGAATCAATATTTAACTTGACGAATCGTTGAGTAGTCTCGACGAACTCAGCGTCTGTCAGTGCTTGGTCCTTCACTCATCATATATGAGTAAGACCAACATAATCCATTCCTCTAATTTCTCAAAACACTCTTGTGTGCGACCCTATAGGCTAATATTGCACTGGTAGTGAGACTATATGTTTGATCACTTCTAGATTACAATGGTAACACCAAAAGTATCCCACTTGATCTTGAAAGTATCAAACAAAAGCTTCACAGACAATAAGCGGCATCTAGCAATGCATCATTTCTCCTCAAGCAATAAGAGTTTAAAACTGAAAAATCATTGTGACCAATATATCAGTGTTGTCATGTCCCTTTGTCCCTCACATCTGGATAGAAATAGAGGTATAGACCATGTCAACCTCATAATTGTCCAATCCTAGTTTCCAGATCTAGAATGGACTTGTAGAAAACGGTGAGTCTAATATCATATATTGACTCAACCATGCATGGCCATGCATTTCTTAGTCCCATTCCATCAAGGGGCCCATAGATGCAACTCATGTCATATAAGAGGACAAATCTCAATTCTGACCACACGCGAACACCCGAATAATTTGTAATATACCCAATAACCACCTTTATCATCAAACTTTCTCAAGACTGCACTTTTGATAGCATCAAAACACACTATTCCTCACTTGATGAATTTTGTGACTTCAGGTCAAAGGACCACAAACACCATTGTCACTTAAGCCATACTTGTGACATATTCATATAACAATCCATAAAGTATTCTCATGGTGAGTCTGTCCAGTACAACTTATTCACTAACAAGTACTTATGTGATGACTTGATATCACAATATCATGACATGTGAGAACCGGTCATCAGTCAACGCACTTGCTAGTCTTAATGTATCATCATCACCCTTTGCTTCTAAGATGACACGCCGACTATGGATCATTTAAGAATGAATCTTCTAAGAACATAAACTCTCGCATTCAAGTCACCACTTGACTCCTATAGAAGCAAAAATTCTAAGGGTATTTATTACGTTAAATTAATCTATCACAAAAGAAATGAATTTACATAATAAAAGAACTTGCCATAAATATAAAATGAAATGTTTAGTACTTTACTCATCAAATGAATTATTACAACCGACAAATATACAACCTACAAGACTCCTACTAGAGCTGATCATTCAAGTATCTAATACCCATTGGTTTAACATGACCATCATGCTTTCTCTGTGCGAGAGGCTTTGTTAGTGGATACGTAATATTTTCTTCAGTCGGCACTCTGCAAATGCTCACATCTCCTCGAACGACAATCTCATAAATAAGATGGAACTATCGAAGTATGTTGTAATGCCTTAGTTTTTTTGTTAATTTTTAATCCTCGTAGTGACGTCATTATGATGTTAGGGCATTACGTCAGTGTGAGATGACGACACATTGTCGTTAGTGCGTATTTGCATTTGTTGGGTTGAGACGACCAAACCATGGAAATTTTGTCGAATTTGGAGAATTCTGCGTTACGAAGTTAAAATGAATTATTTCTAACTTGCCCGTCAATTTTCGTCGGATTTTGGTTTCGTCTTCGTCGTTGGGTTCGTAGCGTCAGTGTCCGCCTACGGTGCAAATTTCGTTTAATTCGGCGCGCGTTTGAGCCTCCGTTTTGAACTCGTATTTCCTTGTTCAAAAATATAAATATGATTATTATAATATTAAAGCACTATTCAAAAATGAAAAGAACTATTCATCCTAAAGTTTGATCAAGGGTATATTTGCAAAATCCACTATTTATGAGGACAAAAAAACACTATTCATTCAATTTAGTTCCTCTCGAAGTCTGCAGCCCTTCCCGTTAAGACCTGAAACTTGTACTCGAGAACTCAAAACCCTCCCGGGAAATCCTGAAGTAGTTCTTGAGAACTCTAAGTTTGTTCTCGAGAAATTCCATCCCCTTCTCGAGAAATCCTATGCTGCTCTCGAGAAATCCGAAGTTCATCCCGAGAAATCCGTTTCAGTCTGCATTTCGGCGTCATTTTGAGTGTCAAAATCGCATCATTTTGAAAAATGATTAACATTTATTTTGTTCATCTCGACGAGATCTACAACTTCAGTGTTGATCACTTTTCGATTTGGAGCCATATTAAGCCTCCATTTTCATTTTCCATGCGACCTCTCTTAAATTGTCTGAAGTCTGCCTCCTTCCTGTTTAGACAAAAGAATATATATATATATATATATATATATATATATATATATATATATATATATATATATATATATATATATATATATATATATATATATATATATATATATATATATATATATATATATATATATATATATATATATATATATATATATATATATATATACTTATACTTAAAGATAAATAGAACCCCACCCCCTCCATTCAAATTCATCTTCTTCCTTAAGTCTAGACCGAACTAGTAAGCGAGAGTGATGGCGAGGGTTCTAAGTTTGTGAAGCTTCAGATCGCCATCGTTAGAGCTACGGTGCTCGAAATCGAAAACCGAGCATAGATCCGGAAAGCTCTCGCCGAGATATTCACGATCGTGGTAAGTATTTCTCATTTCGTGGAAGTTTTTCATTAGGGTTCTCGGCCCTAACCTCTCTTTTGGCCAAATCCGTGTAGATTCTGCTTCCTGCTCCTTCTTTTGGGTAAATTCGCGATGTGGAGTAATTTGGAGGACTGATTGGAGTAGAAACTGAGGCAAGTGATGTTCTTAACCTACCTCTTGCTCTTTTATTTCAAATTTTAGACATATTTCTTAGATTTGACATGTTTAAGTTAACCTTATCCTCGAATTTCTAGTTAATTATCTTGGATTATGACGTGTGTTTCACCTAAAACAATTTCTCCCAAATTTTATCCCGTAAATTTGGTAATCAAATGTAGTTGTCATGTCACTTAAACTATCGAGTCATTTTGATCGTTGCAACACCTTGTGTATCTCGTTGTTTTGATCATACTTCACCTTGCTTAGCCATTGCAATGTCCTTATGCAGTCCAAGTCATTTGTTGACCCTCTTTGAAATCTCTTTGGGTAAGTCCTAGTTGATAAGTGTCCATTTGATGTATCAGTTTCATTAAGAGTCGATTTGTAGTCTATTGACCATTAGTCTATGTTGAATAAAAGAAACTCAGCATATATCAATATGTAACTAAAGAACACTCTGTGGTCTGTGTGCATTGGGGTTTCTCCCCCGGCATAGTGCCTTATGGCTAAGTCTGTGGGCGTTGTGGACCTTCATCCTCGGCACATTACCTTAGTCGTTGGTCTGTGCGCGTTGTGGCTTCTCCCTCAGCATGGTGTCTTTTGGTTGGGTTTGTGCGCGCTGTGGACCTCTTTTCCCGACACAGTACTCTTTCCTGTTGAGCTGATCAGTCTCATTTAAAATGATGAATAACATGAATAATAAAGAAAGATGAATATATGAACTTCTGATGTTTGACACTCTTGTTGGGTATTGTATCCACAACGTACCTGATTTGAAGAAGCCCCTGAACAAGCTAAGGTAAATAGACAATGTATTTGACAAAATATTTCAGGTTGTGCTTGCAGTTATTCCACGCTAAGTGCACACCAATGTCAGGGTGCAGTAGGTCAATATACACGGGTCTGCACGACGTAATCCCTCGTTGAGCAGATCAGTGTGTTGGCCTACGTGTACTCTCTCTATTGGAGTGTACTTACTTTCAAGTACAGGGCTGTGATCATGCAAGAGCAGACAAGGAGCAAGGATGGGTCAAAGAGCAGCTCATGGGTGGAAAGACGAAAAATCGTCCAAGTGTGAATCGACGAGAATCACCAAGTGATTCTCACCAATTCGGCGAGAATCACTAGTGATTCTCGCCGAATCGTCGAGAATCACCGGCTGATTCTCGCCGTCTCTATCCGGCTACATCAAAGCATGCGACTCTGGCGCTAAAGTCATTATCGACGAGAATCACCAAGTGATTCTCGCCGATTCGGCGAGAATCACTGGCTGTTCTCGCCGTCTCTCTCAGGCTAAATCAGAGCGTGCAAACAAGTCAACATCGACGAGAATCACCTTTAATTCTCGCCGAATCGACGAGAATCACCTTTGATTCTCGCCGATTCGACGAGAATCACCTTCGATTCTCGCCGATTTTGACTTGGACAATTTTCTGGAAACCGCTGGACCGGACTCTGCAGCTGGCACTGTTTTGAACCGGAATTAGGGTTTCTTCTGGGGGGACCCACAACGGTCATTAAGGAGTATACTTGTGTATAAATACACACGTATTTTGAACAGTAAAAAGACACAGAAAGAAATACACGAGCCGCCAACCTTGACCTAGATCGCGATACCCACGCCGCCGCTGTCGCCGCTCGTGCAAGTAGATCGCCGGCAGTGATCGTGATTCTTCTAGATCTTCCGGCGACAGAAGCTTAGCCAAGCTTAGAGTCTCACGCGTCTAACCAGAGATCCCTTGTCTCTTGATTTGTTGATCGGGAAAACCTTCCCCGTCCGAATCGATCGAGACGATCGATCCTAGTGTGACCGTTGGAAGACCTAGCTAGCTTCGCTACGAAGTTTGAATCTCCAAAGTACAGCAGCCGCACACCGTTGTCGCCGCCGATCCCGAGAACCAAGCCGCCGCCCTTCTTGCCGCCGCCGGTTTCGGGGAGATTCTCTCCAAGTGAGATCTAGGGTTGTGGACTCTTAGTGACTTCTAGAACACGTCATCAAATGAAGAGGGACACCTTAGTCTCCGAAAGTAGTTTGTATATCTTGTACACTCTAGTTCATTTTTGTTGTAAAGGAACGTTGGTTCCGAGTTGTAAGGGTTGGGTGAAACCCGTGTTGTGGGAGTGTTGTCTCCTACGTGTGGAAGGGTTCCTTCCGATAGTGCAAGGATTGGATTTCAATCCTGTTGGTGAAGAGACCGAGTCGTCCCTTGTTGGGAGATAGGTCGAAGGGGGAAAGTGGATGTACCCAAATCGGGGAACCACTATAAATAGCTTGTGTACTCTTTTTGCTGTGCTGTTTTATTTTCGTGTGCAGGTATAATTTTAATTCCGCAAAAACGCTGCACGTCACCTATCCCCCCCCATAGGTGAAGCTAGTTGACACTAGGTGGACTTTCAAGTGGTATCAAAGCGAGGTTACTCATCAAAAAGGTTCACACCTTGAGTAGAATCCCGCCACTAGTGTCAAGAAGAAGACAAACATCTACTATGGACGGGCTCAAGTACACAGGCAAGATCCCAGTGTGCACCAGGCTCAACTTTCCTATCTGGAAGGAAAGGATCAGGTTCTACATGGAATCAGTTGATCCTCGACTCTTCATGATCGTGGAGGAGGGACCTTATGTCCCCACTAAGGCCTCCACCATTGATCCTACCCAGAAAGTGCCAAAGAAAATTTCTGAAATGGACAAGGACGAGATGGTGCTGGTGGGACTTGACAAGAAGGCGCAGAACATTCTGGTCAGCGCGGTCGATGACTCAATGATGCAGAACTTCTGCAACTGCAGGACAGCAAAGGAGATCTGACACTGCCTGATTATCCTAATGGAGGGAACTGATGAAGTGAGGGATGATCGGAGATCCCTTCTGAACCAGAAATATGAGGCCTTCAGACAAGGGCCTAAGGAAGAGATCGGAGTCACCTTCGAGAACTTGCTCAAGATTTTCAATGCCCTCAAAAGATATGGAAGAGTGTTCACTGATGGTGAACTTAACGATAAATTCCTTAGGTCCCTTACTAAGGAATGGGACACGAAGATCTGCGCCATCCAAGAGTTTGGCAGACTAGCTGAAACAGACCCGCAAATTCTGTTTGGGAAGCTGATGTCCTATGAGCTTCAACTGAATACCAGGAAAGCAGAAGAAGAAGCAGAGAAGGCTGCAGCCAAAGAAAAGACTGTGGCTCTAAAAGCCATTCACTCCAGAAAAGGCAAGGGTGCGGTTTCATACCATGCCAGGAAAAAGGATGAGGAGGAGGACTCCGAGCCATGCTCCTCCAGCTCAGAGCTGTCTGAGGAGGATTTCTCCCTCATCACCCGAGAATTCAAGAAGTTCCTCAAGATGAGGAATCAAAGAAAGAAAGACGGCTCCTCCTCCAGGCATCAGAAGAAAAATTATTCTTCTGACAGGTATGCTTCTAAACCGAACAAACATCGCTCCTCTGACATTATTTGTTTTGGATGCAATAAGCCAGGACACGTCATGGCCGACTGCTACCAAGGCAAGAGAGAAAAAGGGAAAGGAGAGGAGCACAAATCCTCTAGAGATAAGAAGAAAGAGCGGAGCTACATCGCCAAAAGGCCAAAGACACTGAGTGAGTCTGATTCCTCAGACTCCAGTGATGATGAGGAAGCCTACTTCGGGCTGGTGGGTCGCTCCGACTCAGAAGGAGAATGCCCTCCATTTACTGGGAAGGTAAAAGCTCACACCCCTCTCTCCGACTCTGAATCTGATCCTGAGTCTCAGGATGATGACCCTGAGGATAGCCTTTCGGCCCGTGAAGCGGAACTCCTCGAGAAGTATGAGCTTCTGCTCAACACTTTCGAGGAGTGCCGTAAGAGATTGAAGGCTGAGAAAAAGGAAGTGAAATTCCTTAAGGGTGAGAGTGTCTCCCTAAGGGAATAGATCACCAGTTTTATCTCTCTCCGACATGAGCACCTAGACCTGACTTCAAAGCATTCAGAGTCTCTTAAGCTCCTTGATCTTAAGCAGGAGGAAGTCGACAAGTTGGAAGAACAACTTGCGGCAGAAAGGAAGATCGTCAAGAGCTTCTCTATGCCAAAAACAGTTCTTCCAATAGTTGATACCTTCTCTGCTCAGGTCAAAGGAGCTGGCTTGGGGCATGTAGGGGTATCTGGTTCCTCATCCAGGAGAAACAGGAACCAGAGGAAGAATAAGGCCGCCAAGAAGGCCTCTGCTGCTAAAAAGGGAAAGGCTCCGCTCAGTCCTTTTGCGTTCAGAAAGCCTAGCTTTCCTTGCAACCAACATGACTTTGAATCAACCTTTGGTCATCATTTCCGGCCCTCGGTTGCAAAGCCAAAGAGCCGATATGATGGTTGGACTTTTCCCCGCAACTTCGGTGAGAGTGCCTTCAAGGCACCTTATAAGGAAATCCACATGAGAAATTATGGTTAATTTTCTAGCGGCCATAATGGAAAGCAGGCACCAAGAGCCAAGCCTGTTATACTGAAGGAACAGAAGGTGAAGAAGTCATGTGATTACAATCACTATGAGGCCTCCACCTCCAGATCCAAGGCCCCGGCTATACCCACCATTCCCAGGGTAAAGCAGGAGCCTAGGATGAGGTACAACATATTTGACTATTGGTGTTGTGGCAAAGTCGGTCACTTTGCTGTGGATTGTTGGTTTAATCCAAGGTATCAAGAGACTCCCTATGTTAGCAATGCGAGGCCGACCACTCGTAGGGTTAACCAACCGAGGGGGAGTATGCTAACCAAGAATCTAGGACCCAAGTTCGATTGGGTTCCTAAGGGAAATTAATTTTGTTTTGCAGGAATGTCCAAAGGCCACCAAAACGCCAATATGGTACTTGGACAGTGGATGCTCCCGGCATATGACTGGGACAAGAAGCCTTCTGCGTGATTACACTACAGTCGAGAATGGACCCAAAGTCATCTTTGGGGGTTCAAATCGAGGAGTCACCAGAGGTTACGGTATGATCTCCAACGGTATAATCTCTATCACCGACGTGGCTTATGTTGAAGGGTTAAACCATAACCTGATCAGTGTAAGTCAGTTATGTGATAAAGGTTATGACGTTAAGTTCTGCAAGGATAAATGCCTGATAATATCATGTGCCTCTTCTGAGACGATATTAACAGGCATTAGGAGCAGAAATATCTTCTGCTTAAATTTTCTGAGTTTAGATTCATCTACCCCCGTATGCCTAGTTACAACAGGCAGTGCATCTCTTTGTGAACAATGGCACAAGAGATTGGCACATATTAATTTCAAAACAATTAGTATGTTGTTTTCTAAAAACTTAGTAAGGGATGCTCCCGTTATCAAGTGCATCAAAGATAGCCCCTGTCCTGCATGCCAGATGGGCAAACAGACTCGGGCTACCTTTAAGAGCATTGTAGACAAAGACTCTTCCCGATGTCTTTACCTTCTACATATGGACTTGTTTGGTCCAATGCAAGTTCATAGCTTGGGAGGCAAGTCCTATACGCTAGTGATAGTTGATGATCATTCTCGGTTTACATGGGTGTTCTTCTTAAAACGAAAGTCAGATACATTTGACATATTCACTAGTTTTGTCAAGCAGGTTCAGAACGAATTTAACTGCTCAGTGGTCAAAATCAGAAGTGACCATGGAACAGAATTCGAATCTGGTGCTATGATAGAGTTTTGTGAAGAACAAGGTATCTTTCATGAGTTTTCCTCCCCGCGCACTCCTCAGCAAAATGGAGTTGCGGAGAGGAGAAATAGAACTCTCATTGAAGCCTGCACGACAATGTTGAAAGACGCTTCTCTCCCAGAATACTTCTGGGCTGAAGCGGTCAATACAGCTTGTCACGTACAAAACCGAGCATTGATCAACAAGCATCATCGTAAGACGCCTTATGAGCTACTGAGAGGCAGGAAACCAACCATGTCCTACTTGAGGATCTTTGGTTGCAGATGCTATGTACTGAATAATGGGAAGTACCCGCGTACTAAATTTGGTGAAAAATGCTTCGAAGGCATATTCATGGGCTATAGTTCCCACAGTCGGGCATATAGGGTCTTCAATAAGAAAACCCTAGTGGTAGAAGAATCAATTAATGTTGTATTTGATAAAGGAAGTTTGCTTAACGGCAATTCTTCCAGCGGTATTCTTGAAGATGCAGGTGCACGACTTGAACAGTTGTGTCTCGATGAGACCGCTAAAGATGAAACTCCTAAGTACGTCAAAGTTTCCACTTCAACGTCAACTGAGAATGTTGAAGATCAAGATGGAACAAATCTCTTAGAAGATGGAGAAGCCCGAGAAGTAGTCGAAGCTCCAGACGTCAGACTTCTAGAGCTCCGGCACATGAGGGATCATCCTAGAGATCAGATCATCGGAGATCCTCGTGACGGTGTCAGAACTCGAAGAGGTACTACTAACGAGATTTTGCATCTTAGCTTCCTGTCACAGGTTGAGCCAAAGAAGTTCGACGAGGCGAACAAAGATGCGGCATGGATTTTGGCCATGCAAGATGAACTACATCAATTCGAACGATGAAACGTTTGGACGCTGGTTCCCAGACCACACAAGCAGAATGTGATTGGCACCAAGTGGATCTTCAGAAACAAACTGGATGAACATGGTGTCATCATAAAGAACAAGGCCAGGCTGGTGGCTCAAGGTTACAGACAGGAGGAGGGGATTGACTTCGACCAGACCTTTGCACCAGTGGCAAGGCTCGAGGCAATCAGATTGTTCCTGGCGTATGCTTCGCACAAAGGATTCACAGTCTATCAAATGGATGTGAAATCAGCGTTCTTGAACGGAGACCTGAAAGAGGAAGTATACGTCGCTCAACCCCAGGGTTTTGTCAATCCTACTTATCCCAATCATGTATATTTTCTTAATAAAGCTCTATATGGTTTAAAACAAGCTCCACGAGCTTGGTATGAGACTTTATCTAGTTTTCTTCTTGAGAACAAGTTCTCTAGAGGTAAAATAGATAAGACATTGTTTCTCAGGGAAGTCAAAGGCAAGATTTTGCTGGTGCAAATCTATGTCGATGACATTATATTCGGCTCAACGGACAACAATCTTTGCAAAAAGTTTTCTAAACTTATGCAAGGAAACTTTGAAATGAGCAGTATGGGAGAGCTAAAGTATTTCTTTGGACTTCAAGTGAAACAGTCTGAGGATGGAATCTTCATTTCTCAGACGAAGTTCACAAATGAACTCCTCAAGAAATTCGGTATGGAGAGTGCAACCTCTATGATGTTGGGTTTCTCTATAAGGGTGGCACAACGCTTGTGCACGCAATGGAAAATAAAAACATCAAGAAAAACCCAAAGAGATGTGGATCGGGCCATAAACGTTGAATCAAGAAGTTAGCAAAAACAAGCAGGCAAAATTACCTCGGTGGCGTTGAGTCACAACTCAACGAAGATGCTCCAAACTTTGTCCTACTGCTGGTGGCGAGTTATACGTGGAATAATATCCACGTCTCTGCAGAAGTCCACACGAGTGGGAGAACACCGACCTTTCCGTCACACGGAAGATCGGGAAGAACGATGACCGCACCTTGCTTTCCACGGATTGCTAGGTCCGCGCCATGAAAAGCAACACCAGCGACGATCGCCGGAAATGAAGAGGTCAGCGGAGCGAACACGGCGGCGGCGGAACCCTTCCGTCGGCGGCGGGATTCGAGATCGGGGAAACGATCGCGGAACGGAACTCTTCTGTCGCGGGTTTCGATCAGCTACAGGAGAAAATCGCGCAAGAACCCGAAAACCCTAAGTGTTGTATTTATACCAAAGGTATAAATAAACCTAGGTTTATCGCTATCCGCAGACCACCCAAGAATAAGGTTCAGAATCGGCGAGTATCAATCGGCGAGTATCAATCGGCGAGAGTCGGCGAGAATCGGAGAGAATCGATCAGCGAGCCTCATCATGGATCGGCGAGAATCAGAGTACAATACTCGATGATTCTCGCCGATCGTCGAGCATCACTTGACGATACACGTCGAATCACGTCGACCGTCGAGCCGCGGTCGACGATACTTGTCGAAGTCGTCGATCGTCGAGAATCAACATATTGATTCTCGACGATTCTCGTCGATCGGCGAGAATCAAAGAGACGATTCTCGCCGATCGGCGGGAATCAGAAAGACAATTATCGACGAATGCCATCAACCCTCAGATGACAATCTAACCAGCCCTCCACGGCAACATTTGCCCAACCCAACGATCCTTTTAAGGCAACACTTTGCCTACAACCCTATTCAGGTCGGTGATTGGTAACCTTTACCAACACAGTCAATCAAACAACTTCTCCACATCTCTTATGTGCGACCCTGCAGGCTCATATCGCGTTGGCAGTGAGATTACATGTTTGATCACTTCCAGATCACAATGGTAACTCCAACAGACTCCCACTTGATCTCGAAAGTATCAAAGCAAAAACCTCACAAACAATGAGCGGCATCTAGCAATGCATCATTGCTCCCCAAGCAATAAGAGTTCATAACTCATAAGCCTTTATGACCAATGTATCAGCGTTGTCTTTGTCCCTTTGTCCCTTACATCCGGAAAGAACTAGAGGCATGGACCGTGTCACCCTCGTAATAGCTCAATCCAAGTTTCTTGATCCAGGACGGACTTCCAGAGAATGGTGAGTCCAATATCACATATTGACTCAACCAAGCATGGCCATGCATTTCTCAGTCCAGTTCCATCAAGGGGCCCATGGATGCAACTCCTGTCATACAGGAGGACAAATCCCATATCTGCTCACACACAAACACCCAAATGATTCGTAACATGCCCAACAACCACCCTTATCATCAACCTTTCTCAAGGAAGACTTTAGATGGCATTAAAGCACGCTCTTCCTCACTTGATGAATGTTGTGACTTCAGGTCAAAGGATCACAACACCATTGTCAATTGAGACCTACTCGTGACAGTATTGGATGGGAATCCACAGAGTAGTTTCAGGTTGGGTCTGTCCAGTACAACTTGTTCACTAACAAGTACCCACGTGATGACTTGATATCACAATATCATGACCTGTGAGAACCGGTCATCAGTCAACACACGTGCCAGTCTCCATGTACCATCATCACCCTTAGCTTCTATGATGATACTCGACCAGGGACCTTTAAGAATGAAGCTTCAAATAAATCATGGGCTCTCACATTCAAGTCACGTACTTGATGTCCCATGGAAGCGAATATTCTAAGGGTATTTATTATGTTAACATTTAACTATCATATAGAAAAAGACACAATAAAAGAACTTGCCATTAATTATAAGAGAAAAATTAGGTACACAGTTCATCATATGAACAAACAGCCAACAAAATACAAGATTACATGCAACCCACAAGATTCTCGCTAGAGTTGATCATTTAGGTATCGTATACCCATCGATCTAGTATGACCATCATGCTTTCTCTGCGCGAGAGGCTTTGTCAGTGGATCCGCAATATTTTCCTCAGTCGGCACTCTGCAAATGTTTACATCTCCTCGTTCGACAATCTCACGAATAAGATGAAAACGCCGAAGTATGTGCTTGGAGCGCTGATGAGATCTAGGTTCCTTAGATTGTGCAATTGCACCATTGTTATCACAGTAGAGAACTACGGGACCAACAATGCTAGTAACTACATCAAGCTCGCCGATGAATTTCCTAATCCATACAGCCTCCTTCGCCGCATTAGCTGCTGCGATATACTCGGCCTCTGTTGTAGAATCAGTAACTGTCTCTTGCTTGGAACTCTTCCAGTTCACAGCTCCTCCATTCAGGTAAAACACAAAACCTGACTGAGACTTGGAGTCGTCTCGATTAGTTTGGAAGCTAGCATCCGTGTAACCACTTACAACGAGCTCTTCCTCTCCACCATACACCAAGAACACATCCTTAGTTCTTCTCAAGTACTTCAGGATATTCTTGACTGCAATCCAGTGACACTCATCGGGGTCTGACTGATACCTGCTAGTCATGCTCAAAGCAAAGGAGACATCGGGTCGCGTACATAACATCGCGTACATGATTGATCCAATTGCCGAAGCATATGGAATCAACTTCATGCGGTCCTTATCTTCACAAGATTTTGGACACTGGTCCTTAGAGAGATTCACACCATGAGATATGGGCAAAAATCCTTTCTTGGACTCAAGCATGTTGAACCGTTTCAACACCTTTTCGATGTACGTACTCTGGGTCAAACCTAGCAACTTCTTCGATCTATCTCTATAGATCTTAATACCGAGTATATAAGTCACTTCACCCAAATCCTTCATTGAAAAGCAGTTCCCTAGGTTGTTCTTAACAACTTTCAGGGTAGGAATATCATTCCCAATCAACAGTATGTCATCTACATACAATATCAGGAAGACAACAATGCTCCCACTGATTCGCTTGTAAACACAAGGCTCGTCTTCATTCTTGATGAAACCAAACTCTTTGATTTTCTCATCAAAACGAAGATTCCAACTTCGAGAGGCCTGTTTCAGTCCATAAATGGACTTATTCAGCTTGCATATTTTAGTGGCTTCATCTGGGGATACAAAACTCTCGGGTTGTGTCATGTACACTTCCTCAAGGAGGTTTCCATTAAGGAAAACCGTTTTGACATCCATCTGCCAGATCTCGTAGTCATAATACGCAGCAATAGCAAGCAATATCCTTATGGACTTTACCATGGCAACAGGGGAAAAGGTCTCATCATAGTCAATACCATGAATTTGCTTGAAACCCTTAGCCACCAGTCGCCCTTTGAATGTCTGTACATTCCCATCCATGTCGGTCTTCTTCTTGAAGACCCACTTGCACCCTATGGGTCGTACCCCTTCAGGTGGTTCCACCAAGTTCCAAACTTGGTTTGCATACATGGAGTCCATTTCGGATTTCATAGCCTCAAGCCATTTGTCGGAGTCCGGTCCATTCATAGCCTCTTGGTAGGTTGCTGGTTCATCATCATGATCCATAAGCAACACATTACCTATTTGAGACATGAGAAATCCATATCTCTCAGGCTCAAACCTCGGTCTACCAGATCTACGTAGGACTTGTGTTCCCTGAGCAGGTTCTCTAGCTACAACATCTTGTAGTCCTGTCTCAGAATCCAATTCCGGTTCATTCATTACATGTGGTTCTTGAACTTCTTCAAGCTCTACCCTTTCAGTCTTTCTTGATAAGAACTCTTTCTCCAAGAAGACACCAGTCCTTGCGACAAACACTTTGCCCTCAGACGGTAGGTAAAAGTAATACCCTTTCGTTTCCTTAGGATATCCCACCAGATAACATTTATCCGATTTGGGTTCCAGCTTGTCAGGTATTTGACGTCTCACGTATGCCTCACAGCCCCAAATTTTAATGAACGACATACTAGGACGCTTCCCAGTCCATATCTCATATGGTGTCTTCAGAACTGTTTTCGTTGGAGCGCGATTCAATGTCATTGCTGCAGTCTCTAAAGCAAAACCCCAAAAGGAAACAGGCAAGTCTGCATGACTCATCATCGAACGTACCATGTCTAACAGAGTACGATTTCTCCTCTCAGACACACCATTATGTTGTGGTGTTCTAGGTGGAGTGAGCTGTGATACAATACCACACTCTTTCAGATGATCACGGAACTCATGACTCAGGTATTCGCCACCTCGATCAGATCGGAGTGCTTTAACCCTTTTACCCAACTGGTTTTCTACTTCATTCTTGAACTCTTTGAACTTTTCAAAGGTCTCGGATTTGCACTTCATAAGATACACATATCCGTATCTACTGAAATCATCAGTAAATGTAACAAAGTAGAAATACCCACCTCTAGCCATGGAACTCATGGGTCCGCATACATCACTATGTACAACACCCAAAAGATCCTCAGCCCTCTCAGTATAACCAGTGAAAGGAGCTTTGGTCATCTTGCCTAACAAACAAGATTCGCATCGCTCAAATGATTCATAATCAAATGAGTCCAAAAGTCCATCTCTATGGAGCTTGGATATGCGCTTCTCTTTGATATGACCCAAACGACAATGCCAGAGATATGTAGGGTTTGAGTCATTTGTTCTTAGTCTTTTATTATTTTCTACATTACAGATCAGATGGTCCAAGTTCAAAACATAAAGACCATTAAACAATTGGGCTACAGCATAACAAACATCATTCTTAAATATAGAACAACAATTGTTCTTAATTATAAAAGAAAATCCAATCATGTCCAAACATGAAATAGATATAATGTTTCTAGTTATGGCCGGAACAAAATAACAATTATCAAGTTCTATTACAAGCCCACTGGGCAAAGAAAGACGATAAACCCCTACGACTACAGCAGCAACTCTTGCTCCATTGCCGACGCGGAGGTCCACCTCCCCTTTACTCAGCAATCTTCTCCTTCCCAGTTCCTGCACATTTGTACAAATGTGAGAACCACATCCGGTATCCAATACCCAAGATGAAGGAGCAGAAAGGTTTATCTCTATAACGTAAATATTTGAAGCGGAAGTCATACCTCCCCTCAATTTCTGTAGACCCTCAATGTACGAAGGACAGTCCTCCGCCAATGACCAGCCTTGCCACAGTGGTGGCATTTCCCTTCCTTCACCGTGCTTTTCTTCTTCATCAGTGCAGAAGGCTTGGGCTCAAGAAATGACTTAGGTCCTACCTTCGTCTTCTTAGAACCCTTGGCCTTGCCCTTGCCCTTATGCACCATCAGTATGGGGCTGGCAGGCTTGGCCTTCTTCATGTTGATCTCGGCAGTTCTCAACATGCCTAGGAGTTCGGGCAGTGTCTTGTCTATCTCATTCATATTGTAGTTCAAGACAAACTGATCATAACTGTCCGGCAACGATTGCAGGATCAGATCCGTGGCCAACTCTTGACCAAGAGGAAAACCCAGCCTTTCAAGGTTCTCTATATACCCAATCATCTTGAGTACGTGAGTCCCTACTGAGTCTCGAACTCCCATCTTGCACTGAAACAACACTTTTGTGATGTCGAACCTCTCTAGATGAGCCTGCCCTTGAAACATTTTCTTGAGATGCTCGTCAATCTCCTTGCACCCCATGTTCTCATGTTGCTTCTGAAGCTCAGAGTTCATAGTGGCAAGCATAAGGCATTCGACATCTAAAGCGTCGTCAGTATACTTCTTATAAGTATCCTTCTCAGCACGGGAAGAGTTCCCGGTCGGCACCTCGGGGCTTCTTCTTCCAAGACATAGAGCTTTTGCTCTTGCCTGAGAACAATTCTCAGGTTCCTATACCAGTCCATGTAATTTGTCCCACTGAGCTTATCCTTCTCAAGGATGGCTCTCAGAGACAACGTGGAGTGTGAAACACTTGCCATGGAATTCTACAAGAATTTATGCAGAATAAAATCAGTACCAAAATTTCAAATACAATTTATTTTAATTTGGACTTCAATTAAAATACTCCCACTATTTTATTCGAAATGATAGCCCTCACTAACAATTCGGAGAGTTCATGCGAGCTACTCTCTTAGTGGACAAGATCCGTATTTCACCAACATTATGAGTCCACTTTGGCGTTCCTCTCACGATGCGGTTATTTAGGTAGGCAACGCTTGCCAATTGCATCCTCATGCAATTCTTGTATGATTGGTGAATAACTCCTTATTCGCATCCATCATATGGTGCATGCCAACCCTATGCCTCTAGGCACTCAACCTTTGAGGTCACCTAGTTAAGATGGACCCGATCTCGACAGTGGGATATCACAATTATCCGCTCGCACCCTTACCAAGATAGATTAATGCACCTTGCTTTGGCAAGCCCACACTTCATCGATCGAGGCAGGAAGAGTGTCATCCATCGGAAGGCATCCGAACACTTAATATTAGATGAAGGGATTTTTCAATTATAGGTTAACAATTAACCATGATCAACATTTGATCAATGTGCACATCCAAAGAAAAACAATTCTAAACCACATGCATCCCTTATGTGCACATCCTCACACCATCAACATTTGACAGAAGGAAGGGCTAAATCTGAACATCCGAAAATTTCCAAATCCTCAGATTTACATGCATTGGACAAAGGCGAAGACAACTCAACTTAAAGCAGTAGACAAGCTCATCTCTCTATGTTAGATTCATAATCCAAAACATACTCGAGGGATGGTTACTGCTAAGGAGACAACAATTTCTAACATTTAGAAATTCCCACGAAATTCCAGACGTTCTTGGAGGGAACCAAGACTAAATCTAGACATTTAGAACACTTCTAAATCCCTAGGTTTACACGCACTGGAATAACAAACTTCCAAAACAACGATCATGGCCGAACCTCGCTTTGATACCACTGTTGGGTTTCTCTATAAGGGTGGCACAATGCTTGTGCACGCAGTGGAAAAGAAAAACATCAAGAAAAACCAAAAGAGATGTGGATCGGGCCATAAACGTTGAATCAAGAAGTTAGCAAAAACAAGCAGGCAAAATTACCTCGGTGGCGTTGAGTCACAACTCAACGAAGATGCTCCAAACTTTGTCCTACTGCTGGTGGCGAGTTCTCCGTGGAATAATATCCACGTCTCTACAGAAGTCCATACGAGCGGGAGAACACCGGCCTTTCCGTCACACGGAAGATCGGGAAGAACGATGACCGCACCTTGCTTTCCACGGATTACTAGGTCCGCGCCAGGAAAAGCAACACCAGCGACGATCGCCGAAAATGAAGAGGTCAGCGGAGCGAACACGGCGGCGGCGGAACCCTTCCGTCGGCGGCGGGATTCGAGATCGGGGAAACGATCGCGGAACGGAACTCTTCCGTCGCGGGTTTCGATCAGCTACAGGAGAAAATCGCGCAAGAACCCGAAAACCCTAAGTGTTGTATTTATACCAAAGGTATAAATAAACCTAGGTTTATCGCTATCCGCAGACCACCCAAGAATAAGGTTCAGAATCGGCGAGTATCAATCGGCGAGAGTCGGCGAGAATCGGCGAGAATCGATCAGCGAGCCTCATCATGGATCGGCGAGAATCAGAGTACAATACTCGACGATTCTCGCCGATCGTCGAGCATCACTTGACGATACACGTCGAATCTCGTCGACCGTCGAGCCGCGGTCGACGATACTTGTCGAAGTCGTCGATCGTCGAGAATCAACATATTGATTCTCGACGATTCTCGTCGATCGGCGGGAATCAAAGAGACGATTCTCGCCGATCGGCGGGAATCAGAAAGACAATTATCGACGAATTCCATCGACCCTCGGACGACAATCTAACCAGCCCTCCAAGGCAACATTTGCCCAACCCAACAATCCTTTTAAGGCAACACTTTGCCTACAACCCTATTCAGGTCGGTGATTGGTAACCTTTACCAACACAGTCAATCAAACAACTTCTCCACATCTCTTATGTGCGACCCTACAGGCTCATATCGCGTTGGCAGTGAGATTACATGTTTGATCACTTCCAGATCACAATGGTAACTCCAACATATGAGGACTCCAATGGGATCCACTATGTCTCTGGATAAGGATGAGAAAGGTAAACCTTTCGATGAAACCAAATACAGAAGCATCATTGGATCCCTGCTCTACCTTACTGCCAGTAGACCGGATATCATGTTCTCCACATGTGTCTATGTCAGATATCAGGTGAACACTAAGGAATCTCACTATGTCGTTGCAAAGCGAATTCTAAGATACCTTAAAGGTACTCCCAATCTTGGCTTGTGGTACCCGAGAAACAATGATGTTGAGCTAATAGATTTTTCAGATACTGATTTTGCAGGAAGTAGGGATGACAGAAAAAGCACTTCCGGGACGTGTCAATTCCTTGGAAGAAGGCTTATATCTTGGAACAGCAAGAAGCAGAATTGTGTAGCTACCTCCACAGCAGAGTCTGAGTACATCTCGGCAGGCAGCTGTTGCGCACAACTCCTATGGATCAGAAACCAGTTAGCCGACTACGACCTTCAGTTCAAAGAAGTACCAATGTACTGCGACTCCTCCAGTGCAATTGCAATTGCTAACAATCCGGTATCGCACATCAGAACGAAGCATATTGAAGTGTGCTACCACTTCATTCGGGAGCACGTGGAGAACAAGGACATCTCTCTCTGTTATGTCCCCACGGACAAGCAGATTGCAGATATTTTCACAAAACCCTTAGACGAAGCCAAGTTCAGTCTTTTCAAAACTGAATTGGGGATGCTAAACTATGAGGAATGAAGACTACAGAAGCTCCAGGATCGTGCCTTTAGGGGGAGCCTCTGCCAGGAACTAAGTGTGAGCACAGGTACAAGAACTGAGGGGGAGCAAGGGGTCAAATGCTACAGACCCAGATTTGCAGAAGCCGAAAAGGGGGAGATTACCCTCTCAGCTAAGGCTAAGGTGGCTCCAAGTTGGCTAAGGTGGCTCCAAGTTTGCTCTCACGAAATTGGTATTGGTAATGAATATCTCTCTCAACTCAATTTCAAGGTTATGATTTTCATTCCCATACGCTTTATTCACCTTAGCTTGTAGGGTTTAGGCTTCTTCAAATAGGGGGAGATTGTTGGGTATTGTATCCACAATGTACCTGATTTGAAGAAGCCCCTGAACAAGCTAAGGTAAATAGACAATGTATTTGACAAAATATTTCAGGTTGTGCTTGCAGTTATTCCACGCTAAGTGCACACCAATGTCAGGGTGCAGTAGGTCAATATACACGGGTCTGCACGACGTAATCCGTCGTTGAGCAGATCAGTGTGTTGGCCTACGTGTACTCTCTCTATTGGAGTGTACTTACTTTCAAGTACAGGGCTGTGATCATGCAAGAGCAGACAAGGAGCAAGGATGGGTCAAAGAGCAGCTCATGGGTGGAAAGACGAAAAATCGTCCAAGTGTGAATCGACGAGAATCACCAAGTGATTCTCACCGATTCGGCGAGAATCACTAGTGATTCTCGCCGAATCGTCGAGAATCACCGGCTGATTCTCGTCGTCTCTATCCGGCTACATCAAAGCATGCGACTCTGGCGCTAAAGTCATAATCGACGAGAATCACCAAGTGATTCTCGCCGATTCGGCGAGAATCACTAGTGATTCTCGCCGAATCGTCGAGAATCACTGGCTGATTCTCGCCATCTCTCTCAGGCTAAATCAGAGCGTGCAAACAAGTCAACATCGACGAGAATCACCTTTGATTCTCGCCAAATCGATGAGAATCACCTTTGATTCTCGCCGATTCGACGAGAATCACCTTCGATTCTCGCCGATTTTGACTTGGACAATTTTCTGGAAACCGCTGGACCGGACTCTGCCGCTGGCACTGTTTTGAACCGGAATTAGGGTTTCTTCTGGTGGGACCCACAGAGGTCATTAAGGAGTATACTTGTGTATAAATACACGCGTATTTTGAACAGTAAAAAGACACAGAAAGAAATACACGAGCCGCCGACCTTAACCTAGATCGTGATACCCCCGCCGCCGCCGTCGCCGCTCGTGCAAGCAGATCGCCGGCAGTGATCGTGATTCTTCTAGATCTTCCGGCGACAGAAGCTTAGCCAAGCTTAGAGTCTCACGCGTCTAACCAGAGATCCCTTGTCTCTTGATTTGTTGATCGGGAAAACCTTCCCCGTCCGAATCGATCGAGACGATCGATCCTAGTGTGACCGTTGGAAGACCTAGCTAGCTTCGCTACGAAGTTTGAATCTCCAAAGTACAGCAGCCGCACACCGTTGTCGCCGCCGATCCCGAGAACCAAGCCGCTGCCCTTCTTGCCGCCGCCGGTTTCGGGGAGATTCTCTCCAAGTGAGATTTAGGGTTGGGGACTCTTCGTGACTTCTAGAACACGTCATCAAACGAAGAGGGACACCTTAGTCTCCGAAAGTAGTTTGTATAACTTGTACACTCTAGTTCATTTTTGTTGTAAAGGAACGTTGGTTCCGAGTTGTAAGGGTTGGGTGCAACCCGTGTTGTGGGTGTGTTGTCTCCTACGTGTGGAAGGGTTCCTTCCGATAGTGCAAGGATTGGATTTCAATCCTGTTGGTGAAGAGACCGAGTCGTCCCTTGTTGGGAGATAGGTCGAAGGGGGAAAGTGGATGTACCCAAATCGGGGAACCACTATAAATAGCTTGTGTACTCTTTTTGCTGTGCTGTTTTATTTTCGTGTGCAGGTACAATTTTAATTCCGCAAAAACGCTGCACGTCACCTATCCCCCCCCATAGGTGAAGCTAGTTGACACTAGGTGGACTTTCAACTCTGTTCTGTGCATTTATTGTGATTAGCCTTTCTTTCTCGGCTAGATTTACTGTTTTGTTTCTGTTGCTTTGCTATTAACCTTTTGTTGTTGTTGTCTTGTTGTTTTTCGTTCACCTTGAGGTTTGTTTGGTTTATATTTACTTTTTGCGCCACTTGTAACTTGCTTTCTGAGGTGTTGTTCTTTTGAATGCCTCAGGTCCAGAGCAGTAGTAGGTTTAGTTGACAGTTTTGTGCTTCTGATGCTGCGAGTTGCTGCGGCCGTTTGTTTCCACCTCAGAGTGTTGAGGTAGTTGTTTTTTTAGACATGACTGTTTCTCTATGAGTTCGCGTCAGTTGTTGACCCCCATAGTCTTAGACTCCTTATGACAGTTTACTTGTTTCTTTTACTGTTATTACTTATTGCTAGTTTTATACTTGCTCACTGGGAAGGTTTTATGTTAGGATGCATGTGGTTACTTTTAAGTATACAAAATTACATATTGAAATGTTTTGCATGACATGACTTTTAAACTGTAAAACACGCTACTTTGAAACGCTATAGAAAATCACTCTTATTTATACTAAATTTAGAAGTCATATCTCATTGCATTTTGTATTATGTGCTCATTCTCATATAGGTTAACAAACGAATCAAGCTTAGTATTTTCCACTGCGTAAATTTATATTTTCTCACTTTTGGACTAGTGATCCACCCGACCGAGAGACACGGTCAGTAAACTCAAGAACTTAAATATGTTTTTAACTTAAAACATATGGCTCTTCCATTAAAGTAAATGTGAGGTCATTGTTGCCTGAACGTCTGTAGATATCCCCTGCATGGCATGGCATCACGTCGCGTATTTTCTCTTACTCTGACGTATTATTTAATACGGAAAAAATGTGGGTTGTGACAGTTGGTATCAGATGGAGGTTTTGCAAGAGGGTTGGTTGGTTTGGCAAGTCAGTTGAACAACTTTCCCTTAAGCAAAACTCTAATTGTATCATTTCATTGCATACACACACCTATATGTCATCAGTAGGTCTTGATGGAAGCATGAACACTACACTCATAGCATGATAAGAAGTATACGGGGCATATTATGTAGTATGAGATGCATAATATGTATTTGTATATGGATCCACCATATGTGGCAGCATGTGACGGTTATGTAGTATGGGATGCATAACCATCATCACATGGATGCCCATTAGAACATTTTTCTTTTTCACTACATACAATATTATGTAGTATGGGATGCATAACATTGTATGTGTACGCCGCTCATAACATGCACTAAGGACTTTTTAGAATGCATAACACTGCATACATGACATATCATCGCATAAGCATGCGTGCCAAGTTAAAGATCTGCATGATGACATATGTACACACATGATTTGAAATGAAACTTAACATTCACACATTCATATTATAAGCACAAGTTAGAAGCATAGCATCATTTCATTAATTTCCCAGAGCAAGGTAACAACAAGAACAAATATATGTTCATTCCCGATTTGATTTGAGTCTGTTTGTTTCTGATCTGATCTGTGTTAGGATATTCGAGTTTACTAGCTTAGGTGTCTTAAGCTAGGTCCTTAATAAGTCGTTTGTTCGTATCTGTAGAATATAATCCCGAAATAGTTTTGCTAAGGGAATATCTTCCCGGTTTGTGATGTCTTAGGCAAGGTTTTGACTAGATATATGTTTGTTCTGTAGAAATGCTGGCTAAGCGTATTGCGATGAGGTCGACTCCCCAGTCAGAGGGTGAGTCTTCTAGTTCCCAGAGTAAAGTAGTGATTGAAGGACTATGAAAGAGTAATGAGGCTCTGACAAGGCAGATGGCGGACATGCATTTGCAGATACAATCATTGTTGGTTGTCGTCACCAGGCAGCAGATAAGAGCGCAGGGCCCTGTCATGGGTCAAACTGTTCCTACTCCTCATGCTGCTCTAGTACCCCCAGTTGCACTGCTGCCAAGATGAATTTCATTTCTCACTTCCAGCGACTAGCACCTCCTACGTATGATGGTAGGATAGACTTCATGGCGTTGGATGACTGGATCATCGCCATAGAAAAATGTTTTCTTATTCTGGCATTTCCTCCGATCAGAAGGTGATGATTGTGGCGTACCAGCTTAAAGAACTTGCGAAAAGTTGTTGGATTAGAGAAAAGAAGAATCTTACTGATGGGTGCTCTTGGGATGTGTTCAAGAGTATGTTACGGAAGAAGTTTTTGTCATCGGTCGAGCAAGACCGTCTGATGAACAACTTTTTACACCTGAAGCAGAGACAACTCAATATTAGTGTGTATGAGATCGAGTTTAGCAAGCTCAGTCATTTCGCCCCAGATCTAGTAGCGTCCGAAGAAGGCAGAGTAAAATGCTTCTTGGGTGGTCTGAGGTATGACATCCAGCAGTTGGCTGGCGCGTACAAATCTGAGGCCTTTGTAGAAGTAGTAGAGGCCGCCTTGAAGGTTGAGGTGATAGATAATACGAAGAATCGGGGATTACATGCAAAGAAGGACAAGAGGAAATTTGATGATGGTGGATGTACAAGGGCATCTGGCCCTGCAGTGAAGAAGGATCGAAAGGAAGCGTGTAGCTTCTATGGTAAGCCAGGCCACCCTTTTGAAAAGTGCTTTAAGAGACTGGATGCACAGAAGCAGTCTTAGGTACACGCGATCCAAGATGCACCAAAGGGAGGCCTTTTCTATACTTATTGCCAGAAGGGTGGGCACGATGCGGCCCGTTGTCGCAAGAAGGCGGGAGCTTGTTTTCTTTGCGGCCATAAAGGACACATGAGGGCTAATTGCCTACAGAGCCAGCATACGCTACATGCAGTTCCGTTGCAGACTCTACCGCCAACCCCGCCTCACATGGACAAGGGAAAATGAAAGTTGAATGTGCTGACCAAGGAGGAAACCCAATCATCAGCTCAAGTGATCTCAGGTTCATCTTCGACTCAACTAGTAATCTCTTATAGTAGATTTATAGTTTCTGTATTTTAGTTGCGCACGCAATGTGTTTAGGTGAATTTAAGGTGAAGAATAGGTGGACACGCGTTCTGTTCAATTCGGGTGCTACTCACTCCATCGTGGCAAGGAGTTTTGTAGACCGACATCGCTGGGTTCTGGACCAATTAGACACTTACCTAAACGTCAAATTCCCTTCAGGAGAGCTGGTGATGTCAAGTCAGGGTATCCTAAAATGCCCTATCTTCGTAGGTGGTTTTCTAGCCTTTGCGAATCTGAAGATGTTAGACTTAGAAGACTTTGATGTGATTTTGGGCATGGACTAGCTGTTCAGCTATGATGTCGCCATTCAGTGCAAGCACAAGTGCTTGGATTTCAAAGGCAACAAAGGCCAGCCCATGAGTGTGTATGGTTTGCCGCGTCAGGAATCTCCAATTATTTCTGCTGTATGTGCTCGTAAATTTTCAGAGTCTGGATGCGATTCTTTCCTTGTTTTCGTTTCTGTTCTGGAAGCTACACATGTTGTGCCTCGGGTTGAGGACGTTTTTGTGGTGCATGAGTTTTTGGATGTCTTTCCTGTTAGTCTTCCTGGACTTCCTCCTGAGAGAGAGGTGGAGTTCATTATAGACCTTGAGCCAGGCACTCACCCTATTACAAAAGAACCGTACTGCATGGCGCCGTGTGAGTTGGAGGAGCTGCGTACTTAGTTGGATGAGTTGCTACAGTGCGGATTTATTAGACCCAGTTCTTCCCCCTAGGGTGCACAAATTCTCTTTGTGAAGAAAAAGGATGGAATGATGAAGCTGTGCATAGATTATATAGAGCTAAACAAGGTGACCATCAAGAACAGATATATGTTGCCTAGGATCGATGACTTGTTTGACCAGCTACAATGTAGTTCCGTGTTCTCGAAGATTGACCTTCGTTCAGGCTACCATTAGTTAAGAGTTCGTGAGTCAGATGTTCCGCGGACTGTTTTTCATTTGGTAATGTCATTTGGTTTAACGAATGTACTGTCAACTTTTATGGGCATGATGAACAGGGTGTTCAAGGACTTTCTGGATAGGTTTATGGTTGTATTCATTGACGATGTCCTGGTATATTCCAGAAATGCAGAAGACCGCACCTTGCACATGCGCTTGGTCTTAGTTACTCCGAGGGAGCACAAACTGTATGCGAAGCTTAGCAAGTGCGAGTTCTGGTTGTCTCAGGTGTCATTCCTAGGACACATTGTAAGCAAGGATGGTATCTCAGTGGATTCCGTGAAGATAGCCGCATTCTTGGATTGGAAGAGACCTACATCGACTAAGGAGATAAGGAGCTTCTTAGAGTTGGCAGGTTACTACAGAAGATTTGTGAAAGGATTCTCCGTGATTTCTGCGCCGTTGACCAAGATTTCTCAAAAGAGCGTAGCTTTTGTTTGGAGTGATGCCTGTAAGGAAGCTTTTCAAGAGCTTAAGAGAAGACTGTGTTTTGCTCCAATTTTGGCATTGCCGATGGAAGGAGAAGAGTATGTTGTTTATGTGGCCGCCTCGCGAGCTGGACTCGGTTGCGTGTTGATGTAGGACAGCAAAGTGATTGTGTATGAATCGAGACAACTGAATGTCCATGAAAGGAATTATCCTACGCACGTCTTGGAATTTGTTGCCATCAGTTATACCTTGAAGTTATGGAGACATCTTCTGTTTGGAGTGTCATGCAAAATCTACACGGACCACAAAATTTTGAAATATGTCTTCACTCAGAAGGAGTTGAATTTACGCCAGCGTAGATGGTTAGAATATGTTGCGGACTACGAATTCGATATCCTTTATCATCCCGGCAAGGCTAATGTAGTAGCGGATGTCTTGAGCCGAAAACCCGCACATATCTTTAACCACTCAGTGCAATCCCTTATAGAAGATTTTTTACTCATGGACATAACTGTAGGGAATAGCGCTTTGCTGAGTAGCTTAGAGGTGGAAGAGCCTTCGTGGATTACTCTCACTAGGCTACATTAGAAAGACGATCCTGATTTGCAGCACCTCTGTAGTAGGACTGAGAAAGGAGAATTACCTGACTTTTCAATTGATGACGTTGGTACCCTAAAGTACCGCGGTAGATATTGTATTCCCGATGTTGGGGACATCCGAGCAAGAATATGCAGTGAAGAGCATGGTTCAAGTGTTGCTTATCATCCTGGTTCCATGAAAATGTACTGAGATTTGAAGCAGATTGTTTGGTGGTCAGGTATGAAAAACGACATCACAAGATTTGTATTCGAATGTTATACCTGCCAGTATGTCAAAGCTGATCATAGAAGGTCGGGTGATAAGTTAATGCCTTTAGACATACCGAGTTGGAAATGGGAGAGTTTATCCATGGATTTCATAACCGGTTTGCCGAGATCTCCCCGAGGGCATGATGCAGTGTGGGTTATCATGACAGACTAACCAAGTGTGCCCATTTTATTCCTTTCAAAATTGATTATTCTATGGAAAAGATAGCTGAGCTTTATCTGGATGAAGTCATCTGGTTGCATGGTGTGCCTACGAGTATCGTGTCAGATAGAGATTCTAGGTTCATGTCCTGTTTCTAGCAAAGCTTGCAAGGACCTCTAGGTACTCACCTTAGGTATTGTACTACCTATCATCCTCAAACAAATGGTCAGACGGAGAGAGTGAATCAAATCTTGGGGGATATGATTAGATGCTATATTCTAGAACATGGTGGGGTTTGGGATAAATGCCTCAGACTGATAGAGTCCACGTATAATAATAGCTATCAGGAGAGTTTGCAGGTGGCACCCTTTAAAGCTTTATATGGGAGGCATTGTCGAACTCCACTGCTTTCGGCAGAAGCTGGTGAAAAGCCTTTGCTCGGTCTAGAAGTGCTGGAGGATATAAGCATTTTAGTGACGCATATTCGTGAAATGCTGAGGTTGGCTCAGGAGCAATATGAGAAGTATGCAAATTAGCGCATAGTTGATCTGGAATTTACAGTTGGGGACATGGTGTTTCTGAAGGTCTCTCTGAAGCCAGGTGTTAAGAGATTTGGAAAGAACCACAAGTTGGATCCCATGTATGTGGGGCCTTTCCAATTTGTAGAGCGCGTCGGGGTGTCTGCTTACAGATTAGGTTTGCATAAATCTTTCCCTTGTGTTCACGATGTTTCGCGTAAGCCAGTTACATAAGTATATTCGTAGTGATCGACATGTCCTTGACTCAGAACCCCAGTTGCAGACTAATCTCACATATGTCGAAGAGCCTGTCTGTATTCTAGAGATGCAAGATTATGTGCTAAGAAAGAAGACAATTCTTATGGTTAAGGTTCTCTAGCGCAATCAGGACGCTAGAGGTGCAACTTGGGAATTTGAATCTACAATGAGAGAACCTCATACTCAGCTGTTCTCCTAGCCTTCCCTGGTTAGTATTATTGTTTAATGAATTTCTCTATCATGTCTCTCCATCTTCCCTCTTGTTTCGTTTCATGTTCCATGTTTCGGGACAAAATTTCTTTTTGGAGGGGTGACTGTAACACCCCAGTTTTTTTTGTTAATTTTTAATACTCGTAGTGACGTCATTATGACGTCAGGGCGTTACGTTAGCATGAGATGTCGACGCATTATCATTAGTGTATATTTGTGTTTGTTGGGTCGAGCCGACCAAATCTTGGAAATTTCGTCGAATTTGGAGAATTCTGCGTTATGAAGTTAAAATGAATTACTTCTGACTTGCCCGTCAAGTTTCGTCGCGATCCGAGCATTTTTGGAGTCTCGGTGCGTGTTTGTATTATTTACGTTTGTCGTAAACTTTAGGTATTTATAACTTGAGATTTGTACGTAGGATTTTGGTTTTGTCTTCGCTGTTGGGTTCATAGCGTCAGTGTTCGCCTATGATGTGATTTTTGTTTAATTTGGCGCGCGTTTGGGCCTCCGTTTTGAACTCATATTTTTTTGTTCAAAAATATAAATATGATTATTATAATATTAAAGCACTATTCAAAAATAAAAAAGAACTATTCATCACTAAAGTTTGATCGTGGGTATATTTGCAAAATCCACTATTCATGAGGACAAAAAAACACTATTCATTCAATTTAGTTCTCGGGTAGTTGTTAGTTCCTCTCGAGAAGTCTGCAGCCCTTCCCGTTAAGCCCTGAAACTTGTACTCGAGAAATCAAAACCCTCCCGGGAAATCCTGAAGTAGTTCTCGAGAACTCTAAGTTTGTTCTCAAGAAATCCCATCCACTTCTCGAGAAATCCTATGCTGCTCTCGAGAAATATGAAGTTCATCCTGAGAAATCCGCTTCAGCCGGCTTTCGGACGCCATTTTGAGTGTCAAAATGGCGTCATTTAGAAAACTAGTTAACATAGATTTTGTTCGTCCTGACGAGATATACAACTTCCGTGTTGATCACTTTTCGATTCAGAGACATCTTAAGCGTCTATTTTCATTTTCCGCGCGCCCGCTCTTAAATTGTCCGCAGTCCGCCTCCTTCCTGTTTAGACAAAAGATATATATATATATATATATATATATATATATATATATATATATATATATATATATATATATATATATATATATATATATATATGTACTTAAAGATAAATAGAACCCCCACTCCATCCAACTTCATCATCTTCCTTAAGTCTAGACCAAACCAGAGAGCGAGAGTGACGACGAGGGTTCTAAGTTCGTGAAGCTTCAGATCACCATGGTCGGAGCTACGGTGCTCGGAATCGCAAACATAGCATAGATCCGAAAAGCTCTCACCAAGATCTTCATGATCATGGTAAGTATTTCTCGTTTCGTGAAAGTTTTTCATTAGGGTTTTCGGCACTAACCTCTCTTTTGGCCAAATCCTTGTAGATTCTGCTTCCCAACGCCTTCTTTTGGGTAAATTCGTGACGTGGAGTAATTTGGAGGACCGATTGGAGTAAAAAACATGGCAAGTGGTGTTCTTTCCCTCCCTCTCGCTCTTTTCTTCCAAATTTTAGTCATATATCTTAGATTTGACACGTTTAAGTTAACTTTACCCTCGAATTTCTAGTTAATTATCTTGGATTATGATGTGTGTTTCACCTAGAACCATCCCTCTCAAATTTTATCCCGTAGATTTGGTAAACAAATGTAGTTATCGTGTCACTTAAACTATCGAGTCATTTTGATCGTTGTGACACCTTATGTGCCCCGTTGTTTTGATCATACTTCACCTTGCTTAACCCTTGCAATGTCCTTATGCAGTCCAAGTCATTTGTTGACCCTCTTTGAAATCTCGTTGGGTAAGTCCTAGTTTATAAGTGTCCTTTTGTTGTATCTATTTCAATAAGAGTAGATTTATAGTCTGTTTACCGTTAGTCTATGTTGAATAAAAGAAACTTTGTATATATTATTATGTAACCCAAGAAAACTCTAATGGTCTGTGTAAGTTGGGGTTTATCCCTCGGTACAGTGCCTTATGGCTGAGTCTGTGCACAATGTGGACCTTCATCCCCGGCACATTACCTTAGCCGTTGGTATGTGGGAGTTGGAGTTTCTCCCTCTACATGGTGCCTTTTTGCTGGGTTTGTGCTCGTTGTGGACCTTTTTCCTTGGCATAGTACTCTTTTCTGTTGAGCTGATCAGTCTCATTTAAAATAATGAATAATATGAATAATAAAGCAAGATGAATAGATGAACTTCTGATGTTTGACACTTTATTCTATCCAGTTATTGTGATTAACCTTTCATGCTCAGCTAGATTTGCTGTTTTGTTTTTATTGCGTTGCTACTGACCTTTTATTGTTGTCGTGTTGATTTTTGTTCACCTTGAGGTTTGTTTGGTTTACCTTTACTTTTTGCACCACTTGTAACTTGCTTTCTGAGGTGTTCTTCTTTTGAATACCTCAGGTCCAGAGCAGTAGCAGGTTTAACTGACAGTGTTGTGCTTCTAGTGCTGCGAGTTGCTGCGGTCGTTTGTTTCCACCTCAGAATGTTGAGGTAGTTGTTTTCTTAGACAAGACTCTTTCTCTATGGATTCGTGTTAGTTGTTCGCATCCATAGGCTTAGACTTCTTATGACAGTTTACTTGTTTCTTTTACTGTTGTTACTTATTGCTAGTTTTATTCTTGCTCTCTGGAAAGGTTTTATGTTAGGATGCATATAGTTACTTTTAAGTATACAAAGTTGCATACTGAAATATTTTGCATGACATGACTTTTAAACTGTAAAACACGCTACTTTGAAGCGCTATAGAAAATCACTTTTATTTATACTAAATTTAGAAGTCATATCTCATTGCATTTTGTGTTATGTGCTCATTCTCATATAGGTTAACTAACGAATCAAGCTTAGTATTTTCCGCTGAGTAAATTTATATTTTCTTACTTATGGACTAGTGATCCACCCGACCGAGGGACACGGTCAGTAAACTCAAGAACATAAATATGTTTTTAACTTAAAACATAAGGCTCTTCCATTAAAGTAAATGTGAGGATATGGTTGTATGAACGTCTACAGATGTCCCCTGCAGGGCATGACATCACGGTGCGTATTTTCTCTTACTCTGACTTATTATTTAATACAAAGAAAATATAGTTTGTGACATATGTGCTTGGAGTGCTGATGAGATCTAGGTTCCGAAGCAAGTGCAATTACGTCGTTGTTGTCACAGTAGAGACCTACGGGACCAACAATGCTAGGAGCTACATTTAACTTGCCGATGAATTTCCTAATCCATATATCCTCCTTCGTAGCATTTGCAGTAACGATATACTCGGCCTCAATTGTAGAATCAGCAATTGTCTCCTGCTTGGAACTCTTTCAGCTAATAACTCCTCCATTTAGGCAAAATATAAACCGTAACTGAGACTTTGAGTCGTTCCTATCAATTTAGAAGCTAGCATCCGTGTAATCTTTTACAACGAGCTCTTGCTCTCCGCCAAATACCAATAATGTATCCTTAATCCTTCTCAAGTACTTTATGATATTCTTGACAGCTATCCAGTGACTATAACTGGGATCAGACCGATACCTGCTGGTCATGCTCAAAGCATTAGAGACATCGGGTCGAGTACATATTATTACATACATGATTGATCCAATTGTCGAAGCATATGGAATCAACTTCATGCGGTCTTTATCTTCACAAGATTTAGGACACTAGTCCTTAGAGATAATCACACCATGAGATATGGGTAAGAATCCTATCTTGGACTCAAGCATGCTGAACCGTTTCAACACCTTCTCAATATATGTACTTTGGGTCAAACCCAGCAACTTCTTCGATCAATATCTATAGATCTTAATAGCAAGTATATAAGTCGCTTCACCGAAGTTTTTCATAGAGAAGCAATTCTCTAGGTTGTTCTTAACAACTTGTAGGGTCGGTTTGTCATTCCCGATCAACAGTATGCCATCTACATATTATATCAGGAAGACAACAATGCTCCCACTAATCCTCTTATAAACACATGGTTCATCCTTGTTCTTGATAAAAACAAACTCTTTGATTCATTCATCAAAATGAAAATTCCAACTTTGAGAAGATTGTTTTAATCCATAAATGGATCTCTGTAACTTGCTTATTTTAGTGGCTTCACGTGGTGATACAAATCCCTCAGGTTGTGTCATATACACTTCCTCAAGGAGGTTTTCATTTAGGAAAGTTATTTTGACATTCATCGGCCAGACCTCGTAGTCATAATCATAGCAAAAGTAAGCAGAATTCTGATGGACTTAACCATAACAATAGGGGAAAAGGTCTCTTCATAGTCAACACCATGGGTTTGCTTGAAACTTTTATCCACTAATTGCCCTTTGAATTTCTGTGCATTCCCATCCATGTCTGTCTTCTTCTTGAAGACTCACTTGCATCCTATGGGTCTTACCCTTTCAGGTGGTTCCACCAAAGTCCATACCTGGTTTGCATACATGGAGTCCATTTCAGATTTCATGGCCTCAAACCACTTCTCGGAGTCCGGCCCACTCATAGCCTCTTGGTAGGTTGCAAGCTCATCATCATGATCCATAAGAAACATATTAACTATTTGAGACACGAGAAATCCATATCTCTCAGACTCAAACCTTTGTCTACCAGATCTACGTGGAACTTGTGTTTCTTAAGCAGATTCTCTTGCTACAACTTCTTGCAATCCTTACTCAGGTTCCAATTCTGGTTCATTCACTGTTTGTGATTCTTGAACTTCTTCAAGTTCTACCCTGGTAGTCTTTTTACTTAAGAACTCTTTCTCAAGAAAGACATAGTGCTCGCGACAAACACTTTGCCCTCAAATGGTAGGTAGAAATAGTACTCTTTAGTTTCCTTATGATACCCCCACAAGATAACATTTATCTGACTTGTGCTCTAGCTTGTCAGACATTTGACGCCGCATATATGCCTCAAAACCCCAAATCTTAATGAAAGACATACTAGGACGCTTCCTAGTCCATATCTCATATGATGTTGTTAGAACCGTTTTCGTTGGAGCACGATTTAGTGTAAAAGCAGTAGTCTCTATAGCAAAACCCCAGAAGGAAATAGGAAAATCTACTTGACTTATCATCGATCGCATCATGTCTAACAGAGTAAGATTCCTCCGCTCAGACACACCATTATACTACGGTGTTTTGGGTGGAGTGAGCTATGATATAATCCCACTATTTTTCAGATGATCATGAAACTCATGACTTAGGTATTTTCCACCTCGATCAGATCAGAGTGCCTTAAACCTCTTACCCAACTGGTTCTCTACTTCATTCTTAAACTCTTTAAACTTTTCAAAGGTTTCGGATTTGTACTTCCTAAGATTCACATATCCATATCTACTGAAATCATCAGTGAATGTAACAAAGTAGAAGTACCCACCTCTAGCCGTAGAACTCATGGGTCCGCATACATCACTATGTATTATACCCAAGAGATCATCAGCCTTCTCATTCAAGCCAGTGAAAGGGGCTTTAGTCATCTTGCCTAACAAACATGATTCACATCTCTCAAATAATTCATAATAAAATGAGTCCAGTAGTCCATCTTTATGGAGCTTGGATATGCGTTTCTCATTTATATGGCCCAAACGACAATGCCAAAGGTACGTAGGGTTTGAGTCATTTGTTTTTAGTCTTTTAGTAATTTCTATATTATATATATGATGGTCTAAGTTCAAAACATATAAACCATTAAACATTTAGGTTGCCGCCATAACAAACATCATTCATAAAAATTGAACAACAATTATTCTTAATTATAAATGAAAATCCTTTCATGTCGCGACATAATATGGATATAATGTTTCTAGTTATGGAAGGAATATAATAATAATTATCTAGTTCTATTATAAGCCCACTGGGCAACGAAAGACGGTAAACACCCACGACGACAGCAATAACTCTTGCTTCATTGCTCACATGCAGGTCCACATCCCCTTTACTCAGCATTCTTCTCCTTCCTAATTTCTGCACATTTATACAAATATGAGAACTACATCTGATATCCAATACCTAGGATGAAGGAGCAGAAAGGTTTATCTCTATAACATAAATACCTGAAGTGGGAGTCATACCTCCCTTCATTTTCTACCGGCTCTCAATATAAGAAGGACGGTTCCTCCTCTAATGACCACCCATGCCACAGTGGTGACTTTTCCCTTCCTTTGCCAAGCCTTTCTTCTTAAGTGCTGAAGGCTTGGGTTCAAGAGATGACTTAGGTCCAACCTTAGTCTTCTTGTAACCTTTAGCCTTGCCCTTGCCTTTATGCACCATCAATATAGAGCTAGAAGGCTTGGACTTCTTCATATTGATCTCGGTTGTTCTTAACATGCCTAGGAGTTTGGGCAATGTCTTGTCAATCTCATTCATATTGTAATTTAAGACAAACTACTTGTAACTGTCCGTCAATGATTGCAGGATCAAGTATGTAGCCAGCTCTTGGCTTAGAGGAAAACCTAGTCTTTTAAGGTTATCTATATACCAAATCATCTTGAGTACGTGAGTCCCTACAAGGTCTCGAGCTCCTATCTTACACTAAAACAACACCTTGGTGATGTCAAACCTCTCTTGCCGAGCTTTCCCTTGAAATATTTTCTTAAGGTGCTCGTCAATCTCCTTACAACCCATGTTCACATGTTTCTTCTGAAGCTCAGAGTTCTTGGTGGTGAGCATGAGGCATTCGACATACAAGCAGTCGTCTTGATACTTTTTATAACCATCTTTATCAGCTCGGGGCACATTCCCCATTGGCTCTTTACGGGATTCCTCTTCCAACACATAGAGCTTACGCTCCTGCCTGAAAACAATTCTCAGGTTTCTATACCATTCCAAATAATTTGTCCCGCTCTGTTTCTCCTTCTCAAGGATAGCTCCGAGGGATAAGGTGGAGTGAGATCCACTTGTCATGGAAATTCTACAAGGTTTAATGTAAAGAAAACTCAGCACTACATTTCAAAATAAATTTTTATTTATTTCAATTAGGACTTTAATTAAAATTACTCCAACTATTTTAATCAAACTAATAACCCTCAATATCAATTCGAAGAGTTTATGCAAGCTACTCTCTTAGTGGACAAGATCTGTATTTCACCAACCCTATGAGTTAGCTTTGTCTTTTCTCTCATAATGTAGTTATTGAGGTAGGCAATACTTGCGGATTGCATCATCATACAACCTTTGTATGGTTGGTGAGTAACTCTTTATTCACATCCATCATATAGTGCATGCCAACCTTATGCCTCTGGGCACTCAACCTTTGAGGTCACCAAGTTAAGTTTGACCTGATGTCGATAGTGGGATATCACAGTTATCTGCTCGTACCCTTACCAAGATAGATTAATGGACCTTATTTTGGCAAGCTCACACTTCATCGATCGAGGCAGGAAGAGTGTCATTTATTAGAAGTCATCTAAATACTTAATATTGCATTAGAGACTTCTAAGATAATTGATTAACACTTAATCATGGTTAACAATTAACCAATGTGCACATCCACAAGAAAATTTACAACATTCGTAATCCAAATGGATCATAGATGTGCATAATAAAAATCATCAACACTTGACAAACTAGGCTAAATCTGAACATCTAGAACCCTTCTAAATTTTCAGATTTACATGTATTGGACATAAGCAACACTAACTCCACTTATACAGTAGACAAGCTCGTCTCTCTTTATGAGATTCAAAATCTTACACACTTGGTTTCACAAACCAATAAGAGGGATTGTTACTGTTTAGGAGAAACGAGGATATCACAAATAAATTGCATGCTTTCTTGGCGGGGTTCCAAGAATAGATTTGGGCATTTAGAACACTTCTAAATATCCAGATCTACACACAATAGATTTAGCAACTTCTTAAACAATGATCATTGCTGAACCTGGCCTCTGATACCATTGTTGGGTTTTTCTATACGTCACAACAGTTGTGCACAGTGGAATAAGAAACAAGAAAACTCCAAAAGAAATAGATCTTGCGATGAACATTGATCAAGAAGTAAAGTGTTGTAAATAAAAAAATTTACCTTTGCGGGATTGAGTCACTACTCAACCGAGATGCTCCAAGAAATCTAGCGGCTGGAGTTCCGAGCGTAGAAATGTATCCACGCCTCTACAGGTGATCCATACGAACGGGAGAACCCTTAGACTCTTGTCACATAAGATCTAGGATGGAGGAAGGCACTCTGCATCTTCACAGACTACTAGATCTACTCCAGAAGAGGCGGCGGTGACGGGCGACGGAAACGGGCTGAGGGAGGGTGACGGGATTGAGACTTTCAGAAATTATTTCCGTTGGTCTTTTTCCTCTTGAGTTTAGCACAGTGCAGTACAATAAAAACCCTAAGACATCTTTTATTTATACCCAAAGGAATAAATAGCAGGAAGTTGTTGATATCGACAGACCCGTAACATATGGAAGTTATTTCAATGAATCAACCATTGACTAGATGAAGCATCGAGTGGTCACAATGCACTCAATGCCTAGCAGTGGTCTCAACACATGACTCGATGAATCAACATTTGACTCGACGAATCGTCGAGTGGTCTCTACACACTTAATGTCTGTCAGTTCTTAGTCCTTCACTCATCACATATGAGTAAGACCAACATAATCCATTCCTCCAATTTCTCAAGATGCTCTTATGTGCGACCTTGTAGTCTCATATTGCGTTGGTAGTGAGACTACATGCATGATCACTTTCATATCACAATGGTAACACCTTAAAGTCTTTGTTTTCAAGATATCTAGCAACCTAGAGGGGGGTGAATAGGTTTCTTGGTTTCTTGTGACTTTCTTTTATTTTCTTCTTTAAGTTCTTAGTTTGTTATTAGTTATCGGCTTTTAAGAACTTGCAATAAAGAAACAACCCAAAAAGAACATAGAATATATAGTGGTTTCCCAGATTATGTGTACGTTCACTCTCCTCCGACCTTTCTAACTTCTAGTTAGACAAGACACTTCTCCAAAAGTCAACTCAAAGAGCTTACACCTCAGATCTCACAGGATCTCTCAGTCTCCTCCAAGATTTACAACTCAGGCCAAAGACCTACCTTAGAGCAAACTTGCTCCTACAACTCAGTGATCAACTGATCACCTACCTCAGGCCTAAAGACACTACAACTTAGGCTAGGAGGGCAGCCCTACCTCAGATCCATAAAGGATCCTACCTCAGATCCAAAGGATCCTACAACTCAGCCACAAGTGCCCTACAACTCAGAGAGAATGACTCTCCTACCTCAGGCTCAAGAGCCCTACCTCAGAAACAAACTGGATCATATACTCAAAGAGTATAAATCTCCTACCACTCAGGCAAAACAGCCCTACCTCAGGCTTAAAGGCCAATAGCTCAGATCCAAGAGGATCCTACAGAAGTATAATGGTTTTAGTTAATTTGACACAGAGAAATTTCTCTGTGTCTGCTACTAGAGCTGAGTTATCTCAGCTCTAACTATCATCACTGCAGTAGAAAAAATGTTCTTTAATAAATGGCTGCCTTTGTTGGAAGTATCTCAGAAAATTGTTTCTGAACTTGATGTAGAAGATTAAAGATCTACTAGGTCTTGAGTTCTTCAAACATCTAACATAAACCTGCAGAAGACTGAATGCTCTCCTCTCTTTCTTTATCAGAAGTGTTTCTGAACTTGCCGTAGCCGAAGAAAATGCTACAGCTAACTAGACTGAACTTTTAGTTCAGCTGATCGACTTCAAGTTTTTTCCCCGACAACAATGGTGAGGATGATGAAGTCCAGCCGCTCTTTATCTTTTTGAAACAAAACCCCTAAATTTTTTTCCCGACATCTAAAAGCTGCCCCTTTTATCTTTCGCCGATTAACGACTCCAAGAAGCAGTGAGGACCACCTGCAGTTGACAGTTGCACCTTGCTTTAACAGAACAAGATGTACAATAGCTCTCCGACAGTATTTGTCGTGTTCTGTAGCTTCCCCACACTTAATTTGAGCTCTGTTTACTTTGTCAATTTTGGCTGATGTCATCAGATTATGGACTTAGCCAATTTCTCAAATTCATTACAGGCGTTGAGTGCATTGAGTGAACAAGCTCCACTCAACGCTAAAACCCTTAGTCAACTGCCTGAATCATTCTGCATCGTAGGCGTTGATAGCGTTGAGTGTAATGGCTTCACTCAACCCTTTTACACTTAGTCATTTATTCACCTGTCTGAAGGCATTGAGTGAGCTGGCCTCACTGAATGCTTTCTACTTTTGCCTGCCTTCTTTATTGGACGTTAAGTGAACTGGCTTCACTCAAAACGTCTGGACTTAGTCAATTTCTGTCTTTTTCTTAGGCTTTGACTACAGCAGCAAGACTCAACGCTATTGCTTTGGCGTCGAGGGAGTTGTATTTACTCGACGCTTCTGGACATTATCGAATATTCAGCCCGCCAATACTTAGGCGTTGACAGATTCAGCTATACTCGATGATGGCATTGAGTGAATTGCCCTCACTCAACGCCTATGGACTTGGCCATAAAATTGCTTAGCAGACTGCATGGCTTTGACTGTCCATAACTAACTCAGCACTTTATGACATTTGGCATTGAGTGAACTGGCTTCACTCAATGCCTGTGAACTTAGGCGATTTCCAGCCTATCCAGCATCTTCCCTTACATATGGCATTGAGTGAACTGGCTTCACTCAACGCCTGTGGACTTAGATAGAATTCTGTTTCTCCACATCTTTACTTTGTGACCACCTATCAAATCACTTTGAATATATGTCCTATCAATGTTACAAGGACTAACCTACGTGCATGAACTTAAGCATACATCAAATACAACTTTATGTATATCATTAAGATGATTGACTTCTTCAAATCTGGTACATTGTGGGCAATGGACCCAACAATATCTCCCTATTTGAAGAAGTCAAAATACTCAATCAAATGAGTCAATGACATACACTAACATATGCAGCAATAAAACATTAATCTTGGAAAATATATAACAAGAGAACAAGTTATAGTTACCACACTTCCTTGCCTGCAGGGTGAACATCATCACACCTGCTCCCCCTAAATTGCTGCTACCTGGCCTCTTGATCATTTTGACTCATTATATCCTTCTCACATATCCTGCTCTGGTATCTGATACATCATAGATCTGATACCACTTTCCTTAACTTATATCCTTCTCCTCCCCCCTTTTGACTTCTTAAATAGTCAGGGAGGTATTGATTTCTTGCTCCCCCTTTTTGAGTATAGAAAAGAAACTCTTGCAGCAGTTGAACCACTTGAGAGTGCTGAAGGAATGCTGCTCCTCCTCTACATGATGCCATTTGTATCTACCTCTATAAGTGATAGACTTGCTCCCCCTTAATTGAAGCATCCTCTATCATACATCCTAGTAGACATTCTAGTCTATATCAGTCTTGATAGTACTGGAACATGATACCACTGAAGGTATACCACTAAAAAAGTCTTCAATCCACTGAAGAACAATTCCACCTGCAAGAAATAGTATAACCTGCAATAACATGAGAAGCAACTGAAGCTATACCAGGTTCAACATACCCAATTCAAACTTGAAGGTATTGAACTTTGCTTCATCTAGTGGCTTTGTGAAGATGTTAGCCACTTGCTTGTCTGTAGGGACAAACTCAAGGTTGATATCTTCACATTCCACATGCTCCCTAATAAAATGATATCTTATTTCAATATTCCTAGTCCTGCTTTGAGAGATAGGATTCCTAGCAATTGAGATGACACTAGTAGAATCACAATATAAGGGATTTCTACTTTTCTGGAGGTTATAATCCTGGACCTGATGCTGAATCCACAACAACTGAGCACATTAGCTATCTACTGAGATGTACTCTGACTCTACAGTTGAGATTGCGACACTTGTTTACTTATTGCTGCTATAAGATACTAGTCTTCCTCCCAAGAACTGGCAGGTGTCATAAGTGCTCTTCCCGTCCTCTTTGTATCCTGCAAAATATGCAACTGAATAGCCTGTTAGTTCAAACTCCCCATTTCTAGGGTACCATAGGACAAGATCTGTTGTGCCCTTAAGATACCTCAAAATTATTTTTACAGCTGAGTAGTGAGATTCATTAGTGCATGCCTGATACCTAGCACAAACATATGTAGCATACATGATTTTTGGCCAACTTGTAGTTAGATATTGAAGGGATCCAATTATGCCTTTATACAAAGTTTCATCAATGGGTTTCCCTGCCTCATCTTTGCCTATAGGCATACTTAACCTCATGGGAGTTCTCATGGTGGAGGCATTCTCCATACCAAACTTCTTGATTAACTTCATGGTAAACTTAGACTGGGATATGGACAATCCATCATCAGTCTATCTTACTTGGAGTCCCAAGGAGAACTTAAGTTCACCCATACTGCTCATTTCAAACTTCCCTTGTATAAGTTTGGCAAACTTCCTGCAAAGGTTGTCATTAGTAGATCAAAAGATAATGTCATCTACATATATCTGGACTAGGATGATCTTACCCTTAGATTCCCTTAGGAATATGTCCTAGTTTATCTTTCCCTCGAGAATTTGTTCTCAATAAGGAAGCTAGACAATGTCTCATACCATGCTCTAGGGGGTTGCTTCAGCCCATATAAAGCTTTCCTAAGTCTATAAACAAAATTAGGTAAGTTAGGAACAACAAAACCCGGAGGCTGCTGAACATAGACTTCTTCCTTTAAGTCACCATTCAGGAAGGTTGACTTCACATCCATCTGGTAGACCTTGAATCCCTTGTGTGCAGCATATGCAAGGAACAATCTGATGGCTCCCAATCTTGTTACAGGGGCAAAGGTTTGATCAAAATCAATACCTTCTTCTTGTTTGTATCCCTTAGCTACTAGCCTTGCTTAATTCTTGATTATAATGCCAATTTCATCAAGTTTATTCTTGTAAATCCACTTGACTCCAATGACATTATATCCTTGTGGTCTGGGAACTAGCATCCAGATCTTGCATCTCTTAGACTGGTTCAGTTTCTCTTGCATTGCTAGAATCTAGAACTAATCTATGTTGGCCTCTTAAAATTTCTTTGGCTAAATTTGTGACAGGAAGCTTGAGTATAGTGTTGTGTTGATACTTCTGCTCCTGGTCACTACTCCTTGGCTGGCATCACCAATGATCTGGTGTCTTGGATGATCCCTCAGATGTCTGATTGCTAGAGGCAATCTTGCTTCAGTATTAGCTACTAGGGCAGCTCCTTGCTGATCTTCATCCACCTAACTTGTGTCTTGCAATCCTTCTACTGGAATGCCCATTCCATCAGCCTTATCTTGGACTAATGGAGCAGCTTCTTTAAGAGTTAGCTGGTCCATCATCTGTTCTGTACCTGCAGTACTTGAAGAGTTGCTTGGCAGCTCACTGTTAATCATAGTAGACTCATCAAAGATGTTGGAACCCCAGTCATGATTTGGGTAAGGATCATTATTAGGTTTGCTTAGACTGACCCAAAATGTATAGTCAGGGTCATAGGTTTATTTCTTTAGTCTAGGCCTAGAGTCAACATCTCATGGATCAGCCTACAACAGCCTGTCAAAGACTCAGCCAGATTGTGTCAACACCAGAAGAAAGTCTGTGTCGACACCAGATAGACTGTGTCGACACTTGGGAAATGTTGTGTCGACACTTGAGCAAGAGTATGTCGACACCAGACAGCAAGATTGTGTCGACACCAGATAGTCAGGCTGTGTCGACACCAGAAGAAGTTATCGACACACAGATCATCTGTCGGCACCAACTGTATCGACACCAACAGCAATTATGTAGACATAAACTTGTGTCGACACATTCTAGTATTCCAGAATTGAAGCAGTCAGAAAATCAGTTTGACGATAGTCAAACTCAGTTCAACGAACATCGAACGCAGGTCGATGAAATCAGCAGAAGTTCAGCTCGACGAAATTCAGCTGAGTTCGACGAACGTCGAACTCAGGTCGATGATCGGTGTACTCGATAGTTTCTCAGCTCGACGAAATAGAAACTGAGCTTGACGGTCTACGAGCTCTGGTCCACGATTTCTAGAAGATTACAGTTCGCGGATTCCAGCACATTAGTTATAGCTGGCAGCATTGATTATGGCTTAATTAATGAAGATTAGTCATCAGATTTAATGTCATACATTCTCGCGAATATAGTCGTTTGGAGAACAAGTTCATTATGGAATTAATCAGGAGTAAATGCTAATTAATTCCCAAAGCACTTTCCATTCTCGGGAATCAATTAGTCATTACAGTCAGAAAGAATTAAAATGTCTTTTGGGATACAAGCAGAACATATAACACACAGTCAGACGATCAAAGAAAAGAAGTCTACATTATACATTCTCTTGGCCCTCTCTCTCAGGATTTGGACACAAAGTAGAAGCCAGAGGAAAGAAGCAGATCAGCTATAAGAAGAAGAAGAACAATCAAACAATATTAAGAGTTTTCTTCTTCCTTATCTCTGCAGGATAACTTCAAGGACAACAAACAACATATTAGTCAGAAGCTCCTGAAGATTCCTCTGGTCAAGGCTCAAAGTCTGAAGGCCTATCACCCTGTGCAAAGCTTCCCAGCCTGAACCCCTTTCAATCTCAGGGGGAGCTTTGGTAACATCTTTGAATCCACATAGTCTTCTCAGTTGTATATTGAGAAAATAGAAGACTTCCATCACTCTCTTCCCCCCCCCCCCTCCTGTATAATGGGTTGTCATCTCCCTTCAAAAGTGATTCCTGGTTTTTGATCACCTGATCAAAAGCTCATTGGTGATAGGGCACCTGATCAAAAACCTATTGGTTTTTAGGTACCTGATCAAAAGCCTAAAGGGTTTATAGATCTACCTGAAGCAGATCTTGTGGTGACAGGGCACATGATCAAAAACCTGAGTGGATTCCTACCAGGGTGGTAGAAGAGTGGATGTACCCAGGTTGGGGAACCACTATAATATTCTTGTGTCATCTGGTTGCCCCTTTTCTTTTATTCTTGCTGTGCTTGTGACTTTAGGACTGCTGTGATTTTATTACTGAATCTGTTTGTGCACCAGTATAGCAAAAGCTGTCATAAGTTTTATTATTGTACATATACTCTATTCACCCCCCCCCCCCCCCCTCTAGAGTATAGTAGATCTAACCCTCACTTTCAAAAGACTATATGTAAAGATTCTTCTGCAACTTAGCTTTTCAAGTTATAGATCTTATAGGCTTTACTATAATTGTTGTACCCAACAAAAATCCCATCAAAGGACTTGACAACAAACTTAGTCACATAGGACTTCCCATTGTGAAGCACATAACACTTACTACCAAAGATTCTGAGATTGTCCAGGTTTGGTTTTCTTCCCTTCAAGATCTCATAGAGAGTCTTCTTGTAGCTCTTGGTTATAGAGACTCTGTTGAGGACATGACATGCAGTATTTACTGCCTCGACTCAGAAATATTCTGGGAGAGATGTGTCACTCAACAATGTCCTTCTGGCCTCTATGAGAGTCCTGTTTTTCCTCTCAACAATCCCATTTTGCTGGGGTGTTCTTGGAGAAGAAAATTCTTGATGAATCCTTTGCTTTTCATAGAACTTTGTCATACTATCAGACTGGAATTCAGTCCCATGGTCACTTTTGATTTTGAACACAATACTGTCAAACTCATTCTAAATTTGCTTGACAAACTTCATGAAGACATCAAAGGTTCCATTCTTTTTCTTAATAAAGAATACCCAAGTATACCTGGAATTGTCATCCACCACCACAAGGGTATAGACTTTCCTACTAAGACTATGAACAGCATAGGACCAAACAAGTCCATATGCAAGAGGTATAAACACCTCACAGTGTCTTTGGTCCTAATGCTCCTAAAGGAGGCTTTGGTCTGCTTTCCCTTTTGTCATGCAGAGCAAATGCCCTCCTTGGTGCACTTCACATTACGACCATTCCTAACTAGCACTTGACTAAAGAGCTTGTTAATAGTCTTGTAATTCAAATGAGCTATATTCTTGTGTCATTGGATATAATATGAGACTTTATTATTTGCCACTAGACAAATATGAGAGTTTATATCTAGACAAAGAAAGTTTAAACAATAAACATTTCCACTCCTAGTGCATGTCAAGATGACCTCTTGGTCACTTGACCTCTTAATCTAACACCTAATCCTTGTGCAAGACAATAACATAGCTAAGATTAGAGAGTTGGCATATGCTTATGAGGTTGTATTGCAACCCTTCAACATAAGCCACTTTTGTGATGGTGACTATGCCATTGGTAATCTTACCATAGCCTCTAGTCACCCCTCTATCTGAACCATCAAAGATATCCTTGGGTCCATCTTTTACTGGAGTGTGCTCCTTTAAGTTTCTACTTATCTTAGTCATGTGTTTGGAACAACCTGTTGGGTCCAGCGTTCCTTCACTTGACTCGTGGCACTTTGCTACTTATTTACGAAATTAAGTAGCGCCCTCTCCAACAGTCCGGGCTTTTGGAACAGTTGGTTATGCGCTTGATCCTTCAATTGGTATCAGAGCAGGTCACGGGTTCAAGACCGGGGGAGCGCTATTAAATCCTGATTTTTCCCTTCTACCTGTGTGGGTCCGGCGGGTCAGGCAACCGTGGACATGTGGTAACCCCACCTCTGAGCCGTGCAACCGTGGACATGTGGTAACCCCACCTCTGAGCCGTGTGGGCCATGTGGTAACCCCACCTCTGAGCCACGTGGGTCATGTGGTAACTCCACCTCTGAGCCGACGGGTTGTGCTGGACGCCGGGGGGGGATTGTTGGGTCCAGCGTTCCTTCACTTGACCCGTGGCACTTTGCTACTTATTTAAGAAATTAAGTAGCGCCCTCTCCAACAGTCCGGGCTTTTGGAACAGTTGGTTATGCGCTTGATCCTTCACAACCACTGTACAGGAACCATATAGGGGTATGGGCACTTGGACTAACTTGCATCACACAATTCATTTTACCTTAGGACCCCAATATCTATTGGGTTCTAGGTGCATGTTAGTCTGAAAATGAACTTGTCTACTAGCAGCATTTCTGACAGGTGGACTAACAGCTACTCTCGGCACACTAGGATTGTGTCAGTAGTCTATAGTAAAGTGGCCCACTTTGTCACATCACTAACATTCATGAATGTTGTATCTTCCTTTTTGTGCAGGCCCAACAGTGTGGTTACCTAGTGGCTGATCAGTATAAAGAGGTGCATCAGCCTTCTTCAGATTACTTTCAGTAAGGATTTGACTGAAGGTAAGTCTTCTAGCTGGCTTGTGTGTCCTGTTCTGAGTGCCAGCAGTAGCAAGCTTCATTTTAGAAAGCTTGCTCATGATAACATCAAACACAGCCAAACCAGGATTGTTGGAAGACTAACCCTTGGTCTGAGTCTTTACTGAATGATCCTTAACCTTTGTTATAGCCATATTCTTAAGAGTGGGGGCTGCAGCACCAAAGATAAATGGTCCATGATGGGCCATTTGAATTTCTTTATGGTCAACCTTAAAGTCACTCACCCTATTATACCTTCCACCATGGCTGTGAAAATTTTTGTTCTCACCAGCGGATCTACCATTCATCCAGTGACTAAAGATGCTTTCTTGGTCATACTTGTTTTACGCAACTGAACTTTCTTAAAAGGATTGGGAGGCATGAAAGCCAGAGGCTCTATAGGAGTTATGCCCATCCATTTGGAGGGGGAAACCCTTGTATTTCCCTTAAATCCCAACCCCTTCCTACCCTTCTGAGAGGAAAAGGAGTCTATTAAGGGCAACACTATATTGGGCTTAGAAAAACTAGCCACAATTCTATGCTCCCTCTAGTGCTTCTCTTCAAGGTCCCTTTTGAGAATATTCTTGAACTAGATAGTACCAATCTGAATGAGAGTGATGTTTCTTCGTTGGCTAACTTCCCTTACTTTCTGATCCATCAGAGTTGTTATTTCAGTCAGCTGGGCAGCAACTAGCTGAAGAGAGGCAATCTACTCACCTTGCTTTTTAGTCAACTTCTTGCATCTCTTAAATGTATCTAGAAGTTCACCATATTTGTCAATCAGTTGATTTACATCTCCTTATGATTCAGAATCATCTTCACCACTGGATGAAGAAGCTTTTGTATAGGGACTAGTCTCATATCCATACTCAGAAGAAGAGCTTGATAGAGAATTTACCTTGCTTTGACCAGGCTGATCCTGGCTGGATTCCTCATCAGTTACTTCCATCAGCCCATAGTAGCTATAGGCATCTTTTTCATCCTCATCATCCACCTCTAAATCACTATCTGAGTGTGATAGAGAGGTCCTGATACCTATCCTGACAGCAGGATAGTCTTTATATGCTGCTACAGTTTCTTGTTCAGCAGCAGCAGTAACCGTCCCAATATAGGCTTCTTCTTCTTCAGACTCAGACGAAGATGAGTCTTTCCAGCTCTTCTATTTCTTAGTAATGAATGTTTTCTCCTTCTTTCCCTTGTGCTGGTGATGTTTCTTCTCACCCTCCTCCTTCCTCTTCACTGGGCAGTCAGCTATCACATGCCCTGGTTTGCTACAATAATAGAATACAACTTTAGAGGAATTATATTTACTAGATTTAGAATCATACCTGTCAGCCTTGGAGTGATTCTTCCTGTGATGAGAAGATGTGGAAGGTCTGCTCTTCCACTATTTCTTCTTCATCAGCTTCTGAAAGTGCCTGGAGAAGGCAACAAAGTCCTCATCTGACATACTGCATTCTGATGCATCTAAATTTGAGCTGTCTGAATCAGTTGGTCTTCTTGGAGGAGAGGGAATCCTCTCCTTACTCTTCCTTGTGTTGTCTGCTCTGAAGGCCAAGGTCTTTTTCTTAGCTTGGGATCTGCTAGTGTCCTCCTCCTCTTTATTGGAAGCTACTTGCATCTCATAGGAGAGCAGCTTTCCAAATAATATTTGGGGAGGAGTCTTAGCAAGTTTGGCCAACTCTCTTATGGCACATATCTTAGTATCCCAGTCTCTAGTGAGAGACCTTAAGAACTTGTCATTAATCTCATAATGACTGAAAACCCTCCCATAGGTCCTTAGTTCATTTATGATCCTGAAAAATCTTTCATAGCAAGTAGCTATGTTCTCTTTTAGTGATTTCCAGATATCCTCATACTCCTGGTTGAGCATGGACTTTCTATCATAACTTACCTCTTCAGTACCTTCCATGTAGACCACAAGGGTATCCTACATCTCTTTGGAGGTCTGCTAGTGGACCAAGTTCTGAAAGGTTGAGTCATCTATGACACTAATAATAATGGTGTGTGCCCTCTTGTCCAATATAGCTAAGATGACTTCATCCATTGTCATCTCTGAGTATATCTTAGGTGTCTGGACATTGGCATCCAGAACTGAGACCTTCATAGGGATGAAGGGTCCCTCCTTTACTCACAAAGATCCTAGGGTCATAAGCTTCCATAAATAGCCTGTGAAAGTGAGGGGATAGATCTTATTTTACTCTAATTAAATATATATGTTATATAAAAGAGTGAGCATAGCGACAAAAATAAAGAAAGAGAGCAAACAACACATATGACAAAAGGATTATCATGGTTCCCCAAATCTGGGTACATCCACTCTTCTACCACACTGATAGGAATCCACTACAGGTTTTTGATCAGGTGACTGCCACCAATGAGCTTTTGATCAGGTGCCCAAAAACCAACCCATGTCTTTTGATCAGGAGACTTGACAACCAAAGAATAACTTTTGAAGGGAGTTATAACCCTGTACACATGAAAGGGAAAAGAAGTGATGTTGTCTTCTCTGTCTCAAATCACTGAGAGAAGACTAGTGGATTTGATGATGTCAAAGCTCCCCCTGAGATGTTGAATGGTTCAGGAAAGAAGGAAGCTTTGCTTCAGGGTGTAGGCCTTCAATGAAAAGTTCTCCTTCCAGTATATGTATCTGAGAGATATTAAGCTTTGATCTCAGAATGAATATTGTTTTCTGGAAGAAAGGCTTGATGGAGAAACTCTTTTCTTTGTTCTTCTTTTTCTTTCTATCTAAAAGAATTGGTTCCTAAACACCTAGAGGGGGGTGAATAGGTGTAATTCCTTTTTCTTCTAAGGCAGAACTTTTAATACAGTTAATTAACTAAAACAGATAGTTCTACAGCTATCACAGTACAGAAATAATAATACCACACACATTCACAGATTGCACACTGATTTATAGTGGTTCCCCAAGGTCTGGGTACATCCACTTTCCCCCTTCGCCTATCTAGCAGTGTGCTAGATTCGGCCTAACTTCTTTCCTTCTTCTCAGATCCTCAGATCTTACAGCTCAGAACCCAAACAAGGCTCCTACAACTCAAAGTGAGTCCACACTCCTATAGCTCAGGCAATCTGCCCTACCTCAGCCTTCAACAAGGCCTACAACTCAGAGATAACAATCTCCTACAACTCAGGCTCACAGCCCTACCTCTACCTTCAATAAGGCCTACCACTCAGAGAACTTATCTCCTACAACTCAGCCTTTATAAATCATGCTTACAACTCAGATCTTAAAATGATCCTACAGAAAATAGATGTTAATCTAAACTTTAACCACCACCCTGGTTGAGAGAGAAAGGATGGACAGTTTCTTGATCAGTTCTTGAAAGAATCTAACGTTAGAGATCGACCTGACTTAGCTTTCTTCAAAGCTTCTTGAATCTGAACACAGTAGGGTTGATCTCCTTTGAAGTTGATCCTCAATCAGCTTCTTTCTTAAAATTAAGAAATCAATCTGAATCCTTCTTGGCAGACTGGTTCAAACTCTACACTTGAGAGACTTGTTGATGTAAGCCCCTTTCTTTACTTGAATAGATGGAGCTCTCTCTCTCCAACTTCTTCTGAAGATTCTTCTGAATTCTTTTTTTAATTCTCTTGACAAACTCTGAGTAGATAACCACTTGAGAATGTCTTCTTAGATCTTCTGTTGAAAATCTTCTTCGTGTTGTGTTTTTTATCTCATGTGTGTAACTTGTTCAATTCTTCTTTTGTTGATAGAGAATGTCCTTATATAGACTTTCTCCATGGTAACCGGCTGATCTAGTTTCTAACAAACTTCTGACAACACTGACAGTTGTAGTAGACCGGTTGGTTATGGCAGCTGTCAAGTCTTCCAGTCACTTCTTGAAACTCTGTCTCTGTCAGCAAAGTGTCGAGACTGTACTTCATCATGTGTCGACACAAGTAGACTAAGTGTCGACACAAGCCTTGGTGGTGTTGACACAGCTCCTTTGGTGTAGACACTGCTTCTCGACACAGCTACTGTAGAATGTGTCGACACTAGTTCTGTGTGTCGACACAGTAACTTCTTTTCTTCACACAAATTGACTTTGTTGAAACTCTGCCATGTGTCGACACAAGTCATGTGTGTCGACAAAGTTGATGTTGACAAAGTCTTCTGTGTGTCGACACTGCCTCTGTGTGTCGACACAGTTAATGTCGACTAAACTTTTTTGTGTGTCGACACTGCCTCTGTGTGTCGACACAGTTCCTTCTGTTGTCGACACAGCCTTTCCAAGTGTCGACACAGTTGACTCCAGGTGTCGACACAGCTTTTCTCGAGTGTCAACACAAGCCTTAATAAGTGTCGACACAGCTTCTCTGGTGTCGACTCATGGACTTAGAAACTTTTTCCTGCATTCCTGCATTTTCTTAACCTGCACATATAAAATCAAAATAACATCAAATACATCTTGATGCATATCATTGAGTAAGGTGAGGCTTCTTCAAATCCGGTACACATTTTCCAATGTACCCAACAATCTCCCCCTATTTGGAGAAGTCATAACCCTTAGTCAATGATATACACCATTCATAATAAACACACATTATGATGTATAAAAACATTACATGCCAGGGTAACTTATAAACAAAACATGTATATAAAGTCATCACAGAAATGATGCAAACATAATGAGCATTAATCATTGTTTTGTTTAAACTTTCAAAAGTTTCTCAATAGATTACATAGATTTTTAACACTAAAGATTTTAATGTTGTAAAATATAGTAAATCAATCCTAAGGCTGCTCAGGCTCCTTGATGACTATTCCTTTTCCTGATTGGATATTGGCTTGTACTGGAGCATCAGTATCTTCAGCTGGCTTCTTGCCCTTCAAATCTTTCTTATTTTGTTCTTCAACCCTTATTCTTTGCCTTTCAAAATAGTGAAAAGGCTTTGGGAAATACTTGCTAGGCTCCTGAGCATTAGGAGGTAGCTTCCCAGCTTTTGCCTTTCTTCTATACTGCAAAATGGCTTCCTGTCTAGCTTCATGCTTTTGCCATTCTTGCTCAGTGTACCATTTGCCCCGGTCATGGGTCTTGTCCTTCACAGCCTTCCAGGCAGTCAATATAATATTCCTTGAAGTAGGACTCCACTGCTCAAAATCAGGCTTCAACTCATCCTGTTCTCTGAATCTCTTCTTTGACAGATGAGCTTCTTGCTCCTTATTTACAACTTCCTCCTCTGACATTTCTACCTTCTCAAGGATAACATTTTTAGTACCCTCTAGAGGGCTGTACATAGACTGCACTTCTTGCTGAATTATCTCAAAATCTGCTGGAGGGTAAATAACCTGAGCAACTTCAGGTTGATCACCTTCAAAATAAGCAGGATTCACACCTGACTCAGCTACATTATCATCATCACAGAGGGGTGGATATCCAAGGGTGGCTCTGATGCTATTAGATATCCATTTAGCATGATCTGAGCTTGCTTTGACTAATACTCTCTCCCCCTTTATGACTTCTCTTTCAATATGATCTCTTAGGTCATCTTTTTGAAATCTCACTTGTGCATCTAGATAATTAACATCATCTTTATAAAATGACCTTACTTTCAGTAACTGATCAGAAATGATCTTTTGTGAAGTCTTGATAGTTGTTTGTACAACAGTTAATTCTTCCTGTAATTGTTTGTCAAAATCTGACTTGGCTGTAGCACTTGCCTCAGTCTGGGCAGCAGCAGTATTCTTTAACTCTGTCGCAATCACATTATGTGATTCAGTCAGATTGTCATTCATCCTTAGTTGATTTTCAAGGACATAGCCTTGCTTGATAGCTATATCATCAACTTGATTCTTTAGTCCTACTTGTTGTTTTGCAAGATAGAATACATCATTGCCACCTTTGTGAAGGCAATCTGTCATTTCCTTCTTGTTCTGATTTACTTCAAATCTAATGGATTTGATATCTTGTGTCAAGGAGAATTGCAGATCTTTATGAGTTTCATCTATATACTTCTCCATGGCTATCCTTTGTTCATCTAATTTTACTTGCAAGAATATCAACAAAGAACTATAATCAGTTGCTTGGGCAGGTTGAGGAGCAGTTTGCAAAGCCCTTTTATAGCTTTGGCTTCTCCTTTTGAAAACCATCAGCTTTCTCTTTTTTGCTTGAATTTCTGCTTCATCTTCAGAAGCTGAGGTACTGGCAATATCGACTCTTTCCTTAGGACTAGGAGGCAATTCCTGTTCAGTCCTAGGTTGCTCCCCCTCAATGTTAGCTTTCTCCCCCTCAGTTCCTGCTTTCTCCCCCTGAGTCTCTTGCTCTTCCCCCTCAGTTCTGACTTGCTCCATATCAGGGAATAACTCTTCTAGGGTAAACTCTTGTTGAGTTGGGACTTGAGGCACCACCAACTCAGGAGCATCTGCAGCTGAGCACCATCTGTAATTTCCTGTGCAGGAGATTTTTCAGGAATCTCTGGCCTCTTTTCATCAGGCATGTCCTTTGTTAGTACTTTATCCCATCTGGAGATTATCCTTATGTCTATTCTCCTCATATGATTAATCTTGGATCCAGCAGTCTGTTCCATTACTTCTGGAATTGTTTTAGCCAAGTATAGACTCATGATCCTTCCCAGATTTGGCTTCTTGATACTTTCCTTAATCTTTTCAAAGATTACTGTAGACCAATCAGTGTTCAGTATGAAAATAATCCTGGTCATCAGGCTGAACATATAGGCTGGAACCCTATCATGTCCCCCTGGCTTGCAGAGAATGACTTTTCTAACCACTTCTGAAAGGAAGTTTCCTTGCAGATTCATCCCTTTTCTATTCATTGCAGATCTAATCTTCATGGTGGAATCCAATCCACACCACTGAAGTGCTTCCCTAGTCTTGGTAGAGGGTACTTCCTCGTCTTCCTGAGTTCTTGGGAGTTGAAGAGTTTTCCTCAAGCTCTTCAAGGTAAGTTTAATTTTATCTCCTTGAACTGTAGATTTGATCTTAAGTCCAGTCGAATCTAAAGTAGCTGCGCCATAGAATTCCAGTATTTCTTTCTTCCATATCTTTGTAGGTTCAGATACCAGAAATTCCAACCCATTTTCTGCAATTAGGGTTACTACTGCTTTAATCTCAGGTTCCGCATTATCAAAAGCGTTGCGAACCAGCTCATAGCCTTCATTGACATTATCCTCAAGCTTTGGCGCCATTGGGGTTGAGAGAAATCTTGAATTGAGAAGAGAGAAGTTGTCGACATAAGGTTTTGGTCTCGAAAATATGGAGATTGTGTCGACAGAATATGTTGTTGACCTATTTATACCCTTCTAAATAATGAAGGTCAAAAGTCGCGTCAATATTCTCTTAATGTGTCGACACAGTTGAAATGTGTCAACACAAACTGCTAATGTCTCGACATAAGTGTTGACTTCTATATGTCGACACAATTCAATTTGTCTTGGTCGTGTTCGACGAAGAGCCCGTGAAGTCGACGATCTGAGGTCGACAAATCTGCGCTCGACGATGTGTGTAAATTCTGCGCTCGACGATATCTGTATGTTGATTCTAAGTGTCGACACCACTTCTGATTGTGTCGACACTACTTCTCTGAAGTATCGACACCAATTTTCTGGATGTGTCGACATCACTTTCCTGGAGTGTTGACACCAACTACTATGTGTCGACACAGATAACTTGTTGTGTCGACACAATTCTACTTGGCCAAATTTGTTAAACTAATTTATGTTCAACATTCCTAATTTAATTTTGAAATTATTGAATTTAGTTTCATCTAAAGGCTTTGTGAACATGTCAGCAATTTGTAAATCAGTGTTAACAAATTCTAAAGAAATATCTTCTTTCTCTACATGATCTCTAAGAAAATGGTATCTTATTTCTATATGCTTTGTTCTACTATGAGAAATATGATTATGAGCAATAGAAATAGCACTAGTAGAATCACATAATAGTGGAGTTCTACTTACCTGAACACCATAATCTTCCAATTGATGATGTATCCACAACAGCTGTGCACAGCAACTTCCTGTAGCAACATACTCAGACTCAGCTGTGGAAATTGCCACACTAGTCTGCTTCTTACAGCTCCATGACACCAGTCTTCCTCCTAGAAATTGACAGGTGCCTGTTGTTCTTTTACTATCTACTTTGCAACCTGCAAAGTCTGTATCTGAATAGCCCATTAGTAGAAAATCTCTATTCCTAGGATACCAAAGGCCTAGATTAGGTGTGCCCTTAAGATATCTCAAGATCCTTTTAACAGCAGTAAAATGAGATTCTTTAGGGCAGGATTGGTACCTAACACAGACACATGTAGCATACATGATATCTGGTCTACTAGCAGTCAGATATAGGAGGGAGCCAACTATACCTCTATATAAAGACTCATCTACAGGTTTCCCTGCATCATCTTTGCTTAGAGACATACTTGTCCCCATTGGAGTTCTCATGGTAGTGGATGACTCCATACCATACTTCTTAATTAACTCCAGGGTGAACTTAGACTGGGATATGAGCATGCCATCATCAGTCTGTCTTACTTGGAGGCCCAAGAAGAACTTAAGTTCTCTCATACTGCTCATTTCAAATTTCTCTTGCATAAGTTTTGCAAACTTTCTACAAAGGTTATTTTCAGTAGAACCAAATATTATGTCATCAACATATATTTGGACTAGTATAATCTTTCCTTTGGATTCTCTAAGGAATAGAGTCTTGTCTATTTTCCCCCTTGAGAATTTGTTCTCAATGAGGAAATTAGACAGGGTTTCATACCAAGCCCTTGGAGCTTGTTTTAACCCATACAAAGCTTTCCTAAGTCTATAAACATAATTAGGTTTGAGTAGATCAACAAAACCTGAGGGCTGTTCTACATACACCTCCTCTTTTAAGTCTCTACTTAAGAATGCTGACTTAACATCCATTTGGAACACTTTGAAGCCTTGATATACCACATAGGCAAGGAAGAGGCTGATTGCTTCCAACCTTGCCACTGGAGCAAAAGTCTGATCAAAGTCAATGCCCTCTTCCTGCCTGTATCCTTTGGCAACTAGTCTTGCCTTGTTCTTCACTATGATCCCACTCTCATCAATCTTGTTTCTATAAATCCACTTTGTCCCTATGACATTGTGGCCCTTTGGTTTTTGGACCAACTCCCAGACCTTGCACCTTCTGAATTGATTTAACTCCTCCTGCATAGCATCAATCCAGTGTGGGTCTTGAATAGTTTCTTCAAATCTCTTGGGTTCCAATTGAGATAAGAAGCTTGAGCAAAGAACTGTATTTAAGTTCCTGCTCCTTGTTTGTACTCCATGTCTTGGATCACCAATGATCTGGTGTGTAGGATGATCCTTTAACTGTCTAACTGCTGGAGGTAATCTATCAATAGTTTGACCTTCTTCAATCTCTTCATTATGTTGCACCTCATGGTCTTCATTTTCCTCTTGAGTGTTATGTACTCCCCCTGGATAGCAACTACCATTTTCCTCATCCTGCTTTGCAGTTGGATCTTCTCTGATAGTAAGCTGATCCATCTTCTGCTGTATACCTGTGGAGCTACAAGAACTACTTGGCAACTCACTGTTAATAAGTCTAGATTCATCAAATATGACATGAATAGACTCTTCTACAACTTGAGTAGCCAAATTGTAGACCTTATAAGCCTTACTATTGTTGTTGTACCCAACAAATATCCCATCTTGGGATTTGGTAGCAAACTTAGTTAGGTGAGACTTGATATTGTTAAGCACATAGCACTTACAGCCAAAGATCCTAAAATAGGATAAGTTTGGTTTTCTGCCCTTCATAACCTAATAGGGTGTCTTTTTGTGGCTTTTGGTGATGGAATCCCTATTGAGCACATGGCATGCAGTGTTTACTACCTCAGCCCAGAAATATTATGGGAGAGTAGTGTCACTCAATAGTGTTCTTCCAGCCTCAATCAATGTCCTATTCTTTCTTTCAGCAATGCCATTTTGCTGAGGTGTTCTAGGTGAAGAGAATTCCTGATGAATCCCAAATTCTTCACACAACCTTGTCATACTTTCAGATTGGAATTCAGTTCCATGGTCACTTCTGATTTTGACCACTGAACTATTTAATTCATTCTGAATTTGTTTGATAAAATTGTAGAAGATATTTAGGGTTTCAGATTTCTGCCTCAGAAAGAATACCCATGAAAATCTAGAATAGTCATCTACCACCACAAAAATATAGACCATCCTACCTATACTATGGACTGGCATAGGACAAAATAAATCCATATGTAAGAGGTATAAGCACCTCATTGAATCTTTGGTTTCTAGGCTATGAAAGGAGGATCTGGTCTGCTTGCCTTTTTGACAAGCTGAGCATATCTCATCCTTATAGCACTTAACTTGAGGACCATTCCTCACTAACTCTTTACTAAAGAGTTGGCCAATAGTCTTGTAATTAAGATGAGCTAGCCTCTTGTTCCATTTGACACAATGAGAGGCTTTCTCATCAGCCACAAGACAAATAGGAGAATTTTTATTCTCACACTCAAAATTTAGGCAATACACATTTCTATTTCTAAAGCCAGTCAATATGACTTTTTGATCACTAGACCTCTTGATATGACACCCATTCTTGATAAATGAAATGTCATATCCAAGATCACTTAGCTGGCTAATGCTTATTAGGTTGTGTTTCAAACCCTTCACATATGCCACTTGAGTGATAGTGATTGAGTTGTTAGAGATGTTACCAAACCCTTTGATGACTCTTTTTTCAGAACCACCAAAGATTACTTTAGGCCCATTCAATACTGGTGAGTAGTCCTTCAACAATCCCCTTGTTCCAGTCATGTGCCTGGAACATCCACTGTCCAAGTACCATATAGGGGCATGTCAACTTGGACTCACCTGCAACAAAGATTACTTAACCTTAGAACCCAAATAACTTTTGGGTCCTTGGTTCAAGTTAGCCTGAAACTTGACAAATCTGCCTGCAGTTTTTCTAACAGGTAGATTGCTATTCTCCCTGACACTGATATTGTGCCAACAGTCTAAGGCATAATGGCCAATCTTGCCACAGCACCAGCACTCATACTTATTATACCTCTTTTTAGGTACAATCTTAGCTGTATTATTAGCAGAAGATCTCTTGTTTTGTGTTGGGGCTTTACCTTTCTTATTGGACTGTGTAGCCCATGCAGTTCTCTTAAAGCCTAATCCTGCCTTACCCTTTTGAGACACAAAGTCATCAATTAGGGGCAAGACAGATTTTGGCTTAGAGAAACTAGCCACTATCTCCTTCTCTTTCTGAAGTCTATCTTCCAAACTTTTGATCTAATCATTTTTGAATGTGATTGTACCTATCTGAATAACAGTTATGTTTTTCAGCCTGGCAATCTCATTCATCTTATGATCCAGCAGCTTATCTGAATCAAATGCAGCCAACTTAAGAGCTGCAATTTCCTTAGCCAGATTTTTGGCCAGGTTTTTGCTTCTCTTGAGTGCCTGCAACAAATCCACATATTCATCTATAAGCTGATGAATATCTCCTTCAGATTCAGACCCATCCACATCTATTGATGCAGATGCATCTGATTCTGACCCAGTGAAGTAATCAGAATCTATATATGAACTTTTTACCTTACTGGGGCCAGGTTGATCCTGGCACTGGTCTTCTTCAGACATAGCCATCAGTCCTTTGCACTGATGGTCTTCTTGTTCATAGATAGAATCCAGTAATCTCAAGAACTCATCCTCTTCTTCTGTTGCAAACAGACCAATATAGGCCTCAGCCTCAGATTCAGACTCTGAAGTTGATTGATCTGTCCAACTTTTCTCTTTCTTAGCTACCAAGGATTTCTCCTTCTTGCTCTTATGCTGAGACTTATTTTTATCAGTAGACTCCTTCCTTTTGTATGGACAGTCAGCCACGACATGTCCAGGTCTGTTGCAGCAGTAGCAAATGATTTTTTATGTAGTTGACTTGCTAGGCTTTGTCCCACTCTTGTCCTTCCTGGATGATTTCCTCTTCTGATAATAATCATCCCTGGACTGAGATGAGGATGGCTTAGATTTCCACTGCTTCTTATTTAAGAATCTCTGAAACTTCCTAGTGAAAGCAGCAAAGTCTTCATCTGAATTACTGCTGTCTGAACTGGGATTATCAGAATTTTCTGAGTTCACTTCTACAGCTTTCTTAGGAGAAGATGGAGACATTCTCCTATTCTTCCTTGTGGCTTCTACCTTGAAGGCCACAGACTTTTCTCTATGGTCATCCTTTGTATAATTTTCTTCCTCCTTTCTGGGCAACAACTGCATCTCATATGACAACAATTTACCAAACAATGTTGGAGGTGAAATCTCTGCCAGTCTGGCCACTTCCCTTATGGCACAGATCTTTGTATCCCAATCCTTAGTCAAAGACCTAAGGAATTTTTCATTCAGCTCATATATACTGAAGATTCTTCCATAGGACATTAGTTCATTTACTATTCTGTAGAACTTCTTATAAAATTTAGTTATACTATCAGACTTAGCTTGTCTGAAACTCTCATACTCTTGATTAAGCATAGACTTTTTATCTTGCCGAACCTCTTCAGAACCCTCCATGTAGACAACCAATGTGTCTCACATTTCCTTGGAGGTTTTCCAGTGAATCAGATTCTGAAAAGTTGAATCATCTATGACACTCAATATAATATTCCGTGGTCTTTTATCCATTGTCGCCAAGATGATCTCACCCTTTGTCATTTCTGAAAAATCCTTAGGAGTCCTTTGATTAGCATCAAGAACAAAAATCTTCATTGGAACATATGGTCCTTCCTGAACTGTTATATAAATTCTAGGATCAGATGCCTCCATAAATAATCTGACCCTCTCCTTCCATATTCCAAAAATTTCCTTCCTACAGATGGGCAACTTCATTGAACCAAGTTCTTTATGGTTTTCTCCTGAACCCATCTCCTTTAACTTATTACTGCCTCACAGATCTTACTCAGACTGTTATGTCTATCTTTGAGTAACCTGGCTCTGATACCACTTGAAAAAATTGGTTCCTAAACACCTAGAGGGGGGTGAATAGGTGTAATTCTTTTTTCTTCTAAGGCAGAACTTTTAATACAGTTAATTAACTAAAACAGATAGTTCTACAGCTATCACAGCACAGAAATAATAATACCACACACATTCACAGACTGCACACTGATTTATAGTGGTTCCCCAAGGTCTGGGTACATCCACTTTCCCCCTTCGCCTATCTAGCAGTGTGCTAGATTCGGCCTAACTTCTTTCCTTCTTCTCAGATCCTCAGATCTTACAGCTCAGAACCCAAACAAGGCTCCTACAACTCAGAGTGAGTCCACACTCCTACAGCTCAGGCAATCTGCCCTACCTCAGCCTTCAACAAGGCCTACAACTCAGATATAACAATCTCCTACAACTCAGGCTCACAGCCCTACCTCAGCCTTCAACAAGGCCTACCACTCAGAGAACTTATCTCCTACAACTCAGCCTTTATAAATCAGGCTTACAACTCAGATCTTAAAAAGATCCTACAGAAAATAGATGTTAATCTAAACTTTAACCAACACCCTGGTTGAGAGAGAAAGGATGGACAGTTTCTTGATCAGTTCTTGAAAGAATCTGACGTTAAAGATCGACCTGACTTAGCTTTCTTCAAAGCTTCTTGAATCTGAACACAGTAGGGTTGATCTCCTTTGAAGTTGATCCTCAATCAGCTTCTTTCTTGAAATTCAGAAATCAATCTGAATCCTTCTTGGCAGACTGGTTCAAACTCTGCACTTGAGAGACTTGTTGATGTAAGTCCCTTTCTTCACTTGAATAGATGGAGCTCTCTCTCTCCAACTTCTTCTGAAGATTCTTCTGAATTCTTCTTTTAATTCTCTTGACAAACTCTGAGTAGATCACCACTTGAGAATGTCTTCTTAGATCTTCTATTGACAATCTTCTTCGTATTGTGTTTTTTATCTCATGTGTGTAACTTGTTCAATTCTTCTTCTATTGATAGAGAATGTCCTTATATAGACTTTCTCCATGGTAACCGTCTGATCCAGTTTCTAACAAATTTCTGACAGCACTGACAGTTGTAGTAGACCGGTTGGTTATGGCAGCTGTCAAGTCTTCCAGTCACTTCTTGAAACTCTGTCTCTTTCAGCAAAGTGTCGAGACTATACTTTATCATGTGTCAATACAAGTAGACTAAGTGTCGACACAAGCCTTCGTGGTGTCGACACAGCTCCTTTGGTGTATACACTGCTTCTCGACACAGCTACTGTAGAATGTGTCGACACTAGTTCTATGTGTCGACACAGTCACTTCTTTTCTTCACATAAATTCACTTTGTTGAAACTCTGCCATGTGTCGACATAAGTCCTGTGTGTCGACACAGTTGATGTCGACAAAGTCTTCTGTGCGTCGACACTACCTCTGTATGTCGACACAGTTGATGTCGACTAAACTTCTTTGTGTGTCGACACAGTTCCTTCTGGTGTCGACACAGCCTTTCCAAGTGTCGACACAGCTGACTCCAGGTGTCGACACAGCTTTTCTCCAGTGTCGACACAAGCCTTCATAAGTGTCGACACAGCTTCTCTGGTGTCGACTCATGGACTTCGAAACTTCTTCCTGCATTCCTGCATTTTCTTAACCTGCACATATAAACTCAAAATAACATCAAATACACCTTGATGCATATCATTGAGTAAGGTGAGGCTTTTTCAAATCCGGTACACATTTTCCAATGTACCCAACACTATCACTGCTTTTTCTTTTGCACCTTCTGCACTGCATAAATATCTCTATATATTGTCTGAACATAATTCAAACATTTGAATTTACTTTGTCTGCAATGGCTGAATCATTCCCGAGAATGGTAATTGTTTTGGGAATCAATTAGCATTAAATCCTAATTTAATCCATATTTAATGCAGCCTCCAAATGGCTATATTCATAAGAATATAAAGAATTAAATCTGATAGCTGTAATCGCCTTTAATTAAGCCTTAATTAATTCTGCCAGCTGTAAATAATTCTGTCTGAATACTGTAAAGAAATCGTCAAACTGAATTTTAAAGCTTTCTTCAAACTGGGCTCGGAGTTCGTTGATCTCAGCTTAGAGTTCGTGGAGCTCAGCTCGGAGTTCGTCGAGCTGAGCTCAGAGAATGTGAACTGCATAATCGTTGAACTGAGTTTTACAGCTTTCTTTGAGCTGAGCTCAGAGTTCGTTGAACTGAGCTCAGAGAATTTCTTTGAGCTGAATTTCTGAACTTCAAATCTGAATTTCTCTGGAATTTTTCTGAATGAGCAAACCTGGAAATAATCCTATGACCCTTGACTATACATATTGAGTCAATCTAATACATCCTAAAAGTGATCCTTGCCCAAATTAGAACTAGGGTTCTAACAATCTCCCGCTATTTGGGTGAGGACATTATTTACACAAAAATAAATAAAATACAATGCAAAACAATCTGCCTGAATTATAAAAAAATTTCAGCAGATGTACAAGGGTGCTTTGAAAAATAAAATAAATAAAACAAATCTACTACTCCAACCTCTTAAGCAATTTCCCCTTTATAAAATGAACAATCTCCCCCTATACAGCAACTGATGTATCCTCTGTATTGACTGAGACTATAGCTTTTGATTATTATCAAATACCACTGCTCCTTTGTGGTAAGATAGGTATTTTCCTGCAAAGAGAGGTTAGGAGTTCTGGACCTAGATTACCTTGGGTCCTATTTTTCTTTCACAAAAATAATTTGAAATAAAAGAGTATTCAGGTTGATCCTTGTAACCAAGTGGATGATATTTCCTAGGAGGGATTATCCACTCAGTAAAAGGATTTATAAAATGTTGATTTTGATTATGATTTTGAAATAAGTTAAAATTTTTGCTCTGAAATTTTGGGTTTGACGAAAAATAATTTCGTCGATCTGAGTTCGACGAATGGTATTGAGTTCGTCGAGCTCTGTTCACAGAATTATATTAGTTATTTCCTGTATTCCATTTTCGTCGATCTCGGTTCGATGAAGTGTATTTATTTCGTCGAGCATAGATTCCTGAACAGTTAAAATCAAAATCTCTGTTCATAGTTTGTCGATCTGAGTTCGACAAATAGTGTTGATTTCGTCGAGCTTGGTTCGACGAATTATATTGAACAAAAATTTTCTGAAGATTTTTAGTTTGATTTGGTAAAACTTCAGTTATTTTGTCTAAATATATTAACTTTTCTTTGCCTTTAACTAATTTTAATGAGGCTATTTGTTCAGAAGTATTTTTTTAAATCTTCTTTGAGTTTCATGTTTTCAGAAGATAAATTATTTACTTTCTCTCTAAGAATTTTTTTTTCCTTCACCGATTGAATTAATTTTTTACATAGGATTTTAAAATCTTCTTTAAAATAATCTGAAGAAAAATCAAAGGAAGAGATTACCTGATCCTCTTCTGATTCAGTTTCTGCTTCAGAGTCTGATTGTTCATCAGAGTTGCTGCAAGAGGCATTTATTGCCATTAGGTAAAATTCTCTTGCTCTTGACTCTTCTTCATCTTCACTTGCACAGGATGAAGCTTCAGATTCAGAGTCACTCCAAGTATCAGCATCAAATATGCTCTTGTTAGCTGATCCAACAACCATAGCTCTGAGGGAGTCCCAAATATCTTTTGCTGATGAACATTCAACAATTTCTTGAAAAATGACATCAGACATTGATTGTGCAAGAATGTTCATTGCTTGTGCATCAGCAATCTTTAGCCTTTTTTGGGCATCTGTCCATTGAGATGATGGAACAACATTGATGCTTGTTGTTTCCACTGATTGATAAGGACCTGTCAAAATGGAATTAAAAATATTTTTATCAATGGAGTTCGTATAAAGCCTAATCCTTACTTTTCATAGTGCAAGCTTATCTAGATTGGACATCGGAGGTCTGGTACTTGAAAACTCTTCATTTTGTGCCATGATAAACTCTTTAGAAATATAAGATCTATCAGATCGTTTTGGTTCAGGTGTTAGCCTGTACAACCAAGAAAACCCGCTCTGATACCAATTGAAAGTGAGGGGATAGATATTATTTTACTCTAATTAAATATATATGTTATATAAAAGAGTGAGCACAGCACAAAAATAAAGAAAGAGAGCAAGCAACACAGATGACACAAGGATTATAGTGGTTCCCCAAATCTAGGTACATTCACTCTTCTATCACCCTGGTAGGAATCCACTACAGGTTTTTGATCAGATGACTGCCACCAATGAGCTTTTGATCAGGTGCCCAAAAACCAACCCAAGTCTTTTGATCAGGAGACTTGACAACCAAAGAATAACTTTTGAAGGGAGTTATAACCTTGTACACAGGAAAGGGAAAAGAAGTGATGTTGTCTTCTCTGTCTCAAATCACTGAGAGAAGACTAGTGGATTTGATGATGTCAAAGCTCCCCCTGAGATGTTCAATGGTTCAGGAAAGAAGGAAGCTTGCTTCAGGGTGTAGGCCTTCAATGAAAAGTTCTCCTTCCAGTATATGTATCTGAGAGATTGTAAGCTTTGATCTCAGAATGAATATTGTTTCCTGGAAGAAAGGCTTGATGGAGAAACACTTTTCTTTGTTCTTCTTTTTCTTTCTATCACTGCTTTTTCTTCTGCACCTTCTGCACTGCATAAATATCTCTATATATTGTCTGAACATAATTCAAACATTTGAATTTACTTTGTCTGCAATGGCTGAATCATTCCCGAGAATGGTAATTATTTTGGGAATCAATTAGCATTAAATCCTGATTTAATCCATATTTAATGTAGCCTCCAAATGGCTATATTCATAAGAATATATAGCATTAAATCTGATAGCTGTAATCACCTTTAATTAAGCCTTAATTAATTCTGCCAGCTGTAAATAATTCTGTCCGAATACTCCAAAGAAATCGTCAAACTGAATTTTAAAGCTTTCTTCAAACTGGGCTCAGAGTTCATTGATCTCAGCTCGGAGTTCGCGGAGCTCAACTCGGAGTTCGTCGAGCTGAGCTCAGAGAATGTGAACTGCATAATCGTTGAACTGAATTTTATAGCTTTCGTTGAGCTGAGCTCAGAGTTCATTGAACTGAGCTCGGAGAATTTCTTTGAGCTGAATTTCTGAACTTCAAATCTGAATTTCTCTGGAATTTTTCTGAAGGAGCAAACCTGGAAATAATCCTATGACCCTTGATTATACATATTGGGTCAATCTAATACATCCTAATAGTGATCCTTGCCCAAATCAGAACTAGGGTTCTAACAGCCTGACCCTCTCTTTCCAGATTCCAAAATTCTCCTTTCTGCAGATGGGGAGTTTCATGGAACCTGGCTCCTTATGGCTCTCTCCTAAACCCATAAGTACAGAACTGTAGCTACCTTTGTAGATCACTCAGATTGTTAAATCCTTTTTGAGCAACCTCCTTGTGATACCACTTAAAAGTCTTTGTTTCATGGTAGCTAGCAAACTAGAGGGGCGATGAATAGGTTTCTTGGTTTCTTGTGACTTTCTTTTAATTTCTTCTTTAAGTACTTAGTATGTTAGTTGTTATCTGCTTTTAAGAACCTGCAATAAAAAATAACACAAAAAGCACACAGAATATATAGTGGTTCCCCAAATTATGGATACATCCACACTCCTCCTACCTTTCTAACTTCCAGTTATACAAGACACTTCTCCAAAACTTAGCTCCAAGAGCTTACACATCAGATCACACAGGATATCTCAGTCTCCTACAAGACTTACAACTCAGGTCAAAGCCCTTTCTTAGAGTAAACTTGCTCCTACAACTTAGTGATCAATTGATCACCTACCTCAAGCCCAAAGGCCCTACAACTCGGGCTGGAAGGACAGACATACCTCAGATCCATAAAGGATCCTACCTCAGATCCAAAGGATCCTACAACTCAGCCAGAAGTGTCGTACAACTCAGAGAGAATGACTTGCCTACCTCAGGCTCAAGAGCCATACCTCAGATCCAAACTGGATCCTACACTCAGAGAGTATAATTTTCCTATCGCTCAGGCAAAACTGCCCTACATCAGGTCCAAAGGACCTACAGCTCAGATCCAAGAGGATCCTACAGAGGTATAATGGTTTTAGTTAATTTGATATAGAGAAATTTCTCTATGTCTACTACTAGAGCTGAGTTATCTCAGCTCTAACTATCTTTACAGCAACATAAAAAATGTTCTTCAATAAATGGATGACTCTATTGGAAGTATCTCAAAAAACTATTTCTGAACTTGTTGTAGAAGACTGAAAATCTGCTAGGTCTTAAGTTCTTCAAACAGATAACCTGAACCTGCAGAAGACTGAAGGCTCTCCTCTCCTTCTTTATCAGAAGTGTTTCTAAACTTCCTGTAGCATAAGAAAATGCTACAGCTAACTGTACTGAACTTTTAGTTCAGCTGATCGACTTCAAGCTTTTTTCCCGACAACAATGGTGAGGAAGATGAAGTACAGCTGCTCTTTTTCTTTTTGAAACAAAACCCCTAAATTTTTTTCAACATCCAAAAGCTGCCCCTTTTATCTTCTGTTGATTAACGACTCCAAGAAGTAGTGGGGACCACCTGCAGTTGATAGTTGCACCATGCTTTAGCGGAAGAAGACGTATAGTAGCTCTCCAGCAGTATTTGTCATGTTCTGTAGCCTCCCCACAATTAATTTGAACTCTGTTGACTTTGTCAATTTTGACTGACGTCATCAGATTATGGACTTAGCCCATTTCTCAAATTCACTCCAGGAATTGAGTGAGTTGAGTGAACAAGCTCCACTCAACACCAAAACCCTTAGTCAACTGTCTGAATCATTCTGCATCATAGGCGTTGAGAGCGTTGAGTGTAATGGCTTCACTCAATGCTTTTACACTTAGTCATTTCTTCACATGCCTGAAGGCGTTGGGTGAGCTGGTCTCACTCAATGCTTTCTGCTCTTGCTTGCCTTATTTATTGGGTGTTATGTGAACTGGCTTCACTCAACGCTTATGGACTTAGTCGATTTCTATCTTCTTCTTAGGCTTTGACTACAACGGGAAGACTCGACACTTTTGCTTTGGCGTCGAGTGAGCTGTGTTCACTCGACGCTTCTAGATATTGTCAAATATTCAGCCCACCAATAGTTTGGCGTTGACAGATTCAGCTATACTCGACGATGGCGTTGAGTGAATTGCCCTCACTCAACGCCTATGGACTTGGTCGCAGAATTGCTTTGCAGACTGCATGGCTTTGACTGTCTATAACTAACTCAGCGCTTTATGGCATCTGGTATTGAGTGAACTGGCTTCACTCAATGCCTGTGGACTTAGGAGATTTCCAGCCTATCCTGCATCTTACCTTGCATATGGCATTGAGTGAATTGGCTTCACTCAATGCCTGTGGACTTAGGCAGATTTCTGTCTCTCCATATCTTTACTTTGTGACCACCTGTCACATCACTTGGAATACCTATCCTGTCAATGTTACAAGGACTAACATGCATGCATGAACTTAAGCATACATCAAATATGACTTTATGTATATCATTGACATGATTGACTTCTTCAAATCTAGGATATTATGGGAAATAGACCCAACAACACCAACAAGTTCAACTATTGATTTGACAGATTTCTCATTGCGATCTGCTCAACTACCCCAACCAGCATCAGGGCCACCACCAAGGCATGAGTCTATACAAGCCCTCCGGGTTGAGTAGTGATCATGGCGTACATAGTCTCAACAGTCAAACAAATAGATTCATCGAAAAGAGGGGTTGTAGGCATATCCATAGGTGCACCTCTTGCCACTAAGTATTTGGGTTGGGACTGTCCCACACCTCTCATAGTCATCTATAATTGTGAAACACACATTTAAGCTACGATTAACATTTAATACAACAATCATAGGAACCCGTATATTCCTCAAACATGTGTATATTTCATTCCTAAGTGGACATTTATTTGATATTTGACAATGAAATGGTAAAGCACACACGTGCTCACCACCCCTTAAAAGAATATCGACCAAGAATTCAAAAGAGATGGGATTGACAATAGAAGCTGATACCAAATTGTAACACCCTGCCCTTCATGAAAAATATAATAGAAGGTCTGGTCATGACCCCACATCATATTCCACAAGCAAATGAAAGCTCTATGAAATTGAAATACCAAACATCTTCGTAGCCTAACACAGAGTTGCATTATAGCGGAAGCAAAGGAGTAAACATAACCAACAACACGGAATGTCCACTATATATAAAACTTGGAATGAGTGTATACACTATACAACCTCGGGCTCGCCGAGGGCAACTCAATGAGAAGTGCTGAGTTAGGGGCGAGAGGGGCAAGAGGATTCCAGTGGCGAGTAGGACCATACGGTCGACTCGCCGGTATTTTAAAGAGGCAAAACACTGTAGGCGAGATAGTAGTAGCGGGGCAGGCGAGACGGCTCTGGCGGCATATGTTGGCCTCCTGTGGCAAGACGCCTCTCACAAGGCGGGGGACTCACGAGAAGAACTTCTAATCCTCTCGCCCGCAGGTTATTTTCTCACTCACTATATGGGAAAAAGGAGTTTTTTACTTTCTTACCCCCAAGAGGGGATTTTACTCTTTTACCCCAAGTAATTTTACCTTTTTTCCCTTTGGGGTCTGCGTATAACCCTTCAGGATAGCGGAGTTTGGCTATTGGCAGACCCAGCCCAGTATATTTTTGTAATTTCAGGTCGATTCAGTTTGGTTATTGGCAGGTCGAGCTCAGAGGCCTATAAATATACTAATAAGGTGCCTTGAAGAAGATTGTTGAACCCTTTCTTCTTCTTCCTCTAAGGCACCTAGCTCAGCACTAGCTAGGGAGGGGAAGAACTTCTAATTCTTCTGGGTAAGAGGTGGGACCTCCAAGCTAAAGCCCATTGTCTGTTTCTAGTTCCGAGACTCACGTCGAGAAGGAGGTTTGAGAAGAGTAGGTGTGAGCTGTAACTTTAGGTCCGAACTCTAGGTGAAGTCGGGCTACTGGCTTCAACATTTTTGGTGCGGTGAGCGTGGACCACACCCTACACAGAAGAATCTTGAATTACCACATGACGGTAAATCTCGGAGAAGGAGATGGGGATGGTCCCCAGAACCCAAGAGGATTTATAGGAAGGGAAGAATTCATGGCTTCCATCAAAGGCATCATAAACATGTTGCAGGGGATCTCGCGGCCAGGCGACTGCTCGACTCATTTACCTCATGTGTCTGCTCTCACGCATTAGGAAGAGCTCGTCTCGGCAATAATCAGAGAGTACACCCCCGGGAGGCGACCCGTAAAGGAAGTGTTGATAGAAGAAAGCGGGTGGGACCTGGAGGGTAGGGAGTTGTTCCCTAGCCCTGCAAGTGTTGTCTCACCAAGAGACATCATTGCGCGGGTGGTGGCGGCGAGACCCATGGCGAGAGGGACCCCGTTCTGCGAGTTGATCCTTTCAGCTCCAGTCCCGGAAGGGTTCAGGGAGCCCGAAATGACCTACTATGTGGGAAAATACGACCCTCTCCAGCACTTGCAATTGTTCGAAGATGTGGTCTCCATCAGGCCAATGACGGACGCGTTCAAGTGCCATCTTTTCTCCATCACCTTGAATGATAAGGCTAGGGGCTGGTTTCATCAACTCCCAACAGGCTCAATCTATGGCTTCGAAGATCCGAGTAGAAGTTTCCAGTTGTGTTTCTCAACCTCAAAGAAAAGGAAGAAGAATCTCGATTCGATTTTTCTGATCCGGCAGAAGGCGGATGAATCCCTGGCCCAGTACGTGGACAGGTTCTAGGAAGAAATCTTTGATATTCAGGAAGTGCCAGGATTTGCTCTCCATATGGCTTTCAATGTTGGACTGCGGGAGGGTTTCTTCACGATGAGCCTAACTCAGAAGGCACCATAATCATTTGAAGGGCTGATAGAGAAGGCCACGAAAAAGATAGCGATGGAGGCGACAAACCCGATATTCGCTAGAAAACTGGCGAGGTTGACGGAGGTCGAGTCAAGAGAGCCGGGAGGGGAAGACGGCAAGAAGGGAGGAGTGAGGAGCGGAGGGCACCGAGATATCAGGAGTTGGGTTGGAGGCAGCAAGGAGGCCCTGCACAAGGGCAAGGAAGAGGTTTTCCCCAGGGGGAAGGAACTATCAAGGAGGACCAGGAATGTTCAACTAAAGGGGTCAGGATATGGTCCTAGACCACCCCTACCCCCGCCTCAACAAGCTATGGCCATCGGCTGAGGGAGAGGTTGAGGTAGAGAAAGAGGAAGAACATGAGATGGAGCTGGAAGATGGAGGAATCCTTAGGAGGGGAGACGGGAGGGGTAGGTAGCGTTGCCGTATTGTGACTTCAATGAGGAGGAGGGTCGCGCAACGGTGGAGGCTCGAAGGGTGCTGGAAACAGATGGGCCGTTGTTCGAATTCTCAAGAGAAAGGAAGGAAGTCGAGGGGGGAGTAGGACTCCAGATGACTCTTGGGGGGCTGTCCAGGAATTGATGTTTTGTCATAGTGGATGCCCCAACAGTTACAACGCCATTTTTGGGCGCCCTCTGATCAATGCCTTTAGGTGTGTCCCATCATCTTTCCACCAATGCCTGAAGCTCAATGTCGGGGGACCCAGATCAGAGTACGTGGAGATCCAAAGGCCGCCAGAGAGTGCTATGTGACGGTAGTGAATACCATTTCTTGGCAAGGAGAGGCAGGGGAAATGGAGAAGAGGATGGAATGATGGGCATAGGAGTTTAGAGGCAAAATAGAGGAGGAGAAAGGAGAAATGGAGAACGAAGGGGAAAGAGAAGTGGGGATGGAGAGAGGCATTACAGTGGAGCTGGAAACAGCAGGAGAGAAAGAAGGAGAGATGGAGATCGAAGGGGAAGGAGAAATTGGTATGGAGAGAGGCATTGCGGTGGAGCCAGAAATGGCAGGAGAGAAAGAAGGAGATATGGAGGTAGAGGAGGAGAAAGGGGAGATGGAGGTCGATTGGGCGAAGGAAAGTGAAGGAGGGAGGAAAGAGAAAAGAACGATGGAGGAAGTGGGGGAGTCATCCAGGGTAGAAGCTCAGTCGGAGAAGAGGGGAAGTTCGTAGTTGGAAGAGGGAATCCTAACCGATGAAGAGGTGGAGAAGTTTCTGAGAGAAGTGGCTATGGTCATTGCGGAGCGTGAGACAGTAGACTGTGAAGCCAAGGAACGTGAGGATATGTTGAGAAAGCAAGAGAAAGAGGAAGAGCCATCAAGACTGAAGGTGGCAGTGGAGGTGCTGGAGATGAAGAACCTCACCAAGGAATGGAGGGAAGAGAAGGTAAAAGTCAGTGGGGAGCTCAGTTCTGAGGACCAGGAGGATATCAGGGCGTGCGTGCAGAGGAACATTGACATCTTCGCCTGGAGCGCAGCTAACATGTCGGGGGTTGATGCGGACGTGGCATGCCACCATCTCAACCTCGACCCCAATGCTCATCCAATATAGCAAAAGAAGAGAGCCATCGCCAATAAGATGGTCGGACCCATCAGAGAGGAAGTAGAGAAGCTGCTCAAGTATTGTTATCCTCTGTCTCGAATTGACCCGCTGATTGACTCAGCCGTCGATTTTTCACTAATGAGTTTTCTAGATGCATTTTCAAGGTACCATCAAATATGCATGCACCCTCCGGATGTCAAAGATGTCACCTTTGTCACGTAGGTTGGGTGCTTTTGCTTCAACATGATGTCCTTTGGATTAAAGAATGCGGGGGAGACGTATCAAAGAATGATGGATCGAATCTTTCAGGAGCAGAAGGGGCGGAACCTCAAAGTTTACGGAGACAACCTGATGATCAAGAGCCGAGACCTCTGGTCCCATGTCCTAACTTTAGAGGAGACCTTTGAAACCATAAGGAAATATAATATGAGACTCAACCCCCTAAAATGTGTCGTCGAGGCCAACGGGGGAAAATTCTTAGGGCCTCTCCTTACCCCCTATAGGGTAGAGCCCAATCCAGATAAAGTGAAAGCAATCCTAGAATTAGAATCTTCGAAGAATACCAAGGAGGTCCAACGTCTCACCGACAAGCTGGCCAGATTAAGCACGTTCCTCTCCCGGGCGGGGGAGAAGTGCTCGACTTTCTTCCGAACACTAAGAGGTGGCAAGAAATTTGAATGGACCACTGAATGCGAGTAAGCCTTTCAAGCTCTAAAACAACACTCAACCAGACACCACTACTCCAAGGGCCAAGAGAAGTGGAGGGTTTGTTCTTGTAGCTAGGAGTCGGAGCCAGAGCCGTGAGTTCAGTTCTTGTACGAGAGGAAGGAAAAAAGCAATTCTCGATCTATTACGTGAGCAGGGTCCTGAAGAAGGCGGAGCTTGGATACCCTATCCTTGAAAAGCTGGCATTCGCTCTCATCATATCAGTCCGAAAGCTCGGCCCATACTTCCAGGCCCATTCAATTCAGGTGGTGACATATCATCCTCTCCGCCGCATCTTGGTTGGGGTAGAGCATTCTGGGAGGTTAGCCAAATGGTTGATAGAGCTCAGTGAGTTCGACCTCGCTTTTACTCCTCAGGTGGACATCAAGGCACAAGAAGTTGCGGACTTCCTGACAAATTACGTGGTTAAGGTCGGAGAGACTGAAGCACCTCTTCAAGCTGCTTGGGAGATGCTAGTAGATGGAGCATCTGGAAAAAGTTCTTTTGGAGGAGTGATGATCTTAGTGAGTCTAGAAGGGACCAGAATTGAGCAGCCTCTGAAGATTCACTTCACAATCATGTAGAATATGAGGCGATTATCGCAGGACTTGGGTTAGTGCGGGAGCTGGGCATACGTGACATTAAAGTCTCCACAGATTCTATGGTGGTAGCAGGACAAAACAAAGGAGAATTTGAATCAAGGGAACCCACCCTCCAGTTGTATCTGATGAAGGTCAAAAACATCATCGGGAAGTTCCGCGACTTTTCAATACAACAAGTCCCGAGGGGGGAAAGCGCTCAGGCAGACCTGCTCGCCAAACACAGCCCTCAGGCCGGGGGAACGGTGACAAAACTCTTCAGACCATCCATAGAAGAAGGAGAATTGATGGAAGTGGACCAGCCAGGCTCTTGGATGGATCCCTTCATCATCTTTTTGACCTCGGGACGACTGCCAGACAGGGATCTCGATAAGAAGTAGATCAGGTATAAATCGGCATACTACTTACTGAAGGATAGGACATTGTACCGAAAGAAACTATCGGGCTTGTTGGCTCGATGTATATCTGAAGGAGAAATTCCAAGAGTCCTAGAATAAATTCATTCAGGAGAATGTGGGAGTAACTCGGGAAGTCGAACCTTGAATGGGAGAGTGTTGAGGCAAGGCTATTTATGGCCTACCCTCAGGAAGGATGCAGAGTAATTTGCGAAGAGATGTAAAAAGTGCCAGGAGTTCGCCCATCTTCAACTCTTTCCCGCCCAAAGATTACGCACAATCACGGCTCCCTGGCCCTTCACAATATGGGGACTAAATTTGGTGGGTCCTTTTCCCCAAGCTAGTGGCCAAAGGAAATTTCTACTAGTCATGGTGGATTACTTTTCAAAGTGGCTAGAAGTGAAGGCATTGGCTAAGGTAACGTCACAAGTGGTTAAAAATTTCATATGGGGAGAGATCATCTACAAGCATGGGCTTCCATTGGCCATCGTCACTGATAATGGACCGCAATTCGCTAGCTGGGAATTCGTGGATTTTTGTGTCCAGCTGGGCATAGACCTCCGTTTCGCCTCAATCCATCATCCTTGAAGCAATGGATAGGTGGAGGCGGCAAACAAGATTATTGTGAATCTTTTAAAGAATAAGGTGGAGAACTTGAGAGGAAGTTGGGCAGAACAGCTCCCTTCGGTTCTCCGGGCTTTGAGGACCACGCCACCGTCATGGGAGAGACTCCATTTAAGGTCTCCCATGGCTCAGAGGCAGTCATACCTATAGAGTTCGAGGTCATATCTCCAAGATTGGCCGCTACGAAGAAAGGAGACGAAGGATGGAGGGTAGAGAATGAAGAGGAGCAAAAACTCTCTTGATCTGGTGGAAGAACTTAGGGATTTAACATTGATCTGGCAGGAAGAAGTCAAGCGTCGGATGGCAAGATACTTTGATAAACATATAAGTGTGGGGCAGTTCCAGAAGGGCGAATTTATCCTCAAAAAAGTAGAAGCAGCAGGCAGAGGAGCCTCAGTGGGAAAACTCAATCCCAGCTCGGAAGACCCCTTTGTGGTGAAGGAGGTCCTGAAGTCAGGAGGGTATCACCTCCAAGATGTGGACGGGGTACCCCTCGATCGTGCCCGAAGTTGCGATGACTTAAAAAGACTTTATCCCTAATGTTTTTTCATCTTTCAATACTTGTAAATTTTTTACCTTCTGATATAATGGAATCCAAAGAATCTTCTATCATGGCATGAGGGTGAAACGGATGAATGGAAAGACCCCGAGCAAACCCGCTAACTAGGCTCTCACCTAGCTGGTAGGGTTGTAGGCTCACTCGGTGGTTGGAGGTTGTTTGGAGAGTAGAACCCGAGCAGACCCGCTGACCAGGCTCTCACCTAGCTGGCAGGGGTGTAGGCTCACTCGGTGGTTGGAGGTTCTTTGGAGAGGAGATCCCGAGTAGACCGGATGATCAGGCTCTCACCTAGCTAGCAAGGTTGTAGGCTCACTCGGTGGTTGGAGGTTGTTTGGAGAGGAGACCCCGAGCAGAACTGCTGACCAGGCTCTCACCTAGCTGGTAGTGCTGTAGGCTCACTCGGTGGTTGGAGATTGTTTGGAGAGGAGATCCTGAGTAGACCCGCTGACTAGGCTCTCATAAAGATGGCAGGACTATAGGCTCACTCGGTGGTTGGAGGTTGTTTGGAGAGGAGACCCCGAGAAAACCTGCTGACCAGGCTCTCATCAAGCTGGCAGGACTGTAGGCTCACTCAGTGGTTGGAGGTTGTTTGGAGAGGAGACCCCGAGCAGACCCACTGACTAGGCTCTCATCAAGCTAGCAGGACTAAAGGCTCACTCGGTGGTTGGAGGTTGTTTGGAGAGGAGAACCCGAGTATACCCGCTGACCAGGCTCTCATAAAGTTGGCAGGACTGTAGTCTCACTCGGTGGTTGGAGGTTTTTTGGAGAGGAGACCCCGAGTAGACCCGTTGACCAGGCTCTCACCTAGCTAGCAGGGCTATAGGCTCACTCGGTGGTTGGAGGTTATTTGGAGAGGAGACCCCCAGCAGACCCGCTGACCAGTCTCTCATCAAGCTGGTCGAGCTGTAGGCTTACTCGGTGGCAGGGTAAATGGAGAGATCCCTCAAAGAAGAATCTGTACTTATCAGGTGACGAAGAAAGTTCGTAGAAAACTTCTATGGGAAGAAGAAGTTGGCGCATTGCAAATGAAGATAGGCATCTCCAACAGGGGCTCGGTGAAGAGGGTCTCGCCCATAGCGAGTAGGCACTCGCTAGCAAAGGACAGGTCTCACATAAAAATTGAAAATGGGTGACTTCCAATAAAGATTAGGTTAATCTCGGGGGTTTACTCGCGCTGGATTCGTCTCGAGGCAAGACGCAGGGAGGAAGCTAAACGGTCTCGCATAGAGGAAGCAAAGAGAAGTCTAAACCAATTTTCAAGCGAGATGGAAAGTAGCTCTACCTCGTGAGTAGAAACAGAGTAGAGAATCGTCTGCAATAAATAAATCAAAATAAAATAAAATAAAAGGAACATCGAGCAAGAGGATATGACAAAAATTTTCTTGTTCATTACAAAGAATGAAAGGGGAGTATTCTCTCATGAGGAAATACTCCAATATCTCAGAAAGCAAATAAAAAGTACAAGTGAAGGAAGGAAGCAAACAAAAGAGGGCGGGAGAAGTCCCAGGTCTCGCCGGTGCCTTTTCAATCTTATTTACTGGAAGTTGAATCCTTGTCCACCTCGCCATAAAGGTGTGACACCAGGTCGCGGGCAGTGACGGACTCGAAGTCTTCCATGACAACCCCCAGCTCCTTCATCATCTTTAAAAAGAGCTCGGCCATCTTGATGTTGGCGTCCCGGCAGATCTCTTTGACCTCGTCGAATGAGTAATGAGAAGGCTGGGGAGCTTGGAGTGGTTCCGGGCGAGAGGGAGGTCGAGCGCTGTCTAGGAGATGGGCATTCTGGGCCTTTAAGTTTTTATTCTCCTCTTTCAGAGCCTCTATGTACGAGCTCATCCAATCCGTCGTCTCGTCATCCTATGAGAGGCCCATCAATCAACAAAAAATACACGCGAGGGAGAGTTTGGCCAAAGATAAAATTAAAATGCTTACCATGCCGCCCTGGCTCTTTGCGAGAAGGTTGTCAGCAACTGCCAGCCTCATCTCGAGACCATCCGACTTCTCTCGCTCCATCGCTAGGCCCGCCTCGGCATCCTTCCATTTCTTGTTGTTGAAAACAAGGCGGTGCGAGAGCTCCAAGGCGCGAAGCTGAGCTTGAGCGATCTTCAAGACAAGGTCTTACGAGGAGTCCATGTCGAAAGGATCCGTCCCAGGACCACCATAGAGGTCGTAGCCGAGGGAGAAGGCGTGGCTGGTGGGAGGGTCCTGCTCCTTCCATGAGGGAAGGAGGCTGGATACCGACACCCGGTTTGTGTCCTTTCCTACAGCAGGACTGGGTCGCCGGTGGCATCATTTTTCACGGCCCCATGTTATAATTATGATGCGAGGAGGGGGCTGGGAGGCTGGAGGAACCAGCTTTGTGAGACGAAAGTTCAGTGGGTTGAGCTGAATTGTTGGGAGTCCTGTAAAATAATGCCATCTCGCGAGACAACGAGACAGCTTGTGGGCGAGGTGATTGTGAGTCTTCTATAGAGATAGGGCTCAGGGTTCCCGACATCTCTTTCCTTTCTTTCCGGGCTATCTCCTTTTTCCATTTCGGGAATGTCACAACCTTTTTTATTTTCTTATTGGGGCTGAGCCGAGGAGCAGCGGCATCATCTCCAGGTCTCTTCTTGGAGGCGGAGGCCAACGACTCTTTCGTCACCTCGATCGTCATGCTGGCGAGCGCGAGACCTTTTGACGTCCCAGCGTTGCTTAAGTAAGGAGGATGGACTGGAATATTCCTCTCTCCTGAATAAGTAAATGATTAGAAATGACAAAACAAGAGGATGATGAACTTAAGGCTAAAAGAAGCGCGAGTGTACCTTCGCCAAGAAACACGGGAAGAAGAGAGTTGAGGTCTCGCCTTAAGAAGTTGACCTCGAAATTCGTTCCCGCGAAGAACTCGCAGAGGTCTTTATCCGCGCCTACGACTTTGGGAGTCGCATAGTATATTTTGGCAGGAGGCACTAGAGCGAGAGGAAGCTCCCAGATTTCCATGGATGAAGACGAAGCGGTGAGCCAGTGGTGATTCTTGTTGGGGATCTCGCACACCTTCAGACCCTATCCCGTGAAGTACGAGACGCCGTCATGGTTGGCATGGTAGATGAATAGCTTGTGGAAGACGTTGAGGCTGAACTCGATGCGCTCGCGGCGCATATAGCTGGCGAATGCAACTAAAACCGAGTTGATGTTTGGGATTAGTTACGCAGGAACAACTCCACAGTATTTCAATACTTATTTAGCCTCTGGCCAGAGGGGAAGTCTCAGCCCCGTCTCGAAGTGCGAGACGGCTAAGGCGAGTTCGTTGGGGTAGAATGTGTTGATCGACTCGCCGACCTTCGGGGGCCGCGACTCAAACCCCTCGACCAGGAATTCGCGGGTGAAGCAGTTGTAGTCCACCTCAGAGATCCTGTCGAGGGGGAGGGGAGTCATGTCGGCAAATCTTCTGCTGCACTGGCTGTGCCCCTCACCCTCCTCAGTCCTTCTCTTTCCCATGACAAGAGAGATGAGTAGAGCAGGAGGAGGCAGAAAAGGAATGGCGGGAGTAAGCCGTGAGAGGAAGGAGGCAAAAAGTTTGGACCTAAGACGCGGCAGGAGGGGGCAGTACAGGTGTAGATTATTTCGGTCTTGGGGGAGGTATTTGTAGCAGATTGTGAAAGTGAAAAATGGGAGAAAAAAATATGATGGGGGAAGTTAAAGAGGCGGGCCGACGGTTTGTTCTCTCTCCTGACCTCGAAACATGATAGCTCGCAAGGATTTTTCCAACAAGCCAGAACAAAAGAAAAAAGAGAGACAAAAATCAATTAACATAGCAATGATAATAATTGTTTCACTCTGCATGAAAGAAATCAACAGGATGACGTTATTAATAATTGTTTCACTCCGCACGAGGCGGACATCATGTTCACGAGGTTTAATTAACGAGTTAAAAATGAAAAACAAATTAATAAAAACAATAGAATAACAAGATATAACTAAGCAGGTGAGACGAGGTGGTAGTTTTTCAGTTCTTGTGCCATTTCCAACACCCTCCATCGTGAGACCTCACACATGGGGGCCGACCAGGAACGTGAAAGGCGCGAACGGCTTCAAGACCACGACGCGTGAGACGAAGGTGCTGGTCGACCTCCCTTATGATGGCTTGGGGGTCGGTCTCATCTATCGCGACTCCAGCATCAACCTCGGAGGAGAGACGAGTGCATTAAATTTCTAGCCAGTCAATGTGCCTGTCAGTGGCCTGCTTTTCCCTTTCCATCTCGCAGATGATATGTGTGTACTTCCGAAACATCTCGGTCGTCCTGCGCTTCATCCCCACCAGATCCATGGGATCGCCCAGATAGTCTTCTATCTCGTCTGGGTGAGGGGGAGGCGAGAGGGCGGGCGGCCCTGAGAAGTCCTCTGCCACCGAGTCGACCTGGGTACTTGCGCAGGAACAAGCTAGGAATCAGGACAAGAGATGTTCTCACAAGAAGGCTTGGAAGCCGCAAGCCATACGGATAGAAGTTTTAATCCATTGGTATCGAATACACCATGTGGGGGAATGAAAGTCTATATGATCTGAAAAGGCAAGGTTAGTTCATTTACCCGAGTTGCGAGAGGTCCCCGCAAGTCACGAGAGATCGTCATTCTTCGCAGTAGGGGGCGTGGATCGCTAAGGCGAGTCAGAGTCTTGAGGATGGGTGTCGGTAATGTCAAGTGGGTTCACAGGCTGAGGGGAATAGGCGAGATTTCCCTGAAAAAGCATGAAGTAAATATGCAAGATGATAAAATAAAAAAGGAAATATATAGGGGGAGGAGGAGCCAGGAATCACCTATCTCTCCCCAGAGGATGCGGTAAGAGATGCATTGACTTCCAGTGATGCCGGAGTGGTCTCATCGGCCGAGAAGGGGGACCGGCATTTTTCACCTTCTTTAGGCGAGACGACAAAGGTAAGGGAGCAGGGGTGCAAACCAAAACGGGGGCCAGAGCGGCCACATTAGCCTTATTATGCTTACAGACCATCGCAAGATGTTCGCGAAAACTCTGACCATGAGACATGGCGATGGTGGAAGAGATGAAGAAAGAGATGAGAGAGGGGGAAATCTCCATGCTGGGATAGGTGTCACATATTTATAAGCCCCAGAGGGGGCCCGACAAAAGATTCTCTTATAAATGAATTTCGACACTGCGAGCCTCAGTTGTACTTTCTTTCCGAGCATGAGGCAACCTCGAAAAGAGTGGGGATTGTGTACAACCTCGGGCTCGCCGAGGGAAACTTAATGAGAAGTGCTGAGTTAGAGGCTAGAGGGGAGAGAGAATTCCAGTGGCGAGTAGGACCATACGGTCGACTCGCCGGTAATTTAAAGAGGCAAAACACTGTGGGCGAGACGGTAGTAGCGGGGCAGGCGAGACGACTCCTGCGGCATTGTTGAAATTTGTGAAGTGAAAGTGGGTGAATGGAGCACTTGGACCTATCTGCGCGGACTACGCGGACAGGGTTGGCAGACTGCTAGGTCTGCAGGGATGTTACAGACGGTTTGCTTTGTAGCGGCCTGGGCGGTCTGTTCGCGCGGACTATGCGGACAGCAGCGACGGTTAGCCAGGTCGACTTGTGCTCAGCTGTCAGTTGGATCCCAGGAAGTAACCGGGCGGATAGAATCTCTATCCGCGGAGTCCGACATGAAGCGGACTTAAGAACTAGAGCCCAGCAGACCGGTTTGGCAGTTGCCTTGGTCTTGCTCTGGTGCAGCGGTAGGTGGACGCCGCGGAGACCACCAGTCAGTGTAGACTGATACTGGATGTTGGATCCCTAGTGTGATTTGGGATAGGTTCACTAAGTTAGGATCTTATGACCCAACATGTATAGCCAGTGTCATGTATGAGTCTTGGAGTATAGGCCAAGTCCTTAGAGTCAAAACTATATGGACCAACCATCAACAGACTGCATAAAGACTCAAGACTTAGAGAAATTTCAGAGACTCGGAAAATGAGTTCGACGTTCGTCGAACTCAGGTCGACAAAAGCCATGCTCAGTTCGACGATCTCAGAGAAAATTCTCTGAGCTGACCTCGACGAACTTGGGACTCAGGTTGACGATTTATGGACACCACTTCAACATTTCAAGTCCAGACTTTCTCTGAACTCAACTCGACGAACTTGGTATTCCGGCCGACGATCTATGGGTATTCTACTTCAACATCGTATTACAGAAACAAGTAAATATTATAAGTCTAGGATCATACTGCAGTTGACGAATTCACCTTCTCAGCTCGACGAACTTAAACCACATTCCTGGCAAGACTTATCTAGCGGTTAGAAGTTCTCAGGTCGACGATTTCTGGCAACTCCACTTCAACACTTCATTCCAGAATTTTCTAAGTCCAGAAACACTTTGCTGAACTCCAGTCGACGAACTTACATTATCAGCTTGACGAACTTCATGCTCAGAATTGGCAAGGCTCTGGAGAAAGCAGTTGTCTGTTCTGCAGTCGACAATCTTGGATCTCAGCTTGATGAACAACCATTATCTGGTCGACGAACTTGACTTCTCAGCTCGACGAACTTTGGACCCAGATCGACGAATTCTGTGAAGAACCAGACTTAGTTATTTTCATCCATCTGTCTTTATTCTATGACAAGAATTCCTGAGTAATCAATGCTAAAATATTCTCTGAATATTACCGTTAGAAGCAAGCATTGATTACGGTCTTCATCAGGATTATTGGTTGTCATTTTTCAATGGGATAGTTGGGGAAATCATTCAATGCAAAATATTCTCCAGGCCATCAGCAATGAATGGAGAAGAATTTCAAATTTCAAAAAGAAGATAATATGGAATACACAAAAAGGGATTTTCCATCTCTTTCTTACATAGACACACAGAGAGACAGTCAGTCAGTCTGTTAATTAAGAATCTTCTGCTGCTCTCCCTCGATAACTCTCTGATACAAAAAGAAAAAGGAAGCTGATACAGAAAAACAAGCCCTAACCAGAGAAAGTACATCAAGCTGAAGAAGAAGAAGAATAGCCAATCCAAATCAAGAGTCTTCTTTTGTCTTCTGCCAGGACTCTTCAAAGGACAACAAATCTTCTATCTGTCAAGAAGTTCCTGGAGTTCATCTGGTTAAAACAACAGTCTGAAGGCCCATCACCCTGAAGCAAAGCTCCATCTTTCCTGAACCATTCAACATCTCAGGGGGAGCCTTTGCTAACATCAAATCCACAAAAGTCTTCTCAGTTGTTTTGAGAACGAGAAGTCATAATCAATCTCTCACCCCCCGTTGTATGAAGGGTTCTTAACTCCCTTCAAAAGTTATTCCTGGTTGTAAGTCACCTGATCAAAAGACTTGAGGTTTTGTTTTTGAGCACCTGATCAAAAGCTCATTGGTGTCAGGCACCTGATCAAAAATCTGAGTGGATTCTTACCAGGGTGGTAGAAGAGTGGATGTACCCAGGTTGGGGAACCACCATAAATTTCTTGTGTTGTCTGGTTGCTCTTTTCTTTCGTTTCTTGTTGTGGATGTGCTAGTTAGGATAGCTGTGTTAGTATTTAATTAGTTTATATTCTACAGCACCTGTGATTGATTAACTTAACTTAGGATAGTTTAATTCATAAGTTTTGTTTGTAGCAAAAAGTTATAAAGTATTGTAAGGATACTTTATTCACTCCCCCCCTAGAGTATTCCAGATCTAACCCCTCACTTTCAATTGGTATCAGAGGCTGGATTCCCTTGGTTGTACAAGCTAACCCTTGAACCAAAAATCCTGAGTTAGATCTATCTTATCATTTTTATTAGATATTCACACACAGCACGACACAGAACAAAGACTATGCAAGCACCAGACTCCAGTTTGCAACCTAAATAGGTTTGCCATCTGGAAGGCAAGAATTAAGTTATATATGAACTCTATTGATGAGGATATTTTCAATTCCATTGTGACAGGTCCTCCTCAATCATTTGCCCCCACCTCTACAGCAACATCCAACAACAATGCAGTTCCACCACCTGAGTGGACTGAGGCCCAGAAGAAGGCAAAAATTGCTGATGGCAAGGCCATGAATATTCTGGCCCAAACAATGTCAGATGACATTTTTCAAAAAGTGGCTGAATGCACATCAGCCAAAGCCATTTGGGATTCCCTCAATCAAATGGTGGCTAGATCTGCTGATGAAAAAAGGATATGATATCCAATCTCATATCCCATTATGAGAATTTCAAGAAGGAGGAAGCTGAATAAGTAGCAGACATGTACAATAGGTTAAGCTCAATCATCAATGAGCTGAATACCTTGGACAAGGACATCATCCTCACAGAGGTGAATGATAAAATCCTTATGTGCTTCCCAAGCTCATGGGATTCAAGGATCTGGCTCATCAAGGATGCCAGAAGCCTGAATGAGATTTCCACTGAATCTCTTTTAGGAAAGCTTAAGTACTATGAGCAGCTTATCAAATCCAGAGAAGCAGCTGAGCAAGGAAGGAGCACAACATTGCATTCAAAGCTGCTGAGGAGACAGAGACCCCAACAATGAATGAAGAACTGATGTCTCTCTTTGCCAAGAGATTCTACAAGATGGCAAGGATAGACTTCAAAAGAAAGTCATCCAGACAGGATGACAAGCCAAGGTATGACAAAACTCCCACTAAAGAAGTGGTGTGCTTTGGATGCAGGAAACATGGACACTTCCTGTCAGAGTGTCCAAAGACTCAGAAGAAGGAGAAGAGAAGAGAGAAGGATACAAGAAAATAGCAACACAGCTTAAGACCTTCCTCCAGCAGATACAAGAAGAAGGAGAAAGGATTTGTAGCTGAATCCTGGAGTGAAACTGAGGATGAATCAACATCCTCTAGCTCCAGTGAAGAGGAAGAAGAGGCAAGGGCCAAAGAAGTCTGTCTCATGGCATTTGATGCTTCCAGAACTCATTCATATGAAGAAGAGTCAGACAGTGAAGAAGCTTTAGAATCTGAGGCTGACCAAGTACTTTCTTCTTTTGATTATAGTTCTGATTCATTCAAATTTGATTTTAAAAACATGTTCATTGATCTAATAAATTCAGAAAAAGTGATTAAGACACTTAGGGAAAAACTAGGAAACCAAGAAAATATTGTTTCTGAAAACACTAAGTTAAAGGATGAATTAAATGAAGCTAATGAACTAATCAACTCCTTGAAAAGACAACTATGTGAGGCCAAACAACTTGAGGAATCTCTCAATGGGAGAAGCCTCAAGCTGATGGACATTACAAGCACTGTAAATGCCAGACTGAATGGCAAGCTGGGCTTGGGTGCTTCATCAAGTTTGCCCCCCATTTTTAAGAATAACATTTTGTCAACCCCCATCAAGTTTGTTTCTGGTAAAGGCAAAGAGATAATAACTAATAAACAAATCACAGAAGAAATGTCAAACCTAAAAAATCAAAATAACAGAAATCAGAAAACAAGTAAAAACAAAGTTCAGCAGATTTCATCGAACTCAGATCGACGAAACATGAACAGTTCATCGAACTCTAATCGACGAACTCTGAATGCAAACTTTAACTATAATTATTCGTCTAACTGCGATCGACGAACTCTGTATTGTTTGTCGAGCAGAGATCGACGAACGTGGGGCACAGAAAATGACTATGGTCATTCTCTGGGCAGAGATCGACGATCCCATCCCAATTCGTTGATCTCTGGTCGACGAACACACAACAATTCGTCAAACCCAGAAAGACTTAACAAAAATTATAACTGTAATAACAACTCTAATAAACCTAGGAAACCATTTAATCCATTAGCTGATTGGATAATTCCACCAATAAGATATCATCCTTTAGGATACAAATCTCAACCAGAATTCTCTGTGGTATCTAGTTTCTCATATCAGGAATATAAAGGACCCAAGGTAACATGGGTCAAGAACAACTAACTGCTTTTACGGCAGGAAAAGGGTTGTCTAGTGATTAATCAAACCTAGTACCTGGACAGTGGATGCTCCAAACGCATGACTGGCAGCAAGGACAACCTAATAAACTATAAGTCCAAGCTAGGACCAAAGGTAATCTTTGGTGATTCAAAATATGGCAAGTCAGAAGGTTATGGAGAAGTGAAAATTAGAGTTGTCACCGTCAAGAAAGTGACATATGTCAGAGGACTCAAACATAACCTCATCTCCATAAGTCAATTATGCGATGAAGGTTATCAGGTACACTTTAACTCAACCTCCTGCACTATCTCCAATAAAGAAAAACAAATTATTTTAATTGGAAATAGACAAGGCAACATCTACTTAGTTAATTTTTATTCTGCCAATTCAGATTTCTGCCTACTCAATATAGTTAGTACTCAGAATGAATTATGGCATAAAAGGCTAGGTCATGTTAATATGAAAAATATTGCTAGGCTATCAAAAGGCAACCTTGTGAGAGGCTTACCTTCTGGCCCCTACAAGAAGGAAGGTCTCTGCAGGGCTTGTCAATTAGGCAAGTAAACTAAATCTAGCTTTAAATCAGTAAATAAAAGTGATTCACCTAGGATTTTGTATTTGCTACACATGGATCTTTTTGGACCCATTGCTGTACAAAGCTTAGGAGGGAAATCCTATACCCTAGTCATTGTAAATGACTTCTCAAGGTTCACTTGGGTGTCTTTTCTGAGATCTAAGCCACATACCTTTAAAGTTCATACAGATTTTCTAAGGACCATACAAATTGAGTACATTACTCATGTTGCATTGATCAGAAGTGATAATGGTACAGAGTTTGAGTCTCTTCTTATGCATGAGTTCTGTGAGAAGGAAGGTATCAGGCACTATTTCTCGGCTCCTAGAACTCCCCAACAAAATGGGGTAGCTGAAAGGAAGAATAGGACCCTAATTGAAGCTGCAGGTACATTACTTGCAGATGCTTACATGCCCCTATCCTTTTGGGCAGAGGCTGTAAGCACAGCAAATTATGTCCTGAATAGAAGTTTAATATATAAACTAAAGAATAGGACTCCCTATGAATTACTTAAAGGGAAGAAACCTAAAATCAACTATTTTAAAGTATTTGATTGTATATGCTATATACATAATAACAACAAGAAATACATTAGAAAGTTTGAAGCTAAGGCTGAAGAGGGAATTATTCTAGGATATTCTCAAGTAAGCAAAGCTTATAGGGTATTCAAAAAATCATCTTTAAAAATAGAAGAATCTATTCATGTTACTTTTGATGAGGCTAATATGTCTTGCAAGGAGAAAGGGATTTCTACCAGCAATCCTTTGCAGGTACCTCACTTGTGTGAGAACTTGGATGGACTAAGCCTCACCCAAGAGGCTCCAACACATCCTTCTCCACAAGATGAAGAAGAAAGTGAAGAAGAAGGAACTGAAGTGACTAAACCTCATCTAACAGCAAACTCAATTCCACAAGAGGAATTAATTCAAAATGTTATTGCTGAACCAACTCCACAAACTGACTTTGTCACACTCAGGGATCACCCCAGATCCCAAGTAATTGGAGACATGTCAGCAGGTGTACAGACAAGGCATCAACTCAACCAAGACTTGATGCATGCATGTATTATCTCTCAGGTTGAACCTCAATCCATAAAAGATGCTGAGCAGGATCCCCACTGGATCATTGCAATGCAAGAGGAACTTAACCAATTTGAGAGATGTAGAGCTTGGGATTTGGTTCCAAGACCTCAGGACTACCCACTCATTGGAACCAAATGGGTATATAGAAATAAACTAGATGCCCAAGGAACAATTATGAGAAACAAGGCTAGACTTGTTGCTCAAGGATACAGGCAAGAAGAAGGCATAGATAATGATCAAACCTTTGCACCAGTTGCAAGGTTAGAGGCCATCAGAATTTTTCCAGCCTATGCTACCTATAAGAAATTCAAGGTGTATCAGATGGATGTGAAGAGTGCATTTCTGAATGAAGTACTTAAAAAAGAGGTTTATGTTGAGCAACCTCCAGGTTTTGTCTCTCCAACTCATCCTTATCATGTTTTTAAATTGCATAAAGCTTTTTATGGTTTAAAGCAAGCTCCAAGAGCTTGGTATGAGACCCTAGCTAGCTTTTTGATAGAGCATAAATTCATTAGAGGCATAGTAGATAAGACACTTTTCACTAGACATCATAAGGACTAAACCTTGTTAGTACAAATCTATGTGGATGACATCATATTTGGGTCTACTGATTCCAAATTATGCAAGAGGTTCTCTAACCTCTTGCATTCAAAATTTGAAATGAGTAGCATGGGTGAGCTCTCCTACTTTCTTGGTCTCCAAGTGAAGCAGCTCCCTGATGGTATCTTAATCTCCCAAGCTAAATATGCTAAAGAGTTTATAAACAAGTTTGGGATGGCTGATGCCTCATCAAAGAAAACACTCATGGCTACAAATGTTGTAATAGAGTCTGATGCACATGGGAAACCTGTGGATCAGAAACTATATACGGGCATTGTTGGGTCCCTACAATACCTTACAGCAAGCAGACCTAATATTATGCTTGTCACATGCCTTTGTGCTAGGTTCCAGGTGAATCCTAAAGAATCTCACCGAATTTTCTTAAAAAAAACTTTGAGATAAATAAAGAGTTGTCCCAGTCTAGGCCTATGGTATCCTACTGAGTTAGAATTTGATTTAACTGGATATTCGGATGCTGACTTTGAAGGATGCAGGGTGGACGGAAAAAGCACCTCAGGAACTTGCTAGTTCCTTGGGATGAGATTAGTGTCTTGGTTTTATAAGAAACAATCATCTGTGTCTACATCAACAGTTAAAGCAAAATATATAGCTGCTGGTAGTTGCTGTTCCCAGATGTTGTGGATCCAAAATCAACTCCTAGACTATGGTCTCAACTTAAATAATTCAACTCTATTTTGTGATAACACAAGTGCTATAGCCATAACATAAAATCCAGTTCATCACAGTAGGACCAAGCATATAGATATTAGGCATCATTTCATTAGAGAGTGTGTAGACAAAAATAAAGTTAATCTTGTTTATATCTACACTGATTTACAAAGAGCTGATATATTCACCAAACCTCTAGATGAGTGAAATCACTTGTTCTTTATAAATCAGCTTGGAATGATCAATGGAGAAGACTTAGTTTAGTTTCTATCTGCACTCGATGAATTTTTCAGAGTTTGTCGAACGAAGTTCGATGATCTGGGAAAAGTTCTTGAGATATCCGTTGAACAGAGTTCGACGAACTCTCAGTGAGTGAAGTTGTTTTCATCGAATGAAGCTTGACGAATCTACTTCAGAAAACTTTCATCAAACGGAGCTCGACGAAATGTCTTCACATCTTCAGACTGAGCTCGACGAATTGTCTAACTCTAAATTATTTCGTCAAACTCAGATCGAAGAATTTTTTAGTTTTCGTGGAACGGAGTTTGTTGATTCATATTCTGGAAAACCTTATATCTAGGTTTTCTTCGACCTCCGTCCCACGCTTTCAGATACTTTGCACTTGATCTTTGCTTTTCTCTTGCAGGTGCTCTCATGGCGATTCAAGCAGTAACCCTTGCCACAATGAAATTTGGCACAGGGTTTGATGTCGATTTCGACTCTTTCCAACATTCTGACCCCATCTTCCAAGATATCATGCAACTACTTGAAGACCAACAACTGAAGAATCTGATGTCAACTAGAATCAAGATATCTGCCATAGAAATCAGGAAATGGGTGTACACCTCTGCCACAATAGATGACAATACCATGACTAGCACTATATCCGCTAATACTGTTTCCCTAACTCCCGCCGTTCTCACCGTAATTTTTGGATTAAATAATGGTGAAGAGGATTTAGAAATGGATACTGAAGAATATGATGAGATGCTGAGTGTAATGGGTTATTCTGGACAAACCCCAAATAAGTTGTTGAAGAAACAATTATCTGCAGAGTTCAAATTCTTAGCAGATATTGTAGGGAAGGTGCTGCTTGGCAAGCATATTGCCCATGACTATATAACCAGGCACCAATTCCTGGTTATGTGTGATGTGGTCAATAAGAAGAAAGTAAACTGGACTCAAATCATGTTTGATTTGATAAAGAAAAAGAATAATAAGAAGTAAGTCAGTTTTGGAAGGATCCTGGGGATCTTCTTGAAAGAAAAAGCTGATGAATCTCTGGTCTCGCTGACTATATTCATTAATGCCATCCAGCCACTCCCCACCCTTCTGAAGAGATCCCTCCTACACCTCCATCCTCTTCCACCATTCCTTCTCTACACCAACCAAACCAACAACCACACCAACAACCTCAACAACCTGCTCATATTCCTACTCCAGCTACATCTCCTGCCACTTCTCCATCAATTGATCTTACTGACATCCCCTCTTCCCCTCCTCAACAATCTCCACAACCTTCTCCATCTCAATCACCACAACCAACCCACCTCAGTCCCCCCATGATACCCACATTCCCTCACCACCTTCATCTCCCTTACCCCCTCATTTGGACACCATCCCATTCTTTACTCTACCTACTTCCCCTCCTCATACTTCCTCTCTTCCAGATGTCCACATGCAAGATGCCATCCCTCCTACTCCACCATCAAATTCCATTCCTCCATCTGTTTCCACTCAAATACCCTCCATTCCACCCTCTGCAAATATACCCTTGGAACCTTCCACCATTTCCTCTCTTATTGTACTGCTTACTCCTCTCCTCAAAAATCTTATAGCAGATGCTATTTCCCCTCTTGCTACTTCCATATCTTCTCTTGCTGCTCAAATCCATGCTCTCTCCGCTGCCCCCTCTTCACTTAGGGGCCTGGCTCCAGTTAGCACTGAACCCAGGCAGGGGGGATATACTTGATGAAGAAGCAACAGCTGTATCACCAGCAGCAGTAACAGCAGCAACATCAGTAACAGCAGCAACAACAGTACCAGCAGCAGCAACAGCAGAATTAGCCCCAAAAACAGCAGCAGCAGTAGCATCAGAAGAAGCAGCAGTAGATGCTGATGATGATTTATTTGATTTGATTCGTTTTATTAATACTGACATGGATGTGGACGAGATTTCAACAGAAGAAATAACCATTGTTGAGTGATTACATTATTAATCCCATAGTAGATCTATCAAGCTTGTTAAGCATTTTTGATACAGCACATTTGAGCTCTCTTCTAGAAGGTAGTACTAAGTCATCCTTGGTTATAATTCCATACACCTCACCAATAAGCCCCAAAGTTGCCAAGCAACTCAAGGCAATGTTTGCTACTCCAGAATCTCCAGTCATCTCATCTCCACCTAAGGCTGACTCAGTATCATCTCATCCCTTCCAGAAACCATCTCTGCCCCAATTTTTGTTATGGATGACTCACCTATGCCTGATCTGGATGCCTTGATCATGGCTGATATAGAGGAGGAAAATAAGATAATGGCTGAAAGCACTGATATTAATAGCCCTCCTGCTCCTTCTCCAGCTCTAGTTACAGTTCCTCCTCCAGCTCCCTCCCAGCCTGAGAAACCTAAAATATCTACTGAAGCCGTAAAAGCATTAAATGCATCATATGATAACCCTCATGACTCCACTGATGATGATGAGGATGAAGATGAGGACTCAGATGAAGAACCTAAGAAAAAGAAAGTTTCTAAGAAGAGGAAAGCTCCTCCACCTCATACTCCAAAGCCCAACCCAGCAAATGACACACCCTATTACATACTCCAGAAGATCACTCCTCGCAAGGGCATGCCAGCTTGGATGTGGTTATCCAAAAATGAACAGAAAGAAAGGAAAAGAAGCAGAAGATATTCTCCACCCCCACAAAGATTCAGGAAGGATCCTCCTCCACCTCCTCCTCCAGCTGTTGGTGCTTCCAGTTCTTCAGCTCCAAGGACTACTCAGTTTCAAACTTATCAAAGACATCAGGGTAGGTCCTCATCCTCAGGAAGCAGCCAGCAAAGACAGTATCCTTTTGGCAAGCAGCGCCAACAAAAACAGCAGCACCATCAACAACAAAAACAGCAACAACTCCCTAAACATCAAAAAGCTGAAAGCTCCAACAGACCTGGTTCTCCTGTACCATTTGAAGATCCTAAAACAGCTACAACTGCAAGGATGGCCAAATTACAGGAACTGGTTGGCCTTTCCATAATTAAGAAAGCCATAGCTGAAGGGAACGATCTATCAGAGTATACTACCATGTCAAAATATAGGAAGGAAGAGCGCAACAGGTTTGAAAAAGCTAATAAATTTTTCAATATTGATGATTATATAAAACTGCATCCAGAAGCAGTAGTGCACAGGGCTACATCTCTAAAAATCATAGGGGCTGCTGACATGACTATGACAAAGGTGCAAGTTGATGATTCCAACAGGGAAATCATATTCACTAAGCCTGGAGACAAAGGTTAAGAGGAGAAGCACAAGGAGAAAAGGCAAAAGAAATGAACTCTGAACTGATTAGTTTCTGTGATATTTTTAAACTGCTTTCTTATTGTCTGATACAAAGCTTATTGTATATTTATCTGCTGCACATGATAATTTTTTTCCTGCCAGATATATGTTTTCTTGCTTTGTAAATTTTTGTTTCATTATAAGTCTGTAATTAGTGACCTCACCCAAATAGGGGGAGATTGTTAGATCCCTAGTATGATTTGTGCTAGGTTCACTAAGTTAGGATCTTATGACCCAACATGTATAGCCAGGGTCATGTACGAGTCTTAGAGTATAGGCCAAGTCCTTAGAGTCAACACTACATGGACCAGCCATCAACAGACTGCATAAAGACTCAAGACTTAGAGAAATTTCAGAGACTCAGAAAATGAGTTTGACGTTCGTCGAACTCAGGTCGAAGAAAGCCGTGCTCAGTTCGACGATCTCAGAGAAAATTCTCTGAGCTGAGCTCGACGAACTTGGGACTCAAGTTGACGATTTATGGACACTACTTCAACATTTCAAGTCCAGACTTTCTCTGAACTCTACTCGACGAACTTGGTATTCAGGTCGACGATATATGGGTATTCTACTTCAACATCTTATTCCAGAAACCAGTAAATATTCTAAGTCCAGGATCATACTCCATTCGACGAATTCACCTTCTCAGCTCGACGAACTTAGACCACATTCCTGGCAAGACTTATCTAGCAGTCGAAGTTCTCAGGTCAATGATTTCTGGCAACTCCACTTCAACACTTCTTTCCAGAATATTCTAAGTCCAGAAACACTTTGCTGAACTCCAATCGACGAACTTACATTATTAGCTCGACGAACTTCATGTACATAATTGGCAAGGCTCTGGAGAAAGCAGTTGTCTGTTCTATGGTCGACGATCTTGGATCTCAGCTCGACGAATAACCATTATCTGGTCGACGAACTTGACTTCTCAGCTCGACGAACTTTGGACCCAGATCGACAAATTATGTGAAGAATCAGACTTAGTTATTTTCATTCATCTGTCCTTATTCTATGACAAGAATTCTTGAGTAATCAATGCTAAAATATTCTCTGAATACTACCGTTAGAAGCAAGCATTGATTACGGTCTTCATCAGGATTATTGGTTCCCGTTTTTCAATGGGACAGTTGGGGAAATCATCCAATGCAAAATATTCTCCAGGCCGTCAGCAATGAATACAAAAGAATTTCAAATTTCAAAAAGAAGATAATATGGAATATACAAAAAGAGTTTTCCATCTCTTTCTTACATAGACACATAGAGAGACAGACAGTCAGTCTGTTAATCAAGAATCTTCTACTGCTCTCCCTCGACAACTCTTTGAGACAAAAAGAAAAAGGAAGCTGATACAGAAAAACAAGCCATAACTGGAGAAAGTGCATCAAGCTGAAGAAGAAGAAGAAGAACAACCAATCCAAATCAAGAGTCTTCTTCTGTCTTCTGCCAGTACTCTTCAAAGGACAACAAATCTTTTATCTGTCAAGAAGTTCCTGGAGTTCATCTGGTTAAAACAACAGTCTGAAGGCTAATCACCCTGAAGCAAAGTTCTATCTTTCCTGAACCATTTAACATCTCAGGGAGAGCCTTTGCTAACATCAAATCCACAAAAGTCTTCTCAGTTGTTTTGAGAAAGAGAAGACATAATCAATCTCTCACCCCCCCCCCCCCACTGTATAAAGGGTTCTTAACTCCCTTCCAAAGTTATTCCTGGTTGCAAGTCACCTGATCAAAAGACTTGAGGTTTGGTTTTTGAGCACCTGATCAAAAGCTCATTGGTGTCAGACACCTGATCAAAAATCTGAGTGGATTCCTACCAGGGTATTAGAAGAGTGGATGTACCCAGTGAAAGTTTATAGTTGCCTACCTAAATCACCTAGAGAGGGTGAATAGGTGAATTGAGCGTCTTTTTGTGGAATAAAAAATTACAAACCAAATCACAGATCTATCTACCAATCAAACACAGACGAGGCAAGATTTATAGTGGTTCCCTAACCTTGGGTACATCCACTTTCCCTCACCGATCTAGCAATACACTAGACTCGGCTACTCCACTATCTCGGATTGAAAATCAATCCTACCCTCGGAACAACGTTCCTACAATCTCGATCCACAAAACGGATCTACACTCGGAAGGTAAAACTTCCTACCATCTCGGAGTCAAAAGCTCCTACACTCGGAGAAATCTCTCCTACAATAATGAAATAAACTTTGTAAAGAAATACAAACAGTGATTCCTTATTCAGATCTGCAACAATCGACCAGAAATTTCTTCTTCTAGGCTTTGCAGCTTTTTCAGAATGATGAAGAGAAATCTTGAGAAGAATGGAACCTGCCTGTGGAGGGAGAGGGGTTGGGGTGCTTGGGCTGCAGCCCGGTAGCGTCACCTAGAGCGGAGCCGTTACATCGTCACGTTGGATCGGCTAGGGGCGTTACAGTACGGCTGCAAAACTTCTTAAAAAATAATCTTCTTAGAATTATTAGGGTTTGTCGGTTTAGACAAGACTATTTATAGGATCAGAAAAGATTAGACATAATTGAGTCATTATGAGAGACACGTGGACCAATCACGTCAAAGTTTATGAATAAGACCGTTAGACTGAACTTAAAGAATTTTCGGAAAAGTCAAAGTAAAATACTCGAGATGTAACAGACTACTCGAGTACATGCAGCACTACTCGAGTAGGTAGAAGATGGCTACTCGAGTATATGAGGAGAACTACTCGATAGAGTATGAGATGATTACTCGAGTACGTGGACTCAACTACTCGAGTAAATAAGAAGAAAAGGAAACAGCTACTCGAGTAACAAGAATAATATACTCGAGTACCTAAGTACTTACACGAGAGGTGGAGTAAATTACTCGAGTAAAAGAAATACTACTCGAGTATATCTGAATGAACTACTCGAGTATATAAGAAACTACTCGAGACAATGACTTAGAAAATTTATGGAACTGGAAAACAGCACTACTCGAGTATAGAAGTTGAACTACTCGAGACGAATAGAACTACTCGAGTATATCGAGATGACTACTCGAGTAATTCACTTAGAGAAATTTTCTGGAATGGAATTATGGGTTACTCGAGTATAAACACTAGACTACTCGAGTTGTAGATGAACTACTCGAGATAAATGGAACTACTCGAGTATATAAGATAAAATTACTCGAGACAGAAAATAAAACTACTCGAGTATTATACAGAGCTACTTGAGTATTTAACTTAGAAAATTTTGAGAAGAGAATTTCTGTAAAACCCGAGAGGAGAAAAGAAACTACTCTAGTAGTTGTCTTAACTACTCGAGAGACATAATTGACTACTCGGGATATATCTTAACTACTTGAGTAAGAGTATTATTACTCGAGTATGAACCCAGTAACTTACTCGAGTAAGTAAAGAACTACTCGAGTACTTTACTTAGGAAAATTTTCTTGACAGATTTTTCTTCTTCTAAGGGATGACCAGCATCAAGTCTTTTCACATAGTCCTAGAGCTTGAATATGAAGTGTATCCCAATAGAGAGGCTACACATGAGTCAACACCTTGGAGCACACAATGAGGGATTATATTGTATGGTCCTGTGTTTGGTGACACATTGTAGACTGACATTGGTCTACACTTCCCATAAGATTCCTGCAAACACATAACTCAAACCAAGCATCAAATACAACTTAATTCATCTTAGTTCAAGGATGACTTCATCAAATCTGGGTTAGTGTGGATACAATACTCAACAATCTTCCCATATTTGTAGAAGTCATAACCCTTTACACTAAGGTGAATTATAGACATAAAAAGAATGCTAAATATATAAAGCAGTGTAAGCAAGCATAAGAACTATAAAAATTTTCTAGATATTATTTTACCAATCCCTCCCCCTTTCTGACTTCAACAGATATCTTGGTAATAGCATCTTCTTTGAAGAGTCCAACTTCTTCACAAATCTTCACCTTGGTTGCTTCAGCTCTTCTGTCCAATTCCATCTTTGAGCCTTGAGCCTTCTTGAAAGTCCATCTTCTCTAGTCTTCTTTGTTGAGCATCCCAAGTTCTGTTTTGAAGAATGAGAACTTGGTATCATCCAACGGCTTCGTAAAAATGTCTGCAATTTGCCTATCTGTAGAGACATATTGAAGGTCTATGTCCCCATGCTCCACATGCTCCCGGATGAAGTGATACCTTAGCTCTATATGCTTTGTCCGGCTGTGTGAGACTGGGTTGTTGGCTATTGCTATTGCACTGGAAGAGTCGCAAAATAATGGAATCTTTTCAAACTTCATGTTTTAGTCCTTAAACTGATTCTTTATTCAGAGTAATTGTACAAAGCAACTACCTGCAGAGATGTACTCTGACTCATCCGTTGAGATTGCCACACTGTTTTGCTTCTTGCTACTCCAGGAGATAAGTCTCTTCCAAAGAATTGACATGTCCCGGAAGTGCTTTTCTTGTCATCTTTGCTCCCTGCAAAATCTGCATCTGAAAATCCTATTAGTTCGCTGTCATTACTTCTTGGGTACCATAAGCCAAGATTTGGTGTACCTTTAAGGTATCTCAAAATCCGCTTTGCAGCAGCGTAGTGAGATTCCTTAGAGTTTACCTGAAATCTAGCACAGACACGGGTTGAGAACATTCTGTCAGGTCTACTTGCCGTAAGGTAGAGCAAGGATCCAATAATGCTTCTATACTTGGTTTCATCAAAAGGTTTCCTTTTTTCATCCTTGTCCAGAGACATAATTTAACCCATTGGAGTCCTCATCAAGATTGCGTTCTCCATTCCGAATTTCTTGATCAGCTCTTTGGTGAACTTGGTCTATGAGATGAAAATTCCATCTTCGGACTGTTTCACTTGAAGCCCTAAGAAATACTTCAGCTCGCTCATACTGCTCATTTCAAACTTCCCTTGCATAAGTTTTGAAAACTTCTTGCAGAGGTTGTCATCAGTAAAGCCAAAAATAATGTCGTCGACATAGATTTGCACTAGCAAAATCTTGCCTTTAATTTCCCTAAGAAATAATGTCTTGTCTATCTTTCCCCTTGTGAACTTGTTCTCAAGTAGAAAGTTAGACAGCGTCTTATACCAAACTCGAGGAGCTTGTTTCAGGCCATATAACGCTTTATGCAGTAAATAAACGTAATCAGGAAAGTTAGAATCAACAAAACCTGGAGGTTGTTCCACATACACCTCTTCCTTTATGTCACCATTAAGGAAGGCAGACTTCATGTTCATTTGGTAGACAGTGAAGCCTTTGAGTGCACCATATGCTAGGAATAACCTTATGACCTCCAACCTTGCCACTGGAGCGTATGTCTGGTCGAATTTGATTCCTTCTTCTTGACGATAGCCTTTTGTGACAAGTCTGGATTTGTTCTTTACAAACGTTCCATCCTCGTCCATCTTGTTCTTGTAGACCCATTTTGTCCCAATGACATTCTTACCTTTGGGTCTTGGAACAAGCTTCCATACTTTGCAGTGCTTGAACTGGTTTAGTTCTTCTTCCATCGTCATTATCCACGATGCATCTGAGTTTGCTTCCTCAAACTTCTTTGGTTCAACCTGCGAGAGAAAACTTAAATATAGATTCTCATTAGTTGAACCTCTATGAGTTCTGACACCATCCCGGGGATCTCCTATGATCTGGTACATGGGATGATCCTTCAGATGTCTGAGCTCTAGAGTCCTTGCATCTGGATTATCTTCTATCACCGGAGTGACTTCTTCATCTTGCATGACTTCTTCATCTTGATCATCAGCCTCTCCAATAGGGGTTGGAGTGGTGATTTGATGAACTTTTCACCTTTATCTTCGGACGGTCCATCCAAGCTAATTTCTTTCAGCTTTGCACTTGCATCTTCAATAAGCACACTAGAGAAGTTGTTTTGCAGCAAACTTGTCTCATCAAATACAACATGTATCGATGCTTCCACGACAAGGGTTTTTCTATTAAAGATCTTGTATGCTTTACTATGGCTACTATAACCTACAAAAATACCTTCAAAACTCTTTTTGCTAAACTTTGTAGTATGATACTTGCCATTATTGAGCACGAAGCATTTACTGCCAAAAATTCTAAAATATGAGGCTGTCAGTTTCCTGCCCTTCAGAAGTTCGTAAGGTGTCTTATCGTGGTTTTTGTTTATGAGGGCTCGATTTTGCATATGGCATGCAGTGTTGACGGCTTCAGCCCAAAAGTACTCCGGAAGTGAAGCATCACTCAACATGGTCCTGCAAGCCTCTATGAGCGTTCTATTCCTTCTCTCGGCCACTCCGTTCTGTTGAGGAGTACGAGAAGAGGAAAACTCATGAGAGATACCTAGGCTTTCACAAAATTCTGTCATGGCCCCAAACTTGAACTTTGTTCCATTGTCACTTCTGATTTTGACTATGGAGCAGTTGTACTCGTTATGAACTTGCCTGATAAAATTAGTAAAGATGTCGAAGGTATCTGACTTGTGTTTCAAAAAGAACACCCACGCAAAGAGCAAGTAATCATCAATAATTACTAACGTATAATCCTTACCTCCCAAACTTACAATTTGCAGTGGAACAAATTAGTCCATATGCAGTATATGAAGACATCTATTAGAATCCTTGCCAATAACGCTTTTAAAGATAGCCCTTGTGCTTATCTTTTAAACATGCATGACAAGGTCTATCTTTGACGTACTTGACATTTGAGGCATCACGTACTAAGTTCATTGAAAATAACTTATTAATAGTTTTGGAATTAATATGTGCTAGTCTCTTGTGTCATTGGTCACCAAGCGACGCCCTATCTTTTGCTAAAAAGCACACTGGTGTCGAAGAATCTATACAAATGAAATTCAAGCAAAATATGTTTCTGCTTCGAGTACCGGATAGAATCGTTTACATATTGTCAACAGATTTTATCAAGCACTTATCAGCGTGAAACTCAACTATGTATCCTTTATTGTAGAGTTGGCTTATTCTTATAAGGTTATGTTCCAAACCTTCAATGTAAGCCACATCTGAGAATGATACATTACCGTTCGTAATCATACCGTAGCCTTTAGTGATTCCACGGTCTGAACCTCCAAAGATGACCTTCGGTCCGTTCACGACTGGAGTAAAGTTCTGAATTAGGCTTCTTGTCCCGATCATATGCCGAGAGCATCCACTGTCCAAATACCAGATTGGCGTTTCGATGTCCTTTGGACATACCTGCAATCACAATCAGTTTGCCTTAGGAACCCAAATATGTTTGGATCCTTGGTCTCGGGTTAGAACACTCCCCCTACGAATATTAGCATTAGGAGTGGTCTTCCTCATATTGCCAACATGTGGGGTTGCAGTATTTCTGGGATTAAACCAGCAATCAATGGCAAAGTGACCAATTCTGCCACAACACCAACAGTCAAATTTATTGTATCTTCGCCTTAAGTTCTCCTGCTTGACCTTTTGGAATTGTGGTCTAGCAGGGGCAGCATTCTTGGAGGAAGATGCCTCATGATGATAGAAATCACACGGCTTCTTCTCCTTTACAGGATTTTCTACAACAGGTTTTGCCTTTGGTGCCTTCTTGAAGTTATGCCCATGATTGAAAGGGACATAGCTCTGAAGAATGACTTCTTCATAAGGTGCCTTAAAGACACTTTCGCCAAAGTGTTTGGGTCGAGTCCATCCTTTATAACGGGACTTTGGCTCTACATAGGTAGGCCTAGCAAAGTGCATGTAGGATGAGTCAAAATCAAACTCATTTGAAGGAAATATAACCTTCTTGAACGTGGTCTGATCTTGAGGGTCTTTCCCCTTCTCTTTGTCTAAGGACTTTTTGGCAGCTTTATTCTTCCGTTGAGCCTTATTTCTCCTAGAGGATTTACCAGGAGCTTCTTCATGGCCTAATCCAGCACCCTTGGCCTTAGCTGAGAATTCAGCAACGAATGGAAGAACTGTCTTGGGCTTCGAGAAACTTTCAACTAGTTTCTTTTCAGCAGCAAGTTGGGCTTCCAGCTCTTTGATGATTTTCTCTTTAAGGTCGAGGTGCTCAAGAGCTTTGTTATATTCTTCAATAGTATTATTGAAGTTCTCTTCGAGCGAGTCAGTCTTTGTGACTTTCTCTCTCAAGACGCTCTCTTCTGCTTTGAGAGACTTTATCTCTTTAGCCTGAGTTTCACGACTCGGCGACATTTGTCGTAAGCCATGATTAACTCCTTATACTGGGCCATGAGTTCTGACACATCGTCAGAAGAGCTATCCTCACAATCATGTTCTGAAACTTCAGAATCAGAAAGAGGAGTGTGAGAGTTTACCTTCCCAGTGAACTGGGGCTCTTTTTTGTCATCTATTTGAGCCATGAGTCCAAAATAGGCTTCTTCTTCTTCACTCAACTCAGATGAGTCAGAGTCACTAAGTGTCTTGCCCTTTTTGGCCATCAAGCTTTTCTCTGTCCTCTTCTTGTTGTGCGAGGACTTCTTTTCTTCTCTTCTACCACTCTCCTTCTTGTGAAGGCAGTCAGCGATGACGTGCCCTGTCTTATTACAACAATAACAAATAATGTCAGTCACAACATATTTGTTCTATTTAGAACTATACCTGTCATGGATACATGATCCTTTTCGTTGACGATCACCATCGTATCGTGATCTTCTATAGGAGTCATCCTTGTCTTTCCATTGCTTCTTCTTGTTCAAGAATTTCTTGAACTGTCGAGAGAGCAGTGAGAACTCTCCTTCTGATAGTTTAGAGCCTGAGGTGCTTGGCTCTGAGGTTTTTTCTTCACTAACTTCTTGTGCTGGAGTAGGAGGAACAACCTTTCTCTTCTTAGAGGTGTCTGCCTTTAAAGCAATGGACTAATCTTTGAATGCAGACCTGCTCTTCTCTTCTACAGCCTTTCTGGTGTTAAGTTGAAGCTCATATGACATAAGCTTCCCGAAGAGATTCTGAGGATCTGTCTCGGCCAATTTTCCAAACTCCATTATGGCACAGACTTTGTTATCTCATTCCTTAGTTAGGGATCTCAAGAACTTATCATTTAATTCTCCACTAGTGAAGACTCTGCCATAGACCCTTAGCCCATTCACTATCTTGAAGAAATTCTCAAAGGTGTCAGCAATGGTATCTTTGTTTCCTTGTCGGAAAGCTTCATACTTCTGATTAAGAAGGGATCTTCTATCATCCCTCACTTCTTCTGTACCGTCCATTAAGGTAACTAGTGACTGCCACATCTCCTTCGTAGACTGGCAGTGAATCAGGTTTGTAGGATTGAATCATCAACTACACTTGCTATAATATTTTTTGCCTTTTTGTCCAATGAGACAAGTGCAATCTCATCCTTATCTAGATCCATGAGTTTATTTGGGACTTTCTTGGTTGGATCTATAGTGGAGATTGTCATGGGAATATAAGGACCTTCTTCAACTATCATGAAGATCCTTGGATCCATAGCTTCCATAAAGAACTTGATTCTCTCTTTCCACATGGGAAAATTATTTTTGGTACATAGATGAAGCTTGGCAAAATCTATAGCCTTGTCCATCTTTGGTAGATCTCAAAAGACAACTATTGAAGGATATGATCAAGGTGTTAACCTTTTAACGATCAACCTCCCTCTGATACCAATTGAAAGTTTATAGTTGCCTACCTAAATCACCTAGAGGGGGTGAATAGGTGAATTGAGCGTCTTTTTGCGGAATAAAAAATTACAAACCAAAGCACAGATCTATCTACCAATCAAACACAGACGAGGCAAGATTTATAGTGGTTCCCCAACCTTGGGTACATCCACTTTCCCTCACCGATCTAGCAATACACTAGACTCAGCTACTCCACTATCTCGGATTGAAAATCAATCCTACCCTCGGAACAACGTTCCTACAATCTCGATCCACAAAACGGATCTACACTCGGAAGGTAAAACTTCCTACAATCTCGGAGTCAAAAGCTCCTACACTCGGAGAAATTTCTCCTACAATAATGAAATAAACTTCGTAAAGAAATACAAACAGTGATTCCTTATTCAGATCTGCAACAATCGACCAGAAATTTCTTCTTCTAGGCTTTGCGGCTTTATCAGAATGATGAAGAGAAATCTCGAGAAGAATGGATCTGAACCTTCTTGGCTTCTCACAATCGATCTAATCAGAGGATGAGGAGTTGATCGAATCACGATCAGGAGAGCCTTATTGATCTGAATCCTCAAAAGATGAAACCCTAGCTGGTCGGGAATCAGCGACGGCGGCGACAGTTTTCTTTTCTTGGAGAGAGAAAGAGGAAACAGAAATTATTTTTTGGAGTACGGCTGCAAAACTTCTTAAAAAATAATTTTCTTAGAATTATTAGGGTTTGTCGGTTTAGACAAGACTATTTATAGGATCAGAAAAGATTAGACATAATTGAGTCATTATGAGAGACACGTGGACCAATCACGTCAAAGTTTATGAATAAGACCGTTAGACTGGACTTAAAGAATTTTCGGAAAAGTCAAAGTAAAATACTCGAGATGTAACAGACTACTCGAGTACATGCAGCACTACTCGAGTAGGTAGAAGATGACTACTCGAGTATATGAGGAGAACTACTCGAGAGAGTATGAGATGATTATTTGAGTACATAGAGTCAACTACTCGAGTAAATAAGAAGAAAAGGAAACAGCTACTCGAGTAACATGAATAATATACTCGAGTACCTAAGTACTTACATGAGAGGTGGAGTAAATTACTCGAGTAAAAGAAATACTACTCGAGTATATCTGAATGAACTACTCGAGTATATAAGAAACTACTCGAGACAATGACTTAGAAAATTTCTGGAACTGGAAAACAACACTACTCGAGTATAGAAGTTGAACTACTCAAGACGAATAGAACTACTCGAGTATATGGAGATGACTACTCAAGTAATTCACTTAGAGAAATTTTCTGGAATGGAATTATGGGTTACTCGAGTATAAACACTGGACTACTCAAGTAGTAGATGAACTACTCGAGTCAAATGGAACTACTCGAGTATATAAGATGAAACTACTCGAGACAGAAAATAAAACTACTCGAGTATTATACAGAGCTACTTAAGTATTTAACTTTGAAAATTTTGAGAAGAGAATTTCTGTAAAACCCGAGAGGAGAAAAGAAACTACTTGAGTAGTTGTCTTAACTACTTGAGAGCCATAATTGACTACTCGGGATATATCTTAACTACTCGAGTAAGAGTATTATTACTCGAGTATGAACCTAGTAACTCACTCGAGTAAGTAAAGAACTACTCGAGTACTTTACTTAGGAAAATTTTCTTGATAGATTTTTCTTCTTCTAAGGGATGACCAGCATCAAGTCTTTTCACATAGTCCTAGAGCTTGAATATGAAGTGTATCCCAATAGAGAGGCTACACATGAGTCAATACCTTGGAGCACACAATGAGGGATTACATTGTATGGTCATGTGTTTGGTGACTCATTATAGACTGACATTGGTCTACACTTCCCATAAGATTCCTGCAAACACATAACTCAAACAAGCATAAAATACAACTTAATTCATCATAGTTCAAGGATGACTTCATCAAATCTGGGTTAGTGTGGATACAATACCCAACACCCAGGTTGGGGACCACTATAAATTTTTTGTATTATCTGGTTGCACTTTTCTTTTGTTTCTTGTTGTGGCTGTGCTAGTTAGGATAGCTGTGTTAGTATTTAATTAGTTTATATTCTACAACACCTGTGGTAGATTAACTTAACTTAGGGTAGTTTAATTCATAAGTTTTATTTGTAGCAAAAATTTGTAAAGTATTGTAAGGATACTCTATTCACCCCCCCCCCCCCTCTAGAGTATTCCAGATCTAACCACTCACTTTCACTGGAGTTCGCTGGTACAGGCGGACTGGATCCAGTGTCCGCCAATAAGTGCAGACTGGTCCTTATGACCAGTGGTGTGGACTTGGTGGGTCTGAACCAAGTCCATGTTTAGCTCAGTCCGGGGAGATCGCGCAGTGAAGTGCGGACTGCTTCTCAGTCGCCAAGCTCGATAGAAGTGAATGTGCCTTGGTTGTGAGTTTAGGGATGAGTGGACTGGAGGTTGTGTCCGCAACTGTGTGCGGACTGGAGCTGGAGTCTGCGGAGTCCGGTAAGTGTCTTGGTAACAAGGCTATGGACTTAGGGTATGCGGACTAGTGTAGTCTGCGAGATAGGCGGAGTGGAGAAGTCTGCAAGGTATGCGTACTGGAATGTCTGCTGGGATATGCAGGATAGAGCTGTCCGCAGTATGGGCGGACTGAAGCAGGGTGTCCGTTGAGTCCGGCAGGTGCCTTTGTGGAAAATCCATGGGCTCGGGATGTGCGGACTATAGTCGGGTGTCCCCTGAGTCCGGCAGGTGCCTTGGTGGCAATGTTGTGTGCTCGGGATAAGAGGGTTGGTGCTGTGTCTGCGGAATGGCCGACTATTGCTGCGGAGTCCGGCTGTGGTTGTCCTAGCTTGGCCCTTGGCGATAAGGCGGACTGGTGCTGCTGTCCGGCCTTGGTGATGGCTTGGCGGTTTGGTCTTTGGCGATAAGGCGGATTGGCGATTGTGTTCGGCCTTGGAGAAGCTAGGCGGGCTGGCTATCTTGCATAGGTGCGGCGGACTGGTATATATCCGCGGACTGCGAAGAAGTCTTGGTGCAGGATGTGGCGGTAATCCTATCGGCTAGGGCGGTGACCATACTCATCATCGTGTCTATAAATAGGACCCCTGTCACATCAGGAATAGTAACCTCCATGCGTAAGTGAGTACCTTGAGCCCACAACAGTTGCTGTGGACTGAACCTTTATGTCCACACGGTTTGATTGAGTTGACCGGGTTTTGCTGTGCAGGTTGTGCAGATAGCGCTGGAAAGACAAGACTTGGCTTTGATTGCGGTCAGGGACAGTGCGGACTCTGCGGTTAAGCAACGGGCGGTAAACAGCAGGTCGTAGACAGCGACCAGACGGTCTTCTCTTTGGCAACTGGGTTTGGGGTTCAATAAGTCGCCTGCTTCAGGCGGACTGTTCTTTTCAACATCACTGCTTGTGCGGTCTGGCGGCTAGGAGACCTCACGGTCAGGCGGCTTGCAGATCGGTGGTTAGAGCTAGCATTGGAATAAGGGGTAGTCCGCGCGCATGGGTTGTGGTCTGGCGACCTAGCGGACTGAGTGGACTCCACAGCAGTAGACCGGCGGCTTGGGTGTTGAGTCCGCGCGGCTTGTTTTTCTTGTCTTGTTTATTGTAGTTCTCTGCTTTCCCTTGGGTGATTGTTTGGTGAAACATGTCTCGCCATGTATATCTCGCTGTGTAAAGAAGTTAGCTGTGAATCAATAGGACTCTTGTGCTGCATGTGTTGCTGGTTTATTGACTTCAGTTGAGATAACCCCTTCTCACTCCAGGTTCCAGGGAATTTCCGCATGATCAAGGTGTGAACTGGATAGTTCTGAGAATATTAATTTGGCTTTATGCTATCTTGCTGACCACCTGGAGAAAATTCAACGTGGTAGTAGTGCCAGGTTGTTGAATTTTAACATGGTATCAGAGCCAGGTTCAGTTGCTTGAGCAGTGAACTTGGTCTCGGAGCTGGTTGGAGTGTAAAGCAGTGATCAACTGAAGTAGTTGTTGCTATTGTAAAGAGGTAACCCGTGGTTGAACCATGGCAGTGGAAGAAGCAAGTTGTCTTGGAGTTTATCTCCTTACAAAGATGAACTTTGATAGGTGGAAGTCTTGTATGGAAAGCTTTCTTCTTGGCGAGGAACTTTTGGAGGTATTATGCGGAGCAGAAAGACAAGAGGCTACTACTGGCAATGCTGAAGAGATGAGAGCTTGGAAGGAGACAAATGCAAAAGCAGAGTCTATTCTCAAGCAGGTGATCTCATCGGAGCTCTTGGACCATATTAGTGGATGTTGGTCAGCTGCAGAGGTTTGGACTTCCCTTGATGGGTTGTTCAGGAAGGAGGTGAAGGTTACTGCAGAGGATGGTCCTTCTACTTCATATCAGCAAGAGAGGAGTGTTTCTCCTAGGCGTGATGGGAAGAGGAAGGAAGGACCAAGTTGCTATAAATGCAAGCAGCATGGTCATCTCAGGAAAGAGTGAAAGGTTGTCTTTCTCTCGACGAACGTAGATTATGTTGGAGGAAAGGAGAAGAACTTTGTTGGGTCTTCAACAGGTTCGGGTGTTGATCGGATGAAGGCCAGTGATAGTACAGCTATCTGGCATGAAATACTGGGGCATGTAGGGGTGGACAAGCTGAAAGCAATGGCGGAAAGAAAACTCGTAAGAGGCTTGCCTAGATTGTCATCTTATGATGTTGGTCAGGAGTGTGTGGGATGTCAGCAAAGTGAAGCTTATCGCTTCATGGTTGTTAAGGCACAATCCAGATGTAAAGCACCTTTGACGGTTGTCCATTGTGCTCTGGTTGGACCGACCGTCACTGCCAGTCTTGGAGGCAGCAGGTTCATGCTGATATTGGTTGATGACTATTCAAGGTATACTTGAGTATACTTCATGAAGAAGAAGTCCAACATGATGCGCTTGTTTGTATAGTTCAAGAGGCTTGTGGAAGGCCAGCTTGGCCTGAGGATCAAGAAGTTGAGGACAAGCATCGGTGGTGAGTTTGGCTCAACCGAGTTCACAAACTTTTGCAGGAAGCAAGGGATCCAAAAGGAGCTTTCTTGTGGACATACTTCACAGCAAGGCAGTATTACAGCTCGGATGATTCGTTGGTTAACGGAGATCTGCAGGTGTTGTCTTCAGAGTAAAGGCATTCCTAAGGCTCTTTGGGCAGAAGGGATGGCCTGTGCTGCTCATGTCATCAATCGGATGCCTCTTAGTCTGATCTATGTGAAGACTCCTTATGAGCTTATGTTCAGAGTAAAGTCCAGTGTGAAGCACCTAAGGGTGTTTGGATCTACTTGCTACATACACACTTCGGTTGCTCTCAAGACGAAGTTAGTCTTTGTTGGGTATGATGAGAAGAGGAGAAGATGGAGGTGTATGGATCCTGCGACGAAGAGACTCATCGTGTCGAGAGACGTTGTCTTCGATGAGTTGACATCGTATTTGGATAGCTCTTATGTGGAGCTAGATATGAGAAGATCAGATGGTGGGCTGAAGGAGGCTGCTGCTAAGGTTCAGTTGGAGCTTCCTGAGTCACCAGGAGCTCTAGGTTGTTCTAGCTCCGGGGCAAAGGCATTAGGGTCAGGAAGTAGGGGGAGCGATGCTCCAGGTACTTCTGGCTCGAAGGCGGAGGCTTCCGGTTCAGGAAGCAAGGGGAGAGATGTTCCAGGTAGTTCTTATTCGAGAGCGGAGACTTCTGGTTCTAGAAACAGGGGGCATTGCTCCATGTGCTCCTGGTTCCAGTGAGGAGGCATCTTGTTCAGGAAGCAAGGGGAGCATTGTTCCAGGTTTGCCCGGGAACAGAGCTGGTTCAGGAGCAGCAGAGGTGGTTAGCCGTGATCCGGTTCTTCGGAGATCGAAGAGAATCAGTAAGCCAGCAACTCGATATAGCAAAGGGAACACGGTGGACTTGGTCCCATGTTTCCTTTCAAGCCCTCAGGTCGAGCGAGTACCTTCTGGCTGTGATGACCCCACTAGAATCAAGGATGTGGTTAACACCAAGGCTGAAGAGGTGACTTCTCTCAGATGTAACGAGGCTTGGGCCTTTGTGCCCAAGGTAGTTGGTGATACTCCTGTGATGCATGAGTGGAGGTTGAAGCTGAAGAAGGCAGAGGGAAGCATGGCTCCTTTTGGGAGATGCTGGAGGGCTCCCCCATGGTCCATGATATGCGCGGCAAGGACTATGTCTTGGGCATTTCTTCGTAGATGCTATCGGAGGGACCAGGTGCAAGGTTATGGGAGCTGCTGGAGTTATTCACCACTGTTCACTTCAAGGGGAAGTGTTGAAATTTGTGAAGTGAAAGTGGGTGAATGGAGCACTTGTACCTATCCGCGCGAACTACGCGGACAGGGTTGGCAGACTGCTAGGTCGGCAGGGATGTTACAGACAGTTTGCTTTATTGCGGCCTGGGCGGTCTGTTCGCGCGGACTATGCGGACATCAGCGGCGGTTAGCCAGGTCGGCTTATGCTCAGCAGGCAGTTGGATCCCAGGAAGTAACCGGGCGGATAGAATCTCTATCCGCGGAGTCCGGCATGAAGCGGACTGAAGAACTGGAGCTCGGCAAACTGGTTTGGCAGTTGTCTTGGTCTTGCTCTGGTGCAGTGGTAGGTGGAAGCCGCAGAGACCGCCAGTCAGTGCGGACTGATACTGGAGTTCGCCAGTACAGGCGGACTGGATCCAGTGTCCGCCAGTAAGTACGGACTGGTCCTTGTGGCCAGTAGTGTGGACTTGGTGGGTCTAAACCAAGTCCATGTTTGGCTCAGTCCGGGGAGATCGCGCAGTGAAGTGCGGACTGCTTCTCAATCCGCCAAGCTCGACAGAAGTGCATGTGCCTTGGTTGCGAGTTTGGGGATGAGCGGACTAGAGATTGTGTCCGCAACAATGTGCGGACTGGAGCTGGAGTTCGCGGAGTCCGGTAAGTGTCTTGGTAACAAGGCTATGGACTTGGGGTATGCGGACTGGTGCAGTCTGCGAGATAGGCGGACTAGAGAAATCTGCAAGGTATGCAGACTGGAATGTCTGCTGGTATATGCAGGCTAGAGCTGTCCGTAGTATGGGCGGACTGAAGCCGAGTGTCCGATGAGTCCGGCAGGTTCCTTTGTGGCAAAGTCGTTGGCTCGGGAAGTGTGGACTATAGCCGGGTGTCCGCTGAGTCCGGCAGGAGCCTTGGTGGTAAGGCTGCGGGTTCAGGATAAGCGGGCTGGTGCTGTGTCTGCTGAATGGCGGACTGTTGCTGCGGAGTCCGGCTGTGGCTGTCCTGGCTTGGCCCTTGGCGACAAGGCAGATTGATGTTGCTGTCCGGCCTTGGTGATGTCTTGGCGGTTTGGTCTTTGGCGACAAGGAGGACTGGCGATTGTGTCCGGCCTTGGAGAAGCTAGGCGGGATGGCTATCTTGCACAGGTGTGGCGGACTGGTATGTATCCGCGGACTGCGGAGAAGTCTTGATACAGGACGTGGCGGTAATCCTATCGGCTAGGGCGGTTACCACACTCATCATCGTGCCTATAAATAGGACCCCTGTCACATCAAGAATAGTAACCACCATGCGTAAGTGAACAATACCTTGAGCCCGCAATAGTTGCTGTGGATTGAACCTTTGTGTCCGCGCGGTTTGGTTGAGTTGACCGGGTTGTGCTATGCAGGTTGTGTAGATAGTGCTAGAAAGCCAGGACTTGGCTCTGATTGCGGTCAGGGACAGTGCGGACTCTGCGGTTAAGCAACAGGCGGTAAACAGTAGGTCGCGGACAGCGACCAGACGGTTTTCTCTTTGGCAACTGGGTTCGGGGTTCAATAAGTCACCTGCTTCAAGCAGACTGTTCTTTTCGACATCACAGCTTGTGCGGTCTGGCGGCTAGGAGACCTCGCGGTCAGGCGGCTTGCAGATCGGCGGCTAGAGCTAGCATTGGAATAAGGGGTAGTCCGTGCGGCATGGGTTGCGGTCTGGAGACCTGGCGGACTGAGTGGACTCCACGGCAGTAGACCTGCGGCTTGGGTGTTGAGTCCGAGCGGTGTGTTTTTCTTGTCTTGTTTATTATAGTTCTCTGCTTTCCCTTGGGTGGTTGTTTGGTGAAACATGTCTCGCCATGTATGTCTTGCTGTGTAAAGAAGTTGGATGTGAATCAATAAGACTCTTGTGTTGCATGTGTTGCATATGTTGTTGGTTGATTGACTTCAGTTGAGATAACCCCTGCTCACTCCAGGTTCCAGGTAATTTCCGCATGATCAAGGTGTGAACGGGATTGTTCTGAGAATATCAATTTGGCTTTAGGCTATCTTGCTGACCACCTGGAGAAAATTCAACGTGGTAGTAGTGTCAGGTTGTTGAATTTTAACAGGCATATGCTGGCCTCCTGTGGCAAGACGCCTCTCGCGAGGTGGGGGACTCGCGAGAAGAACTTCTAATCATGTTGCCCGTCGGTTATTTTCTCACTCACCATATGGGAAAAAGGTGTTTTTTTACTTTCTTACCCCCAAGAGGGGATTTTACTCTTTTACCCCAGGTAATTTTACGCTTTTGCCCTTTGGGGTCTGCGTATAACCCTTTAGGACATCGGAGTTTGGCTGTTGATAGACCCAGCCTAGGGTATTTTGATAATTTCTGGTCAGTTCAGTTTGGTTATTGGCAGGTCGAACTCAGAGGCCTATAAATAGACCGATAAGGTGCCTTGAAGAAGGTTGTTGAACCCTTTCTTCTTCTTCCTCTAAGGCACCAAGCTCAACACTAGCTAGGAAGGGGAAGAAATTTTAATTCTTCCGGGTAAGAGGTGGGACCTCCAAGCTGAAGCACACAGTCTGTTTCTAGTTCCGAGACTCATGTCGAGAAGGCGGTTTGAGAAGTGTAGGTGTGAGCTGCAACTTTAGGTCCGAACTCTAGGTGAAGTCGGGATACTGCTTAAACATACACAAACATTTGGCCTTAGGGTCATATAAACTTGTTAATGTTACAATACATATGATTTCCATACTTCAGCACGCAGGTCGGCAACACATGAGAAGTAAAACAAGCACTCGGGCCTTTGAGGGCCAGTACAACATCAGGGCTTCAGCCTGCTATTTTTCGCTCGGCTCGCCAGCACCTGCACAGGTATAATCCACAAAGCTGTGGAAAACAAAAGGGAGGTCAGCTAAAGATGACCATGATGGTGTAACGACCCCGCCCCTTACTCAGGGTGGAGGTTCTCCTTCCCTGCAATCAAACAGTATATAGCAATATATATCTGTGAGAATGTGCAATTCAAGCACCATTCCACATATATGCACAACCACCACAAATACCTACACTTATAACCGCTCGTTTCGTGCTCTCAAGGCACTCTTTCGGCGTACTTCCTAACTCCCACCACCATCCTTAGTCCCAAACTAAGGCTTCACAATTTTTAGCATTCACCAATCAAAGACAATGTCAAGGACTCTCCCCAAGTCCATGACTATTGTCAGGTACTTTAGGAAATCTAGCCAAACGACAAGGTATAGGTATAGTTCAGCCACATCCCGTTGCTCAAATCTCCATGTGTCCAAGACAACGACACGGGTTGGCCCCCTCATTTCCTGTTCACAACATAACCAACGTTATGTCTCGCGGTTGGCACTCACGACGAACAAAGTTGGGCACAACAGGCTCAACAGCTTATCATGCTAGCCACCTAGTCCTCATGACACAGGCTTCGCAACCATCACATCAGCTCATTGGGAGCTACCGCCAGCGGTACTCACTACCGCCTGTAGATATCAACAGAACATTGATTCCATTGAAACTCTGGGTGTTTCCTTTAGTACACCTCCAGTATTCCATGCAGCATCATACACACCCCAAAACCACAAAAACTACATGTTTTCCATAGAGTCTTCTCCGGCATGCAAAAAAATGCATCATCAATCCAGACCAACTTGTCACATATGGGTTTCATACATCATGCTTATGCCCATATAGCGATCCAGGCTCTATATGCAGTTTCTATCGGGGATAATCCATATCAACCTGTTAGAAGTCTCACCTCCACCAATTAGTGGAGGAACCTTCATGTAACTATGCATATTAAAAGGACGAGCATGTCCTACTAATCAGGATAAAGATCATTACCCTCATCAATCATTTCGGTGCCATGAATCTGAGTTTGAGTCGGATGGAAAGGATCGCCTGGCTTTCCTCTCTATGAATCTTCAATCGGTTTGCGATTCCAATCTTGGAAGCTTCTCCAAAGCTTCTTTAATAGCTGGACCAGCTTCTACTTCCTCCTCTTCCTTTTCTCTTCTTCCTCTTCTTTGGTTTAGAGAGAGACTGTGAGAAGAGAAATGAGAAGTCTTTCCCCTTTCTCATACAGCTGAAGGAACACAGGATCAATTCAAGCCCTTGGATTCAAAATCCAAAAGAAAGAGACGGTTACGATTTAAATTGAAACTTTCTGTTTCAAGCGCTCTCGTCGGCGGTATCGCGCTACTGCAGGCGGTATCTCGGGAGGTGGTCGCTTGACCAAGTCAGCGGCACTTAACAACCACCTAACAACCAACTGACATGTGGTCACCTGCACGTGGCTCACTCCTTCCACGCGATATCGTCAGTAGTAGAAAACTGACTTTGCAGATCTGTCACCTGCATCAGTGTCAACTGCATCATCTGCATCGACTGCATCCGTGTCGACTGCATCGCTATCGCCAACGGTATCATGCTATTGCCAACGATAACAGAATGACTTCACCATTTTGTCGACTGCATCGACTACATCATTTGTTGACTGCATCGACTTCATCGACCTGACCACTACCGACAGGCAATATCGCTATCGCCAGCAATAGCTCCAAAAGCAATTTTGTTGTTTTTTAACTTATCTAAAATCTGGAGTGTTACAGCAAGACCAACTCCTCTTCTTGCCCTACTCCAAGGGGACGGCACAACTTCGCTCGATGTCGGTTGAGAGACCCGCCAAGACCAATCCCTTCGCACCAACAAAGACGCCAATCCCCAGGTGCAAACTCACCAACTAGCGCGGATCCTCAAATCCCAGCATGGAAGAGAAACAGTAATCCTGACCCTCGAGCCAGCAGCAGTGCATCAGGAGCTCCCGCAAAATCTTGGGTAATTTCCAAGGACTCATGACGAACCCAAAGAGTATTCCCCTATAACGGTAGTCTACCTTGTCCTCAGAAACAAGTCACTTCTTATTGCTCCTGACCAAGATCTGATCATTGGTGCAAGAGCTAACATTACTTCACTCACGAGAAAGCTGGACGGACATCCGATAACCATGCTCCCAAAAGAAACAAAGTACTCTCATAATCCCTGGTGTCCATATTGAGAAGAACTGCATGATCAGAACACCAAAAAATTAGTATATCTCCACCGCCTCCTCAGCAAGAAGGAACCAGAAACCAGCCTTCAAACACTCTTCAGAGATGGCAACATAGCCTAGAGGGATTCTGAGCATGCTCCTTCGGAAGCGGAATCCTTACTTAGACGCCCGCTAGGATACCAAAGCGCTTCCATCACGCGCCCACCTGGTCCTCGCTTAAAGTCGAAGGGAGACATATCGGCTTCTCCGGAACTGTGCACTTTGGTGCCTGAAAAAAATGAAAGTTAGCATAATGAACAATAAAGAAAAAATTCGAAGGCGTAAAGAGTCAACTCTTGACCCAAACAAGTGGCGCATGCGCAACGCCAGCACCGCAAGGCATGCACACTTGCTAATATGTAAAATTTAAGGATATATTTTCCCAATTGTACGAACTATATGAAAGTGTACCTATCATTTATAACATATGATATTTAAAATAAAATACTAAGTATATATTTCACGGGACTATGAAGTCTCATGAAAATTTACTAATATTTTTTTTAGACAAAAAAGAAGTTGGTTTTGTAAATTAAAAGATAAAATATAAAGAGCAAACCAACTTGCTGGAGAATCAATCTTAAATAAAGTAATTAGAAAATCTAATAATTCATAAGTGTTCGATGAAACTAATTCGGGCGTGGAGGTTCTCAAATTATAATAGAATGTCTCATGAGGAATACTATCAATTAATCTTAGGTTTATCAATTAAGATCTCTCGCGCAGTCGAACCTGCTAAACTTGCTTTACAAAGTGAATCATACTATTGGATTTGAATCAAATCAGGAATATTTATGTCATTCTCTCTCGAGGTGTCCATACAACTCCTTTCACCCTTGAGCGATCTCCTCATATGCACAAGTCTCTCGGCTAAATAGAATACAAATTGAAATTGGGTATTATATACTAGAAATATGAAATAAATAATTTAGAAATCAAAGCTGAATCGAGCTTTTTCATGCAAAGCTCGTGGGAAAAGAAATTACATAATTAATTTGCAAAAGAAATCTTCTGACATGCCGATGAAATTAGTTAGACATGATTAAAAGAAAAGATAATTTTATAAATAAAAAAGAAAATTACAAGGGCATGGTTTTAAAATCTATTATAGAAAATGAAAAATACAAGACAAATTAATTTGCATGAAATGGAATTACAATAAAAGTGCATAAAACTAAGCTAAAATTGATCTAATCAAAGCAAGGACTGGATGTATAACATCTTGGATCAACTGGCTTTTTATTGGAGAACATTTCAAGAGTCACACATTCTCGTCACGCCCATGATCAAAAGTGGGTACTTGAGAAAAACCGTCAAATTTATGTCGGGAAGCATTCTGGAGAAAACGCAATTTTTGTCCTGAAAGTGTTAACCCCGCCCTCAGGCAGTGGTGCATCAAAAAACATGGTTTGGGTTAGGCCCGGAAAAAGCTCGGCTAGACCCGATATCGAGCTAGCCTGCCCCGGGCCTAGACCATGTTTGAGGGCCTTACTAGGCGCCCATATAGATTAGCTGCCCGGTCAGGGCCTAGGCAAAGCCCTTAGATGCGCTGCCATACAGAAATGGAAACATAAGCTGTCATTATGCTGCCATGCAGGCTAGGCTGCCATTACGACAAAATGCTTATAAACAAAAAGTAAAAAGTAAAAAAAAAATATTAAGTTATTGTTTGGTCACAAATAAGCAGTTTTATGTGATCAAAATATTTTTGGTCACTAATTATTTATTTAGTGACGAAATATAAAATTCGTCACAAAAAATGTATCATTAGTGATCAAAATTTGTTAGACACAAAAATAATGTGACCAAAATTTGTTCGTCACAAAATTTTCATCGCTGAAGGTACGTTTCCTTGTAGTGAACCCCCATCCCCCGCCTCTCTCTTCCCTCTTTCTTAAAAAAAAATAAAGTCGGGTCTAGCCTGGTTTGGCCATGGGAGCCTTGGCCGGCCTCTCTTGGAGAGGGTGCCCAAGCCTAGCTAAAGCTAGGCCTGCGCCTAAGCACAAGTGCCAAAAGCCCTGCCCTGGTAAGTCCGGGCCAGCCGAGCTTTCTAGATAGGCCTACCATAAGGTCACGCCAGTTACATGGGGGCGCTACGTGGTGACACTTCTATAAATTGTAAATGAAAACGTTCTCATTCCGAAATGGGGTGGCATGTTCTGTGTTGAAATTTTCCGGATCTTGGAGTTAGCAGTGGTTATCTCAACAAAAGATAGTCACAACCAGAAACACATGCAACACAAGAATTTTTATTGATTAACAACAATCTTCTTTACAACGCGAGACATACATGGCGAGACATGCTTCACCAAAACCACCAAAGGGAAAACAGAGAACTACAAATACAAGACAAGACAAACAAGCCACGCGGACTCAAACACCAAGCCGCCGGTCTACTGCTGTGGAGTCCGCACAGTCCGCCAGGTCGCCAGACCGCAACCCAAGCCGCGCGGACTACCCCTTATTCCAATGCTAGCTCTAGCCGCCTGTCTGCAAGCCGCCTAACCGCGAGGTTGCCTAGCCGCCAGACCGTCAAGCTACGATGCCGAATAGAACAGTCCGCCTGAAGCAGACGACTTATTGAACCCTAAACCAAGTTACCAAAGAGAAGACCTTCTGGTCGCTGTCCGCGACCTGCTGTTTTCCACCTGTTGCTTAACCGCAGAGTCCGCACTGTCTCTGACTGCAATCAGAGCCAAGTCCTGGCTTTCCAGCGCTATCCGCACAACCTGCACAGCACAAACCGGTCAACTCTATCAAACCGTGCGGATACTAAAATCCAGTCTGCATCAACTATTGGCGGGCTCACTTACTGTTAATTTGCTCTCTCTGTTTCCTGATGTGACATGAGTCCTATTTATAGGCACGATGATGAGTGTGGTCACCTCCCTAGCCGATAGGATTACCGCCACATCCCACAACAAGAATAAGTGTATCCGCAAGCCCGCGGATACACATACCAGTCCGTCGTTGCCTGTGCAAGATAGCGAGTCCGCCTATGCTTCTCCAAGGCCAGGCACAACGCTAGTCCGCCCTGTCGCCAAAGGCCAAGCCAAGACCACCACAGTCGGACTCCGCAGCAACATTATCCGCCAATCCGCGGACATAGCTCCAGCCCGCTTATCCCGAGCCCACAGCCTCGTCACAAGGCAAATGCCGGACACAGCGTTCCAGTCCGCTCAGAATACGGACAGCTCTAGTCTGCATATCCCTCCAGACAACTCCAGTCTACATACCCTGAGTCCATAGCCTTGTCACCAAGATACCTACTGGACTCAGCGGATATTGCTTCAGTCTGCTTACACAGCAGACACCTCCAGTCCGCATATCCCGAGTCCACGACCATGCCAGCAAGGCAGCAGTCGGACTCAGCAGACCCACTTCCAGCCCGCACGCAGTTGCGGACACAATCTCCAGTCCTCTTCTCCCAAGCAACCAAGGCACACAGCTCTTCTGCCGAGCTCAGCGGACTGAGAAGCAGTCCACGCTCCACTGCGCGATCTCCCCGGACTGAGCCAAACATGGACCTGGTTCAGAACCAACCAAGTCCACACCACTGGCCACAAGGGCCAGTCCGCACTTACTGGCAGACGCTGGATCCAGTCAGCCAAACCCGGTGACCTCAGGCACCTGTCCGCACTGACTGGCGATCTCCGCGGCTTCCACTTGCCGCTTCACTAGAGCAAGACCAAGACTTCTGCCAAGCCTGTCTGCCGAGCTCCAGTTCTTCAGTCCGCTTCTTGCCGGACTCCGCAGATAGAGTTTCTATCTGCCCGGTTACCTTCTGGGATCCAGCTGCTTGCAGAGCATAAGCCAGCCTGGCTAACCGCCGCTGTTGTCCGCGTAGTCCACGCGAACAGACCGCCCAGGCCGCCATAGAACAAGCCGTCTGCACCAGCCCCGCCGACCTGGCTGTCCGCCAACCCTGTGCGCATAGTCCGCGCGGATAGGTTGCCCAAGTCTTCTATTGAACCACTTTTACTTCACAATTTTCAACACTCCCCCTTGAAGTGAGAAGTGGTGAATAACTCATGCAGCTCCCATAACCTTGCACCTGGTCCCTCTAATAGCATCTACGAAGAGATGTCCAAGACATAGTCCTCGCCCTGCATATCATGGACCACGAGGGAGCCCTCCAGCATCTCCTGAAATGAGTCATGCATCCCTCTACCTTCTTCTTCAGCTTTAACCTCCACTCATGCATCACAGGAGTTTCACCAACAACCTTGAGCACAGGGGTCCAAGCCTCGTCACCTCCGAGAGAAGTCACCTCCTTGATTCTATTAGAGTCATCATAACTAGAAGGAACTCGCTCGACCTGAGGGCTTACAAAGAAACATGGGACCAAGCTCGTTGTATTCCCTTCGCTATATCGAGCTGGTGGGTTATTGATCCTCTTTGATCTCCGAAGAACCTGATCATGGCTAACCACCTTCGATGCTCCTTCTAAACCAGCTCCATTCCCAGGCAAACTCGGAATAATGCTCCCCTTGCTTCCTGAACAAGACGCCACCTCACTGGAACCAGGAGCACCTGGAGCAATGCTCCCCCTGCTACCTGAACCAGAAGTCTCCGCTCTCGAACAAGAACTACCTGGAACATCGCTCCCCCTGCTTCCTGAATCGGAAGCCTCTGCCTTCGAGCTAGAAGTTCTTGGAGCATCGCTCCCCCTGCTTCCTGACCCTGACGCCTTTGCCCCGGAGCTAAAACAACCTGGAGCTCCTGGTGACTCAGGTATCTCCACCTGAACCTTAGCAGCAGCCTCCTTCAGCCCACCATCTGACTTGCTCATCTCTAGATCCACATAAGAGCTATCCCAATACGGCGTCAACTCATCGAAGACAACGTCTCTCGACACGATGAGCCTCTTCGTCGCAGGATCCACACACCTCCATCTTCTCCTCTGCTCATCATACCCAACAAAGACTAGCTTCGTCTTGAGAGCATCTGAAGTGTGTACATAGCAAATAGATCCAAACACCTGCAGGTGCTTTACACTGGGCTTCACCCCGAACATCAGCTCATAAGGAGTATTCACATAGATCGGACTAAGAGGCATCTGATTGATGACATGAGCAGCACAGGCCATTCCTTCCGCCCAAAAAGCCTTGGGAATGCCTTTGCTCTGAAGCCAACACTTGCAGGACTTCGTCAACCAATGGATCATCCGACCTATAACACCACCTTGTTGTGAAGTATGTCCACAAGAAAGCTCCTTCCAGATCCCATGCTTTCTGCAAAAGTTCGAGAACTCGGTTGAGCCAAACTCACCACTGATGCTTATCCTCAACTTCTTGATCCGCAAGCCAAGTTGGCCTTCCACAAGCTTCTTGAACTCCACAAACAAGCGCATCATATTCGACTTTGCCTTCATGAAGTATACCCAAGTATACCTTGAATAGTCATCAACTAATATCAATATGTACTTGCTGCCTCCAAGACTGGCGGTAACGGTCGGTCCAACCAGAGCACAATGGACAACCTCCAAAGGTGCTTTACATCTGGATTGTGCCTTATCAACCATAAAGCGATAATCTTAACCATGCTGACATCCCGCACACCCCTGACCATCGTCATAGGATGACAATCTAGGCAATCCTCTTATGAGTCTTCTTACCGCCATTGCTTTCAGCTTGTCCATCCCTACATGCCCCAGTATTTCATGCCAGATAGCTGCACTATCACTGGCCTTCATCCTATCTGCACCTGAACTTGTTGAACTCCCAACTAAGTTCTTCTCCTTACTCCCAACATGAGCTACGTTCGCCGAGAGCAAGACAACCTTGCACTCTTTCCTGAGATGACCATGCTGCTTGCATTTATAGCACCTTGGTCCTTCCTTCCTCTTCCCATCACGCCTAGGAGAACCACTCCTCTCTTGATGATATGAAGTAGAAGGACCAAACTCCGCAACAACCTTCACCTCCTTCCTGAACAACCCATCAAGAGAAGTCCAAACCTCCGCAGCTGACCAACATCCACTGATGTGGTCCAAGAGCTCCGATGAGATCACTTGCTTGAGAATAGACTCCGTTTTCGCATTTATCTCCTTCCAAGCTCTCATCTCTTTAGCATTTCCAGCAGTATCCTCTTGTCTTTCTGCTCCGCATACTACCTCCCAAAGGTCCTCGTCAAGAAGAAAGCTCTCCATACAAGACTTCCACTTATCAAAGTTCGTCTCTGTAAGGAGTTCAATTCCAAGACAACTTGCATCTTCCACTTCCATGGTTCTACCACTAGTTCTCTCTTCACAAGAGTAACAACCACTTCAGTTGATCACTGCTTATCCACTCCAACCTGGCTTTGATACCATGTTGAAATTTCCCGGACCTTGGAGTTAGCAGGGGTTATCTCAACTAAAGATAGTCACAACCAGAAACACATGTATCACAAGAGTCTTTATTGATTAACAACAATCTTCTTTACAACGCGAGACATACATGGCGAGGCATGCTTCACCAAAACCACCAAAGGGAAAGCAGAGAACTACAAATACAAGACAAGATAAACAAGCCGCGTGGACTCAAACACCAAGCCGCCAGTCTACTGCTGTGGAGTCTGCACAGTGCGCCAGGTCGTCAGACCGCAACCCAAGTCTCACGGACTACCCCTTATTCCAATGCTAGCTCTAGCCGCCAGTATGCAAGCCACCTAACCGCGAGGTCGCCTAGCCGCCAGACCGCACAAGCTGCGATGCTGAATAGAACAGTCCACCTGAAGCAGGCGACTTATTAAACCCCGAACAAAGTTGCCAAAGAGAAGACCGTCTAGTCGCTGTCCGCGACCTGCTGTTTTCCGTATGTTGCTTAACCGCAGAGTCCGCACTGTCCTTGACTGCAATCAGAGCCAAGTTCTGGCTTTCCAGCTCTATCCGCACAACCTGTATAGCATAAACCGGTCAACTCTATCAAACCGCGCAGATACTAAAATCCAGTCCGGATCAACTGTTGGCGGGATCACTTACTGTTCATTCGCTCTCTCTGTTTCCTGATGTGACATGGGTCCTATTTATAGGCACGATGATGAGTGTGGTCATCGCCCTAGCCGATAGGATTACCGCCACATCCCACAGCAAGAACAAGTGTATCCGCAAGCCCGCGGATACATACATCAGACCGCCGCTGCCTGTGCAAGATAGCCAGTCCTCCTATGCTTCTCCAAGGCCAGAAACAATGCCAGTCCGCCCTGTCGCCAAAGGCCAAGCCAAGACCACCACAGCCGGACTCTGCAACAACATTGTCCGCCAATCCGTGGACACAGCTCCAGCCCGCTTATCCCGATCCCACAGCCTCATCACAAGGAAAATGTAGGACTCAGCGGACACACCGTTCCAATCCGCTCAGACTGCGGACAACTCTAGTCTGCATATCCCTGCAGACAACTCCAGTCCGCATACCCTGAGTCCATAGCCTCATCACCAAGACACCTACCGGACTCAGCGGACACTACTTCAGCCTGCTTATACAGCAAACACCTCCAGTCCGCATATCCCGAGTCCACGACCATGCCAGCAAGGCAGCTGTCGGACTCAGCAAACCCAGCTCCAGCCCGCACGCAGTTGCGGACACAATCTCCAGTCCTCTTCTCCCAAGCAACCAAGGCACACAGCTCTTCTGCCGAGCTCAGCGGACTGAGAAGCAGTCCACGCTCCACTGCGCGATCACCCCGGAATGAGCCAAACATGGACCTGGTTCAGAACCAACCAAGTCCACACCACTGGCCACAAGGGCCAATCCGCACTTACTGGCAGACGCTGGATCCAGTCAGCCAAACCCGGTGACCTCAGGCACCTGTCCGCACTGACTGGCGATCTCTGTGGCTTCCACTTGTCGCTTCACTAGAGCAAGACCAAGGTTTCTGCCAAGACGGTCTGCCGAGCTCCAGTTCTTCAGTCCGCTTCTTGCCGGACTCCGCAGATAGAGTTTCTATCTGCTCGGTTACCTTCTGGGATCCAGCTGCTTGCAGAGCATAAGCCGTCCTAGCTAACCGCCGCTGCTGTCCGCGTTGTCACGCGAACAAACCTCCCAGGACGCCACAGAACAAGCCGTCTGCACTAGCCCTGCCAACCTGGCTGTCCTCCAACCCTGTCTGCATAGTCCGCGCGGATAGGTTGCCCAAGTCTTCCATCCGCCCACTTTCACTTCACAAGTTTCAACATTCAGCAACTTTTCTTGGATTAAAAGTTATAGCCATTTGGAATTCAGCAATTATCATTGTCTTTTTGTTGTTTTTGGATTATACACGCCCTTTATTCATGTCCTCTGGTTGCGCCGGGTTCTTAGAGGCATGGCTTGGTGAAACTTTTCGAAATTATAAGTGTTGTGGTCTGCTCGAGGCTCTTAATAGATCATGCATGCTAAACCGTTTTAGCACACTGAGCGGTCAAGCGCTCAAACAATCATGATTTCAAATAACGGTGAGAGAAAATCTTTTTTAGATGGAAAACCCACAATTAAGGTGAAAATTCAAGCTATCGATTTGTTGTCACCTAACATCCACTAGACAGAGTTTATTACAAAGCTTTACGAAGAAGGCAAGGACGACAGACCGCTCATCTTGTCGGAATGAAAGAGAGAGTGCTCAGCACGCGACCGGGCTCCGCACTTTTTTAGTGGTCTTGCTCCTTCGTGCGAAGGGGAGAATGCGAACTTGAGCATCTTGACGGGCTAGATTTGCTAACATTAAGAAAATCTGTTGCTTGCTTCAACACTACGCGGACGACCAAAGATAGTGAGTGACCCTTAGAGAGCTTGCCGCCCTCCAAGTGCTTGACGGAGTTTGGGACGACTTCGACCGTCTAGATGGACCTTGGTGGAGATCCTGCAGAGAGGAAAAGAGAAATGTAGCGAGAGAAGCGGGAAGGAGAGAGAAAGTTCAGAGTACACAAAAAGATCCAAATGAAGTAGAGAAGAGGTCTATTTATATAATTTAAAAAGGCGGTCCAGCAATTTTGCCCAGTAACTATCAGACGGACAAATAAGAATGCTCGAATTTGAGCAAGTGAATTGCCATTTTATGAGAAATGTTGACCATGTCCATGGGCCAATTAAAGGCCTACCTGGGAAAATAGGTGGCTCAATAGGCCCGGCGGCTGCCCCATTCGCCCTCATGCCGAGTGGCCAAGGGGGGCGGGCCAGACTTGGGGGAGGCTGGTCGAGGCCTCCCTTGGATCGGGAAGCCAATAGACTGCCGACCCTTGCATGGACGGCTGCAGCCAAGGCCATCTAGGTATAGGGCGGCCTAGGGGAGGCCGACCCTTGCAGAGTTGCAGGGTCGGCTGTGGTGCAGGCCGCTCATGTGTCGGGCGGCATTAGGGCTGCTGCCCCTTGTGGGGTTGGTCAAAACCGTGGCCGGCCCTCGCAGGGTCAGTTGGGGTCATGGCCGCCCTAGGATTGGAGGTCTTCCCTCGTGAGGTCGGCCGAGGACGCCCGTGCATCGGGCGACCTAGGGGCGGCCGGACTTTGCGGTGTCGGCCAAGGCCGAGGATGCCCGCGGGTCGGGAGGCTAATGGGTGGCCGACCCATGTGTGGCCGGCCGAGGCCACCCTTGTAACACTCCAAAGCCCAATTTGGGTTTCAGGTTGGGTGACACGGCCTGGGACATGGGCGTGTCCCAGGGCATGTCATGCTTGGGTTGAGTAGTTGGTCGAGTGGTCGACGAAATTAGGTCGATGAAGTTTTTGGAGGGAACACACCCGATGACACGGGCATGTCAGAGGGCGTGTCCCCCCTCCCCGGTCGACGAAATGCGCTCGATGATTGTCGAGTGGCGAGCAAAGGGAGTATACGTCCTGTGAAACGGGCGTGCCACAGGGCGTGTCCCTCGTGGGTTTCAGGCGGGATCGCATGTGTCGCTTGACACAAGTGTGTCCTGGTGTACACGGCCTGGGACACGGGCGTGTCCTATGGCCGTGTCCTTCTCGGGTGAGATGAGCTTGTGATGTGTGAAGTACACGGCTAATGGACACGGGCGTGTCGGGCATGACACGGTCATGTAGGGTGTGACACGGGCGTGTCACATGGCCGTGTACTGGTTGGAATTAAGTCGGTTGTCTACCGCTTAAGTGACACGGCCTGTCATACGGGCGTGTCACATGGTGTGTCAGGTCGTGTTCAGTTTATTTTGGGCAACTCTGAGCCATTCGTTTCCCTATCCTGGAGCCAAGTGTCCAATCAGCTTCCCTGTGGATATAAGGCCGAGAATGAGGATTTATTCCCTGATTCTCATTCTTCTTCTTCTTCTTATCACTTTCTAAGAGAGAGAAAGGGAGAGGGAGAGCTAAGGAGGAAAGGAGAAAGGGGAAATCAGCTGCTGTAGGAGATGCGGAGCGAAGATTTGAGATCGGATTCGTGAAGGCAAAGCCGAGGCGGTGATTTCCATCCGGCTAGTTCATGGCTTCGAAACGATCTTCAAGGGTAACGATCTCCTTCTTGGACATCGAAGTCCTTTCTTTATGCATGTGCATGGAATCCTCCACCAGGAGGTGGATCGCGAAAGTGATTACTTGGTTAAGTCTGCATCTAGAGCCGGAAGTGTGAGTAAGGCATAGGCATGCTGTGTGAAGCCTATCATTTTGGGTAAACCGGAGAAGACTCAGTGGATTTGATGATATGAAAGGTTTATGCTTTGTTGACTGGATGTATGGATGTCTGATTGTGGTTTATGGATGTATGGATGTCTGATTGTGGTTTATGGATGTATGGAGGCTTTGAGTAAGCTCCTGGTTGTGATGAGAGGTCGATTGGTGGCAATGCCTGGGAAGCCGCGTTAACCCGGCTTGCTGCACCACAAGGGTGGGTCGATCAGGAAATAGGTGAGGGGTCGATTGGTGGTAATGACTTGGGAGTCTCGTTAAACCCAGCTTGCTACACCACATTGGGTGGGTCGATCTGCTCTGGTTGTTTCTGTTTGCTGTGAGGTAGTACCTCTGAGTGGTATGGATGGAATGTCGCCAGTAGCGAGATTGGTGGACTAGGATTGAACCGCCGAGCCAACAAGTGAAGAACCTCAGATCGGCGGTGTACGACTGGGATAACCGGTATACCAATAAGGTGCCCTGAGTGCACGAAGCGTTTGGTGACTGTTAAAGTAGCGAACAAACGACCAAAAACAAGCCAGAGTTTTGAATAATTGAAAGTTTTATTATCCAAAAAGATATCTATTACAAAGGTATGTCCTCCCTTATATAGAATAGAGGAGAGATGAGAGAATACAAATAAGAGATGTGGGACTAAAATTTTACAGGACTAAGCGGACTATACAAAACAAACCGCACAAGCCGCGCGGTTAGACAGAAGGGCTAACCGCACGGCTACCACCAGAGAGAAAGAGAGATTTCCAGGGTAGACCGCTAGACCGCCCGGTCTCCAAGCCGGCTGAGACAAACCGCTAGACCGCGCGGTCTTCAACCCGCCAAGACAGACCGCCAGACCGCCCGGTCACCAACTTCAACACTCCCCCTCAAGCTGGAGCATATATATCGATCATGCCCAGCTTGTCACAAACATGAAGAAACGAGGCGGAAACTGGCTTGGTGAAGATGTCAGCCAGCTCTTTATCTGAAGTGATAAAGGGAGTGCAAATTTGTTCCTTTAAGATCTCTTCATGAATGAAATGACAGTCAACCTCAATGTGCTTTGTTCTTTCATGGAAGACCGTATTTTTGGAGATGTATATGGCGGCCTTGTTATCACAGAACATAGGTAGAGGATGGTTGTAGACCTCTCCTAAATCTAGCATGAGAGCCCACAACCATTTTAACTCACAAGGGGTCGACGTCATACTGCGATACTCAGCTTCTGCACTAAACCTGGAGACAACAGACTGCTTCTTGCTCTTCCAGCTCATCAGATTTCCCCCAACAAAGGTGCAAAAACCTGAGGTTGACTTGCGATCCCCTTTGTCATCAGCATAACTTGCATCTGAGTATGTTTCAATCCTCAGATGACCATTCTTCTGAAAAAGTAATCCTTTCCCAGGCGCTGCTTTGACATACTCCAAGATCTACAAGGCGGACTGTAGATGGCACTCCCTAGGTGCTTGCATGAATTGACTCACCATGCCCACAGCATAGGAAATGTCGGGCCTGGTCACTGTGAGATATATGAGCTTACCAACCAGACGTCTGTACCGCGAACTATCTGAAAGAGGAGGCGAATCATCTGTCCAGGTTTTGTCTTCTCCAGTTGTCATGGGGCATCGGGCAGGTTTTGCTCCAGTCAATCCTGCCTCTTTTAAAAGATCAAGGACATACTTACGCTGAGAGAGAACTAAGGAGTCGGGCTTCCGAGAGATTTCGATCCCCAGAAAGTACTTTGGAGAGCCCATATCTTTCGTGATCAAATGTTGGTGAAGATGTCGCTTTGTCAGGGCTACCCCTTCCTGGTCATCGCCAGTAAGAAGAATATCATCGACGTACACAACAAGAACAACCAGCCCCGAAGGAGTTTTGCGAATAAATAGAGAGTGATCGGCAGAGTTTCGCGCAAAACCAACAGCCGCCACGATGCCGTTGAACTTGTCAAACCAAGCTCGAGGGCTCTGTTTGAGGCCATAAATTGCCTTCTTCAGCCAACATACTCGTGTCTCCCCCTGAACAACATACCCAGGAGGTTGCTCCATGTAAATGGCCTCGTGAAGATCACTATAAAGGAAGGCATTCTTGACATCCAGGTGAGAAATCGGCCAATCCCTATTTACCGCCACAGAGAGAAGGACCCGGATTGTGCTGAGACGAGCCACGGGGGAGAAGGTGTCAAAGTAATCAACCCCATAGGTCTGAGTAAAGCCCTTAGCAACAAGGCGAGCCTTATACCGATCCACAGTGCCGTCTGGGCCAAATTTGACTACAAAGACCCAGCGACATCCAACAACATCAGTACCGAAGGGAGGAGGAACAAGAGTCCATGTACCCCGCTCAGTTAGGGTCGCCATTTCCTCATCCATGGCCAGCTTCCAATGAGGAATAGCAAGGGCCTCCTGGTAGGAGCGGGGTGTGGCAGTGGCAGAGATAGCCAATGCAAATGCCCTGCGAGAAGGGGTAAGATGATTATATGAAACAATAGCAGCAAGGGGGTGTAGGGTGCACGTCCGCACCCCTTTGCGAAGAGCTATAGGAAGATCCAGGTCAGCGGGTCCCTCGGCATCCGGAGCATCCGTGGCAGAGAAAGCTGGCCCGGTAGTATAGAGCGACGGCGGCGGAGATGAGGGAGACGGTGGCGGAGATGAGGGAGACGGTGGTGGAGAAAGAGGAGTGGGTGGAGACGGTGTAGGGGTGTAGATCGTAGTAGGAGATGAGGGAATGAAGGGAACGACAGGAGAATCAGAAGCGGGGAGAAGAGGAGAGGAGTCATCCGAGAAGTAGGAGGTATTCTCGAAGAAGGTGATGTCAGCAGAGACAAACTGCTTACGAAGGACGGGATCAAAGCAACAATAGTCTTTCTGAGTGGTGGAGTATCCCAGAAAGACACATTTGGTGGAGCGAGGGGAGAGATTATCACTAGTGGCCGAAGGGGCATGCACAAAGGCAGTGCATCCAAAGATTTGGAGAGGGAGAGGAAACGGCTCCTTGCCCGGATACAGAATGGAGAATGGGGTTTTTCCGTGGAGAACCGTGGAGGGAATGCGATTGATAAGGTAGCAGGCAAGGAGAACAGCATAGCCCCAATAGGAGCGAGGAACATGCATCTGGGTCATCAAGGTGCGAGCGACATTGAGAAAGTGACGGTTTTTGCGTTCGGCCACACCATTCTGCTATGAAGTATAGACACAACTACTTTGATGAATAATCTCATTTTGCATGCAGAATGTAGAGAAGTCATGACTGATATATTCTTTGGCATTATCAGATCGAAAAACTTTGATAGAAACATTAAAATGAGTTTTGATCATGAGATAGAAGGACGTCCATACAGAGAATAATTCGGAGTGATCTTTTAACAGGTACACCCACGTACATCGAGAGAAATCATCAATGAACGTGACAAAATATGAACTACCTCGACCAATGGTAAGAGTAGGAGAAGGACCCCAAATATCAGAGTGGATGAGATCAAACGGACGGGTAGATCCACGAACGTGCTTTGGAGGGAAGGAGGAGCGGTGATGTTTGCCAAGCTGACAGGCCTCACAGTTGAGCAGAGGACTGTGTGGAGGAAGTTGGGGCAGAAGTTGACGAAGAAGACGTGGAGGAGCATGACCAAGGCAGAGATGCCATTGGAGAATATCTGTGGATGTGGAGGATAACGTGGAGAAAGCAGAAATGTTGTCCAGGAATTATAAGCCGCCACTCTCAGTCCCAGTAGCAATCGTCCGTTGGGAGTCCGGATCATGAAAAGAGCAGGAAGTAGAAGTAAATGTGACGGAACACTGTAATTGCTTGCATAGACAGGTAACAGATAATAAGTTCTACGAGAACTTATGCACGTATAGAGTATCCGCCAAGTGAAGAGACGGAGTGACATGAACTATCCCCGTCCCATGTACTGATGATGAAGAGCCGTCAGCGAGAATAATCGGGGGCAACCGATCATGTGTTTCGAGGAGAGAAAAACACTGGAGAGTGTCGGTCATATGATTTGTAGCACCGGTGTCGATCAGCCATTTTCCTTGAGTAACAACGTGGGCACTACCAGAAGATGTGACCACCGAGGCGAACGGCTTGGAGGAGGATATGAAAGCCATTAGGGGGAGAAGAGGGAAGCACAAGCCGCGCGACTTAACAGGAGGTCGCGGCGACTAACATGCAGGAGCGGCTAAAGGAAGAGAGGTAGAGAGGCCGCCGAAACAAGGAAGAACCCGCACGAACAGAGAGAAAACGCAGCGGTTAGAGAGAAAGAGATCTGCAGCGGTCACGATGATAGATACCCGCGGCCAGAAAAACCACGACCAAGCCGCAGAAGCAAGCAGAGGGAAAGAAGTCGAGCGGCTAGAAATCAACCTGCGCGAACAGAAGAAAGCGACACCACGCGAACAGAGAAAAGTCCGCTGGGAGGCAAACAAGTCACAGCAAGAAGAAGAAGAAACAAAGAGGTCGCGCACACAAAGGGCAACGACAAGGAGAGAGAAGAAGTCGCGCGAACAGGGCGCAAGCAGGCGGAAGAAACAAGCCGCGGGGACAGGCCACGAGAAGAAGAAGCAAGCCGCGCGGACAGGTCGCGAGGCAGAGAGGGCGCACAGAATCAGGAGGAGAAAATCGAGTCCTCTGATACCATGTTAAAGTAGCGAACAAACGACCAAAAACAAGCCAGAGTTTTGAATAATTGAAAGTTTTATTATCCAAAAAGATATCTATTACAAAGGTATGCCCTCCCTTATATAGAATGGAGGAGAGATGAGAGAATACAAATAAGAGATGTGGGACTAAAAATTTACAGGACTAAGCGGACTATACAAAACAAACCGCACAAGCCGCGCGGTTAGACAGAAGGGCTAACCGCACGGCTACCACCAGAGAGAAGAGAGATTTTCAGAGTAGACCGCTAGGCCGCCCGGTCTCCAAGTCGGCTAAGACAAACCGTCACACCGCGCGGTCTTCAACCCGCCAAGACAGACCGCCGGACCGCCAGACCGCCCGGTCACCAACTTCAACAGTGACTACCAACATTTGTGATATGTTTGTTATTGGTAGATTGATATCTTGTGATGGCAATGCATACAGGGAAGAAACCACTGCCCCAGGTAAGGGGTAGGGTCGTTATAATTGGTCAGCCAATGCAGACCGTTACTTTGTTTACCGCTCTTGGGTGGATGGCTAATTGCAGGTGCTGATGATTGAATTGAATTGCTTGAGCGGAATGGAAGCTTGCTGCTAAAGGCCTATGAAGGCCGTGTAAAGCGTGGTTGGATTTCATGTTTGGCCGGCCTGCGTGCCGGTGTATGAACTTGTACATTTGTGTAAAGAGAAATTTTTAAGGCCATAAGGCCAGGGGTGTGTGTGTTGTATACATTCCCAATTTTGATATATAAATGTGGAGTTTGTATATTAGTGGACATTCATTGAGCTGAGTTCATCCAACTTAAAATGCTGCGCTAGAATGTTTTGAGTTATGGTACGAGTAGATTTTGATTTCCACACGTAATTCCACCGCTTGTCTTATGGCGTGGGGCCCCGGCCGGACCCGCCATTATATTCCATGTGACGAGTGGGGGCGTTACAAAGTGGTATCAGAGCCAGTTTCGATTATTTGGGAGGAAGAACATAATTGAACTCACGAATGTCCACTAGGAATGTATTTCATGCACGTAAAGTGCGTGAGGGTGTGTCAATGTATGATTACCATTATGAAATGGATGAGTAATGGTGTTTTGTCCATTGCTAGGTGGCGAGGAGTGGTGCTGGGCAGTCTGAGCCCCATCGGTCCGATGAGAGTGCAACACCTGTTGAAATGCCTACGCCTCCCTCGACGGAGACCATATGGGTGGTGACAGAGACGGTGCTTGCAATGTTACAGGCACAGCCTACTGGGCAGGCAAGGCCTGCAGGGGTGCCATGATGGCCTGTAGCGAGGTAAAAGCGCACTGACGTTGTGGTGGATGAGCAAGCAACAAACGAGCAGTTGAAATGGTGTATGGAGTTTCACGCATTCGTCAATACAGCCCGGACACTAGAAAAGGATTTGAAACGGTTGCAGGATAAAAAGAAATTGGCAATGGAAAAATCCAAAGGCAAAGTTCCGCAATCGGAACAGTCGGAGTTTAGGCGACGAGATAAGAAAAGATTCAGGCCTGCCAAATCAATTCCGTCGACTGTGTCTACGGGGGTAACAGAGGGGCAAGGACGTGGTGAGACACGAACAAGTTTTCATTGCGGGAAGTCGGGACATCCGGCCCAACATTGTTAGAGCGGCCCTCTAAGGAGTAAGAAGAATACAGGTGTGTCTGCTGAGGAAAAGGGTAAAGCAGTGACCGAGTCATCTGCATCCCGGGCGCAACATCGCATGTACAATTGTGAATTTAAGGCGTCGTCAAGCTCGGGTGAAGGACTGCAGCCTCCAGTGTTTAGGTTGAAACTCCAAGAGGCTAGCAAATGACGTATGGAAGATGATACGAGTGTGGGTGAATCGAAGGAAGAATAAACGAGTGAACTGTATGACTTAGGTGATGGAAACACGTTGTATCTGGGAGACAAGAAATGACTAATGAGATGGTGGTGTCTATGTACATATCTGTTATATGTCGTGTTGAATGATGAAATATTGGTGCCCATGCTCTGTTTGTTAAGTGATCGATCAATCATGGTGGATATATATGATGTTTTAATTGTGGATAGATGGGCACATGTGGGAATTAGGTCTGTGTGTATGTGCTGCATGTGTTGTTTGGTTTGGAGTTGAGCCAAATTTCGGGGACGAAATTTTTTGAAGGAGGGGAGGATTGTAACACCCCAAAGCCCAATTTAGGTTTCAGGTTGGGTGACACGGCCTGGCACACGGGCGTGTCCCAGGGCATGTCATGCTTGGGTTGAGTAGTTGGTCGAGTGGTCGACGAAATTCGGTAGACGAAGTTTTTGGAGGGAACACGCCCGACGACACGGGCGTGTCAGAGGGCTTGTCCCCCCTCCTCGGTCGACGAAATGCGCTCACTGATCGTCGAGTGGTGAGCAAAGGGAGTGCACGGCATGTGACACGGGCGTGTCACAAGGTGTGTCCCTCGTGGGTTTCAGGCGGGACCGCGTGTGTTGCTAGACACGGGTGTGTCCTTGTGTACACGGCCTAGGACACGGGCATGTCCAATGGTCGTGTCCTTCTCGGGTGAGATGAGCTTGTGCTGTGTGAAGTACACGGCTAATGGACACGGGCGTGTCGGGCATGACACAGGCGTGTAAGGTGTGACACGGGCGTGTCACATGGTCGTGTACTGGTTGAAATTGAGTCGGTTTCCTACCGCTTAAGTGACACGGCCTGTGACACGGGCGTGTCACAGGGCGTGTCAGGCCGTGTTCAGTTTATTTTGCGCAACTCTGAGCCATTCGTTTCCCTATCCTGGAGCCAAGTGCACAAGCAGTTTCCCTGTGGATATAAGGCCGAGAATGAGGATTTATTCCCACATTTTCATTCTTCTTCTTCTCACTTTCCAAGAGAGAGAAAGGGAGAGGGAGAGATAAGGAGGAAAGGAGGAAAGGAGGAAGGGGAAATCAACTGCTGGAGGTGCTGCAGAGTGTGGAGCGAAGATCCGAGATCGGATTCGTGAAGGCAAAGCCGAGGCGGTGATTTCCATCCGGCTAGTTCATGGCTCCAAAACGATCTTCAATGGTAACGATCTCCTTCTTGGACATCGAAGTCCTTTCTTTATGCATGTGCATGGAATCCTCCACCAAGAGGTGGATCGCGGAAGTGATTCATTGGTTAAGTCTGCATCTAGAGCCGGAAGTGTGAGTACGGCATAGGTATGATGTGTAAAGACCATCATTTTGGGTAAACCGGAGAAGACTCCGTGGATTTGATGATATGAAAGGTTTATGATTTGTTTACTGGATGTATGGATGTCTGATTGTGGTTTATGGATGTATGGATGTCTGATTGTGGTTTATGGATGTATGGAGGCTTTGAGTAAGCTCCTGGTTATGATGAGAGGTCGATTGGTGGCAACGCCTGAGAAGCTGTGTTAACCCGGCTTGCTGCACCACAAGGGTGGGTCGATCAGGAAATAGGTGAGGGGTCGATTGGTGGTAATGCCTTAGGAGCCTCGTTAAACCCGGCTTGCTACACCACATTGGGTGGGTCGATCTGCTCTGGTTGTTTCTGTTTGCTGTGAGGTAGTACCTCTGAGTGGTATGGACAGAATGGCCAGTAGCGAGATTGGTGGACTAGGATTGAACCGCCCAACCAACAAGTGAAGAACCTCGGATCGACGGAGTACGACTGGAATAACCGGTACACCAATAAGGTGCCCTGAGTGCACGAAGCGTTTGGTGACTACCTGCGTTTGTGATATGTTTGTGATTGGTAGATTGATAGCTTGTGATGACAATGCATACAGGGAAGAAACCACTGCCCCGGGTAAGGGGTAGGGTCGTTATAATTGGTCAGCTAATGTTGACCGTTACTTTGCTTACCGCTCTTGGGTGGATGGCTAATTGCAGGTGCTGATGATTGAATTGAATTACTTCAGCAGAATCGAAGCTTGCTGGTAAAGGCCCATGAAGGTTGTGTGAAGCGTGGTTGGATTTCATGTGTGGCCGGCCTGCGTGCTGATGTATGAACTTGTACGTTTGTGTAAAGAGAAATTTGTAAGGCCATAAGGCCATGGGTGTGTGTGTTGTATACATTCCTAATTTTGATATATACATGTGGAGTTTGTATATTAGTGGACATTCATTGAGCTGAGTTCATCCAACTTAAAATGTTGCGCTAGAATGTTTTGAGTTAGGGTACGAGTAGATTTTGATTTCCACACGTAATTCCACCGCTTGTCTTATGGCGTGGGGCCCCGGCCGGACCCACCATTATATTCCATGTGATGAGTGGGGGCGTTACAACCCTTGCGTCGAGCGGCTTAGGGTTTCCTGCCCTTACGGGGCTCGACAAGGTCGAGGCCTCCTATGCGTTGGGCGGCCTGTTAAAACGTTGATATAACGGAAGACGGGAAAGCAGGCGCAGGAACACTCAACCTATTCGAGCCCAAATAAACCAGATACAAAACAGAAGAGCAAAATTCTTGTACTATAATAAACTTCTTTACTAACAAAACATACATGGTGAAACATGATTCGCCGATGTATTCAAAGGAAGCAGAAACAATACAAGGCAAAACTCAAACCGCGCGGACTCAAGGAGTAACCGCCGAAACTACTGTTGTACTACAGAGTCCGCTGAGACCAGCAGGTCACCAAACCGCAAACCACGCCGCGTGGACTACCTGTTATTCCAATGCAAGAAGAAGCTCTACTCGTCGATCAGTAAGCCACCTAACCGCGAGGTTGCCTAGTTGCCTGACCACACGATCTGCTGCTGCCGAACTGAACAGGCCGCCAGAAGCGGACAGCTTATTGAACCGGAAAACTAGTTGCAGAAGAGAGACCGCCTAGGCACAACCTGCGACCTGTTGTTAACTGCTGGTTGTTATCCACAGAGTCTGCACTATCCCTGACTGCAGTCAGAACCAAATCCCTGGATTCAGCGTTATCCGCACAACCTGCACAACACAAACCGGTCAACCTCCTCAGACCACGCGGATACAATATCCAGACTGCAGCAACTATCCGTGAGTTCACTTACAGTTCATTCGCCTATTTCCTGATGTGACAGGGGGTCCTATTTATATGCACGATGAGGAGTGTGGTCACTGCCCTAGCCGATAGGATAACCTCCCCATCTCGCGGCAAGCACCAAGTATATTCGCAAGCCGCAGATACACAGCCAGTCCGCCGCGACCTGTGCAGGTTAGCTAGACCGCCAATAGCATCACCAAGGCTGGATAGCAACCCTATCCGCCTTATCGCCAAAGGCCAACTAGGACAAGCTGCCACCAGCAGACCCTGCGGTAACACCACATGTTCGCATGTCAGCGGACACCACTCCAGTCTGCACGCCCCGTGGACACTGCTCCAGTCCGCACACCTTGCGGACACAGCTCCAGTCCGCACTCCCCAAGCTCGCAACCAAGGCACAAGGCAGCTGCTGTCGAGCTTGGCGGACTGAGAAGCAGTCCGCGTTTAATCGCGCGATCACCTCGGACTGAGCAAACTAGGACTTGTTTTAGAACCAACCAAGTTCACGCCACCGGCCACAAGATCCAGTCCGCACTTACTGGCGAACACTGGCACCAGTCTGCGCATCACGGCGAACTCCATCATCAGTCCGCTCTAACCGGCAAACTCCGCGATTACCACCTGTCGCACCACCAGAGCTCGACCAAGGCACCTGCCATGCTGATCTCCCGAGCTCCAGTCTAGTCTGCATCTTGTCGGACTCCACGGATAGAGACGCTATCCGCCTGGTTACCTTCTAGGAACAACTTGCTTGCTGAGCATAAGCCGGTCTGGCTGGCCGCCACCTCTGTTTGCACAGACTGCCCAGGGCGCCAAGGAACGGGCCGACTGAAGCAACTCTGCCGACCTGGCTAACCGCCAGTCCTGTCCGCATAGACCGCACGGAAAGGTCGCGCAGTCCGCCACTTTCACTTCACCATTTTCAACACGGCCAAGGGAAGGCCAATCCTTGCGGGGCCGACCGAGGCCGAGGCCGATCGTGGTCGGGAGGCCTAGGGGTGGTTAGCTCTTGCAGGGCCTGCCGAGGCAATCCGTGGTCGAGCAACCAAGGGGATGCGGGCCCTTACGGGGTCGGTCAAGGTCGGCTGAGGGAGCAACCAACACATGGGATCCCGCGCGGTTGTTATCGTGTAGATCCGGCGTGCGGATCGCGTGCATGGTGGTTAGGACAATAACTCTGCACTTCGTTGGTGGGGAGAGAGGGAATTCTGGTTATTTGAAGACCAGAGTTATTATAAATATGGGTTGACCCCATCAATAAATGACACCATTCTCGTATCAAAATGGGATGACACGTTCTATAACCCTATATGAATTAAAAGTTATGATCATTTTTCTTTTTGATATTCACAATCCAAAATGCTAAAATTACTGCAAAACTTCTCTTAAATATGCCTATTTGATTCAAATTGAAAGAGCTCTTCTCCAAAGACCTGAATTAGAAAGAAAATTAAATTATCTATAAAAAATATAAAATATGATAAAAATTACCAAAATATAAATCTAAATTATATTAAATAAATATATAAATTTAGCATTATCACTCGCAGCGCATGCCGTACAGCACATCACCGTGCGGGTCCGAGCAGGACCGTAGGTAATGCACGGTCGTGAGTAGGGGTGCACATAAAGCCTGGCAGCCCCAGTTTAGGCCTGGGCTTGCCAGGCCCAGGTTTTTATGTCCAGGCCCAGCAATAACCAGACCCAGGCCAGGCCCAGGCCCCCTTTATGAATGAGGTCTTACAAGGCCTTTTTGGCAAGGCCTAAACCAGGCCCAACGAGGCCCAACCAGGCTCAGGCCTACCTAAGGCCGAATTTTTAATATAAAAATCATTTTTTGAATAAAAATTAATTAATATTTAATATTATGTAAGATATATATTAAATTTTTAAATACTTAATAAAATAAAATATTATATTTTATTCCATATTGAAAATATTACACCACACACAAATGGGTCGGTCACCAATCCCGTGAAAAACTACCCGAACTTACAAACACACAAAATCTCACAATTCTCAACCTACCCACCCACAATAAGGCGTCAAAGCACCGTATGGCAGCTAACCCAAAATAAAATAAATACATCACTATTACTCAATATTCATCGGCCAAGTTTAACGAACTAAGTTCTTCTTTGACTGATGAGAAGCTGTCTTCAATGGAACCAGTATGTTGCTCTCTGTTCGCCGCGTCTAAATAATTTTTATAGCAAATACAAATCTCCAACAACTCTTCGTTAAGACGACTCCGCCTTTCATTCAAAACTCTGCCACTTAAAAAAATGTAGACTCTGAAGCTACTGTACTAGCTTGAACAGTTAATATATCGCGGGCCATTAATGTCAAAATAGGATATGTGTTCGTTTTATTTTTCCACCACTCTAATATATTAAAATTTTCAATATCATTTTTAGTCATATACTCTCTAAATTGTATTTTAGTGTATACTCCTAATTCATTTAATGTACTAGTAGTTCGTGATTTTTTTCTAGATGCAACCTCATATATTTCATTTTGAAAATCATCCGTTTTTTGTACTTCTGTTGAATCATCTCGCGATCGCGAGCCATATAAATCATAATAATAATTATTGAAATCTGTAAAAACTGTATTAAAATTTGAAATTATTGAATCTTCAAATTCCAAACTATTTAAATTTAGGTGTAAATTTTTATTTTTCTCTTCCAAAAGATTTTCAACACTTAAAACCCCTATTAAAGGATTTAAAGCTGCCGCATATTAAAACATAGGCGGCATTTCCTTATAGTATTTTAAAAATTTTGCTTCCATTGTTTCAATTACGGGCTGCCAAAACCTATATTGTTTGTAGTAATTTAAAGTTTTTGTAATAATTAAAATTTTTTAAATAACTTGGGAGCTAGTGAGATAATAAACGTCGGATAATTGAATCGTCGCTCTATAAAAGCATTCTAATTAGCTCATATAATTCGTAATTGTTTCTCAATTATCGTCATTTAAATCATGATTTGTATTTGTCGAATAAAATTCCATTAGAAGATTTTTTTTACGGGTTGCTCTTTTTGACATTTTATAAGTGGAATTCCACCTAATTGACATGTCATATTCTAGCTTTAAAAATTTTTCTCCCTGATTTGTTACACATTTTTTAAAATCCTGTCGTCTCTTTTGAGAACTATATATATATATGTTAACACACTTCTACTTTTAGTAATATATGGTTCCATTAATTTTAAACTATCTTGTACAATTAAATTTATAACGTGACAAACACAACGAGTATGAAAAAAATACTCCATTTAACATAGGTTTTAAATCTCTTTTTAAATTATCAATAGTCGCAGTATTATTACTAGCGTTATCAAAAGAAATACTAATAATTTTATCTTTTATTTTAAAATCGCGTATACAATTCATAATTACCTGATAAATTGTTGCTCCGATATGTGGAACTTCAAAACTATTAAAGTAAATGATGCGCTTGAATAGCTCCCATGAAGTAGGATCTATCCAATGACTTGTAATGCAAGTATAAGAATATCCTAATTGTATACCGTTACTCCAAACATCACAAGTTAAACTAATTCTAATATCAAAATTGTCAAAATATTTAATAATTTTTTTTTCCGCTTTAATATAAGCTTTATATGCGTCACGCCTAATTGTAGTTCTACTTACCTGATGATATTTGGGTTGGAGAGCTCGATGAACATAAGCGGTCTCACGGCGCTGTCGTAATGATTAAACGGCAATCCGCACCCGATGATGTACTTCATCTGCGCTTCCCTTTGCCGCATTTGATCGTAAGTCCAAACTTGTCCGGGCGCTGATAGCTGTGCTTGACTGGTTTCCGGAGCTTGCTTTGCAACACATGATTTGATATGTCGCACGAGTGTGGAGTTTCCGACCGCCGACAATAACTTCAAACAATGCCGACATTTTGCTTTGAATTCATTGTTGATTTTAACTTTGTCAAAATGCTCCCAGATTTGAGCACTATGCTTGTGCTCGACAATCTCAGGAACGACACCAGATGAAGACGTCATTGATCAAAATTTGCGAAGTAGAGAATTGCAATGAGTTGAAGTTCGATCAAGAAATGATGTGAGTTTTAGATAATGCAAGATTGCAAGCTCTCTACTCTCCTATTTATAACTCCTAAAAAATAATATAAGAATTTATTAAATTATAATTTTAAAAAAAATTAAAAAAAATTGCAAGATTGTCGTTGAGTGCTGCTTGAAAACTTAGGCTGCAACAGCCCAAGTTTCCAAGCACAGCTGGCAAATGACAATGTGCCATTTGCCAGCTTCAGCTTGCAACGTCTCTTTGAAGAGACGTTGCCAGCTCTTCATAGAGACGTTGCTGACAACGTCTCTAAAGACGTTGCCAGCTGGCAACATCTTTTCATAGAGACGTTGCCTGACAACGTTTCTCTTGGCAATTTGGGCTGCCCAAGTTGCAGTCCAAGTTGCCATAGAGAAGTTGCAGGCTTGCAGCCCAAGTTGGGCAACTTGGGCTGCCCGGGCCAGTCTTGGTCTAGGTCCAGGCCCAGGCAAGGCCTGGGAGCAGGCCCTGGCAAGGCCTGTGACCGGGCCAAGACTGGGCCTAGCCCGGGCCGGGCACCGGGTCAGGCAAATTCTATATTTCAAGGTCTTGTTAGGCCCTTCAGGACCGGCCTGGGCCTGGACCAGTCCTGCCTGGGCCCAGGCCTAACTAGCCTTTTTTCAGGCCGGGCCCAGGCGGGCTTTTCGGGCCTGGTCTTTTTGCTCACCTCTGGTCGTGAGTTAGCCGCGCCGCAGCTCATCCACGCACGTACCACACGCCCTCGCATGTGTAGTGCACCCTCGGGTACCGCGCGCCCTCATGGGAACGACACACCCACCTGCGAAACGCGTGGCCGCGCGCGGGGAAACAGCGCGTTCCCTCGCAACACCGCGCCCGTACGATTAGTGCGCAGCAACGCGGGGCCCCGAGCCGACACCACACGGCCGCCCGCCCCCACCGGGCTGCCCGCATTCCGCACAATGCCTCTCACGCACGTCCAGATCGACATGTTTTCTCATCTTGAATTGAGCAACGGCGACAGAGAACCACGTTCTCCCAGCGAGACTTTTTCCAAAGACTCTGCGACAACATAAATGAGGACGACATGAATACTTGCCAATTTATTGTTAACCGCAACCCGTAATTGGCTACTCGCACCCCAAAATCACCCAATTTTTCACGTATTTTCGAAATACGCCTTGTACATGCAATTTCAGGAAAAGTGTTCACCACGAAAGTTGTAGATATCGACGAGATTTACAACTTTCGTGTTGAACACGTTTCCTGAAATTGCATGTACAAGACGTATTTCAAAAAAGCGCAAAATCTGGGCATATTTCCAAAGTACGCCTTGTACATGCATTTTTCGGAAAAGTGATCAACAAGAAAGTTGTAGATCTCGTCGATATCTACAACTTTCGTGTTGAACACTTTTCCTGATATTATATGTACAAGGCGTATTTCGAAAAGGCGTGAAAAATTGGAAGATTTTGTGGTGCGACAAGTAAAATAACGGGTTGCGGTTAACAATCACATAAAAAAAAGAAATAAAGTTAATCATAATCCAATCAATTATCCCATGAAAAGGAGTAAAAATTGGGTCCGGGCCCGAACCTTTCTCTAGGTCCCCACTAATGAGAAAGAGGAGCATATAATTATGTGGGGTTCGCAATACACAGTTAATATGGGCATGTTGGGTCCACCTGCTGGCATATTTTTTATTGGCCACCCGGACCTTCCTTTATGTCCGGGAGGCGGGTCCAAAAATTTTTCCATGAAAGGGCAAAAAATATCCGTCCCCATCACAACGATTCTCTGGATCCAATAAAAAAATACTCAAAACTTAATGCCGCAAACAAATAATAATTCGTAGCGCATCGTTGTTATGTTTGAAGTCTTCGACTCAGGAACATAGCGATAACAAATAAATGTTCCCGGATTCGTCACTCCGTGGATCACGACCCGCAGAATTTTGGGGAAATTTGATGGCCCACGTAAATATACTTGCGCGCACCCGCGATCAGTGCTCGCACGCGTCCGCAGCTAGTGCCCATGCGGGCTGGCTACTGGGGGTCGTGCAGAACTGCGACTAGTGGTCGTGCAGAACTGCGACTAGTGGTCGTGCAGAACTGCGATTAGTGTCAGCGCCCGCGACCAGTGCCAGCGCCCAAGGCCAGTGCCCGCGCTCGCCCGAGACCAGTGGTCACACAGAACCGTGATCAATACCAGCGCAAAACCGCGACTAGCCCCAGCGCGCGCCCACGCCTAGAGCCACCTGGACCGCTCGGGGGCATATTCGTCATTGTTGGAAATTTTCCGTTAGGTGGACTTGATTCATCGAGGCGATCCGTTAAAGTTGTACGCGTATATTTAGTCTATTCGGACTCCTACGGGCGTGAGTTAATTCAGTCGCGCGAACGGTCGAAGCTTGTGATAGGTGAGCCAGACCGTCTCGTAAATTCAGTCGCGAGCTCGGTCTCACCCTTGGCACAAAATTTTGGCATAATTATGAAATCTAATTGATTTCATGGGGGTTTTATTTTCATTCATTTTGGAGCTTTTAATGGACTTTATTGTCCCCATTAAATTTTGGTAACTCCAAAATTTTGGGCTTGCCCTATTAGAGCCTGACTTTAAAACCCCTCATTCGATATTTTTTATGCCACACGGTGAACAAGGGCTGAAAACTCTCCCGAGCTCTCTCCCTTTCTACGACCTGAAACCGCCGGCGTTGAGTTTTCCTCGCTTCGGTCCTTGGAGAACCTTCATCTCGGCAGCAAGAACCTGGAGTATCTTCAACTCTTGTTGATCGCCGGCGCTCTCCTAGAGGCGTGAAGTGCCCGTCGCCTGTAGATCTGTAACTGTCGGGAGGGCTTTGGATCTTCACCACCTGCTGGTGTTTTCGGCCACTAAATTTTGAGGAAGCACTCCCATCCAGTGGGCATCTTCATCGGCGCCAAGATAGGAAGCTGCTGCCGCTCTGGATCTATGAAGGGAAGCCGCCTGCCAATCCATGAAAGAAATCTACAGTCAGTGAGCTCTGATCTCAAACCCACTCAAATTTATTAAATCGTGGACAAGCAAGCCCCTACATATATTGGGTAGAAAACTGAAGTGCTGGTACTCCCTTCATCATTACCTATATCTCGATTAGTCCAATCACTATACAGAGCATTATTTGTTTTCATGCATTAGTCACCTGTGCACACATATACATATATTTATATGGTTGTTTTGCGCTAACTTCTTTATTGTTGTAGTGACCCTATATTAGTTTTTGGTGCTGGCGGGTATTGCTGACGTTGCAGAGTTCATAAGGAACAACACGTCCCAACTATGGCACATTTCCGCAATTATGAAGAACGAGCAAGATTCTAGAAACGGTATAAATTAATTCCGCAATTCAGTTACCGTTTTTCTTAGCTCGCTTAATTTTGTGTTCTCAAATTAGAAAAATAAATTTGTGCTTGCACTCCAAAAGAGAACATTAGCGTTTGGTTAATCGATCCTTTAGTCTTATGTGTCGTTACGATTTGTCAGAAAACTTTTGATAATATTAATTCTCCGTAGCGACATATAGACCATAAATTTATTAACAGTTGGTATCAGAGCGAGGTTTGACCTAAACCTATTAGTCTCCTTCATAATTTGGAGTAAATTATTTTTTTTTCTAATTAATTCAGTTAAAGAACACTATTTTCAAAACCCATTAAGTATTTTGAGAGAAATAAAATTAGGGATTGAAACTTAAAGTGCTTTCATTAATCAGTCCCTGACAAAACTTCGTGTTTTCTGTAGACGATTAAGTGCTCATACGTCATTAAGCAAAAGAAACACGACATTAATTTTCGGGCAATATTCAGATATCCCGGTGTGAAAGGGTCTCGTGGATTGATAAGAACTGTAGCCGCCAAAGTGGCCTTTTCGAGTCGATTTGTGAGATTACGGTTTCACATGTTTTAGGGAGTTCTCTGAGACTAGTGCGCAATCATTCACCCAAAGGTGGTGCTTGCGCGATAGGTTCAGAGGGTTACACAAGGACATTTGGACGGTAGTGCAGGACTCTAGTAAGCTATTCACCCAAAGGTGGTAGTTCTACGAAAAGCTCAAGCGTAACTGTTGCTCGTTCTTGTGTGGAGAATTACTAATTGCGTGGCACGTAGTCTGCCCAAAGGTGTTGCGTGTTGACGCGCCAGGATTCTCCGCCTAGTGTGCTATTTAGGGTTTTATAGCCACTGTTGCTCTATTTGTCTTTAATAATTATTTTCTCTCTTCACAGTCACCTTTACAGTCCATAACAATATGTCGACCATTGAAAAGCTCACTGGATCAAACTTTAAGAAGTGGAAGTCCGACATCATGTTTGCTCTCGAGATGGCGGACATTGAGATGGCCATGAATACCAACCAGCCTGCAGCCCTCACAGCGACTAGCACTCAAGCTGAAAAGGATCATTATGGTGCATGGAACAAGTCAAACAAAATCTGCTTGTTGACTATGAAGCGTTCCATTCCGGAGCACCTGCTGAGTGGTCTTCCAGACACGACCGTCGCCCGGGATTTTCTGACTGCAGTTGGGCAGAGATATAAGGTGTCTTCCAATGCTGAGATTGGAACTCTAATTCAGGACCTCTTCTCCATGAGGTATTCGGGAGGAGGCGGAGTTCGTGACTACATTCTGAAGATGGTCTACTATCAGACAAAACTGCAGGAGATGGAGATTACTCTCCCTGAAGCCTTGATAGTGCATCAAGCACTAAATACTCTTCCTGCGGAGTTCAACATTTTGAAGACTACCTACAGTTCCCAGGATGAGGCGTGGAAGATAAATGATCTCATCACTCGTTGCGTTGCTGAGGAGGAGAAACTGAAGAAGGAAAAGACGAACACTGCGTTACTCGTCGTCAAACCCTCGTTTAAGAAGAAGAAGAAGTTCAAAGCTCCCTCTAAAGCTCAGGATGGACAAGCTTCAGGGAGCAAGGACAATGGTGGAAAGAAGCCTCTTACCTGCTTCTTTTGTAAGAAGAAGGGGCACGTGAAGCACGAGTGCCTGAAATTTAAAGCCTGGATGGATAAACGTGGATTTGCGCCTAAAGGTAACTCTTTAGCCTTTGTCCTTTGTGAATCCAATTTAATTGAAGCCCCATCTAGTTCTTGGTGGCTCGATAGTGGAGCAACTAATCATGTTGCTTACACACTGCAGGGGTTCATCAAAAGGAGGAGGCCAAGCAAGGGTGAGTGCAGACTCACGGTCGGCAACAATGCAGAGGTGGAGGTGGAGTTCATCGGGGACATTTGTTTGGTCCTTGATTCTGGATATCAACTTTTATTGAAAGACATATTTTATATTCCTTCGTTTAGAAGGAACTTGATTTCTGTTTCAGCATTAGATAGACTTAATTATGGTTTTAATATTTCTGGTGGTTTAATTAAGCTATTCCATGAATCTCAGTTTATTGGCCAATGTTCACTATCTAATGGTTTATATAGAATATGTCTTGCACCTGTTGATTTTTATGCCACCTCATATAATGTAGAGAATGTTGCTAATAAAAGACCTCTCATTAAGGAGCAGTCCTCCATGTTATGGCATAAAAGATTAGGTCATATCTCTAGGGAAAGAGTAGAAAGATTAATTAAGGAAAATATTCTCCCTACTCTAGACTTCAGTGATCTAGAGACATGTGTGGACTGCTGTAGAGGTAAGATGACCAAGATTAAGAAAAAGGGCTCAACTCGTAGTTCAAGTGTGTTAGAGGTTATTCATACGGACATCAGTGGTCCTTATTCCACTACCCTCTGTAGGAACACCTATTTTATTACATTCATTGATGACTACTCCCGTTTTGGCTATTTATACTTAATTAAGGAGAAGTCTGAATCTCTTGAAAAGTTCAAGATTTTCAAGACTGAAGTTGAGAAACAAATAGGGAAAGACATCAAGATTGTTAGGTCTGACAGAGGTGGCGAGTATTTTGGTAGACATGATGCCTCCGGGCAACATAAAGGTCCGTTTGCCAGATACTTGGAGAGCTGTGGCATTGTTGCTCAGTACTCCATGCCGGGTAGTCCTGAGCAGAATGGTGTGGCTGAAAGGCGCAATCGCACCCTTAAGGAAATGATGAGGAGCATGATGAGTAGGACAAATCTTCCTGAATTTTTGTGGGGTGAGGCACGAAAGACTGCAGTGTACATCCTTAATAGAGTCCCGTCTAAGTCAGTACCTAAAACTCCTTTTGAGTTGTGGACTGGTAGACGACCCAGCCTTAATCATTTGCGTGTCTGGGGCTGTCCTGCAGAAGTCCGTTTGTACAACCCATCAGAAAGTAAGATTGCCCCTAGGTCTTGTCGTTGCTATTTCATTGGCTACCCACATCACTCCAAGGGATTTAAGTTCTATTCCCCTTTAGGAGGACCCAGAATTGTGGAGTCACAAACAGCTAAATTTTTAGAATGGGATGTCGCTGATGAGTCTAGTTGCTCTCATCCTATTAGTGAAGTCGGGGAAGTTGTGCCCATTAATTTATCTGTGCCCTTGATAAGAGATCCTGCGGTGCCTGAACCCGTGACGGAACAAGTGGAGGATGTGGAAGCGGTCTTACCACCGATTCCAGTTGAGATTCCTCCTCATGTTCAGGAGGTTCATCCACCTGCCAGGAGATCCATTAGGCAGAGAAGGCCTGCAATTTCCTCAGACTATGAAGTCTATTTAGGAGAGAGTGATTATGACATTGGTCAAGTGATTGACCCAGTGACATTTAATGAAGCTGTGTCTGGACCTCATGTTGATCTGTGGTGGGATGCGATGAAAGACGAGATGGAGTCTATGAAGCTGAATAAGGTTTGGGAGTTGGTTGAGTTACCCAAAGGCTGTAAGCCCATTGGTTCTAAATGGGTGTTTAAGACCAAGAAGGACTCTAAAGGAAAGGTCGAGCGGTTTAAAGCTAGACTGGTGGCCAAGGGTTTTACGCAGAGGGAAGGAATCGATTACCACGAGACTTTTTCTCCTGTTTCCTCTAAAGACTCTTTCAGAGTAATAATGGCATTAGTAGCTCATTATGATTTGGAGCTACACCAGATGGATGTAAAGACCGCATTCCTGAATGGCGATCTTGCCGAGGAGGTCTATATGGTGCAGCCTGAGTGATTTAAGTATGGTCATTCCGACCAACTTGTATGTAAGCTTAACAAATCCCTATATGGTCTGAAGCAAGCTTCTAGACAGTGGTATTTGAAATTTGATGAGGTAGTTACTTCTTTTGGTTTTGTAGAAAATAAAGTAGACTGTTGCATATATCTCAAGATCAGTGGGAGCAGATTCATCTTCTTAATTCTTTATGTAGATGACATCTTGCTTGCGAGCAGTGATTTGGCATTATTGCATGAATCTAAGCAATTTATGTCAAAACATTTTGATATGAAAGATCTTGGAGAAGCATCCTTCGTTCTAGGGATTGAGATCATTAGGGACCGATCTCACTATTCATTGGCACTCTCACAGAAAGCCTACATCGAGCGTGTACTTGAGAGATTTAGCATGCTCGGTTGTAAGCCTGGTGACGTACCTGTGCTTAAAGGTGATAAGCTCAGCTTATCACAATGCCCCAGGAACGATATAGAGAGAGAGCGCATGAAGGATATACCTTACGCTAGTGCGGTAGGCAGTTTAATGTATGCCCAAGTCTGTACCAGACCGGACATTGTCTTCGCAGTGGGACTTTTAGGCAGATATCAGTCGAACCCAGGACCTGATCATTGGGTGGCTGCTAAGAAAGTCCTAAGGTATTTAAAGGGAACTAAGGATTTTAAGTTGGTCTACCATAGAGTTCAAAACCTTGAGTTAGTGGGGTATACAGATTCTGATTTTGCCGGGTGTGAGGATGATAGAAAGTCTACTTCAGGTTATATTTTAAGTTTGCTGGTGGGGCCGTTTCGTGGAAGAGTGTCAAACAGACACTCATCACTTCGTCCACAATGCATGCAGAGTTCGTCGCTCTCTTTGGAGCTTCGACTCACGCGGTGTGGCTTAAGAATTTTATTACAGAGTTAAAGGTTATCGATTTTATAGCTGGACCCATCCGGATGTACTGTGATAACATTTCTGCAGTTATGTTCTCGATGAACAATAAAAGTATCACAGGATCCAAACATATGGAAATTAAATTCTTGACCATTAAGGAATTGGTCAAGAAGGGTGACATTTTAGTGGAGCATTTATGGACAGATGACATGTTGGCCGATCCACTTACTAAAGGACTTCGCCCTAACGTGTTTCAGAAACATGTTATTAATATGGGGCTTAAAGAGTCGATCGATGTGCTTGATTAGTGGGAGGCTTCATGAAGCTCTGATTCAGTTATCTGTCGTTTGGATTGCACTTTATTTAATTCATTTAATAATTGAAGTATACTGATTCAACAATATTATTAAGTTTCAATATTTGTTGAATTTATGTGACACGTCACACTTCATACAAAGTCTCATGACTTGTGTCAGTCGGAGCATAGGGCCTAGGGCACTTCATTTGAATTATGGGCCTATAGTATGTCTTTTGACGCATGAATTTTGGAACCTTAAGGTTAGACGTACTTGTTCTTTTGAACACTTAAGAACTTCTCGTAGCATGGTTTAGTGCATTCATCTGAGAAGTTTGGTTGACCACCACATTAGAACAACCTTTATGTGCACAATTTTAGCATGATGTTCTATGTTTTATTTGACCGCGCTTTGTCCATGTCGGTTGAGTCCGTAAGCTGCTGTGATCATGGAAGGTCCCGTATCGCTCAATGATGCGGTTGCCGCCATGATTCGGAGTGAAGGATCTAATTGGACCGGATTGGCGTGGGAGTGGACTCAATATCGCGTTCGCTAATTGGTACCCTTAAGCTTAGTGAAGATTTTATCGGAACGTCATGAGTTACGATGAACACAAGTCCAAGTGGGAGAATGTTGGAAATTTTCCGTTAGGCGGACTTGATTCATCGAGGCGATCCGTTAAAGTTGTACGCGTATATTTAGTCTATTCGGACTCCTACGGGCGTGAGTTAATTAAGTCGCGCGAACGGTCGAAGCTTGTGATAGGTGAGCCAGACCGTCTCGTAAATTCAGTCGCGAGCTCGGTCTCACCCTTGGCACAAAATTTTGGCATAATTATGAAATCTAATTGATTTCATGGGGGTTTTATTTTCATTCATTTTGGAGCTTTTAATGGACTTTATTGTCCCCATTAAATTTTGGTAACTCCAAAATTTTGGGCTTGCCCTATTAGAGCCTGACTTTAAAACCCCTCATTCGATATTTTTTATGCCACACGGTGAACAAGGGCTGAAAACTCTCCCGAGCTCTCTCCCTTTCTACGACCTGAAACCGCCGGCGTTGAGTTTTCCTCGCTTCGGTCCTTGGAGAACCTTCATCTCGGCAGCAAGAACCTGGAGTATCTTCAACTCTTGTTGATCGCCGGCGCTCTCCTAGAGGCGTGAAGTGCCCGTCGCCTGTAGATCTGTAACTGTCGGGAGGGCTTTGGATCTTCACCACCTGCTGGTGTTTTCGGCCACTAAATTTTGAGGAAGCACTCCCATCCAGTGGGCATCTTCATCGGCGCCAAGATAGGAAGCTGCTGCCGCTCTGGATCTATGAAGGGAAGCCGCCTGCCAAGCCATGAAAGAAATCTACAGTCAGTGAGCTCTGATCTCAAACCCACTCAAATTTATTAAATCGTGGACAAGCAAGCCCCTACATATATTGGGTAGAAAACTGAAGTGCTGGTACTCCCTTCATCATTACCTATATCTCGATTAGTCCAATCACTATACAGAGCATTATTTGTTTTCATGCATTAGTCACCTGTGCACACATATACATATATTTATATGGTTGTTTTGCGCTAACTTCTTTATTGTTGTAGTGACCCTATATTAGTTTTTGGTGCTGGCGGGTATTGCTGACGTTGCAGAGTTCATAAGGAACAACACGTCCCAACTATTGCACATTTCCGCAATTATGAAGAACGAGCAAGATTCTAGAAACGGTATAAATTAATTCCGCAATTCAGTTACCGTTTTTCTTAGCTCGCTTAATTTTGTGTTCTCAAATTAGAAAAATAAATTTGTGCTTGCACTCCAAAAGAGAACATTAGCGTTTGGTTAATCGATCCTTTAGTCTTATGTGTCGTTACGATTTGTCAGAAAACTTTTGATAATATTAATTCTCCGTAGCGACATATAGACCATAAATTTATTAACAGTCATTTCTGGAAAATTGGAGATCCAGGGGTCCAGAACAGAACAACATCATTAGTCAACTCAGGATCCAGCCGAATGCAATTATCAACACGTCCCTTCAAGAAAACTTTTAAAATGCCCCAGACCTTCATTTGAAGATAAACGAGTAGAGAAACTAGAGAGAGCTCTGAGATTTTTCGGCGAGGACGTGAGACTTAACTCGTTTCGTTACTCCAAACTTCCTCCGCTCGCTCTCATGTTTGTTGGGTCTAAACGCTCGCAAGAACGTTGCATCAAACACAAGAAAAGGCATAAAAGAAAGTTCTTGTGGATGCTCCAGCTCCGTAGACTTGGCTTTTTCTCTCCCTTTCTATTTGCCTTCGAGGCTTGCAAACGGAGAGGTGCCATGTCACCCCCTCCTACGATCTCAACTCTTGTAACAACAAAAAAATAGTGGATTTCGGCCCGACACATATCTGGTCCCGTGATTTTTCACCATTTCCAGGCTTTTCACCATAAAAGACCTCACTTGTCATTGTAGTTGGATTTCTTTTGACTCTTTGCACGCTCAACTCACTCTTGAGCTAAAGCGTCCTGATTCTCCAAACAGGTGAAAACCAAGCGACCCACAACACTACCTTATCTTTTACTCACCACTAAAGATTGTTATAAAAGCATGAGAATATGATGTGATAGATGATGTAGCCATCTTTGGATGCACAAATTAAATGTATCTCAAACTGATAAAGTAATGCCAAATAAATAACAGTGATGGGCTTCCCCCTGAAATTTCTCAGCCAAACCAGAAGTACCCAGACCAAGGACGGGTGGGGGAAGCCAACCCGACCGGACAAGTCACGAGCGCCACGCTGCTCTCCCCCATGGCCCGGAAACACACAAGTAGAGGGAAAAGCACGTGCACATGCACCGGCAGCGCCCCCGCACGCGTACAGCCAGCCCGTGTAGACACGCACGGCCTGCGCGCGCCCGACCTGCGCGCCCACGGATGTGCGCGGCTTGCCCGTGCGGCCGACTCGCGCGCAAGAGGCCGTGCCCCGCTCTCGCTGGCGCGACCGCGCCCCGCGCCCATGCGGTCTGCGTGCCCGCGCGCCCCTCGTGCACCTCATGTGCGCGCCTCACCCATTGTGCACGCCGCCACTGGCCTCTGCCAGCCACCGCCGCCATCAGGCAAACTGCCCGGGCCACCCAAACCGTCCGGCGGCACCTTTGTCATTTCGATAATTTTGGTGATCCATGTGACCGAAACGGAGCAATGTCATTCACTAGCACAAATTCCGCTCATGCACAATTAACAACGTATTCCTCCAGAAAACTATAAATGAGCTCGCAGTCCTTCATTTGAGGACAAACAACTCTAGAGGCTAGAAAAAGCTCTATCTTTTCCAGCGATGTCGTGGACTTACGCCGATCCTCCACCCAAGAATTCGCTCTGCTCCCCTTCTAGCGTAATGGTTCCATCAGGCTTCCAAGGCATGATGTATGTCTCTGTAAGAGCGTTTCCACCAAGGCTCTACTTCAGCAGGAGCGCTACCATCCATGCTCTGTGGACTTAGATATTTCTCCCTGCTGGAACGCTTCCATCGAAGTTCCGTGAACTTAGCCATTTTCTAGGCCGGAGCGCTTCCATCAAGGCTCCGGAGACTTAGTATCCTTTTTATCTCTTTCACAATTTGTACTTGTAACAGAGAGGTGACCTGTCACCCTCTGATGAATCATCTCAAACTCTTGTAAACTCCAAGAAAATAGTGGATTTTAGCTCGACACAGATCTAGTCACGTGGTTTTTCACCCTTTTCGGGTTTTCCACGCAAAAAATCTTTTATCATTTGCTGCTATTTTTCTTTGACTGTTTGCTCACCCGGTCTGACTTCGAGCTAAGGCGGTCTGATTCTCCAGACCGGGGGAAAAATCTGGTGACCCGCAAAATTTTGATATCGTCTGTGGGAAGGTGTTCCCAAAAGCTCTAACAAGTTTCTGAATCTCAACGTCAGCATCCATTATGAAAGAAAGCGCACAAATTGCTAGTAACGTGGCACTAGAGGAGTACACCAATCCAGCCCCCGCTAACTTACCCGTGGGCAATGCCTCACCTCAGGGTGGTTCCACCGTCACCTCATCCCAAGCATCGTGGGAAAAATGCAGGAGCCTGATAAGGGAGTGCCATACAGAGACACTTACCTTGTTAGGAAAATTAAGGGCTCATCGCGCTCCAACACGGATATCGCACCAGGAGATCAACCACCATAGATCCGGAGTCAGACAATGCTTGAAGATACTTCCCGCTATAAGGATCCATCGCAGACGAATCGTCCAGCACTGACAGCTCCATGCACCCCGGAATCCCTCAAAAACTTACTAGGCATGCGCATGAAATATTTTGTGCGGAAAACGAAGTTGTCTCTCCGACCGATAGATGACTCACTCACGAAGAAGTTAGATGCGTGATCAAGGAAGAGAGTGGGAACGGGAGCACCGTGACACAAAAGGGCAAAGCCCCATTCACCACATCTCCCTCTAGCTCTGCAGGTACTGACACATCTCGTTCTCCTTAGAATCAAGCCCCCTGACTTCGAGACATTTGATGGGACAGACGACCCTCAAGAGCATGTTGGATACTTTGTAAATATCATGCACATCTACAATTCCCCATGAAAGTGCAGCTAGATCTGATATACTCTAGAGGGGGGTGAATAGAGTATATGGTGCTTGAAAACTTTTTTACAACAATTGTTGTAATCTGAGTGAACAAGGAAGCAACTATTAAATCTAATTACAAAATAACCTACAACAGAAATTAATCACAGATCTAAACTAATCACAAAACAATCACAGCCAGAAACAAAAGATAAAGATAAGCAAGCCAGAAGACACAAGGATCTATAGTGGTTCCCCTAAACTTGGGTACATCCACTCTTCTACCACCCTAGGTAGGAATCCACTACAGGATGAGTTGATCAGGTGTCCTGGGCACCAATGAGCTTTTGATAAGGTGCTCAAAAACCAAATCATATTTTTTGATCAGGTGTCTTGCCACCAATGAGCTTTTGACAAGGTGCTCAAAAACCAAGCACAAACTTTTGAAGGGAGTTTGAGAAACCCTTTACAGAGATGGGGATGAGAGATTTATGGAAGTCTTCTCTTTCTCAAAGCAGCTGAGAAGACTATGTGGATTTGATGGTGTCAAAGCTCCCCCTGACTCCTTGAGATGTTCAGGAAATGAAGCTTTGCTGTAGGGTGATAGGCCTTCAGAAGTTGATCTCCAGCAAATGATGATTTCAGCAACAGTTGAAATAGTAGGTGTTTGGAGTGTTTGAAAGGTGTTGGTCTTGAACACTTGAATCACAAGAGATCAGAAGATTTCAGATGGTTGATCTCCTTGGATGTGTGTTCTTGAGAGAATTCTTTGAGACAGAGAATATTTTGGTCTTGTTCTTCTTGTCTGTGTTCTGAGTTCTAAGTGATAGAGAGATTTTGAAATCTTATCTTTTATTCTCTGGTACCAATTGAAAAACATCCTCTGTCAAGAATAGACGTTGGCCTGCATTAATTGCATCCTTAATTGCAATTGTCTTCTGGAGGAAAGTCCAAAGAAACATTCCTTGATAATCCCTTGAAACTTGGTCCAGAAATAAATGAAAACGGCCAGAAAATCTTCTGAATTAATTGCTGAATAACTCCTTAACTGTTCTGAATTTGAATCTTGAAAAATCCTTTAACTCATCAGAAAATCGTCGAACTGAGCTCTGCTATCGTCGAACTGAGCTCAGCGATTTGGACTGAGACAGCAACAAAAATCGTCGATCTGAGCTCAAAGATCGTCGAACTGAGCTCAGAGATAGAGATCCAATATTGAGTCAAGATCGTCGAACTGAGCTCGCAGATCGTCGAATGGAGTTCGACGATTTGTTGAAGTTGAGCTCGGTGATCGTCGAATGGAGTTTGACGATCTGTCGAAGTTGAGCTAGACGATCGTCGATCGGAGCTCGGTGAATCGTCGTGCTGAGCTCGACGATATGACTTAGTCTCAAACTGAAAATCCTGGGTCTTGAGGGCAGCTTCCAAACCTAGACTTCTAACCCTTAGACTCAATTCTAATTGACCTTTAGATCTATACAGGAGGTCAAAAACAGGTTTCCTAGAGACATAGTGATCCTGACCCAAATTAGTAATAGGGTGTTCCAACACCCCATACCCGCACTTGTGCCAAGTATTCCCGACAACACTGAAAGGAGAAGCTCGCACCTAGTTCCATTCTCTGAAAAAGGGAGAAATCAAGAACTTCGAGGAGCTAACTCAACTTTTCACAGATCAACTTATTGTCATCTAGTGAATCGTTCAAGACCCCTCACACCTCTCGAGGTTCTGACAAACCGAGGGAGAATCACTTGAGGATTACTTTTGTTGCTTAACTAAATAGGCACGGTATATTTTGGGGGTCAATCCCGAGCTCCTATGTGGTGCTTTCCTTGGAGGACTCCAACCAGGAAATGTCTACTCCAAGATAATGAGCAGAAAGGTGCCCAGCTACCTCGACCTCATCCACTGAGTCAAGACTCATATCATGGAAGACAAGGAAATTAAGGCACATCATATATAATTTGAAGGAGGCAGGAGAGGAAGAGGGCTCTGAATCTACCCCAAGGCCTAGGGGAAACGACGAGCATCAAGACAATCCATGCTGGGACCCAGGAACTCGTCGCATCTGGAGTACACTCTCTTGAACATCACCTGAACCAACGTGCTCCATGCTATCCAAGACAACGATGAGCTTTGCAGGCCCGAGCCGTTTGTTCCAAATTTAGGAAACCGGTCGCAATATTGTGACTTCCATCACGGATAAGGCCATAAGACGGAGGGTTGTAATCGGTCGAAGGATGAGATCGAGCGCCTTATACCACAAGGCATTTTCGGAAGCTTTATGCAGGACTCCGCCCCAAGAAAGCCCGCATCTCAGAACAGCAATCCAGCTAAAGGTCGTTCCGCATCCCGACACAGATATGCTATAGACTACGAGCAGGGGCCCTCCCCCTGAGTAGCACGTATAATGCCTGCATCTTGACCTCATACATTTCCTTTGACTTAATAAGCTGCAAGATGGAACTTGCGCGCACACTTATGTATCTTCTTTTTATAATATTGTAACTGCTTTTTGACTTCTGTCGCCTAGATAAGACCCTCCAAGGTAAGATCCTAAGGAGAACACCACAAGCTCTAGTATTGAATATAAGTGACACGAAATATGGACCATCTATGAGGCAAAGCATCCAGCTCCCATGTTATTGAACGTTTTGCCCCCGCGTTGTAGGGAATCCCGCTCCCACGTTGCTGGGCATTTCATCCCCGCATTGTATGGCATCCCACTCCGATGTTGTCCGGCATTTTGCCCCCGCGTTGCAGGGCATCCCGCTCCCACGTTGTCGGGCATTTCGCCCCCGCGTTGTAGTGTATCCCACTTCCACGCTGCCAGGCATTTCGACCCCACATTGTCGGCGTCTCGCTCCCATGCTGTCATGCATCTTACCCCCATGTTGTGGGACATCTCACTTCCACACTGTAGGGCATCTCACCCCTAGATTGCATGGCATTTCTCTCTCACATTGCATGTCAACGCGCCCTCATGTTGTAGGGAATCTCGATAAGATAAATCCCCCAAAGGCGAGAGATCAGGAAAATCCTTCTGCACCTCCCAGATGACATTGGTGAAATCCATTCTGCACCTCCAAGGCGAGATCGACGAAAGTCCTACACCTCAGGTGAGATTGATAAAAGTCATTTTGTACCACTTATGCGAGATGGACAAAGGACCGTCTTCACCTTCACCTGGACGGATCCCGGTCCTCCTGAGGCGTAAATGAACAAAGGTTCATCGCAACCTCCACTTGGATGGAACTCGGTCCTCCTGAAGCAAAAAATGAATAAATATTCTTTGTCACCTCCATTTGGACGGACCCCGGTCCTCTTGAAGTAAAAACGGACCAAGGTTCTTTACCACCTCCACTCGGACAGACCTCGGTCCTCCTGAAACAAAAATGAACAAAGGTTCTTCCCCACCACCACTCGGACGTGCCCTGGTCCTCCTGAAATGCAAACAAACAAAGGTTCTTCACCACGTCCACTCGAACAGACCCCGGTACTTCTGAAATGCAAATGAACGAAGGTTATTTGTCATCTCCACTCAGACGGGCTCCGGTCCTCCAAAAATGAAAACGAACAAAGGTTCTTCTCCAACACCGTCCAAATGGACCCCAAGCTCTTTAAGGAACAAGCAGACAAAAACTCTTCACCACCTTCAAAGGAACGGATCATGATCCCTTCTAAGACAAGAAGGCATCCTCGAACCTCTGAGAGGTTTTTGCCAAAATCAACCATGAGTCCTCCTGTTCTACTCATCCAAAAGCAGATTTTGAGCCCTTGGACGCCATCCAGACAAAGGGGGGAACATCCCATTACACCATGCTCTGGCGTAAGCTCCAAGTGCTCGCACCCAATGACAATTGCCAAGTAAACACGATGCATAATATATGTGCATTAAAGCAAGGGGAATGAAAGATAAAGCACTCTCAATTTGACGGGACGCCCAGGCTCTAACAAGAGGGACAAAGCGTCCACGCGACGCGGATACAATCAATTGGTCTCTCAACGTCAACATAAATACTACCTTTTCAAGCACCGCCTATTCAGGGGATGAAACGACCTGCATCCGTCACGTTACGCAAGATCCACTCGCCAAGTACGAGGTCGAGCACAATGATGCAATTATCTTTCCACAAAGGATGAACCACTGAAGCGGTCATCATAAGGACCTTGTAACCCTTTGGGCTCACTCCGCTTAAAGGCTCTATGACTCCCGGTGACCAGCCATCATGAAATCATGTACCATCCTAAGGTGCAAACATCATCCGAGCTCCTTCGGTCACGCTAGCTTGTCCTTCTCCTCGAACAACTCATCCTCAAATCTCGACAAAAATAGACCTCGAGTCCTTCTACTCAAAAGACGGGAGTCATCCTTGAATTCTCCTTCGAAGTCCTCCCAGTGACAGATCCTCGATGCTAACGCCCACGGCGTGTAAGTGGTGTTAAGCACAAGATGCATTCGGATCACCGCAACACGCAATGCTTAAAGTGGGGAACCTCTCCATAAAGCACCGCAAGGGCTACTAAACGCACAAAAGTACGTCACAATGTCAAGCCACACCCACCGCTGCAAAAGCAAAAACAAGGCACGGTACAGTAGCCGCCATGATCCCCCGCCTAATGACAAAGATAAGATCTTCACCACGCAAGGACGATACCCGAGCTGAATTACAAGCTTAACACGACATGTAAAAACTCAAACATATAAGCAAGGGAAATGACAATGGCAATAAACAAGTTAGCAATACCAAATGCGCGTAAGGAACAGATGCAATCAAGTGCTCGCCCATCGCCAACACCATCTTTCAAGGCAGCACTTGCTCGGAAGACGGAACACCACCGCGTCCTTCACGTTACACAAAGCTCCTCTCCAAGTACAAGGCGGAGCTTAGCAACTTGCACGCCCTACCGCAATTGACCTACCTTCTTTTCAAGGCACTCTCAGCAATCTGTGTAACGCCCCAAATTTTCTAAGACGAGAGATGCTTCTCTGGGGGTTATCCCTCAACAGTAGCTAGTTACCCCACGACGGTAGCTCCAGGGTTTGCGTCGAGAGCGTTGAGTTCTCGAGAAAGTGTTGAGTTCTCGAGGAAGATGTTACCGCGCGACGGTAACAGGGGAATTAATCTGGCAGACCTCTCGGGAAGCTATCGACCGACGATAGCGTTACCTCTGGCGATAGCTGGGTCAATTTAATTGATATGGTTCTCGGGATCCTACCGCTTGGTAGTAGAAGTTAGTGTGCGGTGATAGCGGCTGGTGTCGTGTCGTAACCAACGTCCTCTATCGCGCAGCATTAGCATCCTATCGCGCGGCGGTAGTGAAACTATAATGGCATTGGCCATATGTTGGACTGTGATTAGAGGGTTTGGGTGGTTGCACTTGAAATGAGGTGTTGAATTAAGGTACCACACGATAGTAGCTAGTTACCGTGCGTCGGTAGATTTATTTATATGCCTGGTTTGGCAGTTTTCACTCCATTTATTTTGGACTTCCTGGTCTTCATGGAGGAGGAGCACCGGTGCCACAAGGGAGATCTCACCTCCGTTGAGGTTCCGAAGCCCCGATTTGCAAGCCGAGTCTGGATCTGTGGAGGTAAGATCATTGTGGTCGCGTTCATCCGTCTAGATTTTTGGCATGACACCAAAGAAAGCGCAAAGGGTAATGATTATCAACTTGGACATGTGAAGTCCTCTTCCTTTTGGATAGGGAACCCTCTCCCTCGAGTGTGCGGTGAGCGTGTGATTTTCCTTCGGGTGATACGGTATATCCCCGTAGTTTTTTTTGCATATAGAGTTTGGAATCAAAGTACGAGCATAGACATGGTGTATGAAGCCCATCTGGACAGGTTGATCTGGATTGATGATGTTTTTCATTATGCTTGTATTGGCCGAAGAAGACTCTGTGATGTTTGTTTTTTGGGTTTCTACACGATAGATTGCAGCATGGAACCTTGGGGACTAACTCCAAGGAGCACCCAGAAAACTGGGTTGAATCGCATTTTGGACAGATACCGCACGACGGTAGTGCTACCGTAGGCGGTAGCTCCTTGAGAGCATTATTGTTGCCTGTGTCGTGGAGACCTAGGGCTTGTGATGTCGAGCTGAGAGCTCTGGGAGCCCAGCCATGTGGCCTGCGAGCCACCCGTGTATCATAACAGGGTTATATATTGATTGGAGAAATTAGAATGGGGAGGCCGACCCACGTCGTGGTTGTTTGACCCGGCGATGTGAGCAACGGAAAAGGGCCGAACCTACCCAGTAGCTATGTGAAGCGTCTGTGGGTAGTGATGCCTGTCGCTGACATAGTTATGGGTCTTAGGCCTTGTGTAGGCCGTAAAGACTACCAAAATGCTCATGTTGTTGCCGTCTGGAGAACGGTGGTGCGTCCCTAGTTTTTGTCCGGACACCGAGAATGTTCCCTAAGAGCACGGGGTGTGTTGACGTTCATGCCTATGCCTGTGTTGAAGTGTGCTTAAATTGCACTTTCATTACTATGCTTGGTTTTGCTAATACATTGTAGGGAAGGAGCTCCGCCGCCCCGAGCAAGGGGCGGGGTCGTTATAATTTAGTCAGCTTTAGCTGACAGTTGTCTTGTTTTTCCACCGTTCGGTGGATTGTTCTTGCAGGAACAGGTGAGCCAAGTGGCAAGTAGCGGGCTAAGGCCCTTGATGTTGTGCTGGCCCTTGATGGCCAAAGCGAAGTGTTTACTTTTACTATTTTCATGTATGGCCAGCCTGCGTGCTAATGTATATAAAACACTTATTGTTTAAGAAAACATTGTAAGGCCATAAGGCCAAGACTCCTTGTGTTTTTGTTTTTTCATTCCTGCTTTGGGATATAATGGACATTCATGTTTTGTGATGGGTTCTTCTAACTTATTTAAAAGCTTCCGCTAGAATGCTCTGTGTTAGGTCTTGAAATTTTATATTAGTATTTTGCTATTAATACGTAACTCCGATGACTGTCCGTGGTATATGGCGTGGGGCCCCAACCAGACCTTCTATTATATCTTGTGCGACAGATGGGGGTGTTATAATTTGGTATCAGACTACGGTGTCGGTCTTTCTTAGTAGAATTCGTGGATGAATTCTTTTTAATGGGTAGTGAGCACAGTCATGTTTGTCATCGTTATAACATGAAAAGAACCCATGAATGTCCACTTAGGAATGGAAAATACACATGTTTGAGGAACCTGCGTGTTCCTATGATTGCTTTTTGCAATTTTATTTGGTCACTTATTGGTGTGTCCTGCAATAATAGGTGACCAGGAGTGGTGATGGACAGTCGGAACGTTCGTACTCTACGGAAAGCAGTACACCTAATGATGCTCCTGCAACCCCTCCTTCAGCAAAGACGATAAGACTTGTAGCTGAGGTGGTGTTTGCGATGATAAACACCCAGCCAGGGAGGCAAGCACAACCTCCTTCCCCTATTGTGGAGCAGGTGCCGCTTCGTGTGACAGAGCCTGAAGTGGTATAAAGAGTGGTTGTAGAACCTTTGGCGCTAAGAAGAGCGACAAAAAGGAAGCTTAAACATATGAATAGCTTCAATCCTCTAGTATTTACGGGGATTGGAACCCCAACCTAGGCCGAGGATTGGCTCTCTCGTGTTAAGAGAGTCATGACATCGACTAAAACAGAGGAATGACAGAAGTAAACCAAAGTCGCTTTCCTATTGGATAGAGAGGCGAGACTGTGGTGGGAAGAGCTAGAGCTCCATCTCTTTGTTGGAAGACAACTCACTGATGTTTCGATGGACGAGTTCTCAAGGCTATTCCTAGCTAGATACCTCCCCTCGGTGCAGAGGATCGATAGGGAGAATCAGTTCCAGAGACTGATGCAGGGAGATTGTACCGTGGATGAGTATCTACACGAGTTCACGAGGTTGGGACGTTATGCTGGCGCTACGTTTACTGACGAGGAGCGTAAGACCAACCTGTTCTACGAGGGTTTGTGTGATGACCTAAGGCTACTACTCGTTGGGCCTATGACGCAGGGTTTCCTAACTCTGGTCAATACCGCCCGATCTCTGGAGAAGGATATGAAGAGAGTTAAGGAAAAGAAGGACTCAAGCTCGAAGAAGTCGAAATTCAAGGTGTCGAGCTTGTTAAAGTCTAGGTTTTGTAAGTGGAAGAAGAAGGCGAGGACTTCGGATCCAGCCCAACCTTCGAGTGTGTCTGGAGTTACTACAGTACGAGGCCCGGTTACTTGTTATAATTGTGGCAAGCAGGGATACTATGCCCGAGACTGTTGGAGTGTACGCCAGAAGTAAGAGAAGAAGCCTGAAGCAACTTATGCGGAGAAGGGAAAGGCGGTGGAGTCAACCGCATCCCACTACACTCCAGCGCAGCCTAGAGTTTACAACCTTGGCCAGCATGAGGCCATAAAGCAGACTGATGTTGTGACAGGTATGATTTCATAAATAACATGTTTAGCTTTACATACTTGTTGTCTTATGCACGTTAGCATGTGATTTGTTATACTAGACTTTGTTTTGATCTTTAATTGTCCGGCGAGAGCACTGTTCGATACGGGAGCTTCACACTCCTTTTTGTCCGAGGAATTTGTATCGCACATCTGAGTGCCTTCTTTGATGGAAATGGATAAATTGGATGTGTTGTTGCCTAACGGTTGTTCTATGCACACGGATAGAGTTTGTTGCGTGAAGATACAGATTGGGAGTCAAGAGTTCGACTTGCAAGCGTCGCTGCTACGGATAGTGGAGTTTGATGTGAGCTTTGACATGGATTAGATCTCGGAGCAGCGTGTGTACATCGATTGCAATCGCATGGTGGTCAGACTGGGGGTGCATACAGAGCGTGAGACGACATTCTCTGGCATGAGGGGTGTGCGAACAAACAAGAATAAACTGGAAAATGGAATAATAGACATCTTTATTATCCAAAAAAGGTGTGTACTACAAGGTATAACCTCCCTTTTATAGAATGGAGGAGATGAGAGAGATTACAATTAAACAATGTGGGACTAAATAATTACAGGTACAGATGGTTTAACATAAATACAAGCTGACCAAGCCGCGCAGTTAGATGAATAGGCTAACCACCCAGCAACTACCAGAAGGAGAGAACAAGCCGCCACGGGAGACCACCTGATCGCTCGGTCACCAAGTCGCCAGAGACAAACCGGCAGACCGCCAGGACACCAACAACAACAGACCGGCAACCAAACTGCTTGAGAGAAACCGATAGACCGCACGATATGTAATCCGCCAGAGTCAGACCGCTTGGCCGGCCGGTCCCTATTCTGCAATACTCCCCCTCAAGTTGGAGCATATATATCAATCATGCTCAGTTTGTCACAAATGTGATGAAAGGAGGCAAATATCGGCTTGGTGAAAATATCACCACACTCTTTATCGGAGGTGACGAACGGAGTACAAATTTGTTCCTTCAGAATTTCTTCCCAAATAAAGTGGCAGTTGACTTCAATGTGCTTTGTTCTCTCATGGAAGACCAGATTTTTGGAGATGTATATAACGGCCTTGTTATCGCAAAACATAGGTAGAGGATGGTTGTAGACCTCTCCTAAGTCAAGCATGAGAGCCCGTAACCACTTCAACTCGCACGTGGTCGACGCCATACTTCGATATTCTGCTTCTGCACTGGACCTGGAGATGACAGACTGTTTCTTGCTCATCCAACTCACAATATTTTCCCCTACGAAGGTGCAAAAGCCTGATGTTGACTTGCGGTCTCCTTTGTCATCAGCATAGCTCGAATCTGAGTAAGCTTCAACCCGCAAATGACCATTCTTCTGAAATAGTAGTCCTTTCCCATGCGCTGATTTAACATACTCCAATATCCTCAGGGCAAACTGTAGATGGCACTACCTAGGAGCTTGCATGAATTGGCTAACCTTGCCTAAAATATAGACAATATTGGGTCTGGTCACTGTGAGATATATGTGTTTACGAACCAGACGTATGTACCTCATAACATCTAAAAGAAGAGGAGAATCATCCGTCCAGGTTTTATCTTCTCCAGTCGTCATGGGGCATCGGGCAGGTTTATCCCCAGTCAGCCCTGCCGCTTTTAGCAAATCAAGAGCATACTTTTGTTGAGAAAGGACAAGGGAATTGGGCTTCCGAGAGATTTCTATCCCCAGAAAGTATTTTGGAGAGCATATATCCTATGTGAACATGTGTTCACGAAGATGCTTCTTTGTCAAAGTTATCTCAGCTTGGTCATCTCCAGTAAGAAGAATATCATCCACATATACTGCAAGCACCACTAGACCCAGGGTGGTTTTGCGAATAAATAAGGAGTGATCGGCAGAACTTCTCGTAAAACACACGACCGCCATAATTCCGCTAAACTTGTCAAACCAAGTCCGAGGGCTTTGCTTTAGGCCATAGATAGCCTTCTTGAGCCGGCATACCTGTGTCTCCCCCTGCGCAACATACCTTGGAGGTTGCTCCATGTTGACATCCTCCTGAAGATCCCTAAACAGAAAGGCATTCTTGACATCCAGCTGTGAAATGGGTCAATCCCTGTTGACAGCCATAGAGAGACCTTAATAATGCTGAGACAAGCAACTGGAGAGAAGGTGTCGAAATAGTCAACCCCATAAGTCTGGGTAAAGCCTTTGGCCATAAGCCGGGCTTTGTAACGTTCCACACTGTCGTCTGGTTGGAACTTTACCACAAATACCCAGCGACAACCAACGACATCTGTACCGAAGGGAGGAGGAACCAGGGTCCACGTACCCCGTTCAGTGAGAGTAGTAATCTCCTCATCCATGGCATCCTTCTAATGTGGAACAGTAAGGGCCTCCTAATAGGAATGGGGAGTGGCAGTGGTAGAGATAGTTAGTGCAAAAGCTCTGCGAGAAGGGGTAAGATGATCATAGGAAACAACAGCAGCAAGCGTGTGCTTGGTACACGCCCGAACCACTTTGTGAAGAGCAATGGGAAGATCCAGATCAGCAGGTTCGTCAGCATACGGAGCATACATGGTGGAGAGAGCTGGCCCGAGAGTAGAGAGAGACGACGACGGAGAGGAGAGATATAGCGTACGTGGAGAGAGAGGAGGAGACGATGGAGACGGTGGAGGAGGAAATACCTCGGTAGGTGTCGATGGGCTAGAGGGAGCAGGAGGAGAATAGGAAACTGTAGGAAGACGAGTTGAGTATTCAGAGAAATAGGGAGCACTCTCGAAGAAGGTAACATCCGCGGAGACAAACTATTTGTGAAGAATGGGGTCAAAACAACAATAGCCTTTCTAAGTCGTAGAGTATCCCAGAAAGACACATTTGGTGGAGCGAGTGGAGAGTTTATCGTGAGTGGCGGAGGGAGCATGCACAAAGGCTGTGCACCCAAAGATGAGTAGAGGGAGAGAAAAGGGATCCTTGCCCGGATAAAGAATGGAGAATGGGGTTTGACGGTGGAGAACCGTGGATGGAATGCGATTGATGGGATAGTAAGAAATGAGAGCTGCATATCCCCAGTAGGAACGCGGGACATGCATCTGCGTTACCAGAGTGCGAGCGACATCAAGGAGGTGACGGTTTTTGCTCTCCGCCACTCCATTTTATGGTGAGGAATAGACGCAACTTGTTTGATGAACAATGTCATGTTGCATACAGAAAGATGAAAAAGCTTGACTAAAATTTTTTTTAGCATTATCAGAACATAAGATTTTAATTGAAACACCAAATTGATTTTGAATTAAATGATAAAACGATGTTCATACATCGAATAATTCAGAGTATTCTCGTAAGAGATACACCCAAGTACATCAAGAGAAGTCATCTATGAAAGTAACAAAGTAAGAACTACCCCGACCAACGGTGAGGGTAGGAGCAGGACCCCAGATGTCAGAGTGAATGAGATCAAAAGGATGGGTAGAGCCTCGACCTTGCTTCAGCAGGATGGTGGAACGGTGATGCTTGCCAAGCTGACAGGCATCGCAGTTGTTAGGAGAACTGTTCGGAGGGAGGTGGGGCGGAGGTTGACGAAGAAGTCGTGGAGGAGGATGACCAAGGCGGAGATGCCACTATAGAAGATCTGTAGAGGAGGAGGAGAAGGCGGACAAAGCGGAAACGTTATCGAGGAAGTAGAGGCCGCCGCTCTTAGTCCCAATAGCAATCGTCAGTTGGGAGCTCAGATCCTGAAAGGAACAAGAAGTTGGAGTGAATATGACAGAGCACTTAAGTTGCTTGCACAAAGAAGTAATTGACAATGAATTACACGGAAACTTGGGCACATACAGAGTGTCGGCCAAGAGAAGAGACGGAGTGACATGAACCACTCCCGTCCCATGAACAGGGGAGGGAGAGCCGTCTGCAACAAGGACCGGGGGCAACCGATCATGTGTTTCTAGGAGAGAAAAGCACTGAGGATTGCCCATCATGTGATTAGTCGCACCAGAGTCGATGAGTCATTTACCTTGAGTAACCACATGAGCACTACCTGATGACGTGACCACCGAGGCGGACGGCTTTGAAGAGGAGGTGGAAGAGTCACTAGAAGGGCAAAGATGTGGATGTTTCATCCAACAGTAATACACAATATGCCTGGTGCAGCCACAGTGAGAGCAGAGAAAGCGCGAAGAGCCACGCCCACCAGAATGATGGTTGCGACTACCAAAGCCACTCTGTTGAGTCTGGTGAGCATAGTTATCTGTAGGAGGAGAAGACAGAAGCGGGCGCTGAAGTAGAGAGGTAACTGCAGTAATGCGTGTAACAGTTGTATCCAAGGTGGGAGAGTCTGCTTCGCCCAAGATTTGTTGGCGGATCATGTCATAGGACTCTAGAAGTCGCAGAAGATAGCACACAATAAGAAGTTATTAGAAGTGCTTTTGCTGTTCGGCCAAATCCGTAGAGAAGGGGCGATGTTGAATAATCTCAGCCCCGAGAGCCTGTACATGTTGATAAGCGGCAGTAGGAGACATGGAAGGACGGGCAAGGAGGTCCACATATAAAGTATAAATGCGGGACTTCTGAGCCCCCTTCGAGTACAGAGCATCAAGATGAAGCCAAGCCTTCTTCACCATCTTATCATGATGGATGACGGGAAGACATTCATCAAAAAGGCTGTTAGCTAGCCAAGTGCGCACAAGTGCATCACTAGCATCCCAGTCGTCAAAATCAACAGAAGTGGAAGGAGGAGGATCATCGGTGAGGTGGGCGTTTGCGTTGTGAGCGAAGAAGGAAGGTGAAGGAGACACTCCAATCCGGGCAGTTGGAAATGATAAGTTTGGAGACAGTGCCAAGATTCTCGGAAGGAGTGGGAGGAGGGAGCAGATTGGCCACAGGCATAGCGGTGGTGGCAGAGGAACCAGAAAGAGCCATAGAAGAGAGGCCGCGCAGGTAGCAAGCCACAGAGACCACACGAATAGAAAGGGACAAGAACAATGCAAACCGTGGAGAATAAGAGAAGAAACCGCAGCGGACACAAAGCGAGGTTCTGTAGCGGTCACGGTTTCAACACACTGGTGGCTAGAAAGGCCACGACCAAGCAGCAAAATAAAGCAAAGGGAAAGAAGTCGGGCGGGTAGATAGAAGGTCGCGCGAACGGGAGACAGAGAAGCCGCGAAAATACGTTGCGGATTGAGAAAGAGAGATGGAGCGAGAAGAGGGTCGCGCACACAAAGGGCAGCAACAAAGCGGAGAAGGGAAGAGAGGCCGCTCGAATAGTCAGCAAGAAGAGGATCAAACCGTGCGGACAAGAGAAGGCACCGTATCTGGAGAAAAAGATCGACTCATCTGATACCATGTGCGAACAGACAAGAATAAACCGGAAAATAGAATAATAGAAATCTTTATTACCCAAAAAAGGTGTCTATTACATGGTATAGCCTCCTTTTATAGAACAGAGGAGATGAGAGAGATTATAATTAAATAATGTGGGACTAAATAATTACAGGTACAAATGTTTTAACATAAATACAAGTCGACCAAGCCACGCGGTTAGATGAATAGGCTAACCGCCCGCCAACTACCAGAAGGAGAGAACAAGCCGCCACGGGAGACCTCCTGATCGCCTGGTCACCAAGTCTCTAGAGACAAAGCGGCAGACCGCCAAGACACCAACAACAACTGATCGACAACTAAACCGCTGGAGAGAAACCGACAGACCGCACGGTCTGCAATCTGCCAGAGTCAGGCCTCCAGACCGCCCGGTCCCTATTCTGCAATAAGGGGATCGAGCAAAACTTTGATGTCTGCTATCCGGGTGGTTAAGGTAGTTCGTAGTGGTGCAAAGCTTTTTATCACCTTAGTGGAGACTTCGAAGCCCAAGCTAGGTCTGGATGGTATCCCGGTTGTATCAAAGTTTCTTGACGTTTTTCCTGAAAATCTCCTTGGATCCCCACCTCAGCGTGAGATCGCCTTCACCATCGAGCTAGTGCCAGGTGCCAAGCCTGTGTCATGCTCCTCGTACCGCTTAGCGCCAAAGGAGATTGCGGAATTGAAGGTACAGCTACAAGAGCTGTTAGATCAAGGGTATGTGCATCCAAGTTCGTCGCCTTGTAGCGCGCCAGTCATTTTTGTTAAAAAGAAGTATGGAAGCTCATGACTGTGTATTTATTACCGAGAGTTGAATAATCTGACAGAGAAGAATAGATATCTAATCCCAAGGATTTATGATCTGTTCGATCAGTTGGTCAGGTTGACTATGTACTCGAAGCTAGATTTGAAATTCTGGTACTATCACCTTAGAATTAGGGAAAGTGACATTCCCAAGATGGCTTTCAGCACACGTTATGGGCATTATGAATTCACCGTCATGTCGTTTGGGCTGACGAATGCGTCATCCGTGTTTATGGATTTGATGAACAGAACATTCAGAAAGTACTTTAACCTGTTTATGATAGTCTTCATCGATGATATACTGTGTACTGACAATGCGAGGAGGATCATTTCAAGCATCTTCATATGGTTTTGGAGACCCTGAGGAGGAACCAATTGTATGCCAAATTCTCCAAATGTGGGTTTTGGTTGTCCTCGATAGCGTTCCTTGGTCATATGGTTAGTGGAGAGGGTATTGCAGTAGATCCGGTGAAGGTAGCTGCGATACGGGAGTGGATGTCTACTGTGTCGGAAGTCCGGAGATTTCTAGGGCTTGCTCGCTATTACAGGCGCTCTGTGGAGAACTTCTCGCTGATAGCACTGCCCCTCACTACCCTGACAGGGAAGGATCAGATGTTTGTTTGGTCACTGGAGTGTGCATAAGACTTCGCAGAAATAAAGTATCGTCTGACCACATCGCCTATCTTATGTTCTCCTTGTGGTTCAGAGAGCTTTGAGATTTAAAGTGACGCCTCTGAGAGTGGCTTAGGTCGTGTTCTGCTTTAACACAGGAAGGTGATAGCCTATGAGTCGCGTCAGTTGAAGGTGTATGAGAGGAATTACCCAGTCCATGATTTGGAGTTGGCGGTCGTGGTATTTGCTCTTAAGCTTTGGAGGCATTATCTATATGGGGTTAAGGTCGATATCTATTCAGATCATAAGAGCCTGAAGTATCTGATAGATCAGAAGGATCTGAATATGCATCAGCGTAGGTGGATGGAATTCCTTAGGGACTACACCAACGAGATTCATTATATTCCTGGGAAGGGGGACGTTGTGGCGGATGCTTTGAGCCGTAGGACCCCTGCATGGGCCAACCAGATACAGATGCATGACGAGCGACTCATTCGGGATTTGGAGGCCTTGGAGATCTCTTGTGTTGACAAGGGATCTTGTACAAATGCGTGTTTGAGTTGAACGGAGATTCAATATGACCTCACAGATCGGATTCGGCAGGCCTTGGAGTTGGATGTGAGCATGAAACATTGCGTGGAGGAGACCGTTGATGGGTCTAACGATCAGTTCTCTATAGACGATGGCCTTTTATGGAAAAGCAGTCGATTGTGTGTCCCCAATGTGGGGAAGTTACGAGAAGAATTGATGTTTGAGGCGCATTTCACAAAGTACTTGATTCACCCCGGGAGCACAAAGATGTTCAAGGACATGAAGAAACTGTTCTGGTGGCCAGCTATGAAGAAAGAGATAGCATTATAGGAGGCGACATGTCAGATGTGTTCCTTGGTAAAGGCCGAATACCAGAATCCTGGCGGATTCCTGAAGTCCTTCCCTATACCGGAGTGTAAATTTGATGACATCTCTATGGATTTTGTGCACGGCTTGCCGAGATCGCACAAGGGGAACAATGTCATTTGGGTGGTCGTTGATCGTTTAATGAAGGTGTCACACTTCATACACAATAGGAAGGATGATTCAGTAGAGAAACTAGCGAATCTTTATATGGACAACATAGTCTGTTTGCACGGTGTACCCCGGAGCATCGTTAGTAACCGAGATGGTCGTTTCACATCTAACGATTGTAGGCTCATTCATCAGTTGTTGGGTACCAAGTTGAACTTCATCATGAATTTTCACCCACAAACAGATGGTCAAACTGAAAGGATGAACAGGACGATGGAAGATATGTTTCATATGTGTGTTTTGGATTTTGGGAAAAAGGTGAGAGGACCATCTTTTTATGATTGAGTTCACATATAATAACAGCTACCAAGCTAGTACTCAGATTGCATCTTTTGAGGCTCTGTACGGAAGGAGGTGTCGTACGTCATTGGATTGGGTAGAAATGGGAGAATCGAAGCTGTACAAGCGAAGAGACGTTGAAGATGCTACTTCAACGATACGATTGATTCGATAACAACTACTGATTGCTCAAGGTAGGCAGGACAAGTACTACAATGTCAAGCATCGGAATGTGGAGTTTGCGGTGGGCGATTGGGTATACCTAGAGATAAAACCATTTAAGGGTGTATCAAGGATTCGATGCTTAAAGAAGCTTAGTCTGAGGTATGCTGGACTTTTTGAGATCTTGGAGAGGGTTGGTGAAGCCGCCTATCGTTTGGATATTTCGATGGAGTTGAGCGATTTGCATGATGTAATTCACATCTCAGTGCTGCGGAAGGCTATTCAAGAGCCTACTCAAGTGGTTGCTGCGAAACAAGTGCCGGTCGATAGTGGGTTGACGACGAAGGTCAGGCCCATTCGTATCGAGGATGTAGAGGTCAAGCAGCTGTGGAATAAATCCATTAGAATGTTCAAGGTCCTTTAGGACAACTGTGGCAGAAAGGAGCTGTCTTGGGAGCTCAAACAAACTATGAGGGAGGAGTTCCCTGAGCTATTTCTCTAAGGCAATCAGATGCACAGTTTACTTTTTATATTTTCACGTAACATCAAATTTTGGGACGATATTTCTTTAAGTGGGGGAGATTTGTAACGCCTCAAATTTCCTAAGGCGGGAGATGCTTCTCTGGAGGTTATCGCTCGGCGGTAGCTAGTTACCGCGCGGCGGTATCTCCAGGGTTTGCGTCAAGAGTATTGAGTTCTCGAGAAAGAGCTGAGTTCTCAAGGAAGATGTTACCGCGCGATGGAAAGTTCTTATCGCGCGGCAGTAGCAGGGGAATTAATCTGTCAGACCTCTCGGGAAGCTATCGCCCGGCGATAGTGTTACCGCTCGCGATAGCTGGGTCAATTTAATTGATATGGTTCTCGAGACCTACTGCGCTGCGGTATAAGTTAGGGTGCAGCGAAAGTGTTTGGTGTCGTGTCGTAACTGACGTACTCTATTGCGCGGCGTTAGCGTCCTATCACACGGCGGTAGTGAAACCACAACGGCGTTGGCCACTCGTTGTCCTGTGATTGGAGTGTTTGGGCGATTGCGCTCGAAACGAGGCGTTGAATTAAGGTACCACGCGGAGTTAGCTAGTTACCGTGTGGCGGTAGCTTTATTTATATGCCTAGTTTGGCCGTTTTCACTCCATTTCGTTTGGATTTCCTGGTCTTCGTGGAGGAGGAGCACTGGTACCGCAAGGGAGATCTCACCGTCTTTGAGGTTCCGAAGCCCCGATTCGCAAGCCGAGTCCGGATCTGTGGAGGCAAGATCGTTGCAGTCGCGTTCATCCATCTAGATTTTTGGCATGATACCAATGAGAGCGCAAAGGGTAACGATTCTCAACTTTCACATGTGAAGTCCTCTTCCTTTTGCATAGGAAACCCTCTCCCGCGAGTGTGCGGTGAGCGTGAGATTTTCCTTTGGGTAGATACGATATATCCCCATAGTTGTTTTTGCATATAAAGTTCGGAATTGAAGTACAAACATAGGCATGATGTGTGAAGCCCATCTGGACAGGTTGGTCTTGATTGGTGATGTTTTTCATTATGCTTGTATTGGCTGGAGAAGACTCTGTGATGTTTGTTTTTTGGGTTCCTACACGATAGATTGCAGCAGGGAACCTTGGGGACTAACTCCAAGGAGCATCCAGAAAATAGGGCTGAATCGCATTTCGGCCAGATACTGCGCGACGATAGTACTACCGCAGGCGGTAGCTCCTTGAGAGCTTTGTTGTGGCCTATGTTGTGGAGACCTGGGGCCTGTGATGAGTGGCTGAGAACTCTGGAAGCCCAGCCAGGTGGCCTGCGAGCCACCCGCATATCATAACAGGGTTATGTATTGATTGGAGAAATGGAAATGGGGAGGCCAACCCGCGTTGTGGTTGTTTGCCCCATCGATGTGAGCAACAGGAAAGGGCCAAACCTACCCAGTAGCTATGTGGAGCGTCCATGGGTAGTGATGCCTGTCGCTGACATAGTTACGTGTCTTAGGCCTTGCGCAGGCCGTAAAGAGTACCTAAATGCTCATGTTGTTATGGTCTGGAGAACGGTTGTGCGTCCCTAGTTTTTGTCCGGACACCGAGAATTTGCCCTGAGAGAACGGGGCGTGTGTCCGTTTGTGCCTACGCCTGTGGTGAAGTGTGCTTAAATTGCACTTTCATTACTATGTTTGGTTTTGCTAATACATTGCAGGGAAGAAGCTCCGCCTCCCCGAGCAAGGGGCGGGGTCGTTATAATTTAGTTAGCTTTATCTGACCGTTGCCTTGTTTTGTCACCGTTTGGTGGATTGTTCTTGTAGGAACAGGTGAGCTAAGTGGCAAGTATCGGGCTAAGGCCCTTGATGCTGTGCTGGCCCATAAAGGCCAAAGCAAAGTGTTTACTTTTACTATTTTCATATATGTCCAGCCTGTGTGCTGATGTATGTAAAACGCTTATTGTTTAAGAAAACATTTTAATGCCATAAGGCCAAAACTCCGTGTGTACTTGCTTTTTCATTCCTGATTTGGGCTATAGTGGACATTCATGTTTTGTGATGGGTTATTCTAACTTGTCTAAAAGCTTCCGCTAGAATGCTCTGTGTTAGGTCTCAAAATTTTATATTAGTATTTTGATATTAATATGTAACTCCGCTGACTGTCCGTGGTATATGGCGTGGGGCACCAGCAGGACCAGCTGTTATATCTCATGTGACGGATGGTGGTGTTATAATCCGGCACCGCTCCACTCCAAGGATCAGGACTCCCTGTATTTTGCAAATGCGAAAGCTTGCAACATTGCAACATCTCGAGGGACAGACGCCATCAATGACCTCCATCCCAAAAAGCTCCGTCTCAACTCCTGGCAGGAACGGGCACTGAATCGTTCTATGATGCAACATGGAAACGTACACCATGTCCTTCCACTTCTTTCAGTGGCAACAAGGACCTATGGTTTCCTCCACGACATCAAGACAAGGGGGCAGTATATTCCTCCATGTCGCGTCTGAGAAACCACGACCAGTGCTAACGGCCCACAATATCCGCACCTGCTGGTGTGCAACAGCATACTCGCACATTCAAACGAGGAGAAATATGAAAAATTGTGTGTTTCCGCACCAGAGGATCACTCAAAGTGCAATATGAGAGGATGTTCCAGCAACACCCCTTATTAAGCATCGCACGACAAGCAAAAGCATTGTACGAGGTAAACCCCAAGGCAAGGCAGTCAAGCTTCGAAGTTTCCAGGCCGTCGCTTTGCTTATCACGACCTGTGAAAATTTGGGGTCATTTGATGGGGTTCTGTAACATCCCGACTTTTATTGGGCCACCAGAACCATAATGGGCAAAATAAAAGTAACCCGAACCTCTGCCCGTGACCCGATAAAAGGTAACCCTAGACGGGGATATCAAGCTAGAGAACTCTAATTTGAGTTCTGTCAGTTCTTGTGGCCTCGTATAGTCAATACGAGTGTGTTGGAACTCGTTCTGTTGAATTTCGAGATCATATGGTGGATATGACCGTTCCTCGTAGAACGTCGTGAAAATGAGATTTTTGAATATATAGTTAGAGAACTCTGATTTAAGTTCTGTCAGTTCTTGTGGCCTCGTATATTCAATACGAGTGTGTTGGAACTCGTTCTGTTGAATTTCGAGGTCATATGGTGGATATGACCGTTCCACGTAGAACGTCGCGAAAATGAGATTTTTGAATATAGAACTAGAGAACTTTGATTTGAGTTTTATCAGTTCATGTGGCCTCGTATAGTCAGTACGAGTGTGTTGGAACTTATTCTGTTGAATTTCGAGTTCATTTGGTGGATATGACCGTTCCTTGTAGAACGTCGCGAAAATGAGATTTTTGAATATAGAGTTAGAGAACTCCGATTTGAGTTCTATCAGTTCTTGTGGCTTCGTATAGTCAATACGAACGCATCGGAAATCGTTGCATTGTGATTCGAAGCCTAACGATGATTATGAGCCTTTCGACCATTTTAGCGCACCACGACGCGCAGATTTTCAATACTTAGTGTAAAAGACGAACCGAACCAAGTACAAGCCGAACAGAAACAAACCGGAAGTGGTTTTAACTGAAACTTTATTATCCGAAAAAGGTATCTATTACAAAGGTATGACCTTCCTTATATAAAATGGAGGAGAGATGAGAGAAAACAAATAAGAGATGTGGGACTAAAAAATTACATGACACAAGCGGACTATACAGACACAAACCGCACAAGCCGCGCGGTTAGACAGAGGGGCTAACCGCTCGGCTACTGCCACAGAGAGAGAGAGAGAGATCGCCATGGGAGACCGCTAGACCTCCCGGTCTCCAAGTCGCCAGAGACAAACCGCTAGACCGCTTGGACCTCAGACAGCAATACACAGCAACCAAACCGCTGAAGAGTAACAGCAAAACTGCTTGGTCAACAACCCGCCAAGCCAGACCGCCAGACCGCCCGGTCACCAACTTCAACACTCCACCTCAAGCTGCAGCATATATATCGATCATGCCCAGCTTGTCACAAATATGAAGAAGCGAGGCAGATACTGGCTTGGTGAAGATGTCAGCCAGCTCTTTGTCAGAAGTGATGAAGGGAGTGCAAATTTGTTCTTTCAAAATCTCTTCACGAATAAAATGACAGTCGGCCTCAATGTGCTTGGTTCTTTCATGGAAGACCGGATTTTTGGAGATGTATATGGCAGCCTTGTTGTCACAGAACATAGGTAGAGGATAGTTGTAGACCTCTGCTAAATCCAGCATGAGAGCCCGTAGCCATTTTAACTCATAAGTGGTCGATGCCATACTCCGATACTCTGCTTCAGCACTGGACCTGGAAACAACAGACTGCTTCTTGCTCTTCCAGCTTACCAGATTTCCCCCAACAAAAGTGCAGAAACCAGAGGTAGATTTGCGATCCCCTTTGTCATCAGCGTAACTCGCATCTGCGTATGCTTCAACCCTCAGATGACCATTCTTCTGAAAGAGTAGACCTTTCCCAGGCGCTGCTTTGACATACTCCAAGATCCGCAAGGCGGACTGTAGATGGCACTCCCTAGGTGCTTGCATGAATTGACTCACCTTGCCCACAGCATAGGAAATGTCGGGTCTGGTCACTGTGAGATATATGAGCTTACCAACTAGACTCCTGTACCGCGTAGTTTCTGAAAGAAGAGGCGAATCATTTGTCCAAGTTTTGTCTTCTCCAATTACCATGGGGCACCGGGCAGGTTTGGCGCCAGTCAATCCTGCTTCTTTTAAAAGATCAGGGCATACTTACGCTGGGAGAGGACTAAGTAGTTGGGCTTCCGAGAGATTTTGATCCCCAAAAAGTACTTCGGAGAGCCCATATCTTTCGTGACCAGATGTTGACGAAGATGCCGCTTTGTCAAGGCTACCCCTTCCTGATCATCGCCAGTGAGAAGAATATCATCGACGTACACAGCAAGAACCACCAGTCCCGAGGAGGTTTTGCGAATAAATAGCGAGTGATCGGCAGAGCTGTGCGCAAAACCAACGGCCGCCACGATGCCGCTGAATTTGTCAAACCAAGCTCGAGGGCTCTGCTTGAGCCATAGATTGCCTTCTTCAGTCGGCATACTCGTGTCTCCCCCTGAGCAACATACCCAGAAGGTTGCTCCATGTAGATAGCCTCCTGAAGATCACCATAAAGGAAGGCATTCTTTACATCCAGCTGGGAAATCGGGCACTCTCGATTGATCGCCACAGAGAGAAGGACTCGTATAGTGCTGAGACAAGCCACGGGAGAGAAAGTGTCAAAGTAATCAACGCCATATGTCTGAGTAAAGCCCTTAGCAATAAGGCGAGCTTTATAACGGTCCACCGTGCCGTCCGGGCGAAATTTGACCACAAAGACCCAACGGCAGCCAACAACATCAGTACCGAGGGGAGGAGGAACAAGAGTCCAGGTATCCCACTCCGTGAGGGTCGTCATTTCCTCATCCATGGCCATCTTCCAGTGAGGAAGAACAAGGGCCTCCTGGTAGGAATGAGGAGTGGCAGTGGCAGAGATAGATAGCGCAAAGGCCCTGCGAGAAGAGGTAAGATGATCATATGAAACAACAGCAGCAAGGGGGTGTAGGGTACACGTCTGCACTCCTTTGCAAAGAGCTACAGGAAGGTCCAGGTCGGCGACGCCCTCGGCATCCGGAGCATCCGTGGCAGAGAGAGCTGGCCTGGGAGGAGAGAGCGACGGTGGTGGAGATGAGGGAGATGGTGGCAGAGACGTGGGAGAGAGAGGCGGAGGGGGAGGAGGGGACGGAGACGGTGTAGAGGTGGATATCAGAGTAGGAGACGAGGGAATGAAGGGAATAGTAGGAGAATCCGAAGCTGGGGGAAGAGGAGAGGAAGCTGGAGGAAGAGAAGAGGAGTCATCCGAGAAGTAGGAGGCATTCTCGAAGAAGGTAACGTCAGCGGAGACGAACTGCTGACGAAGAACGGGGCTAAAGCAATTGTAGCCTTTCTGAGTGGTGGAGTACCCCAGAAAGACACATTTGGTGGAGCGAGTGGAGAGCTTATCACGGGTGGCAGATGGGGCATGCACAAATGCAGTACACCCAAAGATTTGGAGAGGGAGAGTAAACGGCTCCTTGCCCGGATACAGAATGGAGAATGAGGTTTTCCCGTGAAGAACGGTGGAGGGAAGGCGATTGATGAGGTAGCAGGCAAGGAGAACAGCATAGCCCCAATATGAGCGAGGGACATGCATCTGGGTCATCAACGTGCGAGCGACATCGAGGAGGTGACGGTTTTTGCGTTCCGCCACCCCATTTTGTTGGGAGGTATAAACACAGCTGGTCTGATGAATAATGTCATGCTGCACACAAAAAGAGGTAAAAGCATGACTCAAATATTCTTTAGCATTGTCGGAGCGAAAGGTTTTAATACAAACACCAAACTGAGTTTTAATTAACTGATAAAAAGATACCCATACATCAAAAAGTTCAGAGCGATCTCGTAAGAGATACACCCAAGTACATCTAGAAAAATCATCAATAAAAGTTACAAAATAAGAACTACCCTGACCAATGGTGAGGGTAGGAGCAGGTCCCCAGACATCGGAGTGGACAAGATCAAATGGACGAGTAGAGCCCCGACCTTGCTTCGGTGGGAAGGAGGAACGGTGATGCTTGCCGAGTTGACAAGTGTCGCAGTGGAGAGGAGTACTGGAGGGAGGGAGGTGGGGCAGAAGCTGATGTAGAAGCCGTGGTGGAGGATGACCGAGGTGGAGATGCCACTGGAGAAGATCCGTACAAGAAGATGAGAAGGCGGACAAGGCAGAAATGTTGTCGAGGAAGTAGAGGCCGCCGCTCTCAGTCCTAGTAGCAATCGTCCGTTGGGAGCTCGGATCCTGAAAAGAGCAAGAAGTTGGAGTAAAGGTCACAGAACACTGAAACTGCTTGCATAAAGAGGTAACCGACAATAAATTTCACGGAAACTTGGGCACATAGAGAGTGTTCGCTAGTCGAAGGGACGGAGTAACATGAACCATTCCCGACCCATGAACCGGGGAGGGAGAACCGTCTGCAACGAGTACCGGGGGCTACCGATCATGGTGTTCGAGTAGAGAGAAGCACTGAGGATTGCCCGTCATGTGATTAGTTTCACCAGAGTTGATGAGCCATTTACCTTGAGTGATCATATGGGCACTGCCTGAGGAGGTGACAACAGAGGCAGATGACTTGGAAGAGGAGGCAGAAGAGTCACCAGAGGGGCGAAGATGAGGATGCTTCGTCCAGCAGCGTTCGGAAGTATGTCCGGTGCGGCCACAGTGAGAGAAAAGGTAGCGGGAAGAAGCACGTCTGCCGGACTGGTGATTGCGGCTACCAGAGCCACTCCGCTGAGTTTGATGAGCATCGTGGTCCGGTGGAGGAGGAGCGGGCAGAAGAGGGCCCTGAAGGAGAGAGGTGACAGCGGCGATGCGGGCAGCGGTGGCATCTAAGGTAGGAGATTCCGCATCACCCAGAATTTGCTGGCGGATCATGTCATAAGTATCAGGAAGCCAGAGCAGATAACACACAACCAGAAGCTCTTGGAAGTGCTTGTGTTGTTGAGCCAAATCCGTAGAAAAGTGGCGATTCTGAAGAATCTCAGCCCCAAGAGCTTGAACCTGTTGGTAGGCAGCAGCAGGAGACAAGGTAGGACGGGCAAAGATGTCCGCATACAACGTATAAATGCGGGACGTCTGAGCCCCCTTGGAGTACAGAGCGGCAAGATGAAGCCAAGCGGCCTTGACCGTCTCATCATGACGGATGACAGGAAGACACTCATCGGATAGGTTGTTAGCGAGCCAAGTACGCACAAGCGCGTCACTCGCATCCCAGTCATCAAAGAGAGGGGAAGTGGTAGGAGGAGGGTCATCAACGAGATGGTGGCGTTTGCGTTGCGAGCGGAGGAGAAAGGTGAAAGAGACGCTCCAATCTGGGTAGTTGGAGCCGACAAGCTTGGAAACGGTGCCAAGGTTCCCGGAAGGAGTAGGAGGAAGAGGCGGAGCTGGATGGGCAACAGGGGTGGTGGTAGGAGTTGTGGCAGTAGAAGCATCAGAAAGAGCCATAGGAGCAAACAACGGGAAGCCGTGCGGTTAGGAAACAATCCGCGTGGATAGGAAGAAGAAGAGCTGCAGCGGTCACGAGGGCAGACACCAGCGGCCAGAAAAGCCACGACCAAGCCGCAGACCCAAGCAGAGGGAGAGAAGTCGAGCGGCTAGAAGATAGTCCGCTCGAACAGAAGCAAAGACCAATAAGGCACACAAGGCAACAGGTTGCGGCGATAGGAAGCGGCGACTTAGCACAGGTAACAAAGAGGTCGCGCACACAGAGGGCAACGACAAGAAGAGAAAGAAGTCGCGCGGACAGGGAAGGCGCACAGAATTAGGAGGAGAATATCGAGTGCTCTGATACCATGTAAAAGCCGAACAGAACTAAGTACAAGCCGAACAGAAACAAACCGGAAGTGGTTTTAACTGAAACTTTATTATCCGAAAAAGGTATCTATTACAAAGGTATGACCTCCCTTATATAGAATGGAGGAGAGATGAGAGAAAACAAATAAGAGATGTGGGACTAAAAAATTACATGACACAAGCGAACTATACAGACACAAACCGCACAAGCCGCGCGGTTAGACAGAGGGGCTAACCGCTCGGCTACTGCCATAGAGAGAGAGAGATCGTCATGGGAGACTGCTAGACCGCCCGGTCTCCAAGTCGCCAGAGACAAACCGCTAGACCTCTTGGACCTCAGACAGCAACACACAGCAACCAAACCACTGAAGAGTAACACCAAAACCGCTTGGTCATCAACCCGCCAAGCCAGACCGCCAGACCGCCCGGTCACCAACTTCAACACTTAGCAAACGAACTCCGATTCGCCCCCGGTCAGTGGCATTGGATTCGTATGGTCAATAAAAAGTTAACAGAATTGGTTCCGGTCTGTTTCGATGACTGTTGGTCAAACTGTGGTCAAATCATTCTCAGTTGCGCACCGAAAAGCGTGTGCACAGAAATCGTGACACGACACCCCAACTTTGACCTGACCCCCGATGACTTGGACCTATTTTGACTTTCACCAGCATCGGGGACCCACCCCGTGGTTGAATTTTGGTCAACCCACCACCCCCCCCCCCCCCTAAAAAGCTCATTTTTCTCTCCATCCCCCTCTCTGTAATAAGCTCACCATGGGCACATTATTTTGCCATAAATGGGTCATGGTGGCTGTCTTGTTGGCCAATAAGAGCATCAAGTCTAAAGCAGTCTCTCTCCCTCCATCCATGTGTCCAATCCTAAGCCACTCATCTTTTTCCAAGAAACGCAATTCATGTGATGACCTTTGATTGGCAAGCAAGTACACCCCTCCAACAGGTGAGTGCCAGCTGCTAACCATGGTTAATGCAACCCAACCATGGTTCTCCTTGTCTTGTCCAAGAAGGAAGAAGGAGGGGCTCACCCCTTCCCTCTATATATTCATCCCCTCCATACCAGAGGACTTGAATCCTCTCCCCATCCTCAAAACGACCTCAATCATCCCCTCTTCTAGAGCTCAACCTCGCCGGAGAAGCTTACCCGAGCTCCACCCCCCTCCACCGCTATTAATGGCGGAACTCTCAGGAATCCCCGACGGCCCCGAAATCAAGTGGAAAACTTGTCCTCTCCTTCCTCCATATCTCCTAAACGGGTTGCATGCGAGCTCCGGCGGTGAGAGCGCCGCCGTCGTCAACCTCTCACCTCCGAATATAAAAAAAAAGCTCCGACGGAGGCAGGTCGCTGGACCACCACCGGAGGGAGTGCCCCCACGCGCCCACCCCCCCGGGGAGTCGGCCGGGGGCATAGCCATGGCCGGCCGTCAGCTGGTCGGGGGCGCGAAAAGCCCGTAAGGGGCGGATTATGTACAGGCAGCGGGGTGGGGAGGGGAACATGATAATAATACATATATATATATATATATATATATATATATATATATATATATATATATATATATATATATATGTATATATATATATATATATATATATATATATATATATATATATATATATATATATATATGTATATATATATATATATGTATATATATATATATATATTATAATTATTATAATATTTATAAATATTATAATATTATAATTGGTATTTTATTTTCTGGAGACTAATCTAGGCTCCTAGGAAAAAGGTTTGGAACATGAAAATTGTTCCCATTAATGAGTGCAGTCTACCCAAAAAAATTGGGAATTTTTGGAATTGATTTGGTATTTTTAAAAGCCTAAATAAAAATTATTTGGCCAATTTGGAGGCCCAATATTGCTCGAAAATTTTTGAAAAAATTACTAGTCTCTTTTTAGACCCTCTTAAAGGTTGTATTAAAATTTTGGAACCTTGAGATAAAAATTGAAGATTTTCCAATTTCTTGAAGTCTTGGGTCGCGCTCGGAAATTTACGCGCTCATTTTCTTCGAATATGAAAATCGAAGTGCGCAACCATTTTATATTGAATATTAACTTCAATTTATTAAGTAACGAGAGTTATCGAGGCAAGATTTTCAGCTCTGAGTATTTCGAGATTTTTGCCAAAACCACTAAGCGGCTCATTCTTAAAATAAATCTTGGGCATTTTGGGTAAACTCGGAAGATGAAAGTATGAGCTTCAAGTAATATAATCCCCAACCTCGTTTCGGGTAAAAAATTTCTCGCATGTGTTGGAAACGATTTTCGAGGTTGAAATTCGAGAACGAATGTGCCCTCTAACGAGATTCTCGGATTCGATCCGACGTAAGCAAGCGAGTTGATATTTGTTCTCTGATAAATAATAAAAATATAACTCATAATAAGCTTCCCCTGATTCGATTAAGCCGTGATTAAAAGGGAGCAACTGAATTGTTATCAGGTCTTAATAATGGGTGAAATCCAAAGAAAACTCCGGAGAACGGAGATGGAACTGAACACACTTCTTGAGAACGGAGAAGGAATTGAACATACCTCCTGAGAACGAAGAAGGAACTGAAAATGCCTCTTAAGAAAGAAGATGGAACTGAAGTCTCCTGAATGAAGTGATTGAACTACTAACCAATTTCTTTATGATTATTCCAGTCTTGCACTAGTCCAGTTCCTTTATTTATTTCAGTTTTACTCCAGTGTCGTACTGGTCAAGTTCAATTCAATACTTTCAATTCAGTTCTACTCCGATCCCGTATTAGTCAAGTTCAATTCAGTACTTTCATTTCAGTTCTACTCCAGTCCCACACTGGTCAAGTTCAATTCAGTACTTAAATTTCAGTTCTACTCCAGTCTCGTACTGGTCAAGTTCAATTCAGTACTTTCGTTTCAGTACTACTCTAGTTTCATACTGGTCACATTTCATTCTAGCACTCTAATTATACAGCTTATATTATCAGCAGCTTTAATTACCGCATTTTCATTACTATAATTTACTATTATCAGCATGGGTCCTGCTCTGACGAGCAGCTATCTGTTAAGGTCGAGCATTAGTTGTGGATAACTGGAGTTGAGATGTTCCTCCGGGATTAGTCCCAAATAAAGTGCTCTCACGCTCCTTGTCGAAAGTTGAGCTGAGCATTACTGCCCGAGGATTGAAGAACAATAGGGCAGGCCGCTACAGACCCGGTGTGTGCTAGCAAAATTGACTGCTTGATTTCTTGTAAATTGCTTGCGGTGAATTGTGCCGAGTCAGTCCCTTCCGCAGACCGTTCGTACTGGTGCGGGAAGGTGTACGACTCAAGGCTATAGGGAGATGAGTACCACGGGTGACCGGCCATTATGTTTTTCCCCATTGGGTTTCCTCCGGTGGTCTGCCAAAATGTGGAATCGCCGGATGTCGCTCACATCCAATAGTACACGGGGTTTTACGTAAGGGTCAGGGCTATGCGGTACGACCACCCCTAGAAGTGGCATTACTGGTCACTGTCACCGACGGCCACATCGGTGAGGCCCGCGGGGCTCGCTACACTGCTTGAAAAGAAGCGGTCCATACTATATCGACATAGGGTGTTATGCACAGTTGTGAATACATGCGATGTGTGAGCGACTGTGAATGTTTGTGTTGTGTACGCGACTATGAATGCCTGCGGTGTATACGCGGTTGTGAATGCCTGTGATTTGTACGTTGCTGTAAATGCCTGCGGTGTGTATGCGGCTGTGAATGCCTGCGATTTGTGCGTGGTTGTGAATGTCTGCGATGTGTACGCGGTTGTGAATGCCTGCGATGTTTGCACTAGTTGTGAATACCTGCAATGCTGCTATGCTAGTGGAGCCTAAATTATAGCTGACGTATACTGCTACTGCTAGTCCAGTTATACCATGCGGCACCTCTTTTTGGTTGCTTCTAGCTTATTTATGAAATGTTGTGCTAACCCTCTCTTGCTTTGGCTATTTTATTTTGTTGGGTGCGTGCGCTCGTCCACAGGATATGGATCTGGGGAGAAGATTTGATTCCACTTAACTCTGTGACTAACAGTTATTTAAATAACCATTCATAAGAGATGGAGCACCGTAGCAACCAGCTACTGCAGGACGATACATCAGCTAATAGGACTACCCGAGCAGAGGCACCCCCGTCGTCTCTAGAGTTTCGAGACGTGAGTACTAGCACGCAAAGTTGAGAGAGAGAGGAGTTATTAGTTGTAGTATTGTATAGCCTACAGGCTTCATGTATAAATAATGGCTACGACCTTTTGCATTTTCATTATATATATTGTTATATATATTTGTTTTGGCTCCCTGTTAATGCTTCAGCTACACTTTGTGATGAGATGTGAATGTTGTGGTTTAAGCTGAGCAAGGCGTCCAACTAGTGCTTAGCAGAGGGGGTCGTTACCCATAAGGAGCACTGGGTGGACGTCTTAAGCAAGTAAGATCCCCTCCGGCCCGACCCGGAGCAAAGGTGCGGGGGGGGGGGGGGGGGGGGGTCTTACAAATGGATCAGAGTGATCACGATCTGTCCTTGTGGAGCAGTCTCTAGATCCCTCCGTCCCTCGCTTTGTTCTTTAGTTCAGGATGAACCATGCAGCAGAAGCCTGGTAGACCCTAGTGTAGAGACTTAGGGATTCTACACTGTGTGATAGCATGCCCGCACACCTTTGTTTCCACTTTGTTAGTCTTTTGCAAATATACCATACTTTTGCAAAATACTAACACTTGTTTTACTATTACTTCTCGAAACATACCAGAGTCTAGTAACAGGAGATCCTCCTCCAGACGATATGTCCTTGCCACCCCACCTCCAGACCCAATGACCCCTGCAGCTATACAGTTTGCCAACACCGACTTGGGGCAAACATTGACAGCTATCCTGGCGACCTTCCGGATAGCTTTTGCACAACCACCACAGCAGTTGGTGGTACCCACTGACCTACTGAATACCTTTTGGTGGCTAAGGCCTCCCACCGTCAGAGGCATGGAGACTGTCATACAGATAAAAGAGTGGGTTGAGCACATAGAGGATCTATTGGTAGGAATGATGTGGCCGACAGTAGCTACAGTGTCACTAGTGGTGACCTTGTTAGAGGGATATGCTAGAGGTTGGTCGAGAGCGACCAGCCTCTCGACATTCAGAGGACGACTGTTGAGCACTATCCTGTGGGGGGAGTTTTCAGAGGCTTTCTTAGAGTGCTTCATCTTGGATGCTGACCGAGCGGCACTACAGGAGAGGTTCCTTCACATCCATCAGGGTGACCGGATGATGCTAGACCACGAGAGAAAGTTTAACCACCTGGTATGTTTTGTTGGGAACCTAGCAGCCACAGACAGAGATAGAGTTGCTCGCTTCTATGAGGCTTATGAGGTGACTTGAGATAGTTCTTGATCATGATCTCGCAGTCCACCTTCCACACTATAACAACTCACGCTGCTGTGTTGGAGTTAGACCAGAGGATGGTGGCCCAGTAGTGTCGAGGATTGTTGAAATATTAGACCGGGCGGCTTGGCGGTCTGATCCAGCGGTTTGTTGACCGAGCGGCTTAGCGGTCTGATCCCGCGGTTTGTAGACCGGGCGGTCTGTCGGTCTACCTCTGCGGTTTGTTCTACCCTGCTGGATTTGCCGAGCGGTTAGCCCTCCTGTCTAACCGCGCGGCCTATGCGGTCTCCATTATTCTAGCCGCCCAGTACTGTAAATGTTTAGTCCCACATTGTTTATATACTCTCTTTCTTATCTCCTCCATTCTATATAAGGGAGGTCATACCTTTGTAAATGATATCTTTTTTGGATAATAAAATTTCAATTATTCAAAAGTTTGTTCTCTTGCACTCTACTTTTCGCTTCTTGTTCTCTACTTTCTAACATGGTATCAGAGCACACAGTCATTTCCTCTTGATTCTGTGCGCCCTCTGTTGTTCGCGGCTTCGTTTCCGCGCTCTGCGACTTGATTCGCGGCTTGCCCTCTCTTCTATCCGCGCGGCCTGTTTCTATCCGCGCGGCTTGGTTCTGTCCGCCAATCTGATCGCGCGGCTTTCTCCTTCTCCTTGTTGTCGCAGCGACCTGTTTCGTTGTCGCCGCGCTCCTTGTTCTTTCTTGCCTCTCCGACTTCCTAGTCGTTGCGGCCTGTCCCTGTCCCTGTCCGCGTGTGTATTGTGTCTCTACTCGCGGATTGCTGCTGTGATCTGCCTGACCGTGCGGGTTGTTCCTTCTCCCCCGCATCTTGGTCGCGGTCGCCAGCTTTTCTTCTCTTTTCTGTTCGCTCGGGCTTCTCAGTTCGTGCGACTTCTTCCCCGCCGAGCCTTTGACCACCTTCTAGCCGCTGCTGTGATCTGCCTGACCGTGCGGGTTGTCTCTTTCTTACCCGCATCTTGGTCGCGGTCACCTGCTCTTCTTCTCTCTTCTGTTCGCTCGGCCTTTTCAGTCCGCGCGACCTCTTCCCCGCAGTATCTCTTTCTAGCCGCTACTGTTCGCGCGGCTTCCTCTGTTTTTCTAACCGCTCCTGTTCGTGCGGCTTCTTCTGCTTCCGGGTTCTATGACTACCTCCGGTCTCACCACTACTCCTGCAGCTCCTTCTCCTCCTCCTCCTTCGGGCAACCTTGGCACCCTTTCCAAGCTTGTGGGCTCCAACTATCCCGATTGGAGCGTCTCTTTCACCTTTCTCCTTCGTTCTCAACGCAAGCGTCATCACCTCACCGATGACCCTCCTCCTCGCACCTCTCCTGAGTTTGATGACTGGGATGCGAGTGATGCCCTTGTTCGCACCTGGCTGGCCAACAGCCTTTCTGATGAGTGCCTTCCCGTCATTCGCCATGATGAGACGGTCAAGGCCGCATGGCTTCACCTCGCTGCTCTCTATTCTAAGGGGGGCCAGACGTCCCGTATTTATACTCTCTATGCGGACCTCTTCGCCCGCCCTTCCATGTCCCCAGCTGCGGCTTATCAGCAGGTTCAGGCCCTTGGGGCTGAAATCCTCCAGAATCGCCCCTTCTCCGCGGACTTGGCCGACCAGCACAAACACTTCCAGGAACTCCTGGTTGTTTGTTATCTTCTTCGTCTTCCCGACTCTTATGATATGATCCGCCAGCAGATCTTGGGTGAGGCGGAATCTCCTACTTTGGATGCCACTGCGGCTCGCATTGCCGCCGTTACTTCGCTCCTCCAGCGGCCTCTGTTGGCCTCCCCCCCTTCCCAGGACTCCTCTGCTCACCAAGCTCAGCGGGGGGGCCCGAGTGGCCGAAGCTCCTCTGGCGGCCGGGGTTCCTCCCGGTTCTTCTGCTCTCACTGTAATCGTACTGGTCATACTGTTGACCGCTGCTGGCAGAAACATCCTCATCTTCGCCCTTCCGGTGATGCTCCTTCGGCCTCCGCCTCTTCTAGGCCGTCTGCCTCGGTGGCCACGACGTCAGGTAGTGCCCACGTCGTTACCCAAGGTAAATGGCTGATTGACTCCGGTGCCACCAATCATATGACGGGCAACCCTCATTGCTTCTCCCGTCTTGAGACCCATGACCGCTTACCCCCAGTTCGTGTGGCGGATGGTTCCCCGTCTCCGGTTCATGGGACGGGCATGGTTCAACTCACTCCCTCGCTTTGCTTGGAGGATACCCTCTATGTCCCGAAGTTCCCGTGCAACTTGTTATCTGTTACTACTTTATGCCGGCAACTTCAGTGCTCCGTTTTATTCACTCCCACTACTTGTTCTTTTCAGGACCCGAGGACCCAGCGGACGATTGCTACTGGGACTGAGCGCGGCGGCCTCTACTTCCTCGACGATGTTTCCGCTCTTTCTGCCTACTCCTCCTCCACCGATCTCCTTTAGTGGCATCTTCGTCTTGGACATCCTCCTCCTCGGCTTATTCGACAGCTTCTGCCCCACTTACCTCCCACCAGTTCTCCGCTCAACTGTGATGCGTGTCAGCTTGGCAAACATCATCGCTCCTCCTTCCCGCCGAAGCAAGGCCGTGGCTCCTCTCGCATTTTTGATCTTATTCATTCTGATGTATGGGGTCCTGCTCCTACCCTCACAGTTGGTCGGGGCAGTTCCTATTTTGTCACTTTTATCGATGATTTTACTCGATGTACCTGGGTGTATCTCTTAAAGGATCGCTCTGAACTGTTTTCTGTATGGCAATCTTTTTACTTTATGATTAAGACTCAATTTTCTATCTCTATTAAAGTCTTACGTTCTGATAATGCCAAGGAATATCTGTCTCATGAGTTCTCCGCGTTCTTTCACCAACACGGTCTCATTCATCAAACGACTTGTGTTTACACCTCCCAACAGAATGGGGTGGCGGAGCGTAAAAACTGTCACCTGCTTGATGTTGCGCGTACTCTCATGGCGCAGATGTACGTCCCTCGCTCCTACTGGGGCTACGCTGTGCTCCTCGCTTGCTATCTTATCAATCGCATTCCCTCCACGGTCCTCCACGGCCGGACTCCCTTCTCTCTTCTCTACCCCCACCAGGAACCTTTTCCTCTTCCTCTCTGTGTCTTTGGCTGTACGGCCTTTGTTCACGCTCCCTCCGCTACCCGCGACAAGCTTTCCCCCCGTTCCACCAAATGTGTCTTTTTGGGGTACTCTACCACTCAAAAAGGCTATTGCTGCTTTGACCCCCTTCTCCGCAAGCAGTTTGTCTCCGCAGATGTGACTTTTTTCGAAAATGCTTCCTATTTCTCTCCTTCCTCTTCTCTTCCTTCTCTTCCTTCTGATATCTCCGTTCCTTCCACACCTCTCGACGTTTTCCCACCTTCATCTCCTCCTCCACCCACTCCTTCCCAGTCCGTCTCCCCACCCACCCCTCCACCCTCCTCTCCGCTGCCGTCTCTCTCTAGTCCCGGGCCAGCCTTCTCCGCCACGGACGCTCCGGTCGCTGACGCTCCCGTCGCCGACGCTCTCGATGATCTGGATGTTCCCATTGCCCTTCGCAAAGGGGTGCGGGCGTGTACTCAACACCTGCTCACGGCTGTTGTTTCTTATGATCAGCTTTCTCCTTCTCGCAGGTGTTTTGCCTTGGCTATCTCTGCTACTTCTACTCCTCGTACCTACCAAGAGGCTCTCGCTCTCCCTCATTGGAAGTCTGCCATGGATGAGGAGATGGCTACTCTTACTGAACGGGGTACCTGGACCCTGGTTCCTCCTCCCGTGGGCACTGATGTGGTTGGCTGTCGCTGGGTCTTTGTTGTGAAGTTTCGCCCCGACGGCACTGTGGATCGCTACAAAGCCCGGCTGGTGGCCAAGGGCTTTACTCAGACTTATGGCGTTGATTACTTTGATACCTTCTCTCCGGTTGCTCGCCTCAGCACCATCCGGGTTCTCTTTTCTGTGGCTGTTAACCGGGCTTGGGATATTTCCCAGCTTGATGTGAAGAATGCCTTTCTCTATGGCGATCTTCAGGAGGACGTCTATATGGAGCAACCTCCTGGGTATGTTGCTCAGGGGGAGACACGTGTCTGTCATTTGAAGAAGGCCATTTATGGCTTAAAGCAGAGCCCTCGGGCATGGTTCGAAAAATTCAGTGGTATTGTGGCAACCATCGGCTTTCAAAGGAGTTCGGCCGATCACTCCTTATTCATTCGCAAAACGGCCTCGGGACTGGTGGTTTTGGCCGTATATGTGGATGATATTCTCCTTACTGGTGATGACCGAGATGGGGTGGACTTGACGAAGAAGCACCTCCGTCAGCACTTGGTCACGAAGGATATGGGCTCCCCAAAATACTTTTTGGGGATAGAAATCTCTCGGAAACCTGACTCTTTGGTTCTCTCTCAACGGAAGTATGCCCTTGATCTTCTTCAAGAAGCAGGCTTGACAGGTGCCAAACCAGCTCATCTTCCCATGGCTGTTGGAGAAGACAAAACGTGGACGGATGAATCGCCTCCTCTATCTGATGTCACACGGTACAGACGTTTGGTAGGGAAACTCATCTATCTCACGGTGACTAGACCCGACATCGCCTATGCTGTAGGAAAGGTCAGTCAGTTTATGCAAGCTCCTAGGGAGTGTCATCTTCAGTCCGCCCTGAAGATTTTAGAGTATATCAAAGCAGCACCGGGCAGAGGGTTACTCTTCCAGAAAAATGGCCATCTGCGGGTTGAGGCCTACTCAGACTCAAGTTACGCGGATGACAAAGGCGATCGTAAATCCACGTCAGGTTTTTGTACCTTTGTTGGAGGTAATCTCGTGAGTTGGAAGAGCAAGAAACAGTCTGTTGTTTCCAGATCCAGTGCCGAAGCAGAATACCGGAGTATGGCGTCAACTACGTGTGAGTTAAAGTGGTTGCGGGCTCTCATGCTTGACCTGGGCGAGGTATATGATTGTCCTCTCCCTATGTTCTGTGACAACAAGGCCGCTATACACATATCCAGAAATCCGGTCTTCCATGAGAGAACGAAGCATATAGAGGTTGACTGTCACTTCATTCGGGAGGAGATTTTGAAGAATCAGATTTGTACTCCTTTTGTCACCTCTGACAAGGAGTTGGCAGATATCTTCACCAAGCCGGTTTCTACTTCCTTCTTCCGCATTTGTGACAACCTGGGCATGATTGATATCTATGCTCCAGCTTGAGGGGGAGTGTTGAAATATTAGATCGGGCGGCTTGGCGGTCTGATCCAGCGGTTTGTTGACCGAGCGGCTTAGCGGTCTGATCCCGCGGTTTGTAGACCGGGCGGTCTGTCGGTCTACCTCTGCGGTTTGTTCTACCCTGCTGGAGTTGCCGAGCGGTTAGCCCTCCTGTCTAACCGCGCGGCCTATGCGGTCTCCATTATTCTAGCCGCCCAGTACTGTAAATGTTTAGTCCCACATTGTTTGTATACTCTCTTTCTTATCTCCTCCATTCTATATAAGGGAGGTCATACCTTTGTAAATGATATCTTTTTTGGATAATAAAATTTCAATTATTCAAAAGTTTGTTCTCTTGCTCTCTACTTTTCGCTTCTTGTTCTCTACTTTCTAACAAGGATAGGTCGAGGTCCCCATAGGTCAGGGATGAGATAGAGGACCCGCTCCCCTCCAACAGGAGATAGAGCACAGATAGAGGAAGCATAGGCAGCCTTATAGGTGCCCACCAGCACCCCCAGTACCGCAGCAGGAGCCCAGGCCAGCTCTAGTACCACAGCCCGTGCCAGTAGCTCAATGAGACGTTCCCTTTGCAGGGAACTGCATTCTATGACAGCAGTTGGGACACATGAGAGCTTTCTACCTATAGGTGGCAGGAAGACCAGGATTAGGGGCAATTCAAGTAGGACAGACAGCGTGTGGATAGGGCCAGAGAGGCTGAAGGGGTAGAGCTGGCAGGAAAGGTCAGTAGGGCCGAGCAATATCCTTGGAAGCATATGCGTTGGACCTTCAGCATGGATCGGCCTGTGATGTAGAGATAGGTATATATCTTAGATGATAGAGTTACGTCAGATATTAACACCCATGTTATATACTATATGCATATGTATGTTTACATCGGATGCATCTTTTATTGTATGATATGTATATACTCCTCATCTACTTCAAAATGAAGAATCAAGTTCAAGTACTCACCAAAGTTCTGATGGTGCGAAATTTTCCGGATGTTTTCCCTGAGTCTCTCTCGGGTTTGCCACCACAGCGAGAGGTTGACCCTTAGATTGAGCTTGTGTCTGGAGCTCGACCAGTATCTTGAGCACCCTATCGAATGGCCCCTAAGGAATTGGCCGAGTTGAAGATCCAGCTTCAAGAACAGATAGATGTTGTATTCTTCCACCCAAGTTCCTCACCCTAGGGAGCCCCTGTACTATTTATAAAAAAAGAAAGACGGAACACTACGCTTGTACATAGACTATGGGGAACGGAATACGTATCCACTTCCAAGGATCAATGAGTTGTTTGATCGATTGTAAGGTGCATCCGTTTTCTCTAAGATGGACCTAAGATCAAGATACTATCAGCTTCAGATCCGGGAGTATGATATCCCCAAGACTTCCTTTTAGCTCCCGATATGGTATGTACGAGTTTATGGTAATGCCTTTTTGGCTCACTAACGCCTCCCTCTGCCTTTATGGCTCTGATGAATAGGGTATTTGAGCCCTTTCTGGATCACCTTATGATTATCTTTATCGATGACATTTTGACATACTCGAGGACCAGGGAAGACCATTCTAGACACATGGAGATGGTATTACTTAAGTTTTGTGAGCACTCTCTCTTCGCCAAGTTCAGCAAGTGTGAATTCTGGTTAGGGGAGGTCTGATTTTTGGGTCATACCGTCAACAAGAATGGAGTGACGGTAGATCAAGCCAAAATCCAGGCAGTTCAAAGCTGGCCGCCACTTAAGACGGCAGCAGACATACGAAATTTCCTTGGTCTTATCGGGTATTACATGATATTCTCGGAAATTTTTCCAAGATTCCGTTACCCCTTACAGTTTTTACGAGAAAAGATGTTTTATTTCGATGGACGCCGAAAGGTGAGACTGCGTTCGAATCGGCTAACTTCTGCCCCAATCCTTACGACTCCCTCGAGAATCGAAGGATTCCAAATTTATGTTGATGTCTCCCTAAAAGGATTAGGAGCTGTTCTAATGCAGCATGGCAAGGTATTAGTGTAACACCTCTATCCATTACATGACATGTAATAGAAGGTCTAGCCGGGGCCCCACACCATATGCCACAAACAGGCGGTGAAGTTACGGGTTAATATCAGAGTTGTGCATCCTAACTCAGAGCATTCTAGCGGAAGCTTTTAAGTTGATTGAACTCCTCCCAACTGAATGTCCACAATATATATACCATCATTTATATATATAACAACCCGAAGGAATGTACTGCAAATACACAACAAGTCAAACCTTATGGCCTTAAAGTTAAACTTTATATACATGGCTTTCATACATCGGCACGCAGGCCGACCACACATGAAAGTACTAACATATGAACTTCTTTGGATTTCGAGGGCCGGCATAGCAGCAGCAGCAACAACAACAACAAGGGATTTAGCCCCTATTTTCCGCTCGAATCTCCTGCACCTGCACGGGACAATCCACCGCACAGTGGTAAAACAAGGCAATGGTCAGCGTTTAGCTGACCAACTTTATAACGACCCTACCCCTTACCCGGGGCAGTGGTATTCCTTCCCTGCAGGCATAACATTCACAAGCGGATATATCACACAATGTGCACTCACGCACAATCAACATATCACAAATGTCTCCCACACAGCCCGACGCTCCATGCACTCAGGGCACATTCTTGGTGCACCGGATATACCAGTCGCCCACCGCCATTCAAGGCCCGAAGCCCAACGACAAACTTGAGCATTCTGCTCCACAGATTTCAGCCGGAGACTTTAGTCTTAATGGTGCTCAGGCCTAAGACTCTCGCAATGCGTTTCTGCAAAATGTCAGGCGCCCAGGTACTCATGGCAGACAACAATAACGCGGATACAGTTCAGCCCTTGCCCGTTGCTCAAACCGTTAGTTCTATGACCAGACTAATGCGGATCGGCATCCCCTTGTCCATTCAGCACAAGCTCACAAAGCTCACAAATAGCCACACGGTCCCCGAAGGACTGGCTTCATAATCACAGGTTAGCTAGGAGCCATCGCCAGCGATACTCACTCTCGCCCGGAGTTAGCGACAGAACTCACTTTCTATCCCTAGCCCTAACTTTAGCTGTCTCAATTATCTAGAAATCCCTGCAGCCATCTGCAGTGCCAGAAATACTGGTATTTCAAAGTATACAGCACAAGCACTTTGCGGGTATTTTCCTGGACTTTCACACCAGTACTCCTGCTACTACCCTTCACAGACACAACCCACAAAATCCGCAAACATATTCATTTATACGCGGAGTCTTCTCCGGTGTGCAACATAAAACATCACCAATCCAGACCAACCTGTCCAGATGGGCTTCACACAATATGCCTATTCCGTACTTCACGTTTCTGGATCTAATGCAAGATGTCTTGGGGATATCCAGAATCAACCCAAGCGTAATCCCTCAACAATCCACCTTTTGGTGGGGGAAACCATGCATATGCCAAATTAAGGACTTCACATGTCCAAGGAAGAAAGATCGTTACCCTTGACGATCGCTTTGGATCCATGGAAATCTAGCAGGATGAAAAGCACCGCAACGGCCTTGCCTCAACAAATTTGGACTCGGCACGCGATTCGGGGCTCCGTAGCTCCAACGGCAACCGGATTCCTGCTCCTTCTCCCTTGCTCTCCCCACTCTCTAACACTTGAAGAAAGAGAAAGGCCTTGAGAAAATGAGAGAGTTTATCCTCAACTCTTGGCATTATCAGCAGCAAGGAGAATTTTGGGCCGTTGGATCCCCTTTGAAAGGAATGGACGGCCACGAAAAGCCCTGAAAATCATTTTAGTGGGCCAGACACGGCCTGTGACACGCCCTTGTGACAGGTCGTCTACCTTAAGCGGCAAAGAATTCAACTTAACCAGACCAAGACACAGCCATGTGACACGTCCGTGTCACAGGCCGTATGCCAGACACGGCTTCAGACACGCCCGTGTCCATCCCGTGTACATCAGTCTGCCCAAGCACAGAGAAGGACACGTCCCTTGACACGCCCGTGTCACAGGCTGTGTGCCCCACTTGAGGATCTTCGAGTGCATTTCGTCGAACTCACTCGAGTACTCGTCTAGCGCATAGCAGGACACAGCCCTGGACACGCCCGTGTCACAGGCCGTGTACCCCACTCAAGGATCGTTGACCTCCTTTCGTCGAGCTCACTTGAGACCACCCTGCAACACTCGAGTGTAGGATACGGCCATGGACACGCCGTGTCCCCGGCCGTGTACCTTACACAGAGTAAGACATGGCTTGGGGACACGCCCGTGTCCCAGGCTGTGTGACCCACTCTCCTCAGCCCAGTCACCACTGGAATTTGTGGCGCTAAAATCCTCCCCTCCTTACAAGCAATTTCGTCCCGAAGGAATGTACTGCAAATACAAAACAGGTCTGGCCTTATGGCCTTATAGTTAATCTTTATACACATGGCTTTCATACATCGGCATGCAGGCTGGCCACACATGAAAGTTTTAACATATGAACTTATTTGGCCTTCGAGGGACAGCACAGCAGCAGCATCAACAACAACAAGGGCTTTAGCCCCCTATTTTCCTCTTGGCTCTCCTGCACCTGCACGGGACAACCCACTGCACGGTGGTAAAACAAGGCAACAGTCAACATTCAACTAACCAATTTTATAACGACCCTACCACTTACTCGGGGTAGTGGTATTCCTTCCCTGCAGGCATATCATTCACAAGCGGATATGTCACACAATGTGCACTCAAGCACAATCAACATATCACAAACGTCACCCACACGGCCCGACGCTCCGTGCACTCAAGGCACATTCTTGGTGTACCGGATATACCAGTCACCCACCTCCATTCAAGGCCCGAAGCCCAACGGCAAACTTGAGCATTCCGCTCTACGGCTTTCAGCCGGAGACTTTAGTCTTAATGGCACACAGGTCTAAGACTCTCGCTATGCGTTTCTGCCGAATGTCAGGCGCCCATGTACTCATGGCAGACAACCATAATGCGGATACAGTTCAGCCCTTGCCCATTACTCAAACTGTTAGTTCTATGACCAGACTAACACGGGTCGGCATCCCCTTGTCCGTTCAGCACGAGCTCACAAAGCTAACAAATAGTCACATGGTTCCCGAAGGACTGGCTTCATAATCACAGGTTAGCTAGGAGCCATCGCCAGTGATACTCACTCTTGCCCTACGTTAGCGATAGAACTCACTTTCCATCCCTAGCCCTAATCTTAGTTAGCTCAATCATCCAGTAATCCCTGCAGCCATCTGCAGTGCCAGAAATACTGGTCTTTCAAACCATACAGCAAAATCACTTTGTGGGTATTTTCCTGGACTTTCACACCAGTACTTCATGCTACTACCCTTCACAGGAACAACCCACCAAATCCGCAAACATATTCATTTATACGCGGAGTCTTCTCCGGTGTGAAATGTAAAACATCACCAATCCAGACCAACCTATCCAGATGGGCTTCACACAGTATGCCTATTTAGTACTGCACGTTTCCGGATCTACATGCATGAGGTCTTGGGAATATCCAGAATCAACCCAAGGGGAATCCCTCAACAATCCACCCTTTGGTGGGGGAAACCATACATATGCCAAATTAAGGATTTCACATGTCCAAGGAAGAAAGATCGTTACCCTTGACGATCGCTTTGGAGCTATAGAAATCTAGCCAGATGAAAAGCACTGTAACGGCCTTGCCTCCACAAATTTGGACTCGGCACGCGATTCGGGGCTCCGCAGCTCCACCGGCAACCAGATTCCTCCTCCTTCTCCCTTGCTCTCCCCACTCTCTAACACTAGAAGAAAGAGAAAGGTCTTGAGATAATGAGAGAGTTTATCCTCAACTCTTGGCCTTATCAGCAGTAGGGAGAATTCTGGGCCGTTGTATCCCCTTTGAAAGGAATGGATGACCACGAAAAGCCTTGAAAATCATTTTTCTGGGCTAGACATGACTTGTGACACGCCTGTGTCACAGGCCGTGTACCTTAAGCGACAAATAAACTGACTTAACCAGACCAGGACACGGCCATGTGACATGCCCGTGTCACAGGCCGTATGCCAGACACGGCTTCAGACATGCCCGTATCCAGCCCGTGTACATCAGTCTGCCCAAGCATAGAGAAGGACACGGCCCTTAACACGCCCGTATCACTGGCCGTGTGCCCCACTCGAGGATCGTCGAGTGCATTTCGTCGAACTCACTCGAGCACTCGTTGAGCGCATAGCAGGACACGGCCCTGGACACGCCCGTGTCACAGGTCGTATACCCCACTCGAGGATTGTAGACCGCCTTTCGTTGAGCTCACTCAAGACCACCCTGCAGAACTCGAGTGCAGGACACGGCCATGGACACGCCCGTGTCCCCGGTCGTGTACCTTACACAGAGTAGGACACGTCTTGGGGACACGCCCGTGTCCCAGGCCGTGTGACCCACTCTCCTCAGCCCAGTCATCATTGGAATTTGGGGCGCTACAATCCTCCCCTCCTTACAAGCAATTTCGTCCCGAAATTTGCAGACATCAGTCGGGAAATTCTCAACCACAAATGTGTTATAACATTTTTCTGTACAACTCAAACTGTTATACAAGTTTAAACAAACAATTCAGGAAACTCAACACGCATGGTCTGCTACCGCTCCCATATTAGCTTCTCATGGCCACAGTTGTCCCATCAGACCTTGACCATCCTGATTGTCTTGTTCCATAACTGCTTATCGACCTTATCCTTGATCTGAATGGGTCTAACCTTCGTCGTTAGCCCAAATTCAATCGGTACACGATCATTCGCAATCACTTGAGTTGGATCTTTTATGGCTTTTCGAAGCACTGAGATGTGGAACACATCATGCAATCCACTCAATTCATCTGACAGAGCTAGCCGGTAAGCAAATTTGCCAACTCTTTCCACCACTTCAAATGGACCAAGGTATCACAGACTTAACTTTTCAAGCGCCGAACCCTGGACACGCCTTTGAAGGGTTTGATTTTCAAATAGACCTAATCGTCAACCGCAAACTCAACATTTTGGTGCTTGACGTTATAATATTTGGCTCGTCTATCTTGGGCTATCAGTAGTCTCTCCTGAATATAGCGTATCGTCGAATTAGCTTCTCCGACTTCCTTACGCTTACATAGTTTCGATTCGCCTGCTTCCGCCAAAGCTAATGGTGTACGACATTTTCGATCATACAGAGCTTCAAACGGTGTCATACCGAAGCTCGCTTGGTAGCTATTATTATAGGCAAACTCCACCATATAGAGATGATCTTCTCATCTCTTACCAAAATCCAAGACCCATATTCGGAGCATGTCCTTCATCATTCTGTTGGTCCTCTCAGTCTGGCCATCAGTTTGGGGATGAAAGACCGTACTGAATGTTAACTTCGTTTCCAACAATTGATGGATTAGCCTCCAATCATTCGATGTGAATCGCCCGTCACAGTTGCTTACAATGCTGCAGGGAATACCGTGAAACCGTACTATCTGCTCAACGTAGAGTTTCGCCAAGACTTCCACTGATTCATCCCTCTTGTTCGGAATGAAGTCAGCTACTTTAGTCAACCGGTCTACGATTACCCAAATCGAATCGTTACCGCGTTGAGACCTCGGCAACCCATGCACAAAATCCATTGAAATGTCATCAAACTTCCACTCCGGAATAGGTAGCGACTTCAGGAAACCTCCAGGATTTTGGCACTAAGCCTTCACCAAGGCACAAGTCTGGCATTTCGCCACATAATGTGCTATGTCTTTCTTCATGTCTGGCCACCAGAATAGCTTTTTCATGTCTTTGTACATCTTTGTGCTTCCTGGGTGAAGTGAGTATTTCGTAAAATGAGCCTCATACATCAATTCTTCTCTTAACTTACTCATACTTGGAACTCACAAATGACCTTTATTGCACAAAAGGTTGTCATTCCAGGAGAATTTGTCATTCGACCCATCCACTGCATAGTGTTGCAGACTTTCGTCAAGTTCTGTTACCCGTCGAATTCTGTCCGCAAGGTCACACTGTACCTCCATCTAGTGCGAACACGCATGTGTTGTGGAATTCTTAACTACACAAGAAATCTCTAAAGCTTCCAAATCCTGAATCAGACGCTCATCATGGATCTACAACCAATTTGCCCTTGACGGAGTCCTACGACTCAAGGCATCTGCGACCACGTTTCCCTTCCCGGGAGTGTAGTGAATCTCAAAAGTGTAGTCCCCGAGGAACTCCATCCACCTTTGTTGTCGCATATTGAGATACTTCTGATCCAATAAGTACTTTAGGCTCTTATGGTCAGTGAATATATCCACCTTCACGTCATATAAATAGTGACGCCACAATTTCAGTGCAAAAATCACCGCTGCCAACTCCAAATTGTGAACAAGATAGTTCCGCTCAAGCACTTTCAACTGGTGTGAGCCATAAGTGATCACCTTTCCAAATTGAAGAAGAACGTAGCCTAAGTCATTCCCTGACGCATCACTATAAATCTCAAAGCCGTCTGTACCATAAGGCGACGTCAAAACGGGCATCGTGGTTAAACGACTCTTTAGCTCTTCAAAAGCTCGTGCGCACTCCGGCGTCTAAACGAACTTCTGATCCTTCCTCGTCAACATGGTCAGAGGCAAAGCGATCCGTGAGAAGTTTTCTACAAAATGTCTGTAGTAGCCTGCCAGTCCAAGGAAACTCCTGACTTCGGCCATCGAAGACAACACTGGACACTCCTGGATGACTCTTATCTTTGACGAATCCACCGCAATGCTCTCTCCACTCACCACATGGCCAAGAAAAGCCACTGACGATAGCAAAAACTCACACTTTGAGAACTTGGCGTAGAGCTTATTTCTCCTCAGGGTATGCAACACCAACCGTAAATGGTTCGCATGATCTTCTTCCGATCGAGAGTACACTAAGATATCATCAATGAAGACAATCACAAACAGATCTAAGTGCTCTCGGAATGTTCGGTGCATTAGATCCATAAACACCGATGGCGCATTACACAGTCCAAACGGCATTACAGTGAACTCGTAATGACCATAGCGTGTTCCAAATGCTGTCTTTGGAATGTCACCTTCTCGAATTCGCAACTGCTCATAGCCCGATTTCAAATCCAACTTTGAGTATACTTTCGATCCCGCCAATTGATCAAACAAATCATCTACCCGTGGAATCTGATAATTATTTTTCTTTGTCAACTTGTTCAATTCACGGTAGTCAATACACAATCGTAGGCTACCATCCTTCTTTTTCACAAAAAGAACATGTGCGCTCCAAGGTGACATACTTGGGCATATATAACCATATTCCAACAATTCTTGCAATTGAACTTTTAGTTCGGCCATTTCCTTTGGCGCTACTCGATATGGCAAGCGGGTCACAGGTTTTGCACCTGGCACAAGCTCAATCGAGAAATCAATCTCCCGTTGTGGAGGTAAACACGGAAGCTCTTTCGGAAACACATCAGCAAACTCCGAAACAATCGGAACATCATTCACACTGTCCTTTGGCTCAATAGCCCTAACAAGCGTGAAGAACAGCTATGCACCTTTCTGAACTGTCTTAACCACTTGAAGAGCAGACATCAATATCATGCTCGACCCTCGCATAACAGCGAACTTTGTTTCTCGTTCGGCACTCTGCTCAAGTGTGACTTCCTTTGACTTGCAATCAATATAGGCACGCTGCTCCGAAAGCCTGTCCATGCCAAAGATCACATCAAACTCTGACATCAGCAGCACCGATGCTTCGAATCTGAAATCTCGACTTCCTATTCGTACCTCCACAAAACAAGACCTGTTCGCATGCATTACACATCCATTTGGTAATAACACCTTCATACCATCTGCCACCATATGAATCGGTACATTGATCCGTGATACGAAGTCCACAGATAGAAATGAATGAGAAGCACCAGTATCAAACAGTGCTCTCGCCGGACAGTCTCGAATCAGGACAAAGCCTAATACAAACACATCATACACAAGCTACAAAAAAGGTATGAAATAGTAAAAGAAGCAATCAAATATGTTACCGCATACCTGTGACAACATCACTTTGCTTTATGGCCTCCTGCTGGCCAAGATTATACACTCGGGGTTGCGTTTGGGACGCAGAGGACTCCACCACTGCCTTTCCTTTTTCAGCATATGACGCTCCTATCTTCTTCTCAACCTTTGATGGACCACTCTGACAATAACGAGCTATATGCCCCACTTTACCACATGTATAGCAGTCTGAGGCTCCTGCCTCGAAGTTTCTTCTAATGCAACACTCGAGGGAGCCTGTGAAGAAGACTTGAATCGCTTACCCCATTTCCTTTGGTACTTTGATTTCCCCGGGTGCGACACTTTGAACTCGGACCTTGCCGCCGCCAAGTCCCTTTTTCCTTGCACCCGCTTCGTATCCTTCTCCAACGCACATGCCGTATCCACCAATGCCTGAAACCCTTGGTTCACCGAACTTGATAGCATGAATCTCAACTCATCCCGCAATTCTTCGTAGAACCAATTGGTTTTTCGTTGTTCATCAGCGAAGATAGATCCCACATTGTGTCCCAATCATGTAGACTCATGCAAGTAAGTATCGACACTACTCTCTCCTTGAGTCGGGCGCTGGAACTCATTTTCCATAGCGATGCGTTGAGCCGCTGGCAAGTGCTTTGCCAAGAAAATTCGCGAAAATTCCTCAATCAAGACTTCTGTTAATTGCCTGCCCGCTAAGTGGTGTAACTCCACCTCGTCCCACCATAGCCGAGCCTCTCCCTCCAACAAGAAGGTGGCCAAGGTGACCTTCTGATTTTCCTCTGTCCTGATCGCCGTCATTATTCGCTTGACGCACGACAACCAATCTTCCACCTGCATTGGGGATCCCACCCACGTAAATGTAGGAGGATTAAAGCTCATGAATTGCTTCAACTATCGTTCAGCTGCCCGAGGATCAACAACCTCAATAGGTTCCAGCCTTACACCAACCTATTCTAGCACCAATGACGGCTACGCCTGCCCAGTAGGCTCTGCATGAATCTTTACAAACAGCACCTCAGCAACTAAGCGTACTGTTTCTATAGAAGGAGAAGTTGTAGGCACCTCAGCTAGTGTCGCACTCTCATCAGAACGTTGGGGCTCAGCCTGCCTAGCACCACTACAAGTCACCTATAGGTGGACAAGACACACATTAGCGACCTTACACAAGCAATCACAACAAAATAGGAATGCGCAGGTTCCTCAAACATGCGTATTTGCATTCCTTAGTGGACATTCTTGAGTTCATTAATGTTATAGTGGGTGGCACTTACACGTGCTAGCCACCCCACAAAAGAATTCGACCATGAATTCGAAAGGGAAAGACCAAGACATGATGATACCAAAAATATAACACCTCCATCAATTGCATGACATATAATAGAAGGTCCGGTCGGGGCCCCACACCATATGCCACAAACAGGTGGCGAAGTTACGGGTTAATATCAGAGTTGTGCATCCTAACTCAGAGCATTCTAGCGAAAGCTTTTAAGTTGATTGAACTCCTCCCAACTGAATGTCCACAATATATAAACCAGTATTTATATATATAACAACCTGAAGCAATGTACTGCAAATACACAACAAGTCTGACCTTATGGCCTTAGAGTTAAGCTTTATACACGTGGCTTTCATACATCGGCATGCAGGCCGGCCACACATGAAAGTACTAACATATGAACTTCTTTGGCCTTCGAGGGCCAGCCAGCAACATCAACAACAAGGGCTTTAGCCCCCTATTTTCCGATCGGCTCTCCTGCACCTGCACAAGACAATCCACCACACGGTGGTAAAACAAGGCAACGGTCAGCGTTCAGCTGACCAATTTGAAAGAATTGGTTTCAAGATGATCTAAACACCTAGAGGGGGGGGGTGAATAGGTACAAATATTTTTTATTGCTTAGGCAGACAAATTTATAACAATAAGATCTGTTATGCACACTGTCACAGCATAGATAGAGATAAACACAGCACACACAGAATACACACAATTTTATAGTGGTTCCCAAAGTGATAGGTACATCCACTTTCCCCCTTTGCTTATCTAGCAGTATACTAGATTTGGCCTAACTTCCTTCTTCCTTCTCAGGTCCTCAGATCTTACAACTCAGAACCCTAAATGGTTCCTACAACTTAGACTTCAGCAAGTCCTACAGTTTAGATTCTCTCAAAGAATCCTACCTTAGAGTGAGTCCACACTCCTACAACTCAGGCACACAGGCCATGCCTCAACCTCTTCCACAAGCCTACAACTCAGAGATATTAATCTCCTACCTTAGGCACTCAGCCCTACCTCAGCCTTTATAATTTAGGCTTACAACCCAGATCTATAATAGATCCTATAATAAATTGATAATAGAAAAGAATAAATCCTTCACCCCGGTAGAGAGGGAAAGGGATGAAGGTTTCTTGATCAGTTCTTGATAAAACAGATAACTTTAGAATCAACCTGTCTTAGCTTCTTCAAAGCTTCTTGAATTTGAACAAAGTAGGGTTGATCTTCTTGTGAAGTGGAGTTGATCCAAAATCCAGCTTCCTTCTTCTTTTCAGAATTAAATCTGAATTCTTCTTGCAGACTTGTTCCAGATCTGCTAGAGACTTGATGACTTCTAGATGAAGACTTCTCTTCTTCTTCTTAGATTGGTTCTGTCCTCCTTTTTTTTGCTTCAAGCTCTCTCACTATCTGATGATAGAACATGTCTTTATATAGGCTTCATCCAAGGTTACCAGCTAATCCGGTTCATAACAACCTTCTGACAGCTCTGACAGATGCAACAGCCTTGTTGGTCATGACAGTTGTCAAGTCACCAGTTACTTCATTATACTTTGTCTCAGTCAGCAAAGTGTCGAGACATTCCTTTAAATGTGTCGACACAAATAGACTATGTGTCGACACAATCCTTGGTGATGTCGACACAGCTCCCATATTGTCGACATAGCACTTCTCTATCTTCTTGATATAGCTTCTGCAGAATGTGTCGACACAAGTCCTGTGTGTCGACACAATCACTTCTTATCTTGACATAGTTGACTTCAAAAAAAATTCCGGTGTGTGTCGACACAGTTGTTGTTGACAGAGCTTTCTGTATGTCAACACAAGTCCTGTGTGTTGACACAATTGTTGTCGACTGAACTTTCTGTGTGTCGACATAAGTCCTGTGTGTCGACACAGTTGTTTGTCGACTAAGCTTTCTGTGTGTCGATACAAGTCCTGTGTGTCAACACAGTTGTTTGTCGACTAAGCTTTTTGTGTGTCGACACAAGTCCTGTGTGTTGACACAAACTGACTCCTGGTGTCGACACATCCTTTCCTATATGTCGACACAATGCTTCTCAAGTGTCGATACTTGTACTTAAAAAATTTTCCTTGCAATTTCGTAACCTGCACAATGAAACTCAAAACACCATCAAATACATATTGATGAATATCATTGAGTTAGGTGAGGCTTCTCCAAATCTGGTACACATTTTCCAATGTACCCAACAATCTCCTCCTATTTGGAGAAGTCATAACCCTTAGTCAATGATATACATCACTTATAATAAAACACACATTTTGATGTATATAAAAGAAAATATTTCTCAGACAGGGTAATTTATAGCCAGAAACATAATACAATATCAACACAGAGTATGATAACATATAATGAACAAGAATCAAAGTTTTGTTGAATGGCAAAAGTGTTTAACATTCAAGTGATTACATAGATTTCCACATTGTTAAAATCTAATAAAACTATCCTAAGGCTGATCAGGCTCCTTGATCACTATTCTTTTACCAGATTGATCCCTTGCTTGTACACTAGTTTTAGTGTCTTCCGCGGGCTTCTTTCCTTTAAGATCTTTCTTCTTAAGTTCTTCAGCCTTGATCTTCTGCCTTTCAAAATAATGGTAAGGCTTAGGGAAGTATTTACTTGGCTCCACAGCAGTAGCAGGTACCTTCCCAGCTTTTTGATCTCTTCTAAACTGATATATGGCATCTTGCCTCTATTGATACTTGTTCCACTCTAATTCAGAATACTACTTGCCTCTATCATGCATTTTATCTTTCACAGCTTGCCAGGTAGTGAGTATTATGTTCCTTGAAGTGGGACTCCATCTTTCAAAATCTGGCTTTGATTCAGCCTGCTCTCTAAATCATTTCTTGGAATGTTAAGATTCTTGTTCTCTCTTTAATGCAGCCTCAGAGATTTCCAGTTTCTCAATTATAATATTCTTAGCAGCCACTGGAGGGTTATACATTTGTTGAACTAGTTGTTGAATTCCCTCAAAGTTAGAAGGGGGGTATATGATTTGAGCTACCTCCTACTGACCCCCTTCATTTCCTGCAGCTTGAATGCCTGACTCAGCTGTAGTATCATCATCACACAAGGGTGGATATCCAAGAGTGGCTCTGATAGAATTAGTTATCCATTTGGCATGATCAGAGCCTGTAGTGCCTAACAACCTCTCCCCCTTTATGACTTCTCTCTCAACATGATCTCTGAGATCATCCTTTTGGAACCTTATCTGATTAACTAGATAATTGGTTCCTTCCTTGTAGAATGCTCTGAACTTCAGCAGCTGATCAGAGATTATCTTCTAAGATTCTTGAATAGCAATGCTAACATTTGTCAAGTTTTCTTTGATAAGTGTATCAAACTCAGTCTTGTCTTTAGCAATGTTTATAGTTAAAGCAGTTGTTGTATTCTGAAGTTCTCTGACAATCACATTATGAGATTCATTAAGATTGTCATTCATTCTAATTTGATTTTCTAGGACATACCCTTTCTTTACCACTACATCATCAATCTGTGTTCTTGCCTCTTGTTGCTGCTTGGCTAGATAAACTACAGCATTACCTCCCTTATGGAAGCAATTTGTCATCTCTTTCTTATTCTGATTGACTTCAAATCTTATTGATTTAATGTCTTGAGCCAAAGTAAACTGGAGGTCTTTGTGACTTTCATCTATATATTTCTCCATGGCTGCTCTTTATTCATCCAGTTTAACTTGCAGATCCACAAACAGTGAACTATAGCCAACTGCTGGGGCTAGTTGTTGAGTGACTGTTTGCAAAGCCCTCTTGTAGCTTAAGCTCTTTTTCTTGACAACCATAAGTTTCCTTTTCTTAGCTTTAGAGGCCTCATCTTCTTCAGAAGCTGAGGAATTGTCTATATCAACTAGCTCTTGAGGAATAGAGTGCAACTCCTTCTCAGTGCTAGTCAACTCCCCCTCAGTCCTTGCCTCCTGAATATCAGGAAATAACTATTCAAGAGTGAATTCTTGTTGAGTTTGTACAGGTGGAACATCTGTATCTTGTACAGTTAATGGGGCATCATCTAATGCATGTGTGTCATCCATTGTTATATCCTATGCAGGGATGTTATCATGGTTTATCTATTCAACATCAGTTAGAAGCACAGTTAGTGTATCTGGCTCAATATCTAGTGTAGTTTGATTAATATCATGTATTACCTCAAGGATAGTTTGAGTGGTTATTTCACTCTCTAATGCAGCTTGCTCTTTTTCATGAGCAACTTCTGAAGCTAGAGAAAGCTCATTGGCTCCCCCTAGACGAGGCATTTCCTGAACTTGATCTAGTGTGATGGCGCTTTCTGGAATCTGCTCCCCCTGACCCTTACTATCATCTACATTCTTAGGAGCAGGTGATTTCCTTGCAGATTTTTGTTGTTCTTCATCTGAACTGAAGGTCACTTGTTCTTCTGAATCACTAGAAGATTCAGGTTTCCTGGGGGTTTATTTCTTCATCTGAATCTGGCTCTGATACCACTTGAAAGAATTGGTTTCAAGATGACCTAAACACCTAGAGGGGGGTTGTTTCTTCCTTTTCTGTGGTAGTTATTTTTGTGGAGTAGGAACATCTTTTATTAGCGCCCTTTCACATCTGGAGAGTATTCTTAAATCCATCCTTCTCATATGGTTGGTCTTAGATCCTGCTGTCTGGTGCATCACTTCAGGTATAGTCTCAGCCAGATATAGCCTTAGTATTCTTCCTAGGTTTGGTTTCTTGAAGCTTTCTTTTATCTTCTCAAATATTACTTCAGACCACTTAGTGTTAATCCTGAAGATGACTCTATTCATGAGGCTGAACATGTAGGCAGATATCCTATCATGTCCTCTTGGTTTGCATAGAATCACTTTTCCAACTATTTCAGAAAGAAATTTTCCTTGGGAGTTCATCCCCTTTCTATTCATAGAAGAACCAATCTTGGTGGTGGGATCCAGTCCACACCATTGGAGAGCTTCCCTGGTCTTGAAAGATGCAACCTCATCTTCTTCTTGAACTTTGGGCAAGTGTAGAGTCTTTCTTAAACTCTTCAAGGTGAGTTTGACCTTTGTGCCTTGAACTGAGGACCTAATCTTTAGTCCTGTTGAATCCAGAGATGCTGCTGCATAAAATTCAAGGATCTCCTTCTTCCAAATCTTTGTCGGTTCTAACACCAGGTATTCTAATCCATTGACTGTGATTAGGGTAATGACAACTTTGATTTCGGGTTTCGCACTGTCAAAGGCATCACGAACGAGTTCATAGCCCTCGTTAATTTTGTCGTCTTGTTTGGGCACCATTGGGAATGAGAGAAATTTTGGATTAGGAAAGGAAGAATTTGTCGACACAAGGATTTTGTCTCGAGAATTTTGAGAGCGTGTCGACTGGGTTTGTTTTCGACCTATTTATATGTTTATAAACACAGAAGGTCAAAAGGCACGTGGAAATACACTTAATGTGTCGACGCTGTTGAGACGATGTCGACACAGACTACTAAGGTCTCGACAGAGGTATTTACTACTATGTGTCGACACCAAACTGAGTGTCGACACAACTTTCTTGATATGTCAACACAATTTACTTCATGTGTCGACACCAAACTAAGTGTCAGAAATTCTCTGTGTAGACACCAAATTCTAAGTGTTGACACAACTTCCTGGATATGTCGACACAACTTTCTTGAGGTGTTGACACCAACTACTAAGTGTCGACACATACTTCTTTATGTGTCAACACAGAATTACTTAGTCAAATTTATCATTCTATTTTATGTTCAGCATTCCTAATTCAATTTTGAAATTATTGAATTTAGTTTCATCCAGGGGTTTGGTGAACATGTCAGCAATTTGATAATTAGTATTGAAAAATTCTAAACATATATCTTCTTTTTCTATATGATCTCTAATGAAGTAGAATATGATTTCTATATGCTTAGTTCTGCTATGTGAAACAGGATTTTTAGCAATAGAAATAGCACTTGTAGAATCACAAAATAATGGAGTTCTACTTACCTTGAGACCATAGTATTCAAGTTGATGTTGAATCCATAATAGCTGAGCACAGCAGTTACCTGCAGCAACATATTCTGACTCAGCAGTGGATATTTCCACACTAGTCTGCTTTTTACTGCTCCAGGACACTAATCTTCCACCTAAAAACTGACATGTGTCAGTTGTGCTTTTCCTATTTGCTTCGCATCCTGCAAAATCTGCATCTGAATAACCTGTCAGTAGAAAGTATCTATTCTTAGGGTACCAAAGGCCAAGATTAGGTGTTCCCTTGAGATATCTCAAAATTCTTTTAACTGCAGTATAATGAGATTCTTTAGGGCTTGCTTGATACCTATCACAGACACCTATAGTATACATGATGTCTGGTCTACTAGCAGTTAAGTATAAAAGGGAGCCAATTATCCCTCTATACAAAGACTCATCTACATGTTTTCCTGCATCACATTTGCCTATAGGCATACTTGACCCCATAGGAGTTCTCATGGTGGAGGTTGACTCCATACCATATTTCTTTATTAACTCATTGGTGAACTTAGACTGGGATATGGAAAAGCCATCATCAATCTGTCTAACTTGGAGTCCCAAGAAAAATTTAAGCTCACCCATACTACTCATCTCAAACTTCCCTTGCATAAGTTTAGCAAACTTCCTACAAAGGCTGTTTTCTATTGATCCAAAGATAATGTCATCAACATATAATTGGACTAGGATGATCTTGCCTTTTGATTCCCTAAGGAATAGAGTCTTATCTATTTTCCCCCTTGAGAATTTATTCTCAATGAGGAAGGTAGACAAAGTTTCATAACAAGCCATAGGAGCTTGTTTCAGCCCATATAGGGCTTTCTTAAGCATATAAACATAATTAGGATAAAGTGGATCTACAAAACCTAAGTGCTGTTCAACATAGACTTCCTCTTTTAAGTTACCATTTAGAAATGCTGACTTGACATCCATTTGAAATACCTTGAACCCCTGGTAAGCTGCATAGGCAGGGAATAGCCTTATTGCTTCCAATCTTGCCACTGGAGCAAATGTCTGATCAAAGTCTATTCCTTCTTCCTGCTTATAGCTCTTGGTAACTAATCTTGCTTTTTTCTTGACTATGATGCCATTTTCATCTAGTTTGTTCCTGCAGATCCACTTAGTCTCAATCACATTGTGATTCTTTGGTTTTGGGACCAGCTTCCATACTTTACATCTCCTGAATTGATTCAGCTCCTCCTGCATTGCATCAATCCAGTTTGAATCATGTATGGCTTCTTTAAATCTTTTGGGTTCCAACTGAGACATGAAGCTTGAACAAAGAACTGTGTTCATGTTCTTGCTTCTGGTTTGAACATCATATCTTGGATCACCAATGATTTGGTGGGTTGGATGATCCTTTAAATATCATATTACTGGACGCAATCCCTCTACAGTTTGAACTTCTCCATTCTCCCCATCATGCTGTACTTCATTGTCTTCATCGGTAACTTGTGAGTCTTGTACTCCCCCTGGACAGTAACCAACATTTTCCTCATTCTGCCTTGTAGTTTGGTCTTCACTAACAGTTAGCATGTCCATCTTTTCTTTTAAACCTATAGAGCTACAAGAATTGCTAGACAGCTCATAGTTAATTAGCTTAGATTCATCAAATACTACATGAATAGATTCTTCTACAACTTGTGTAGTCAAGTTGTAGACCATGTATGCCCTACGACAGTTGTTGTACCCAATAAATATCACATCTTGGGATTTGGCAGCAAACTTAGTTAGGTAAGTCTTGCCATTGTTAAGTACATAGCAATTGCTACCAAAGATCCTAAAATAGGATATATTTGGTTTTCTGCCTTTCATAATCTCATAGGGTGTCTTTTTGTGGCTTTTGGTGATGGAAGCTCTATTGAGAACATGACATGCAGTATTTTTTGCCTCAGCCCAGAAATATTCTGGGAGAGAAGTGTCACTCAGTAGTGTTCTTCCAGCCTCAATAAGTGTACTATTCTTTATTTTAGCAATACCATTTTGCTGAGGAGTTCTAGGTGAGGAGAATTCTTGATGAATCCCTAGTTCTTCACAAAACTTTGTCATACTTTCAAACTGAAATTCAGCTCCATGGTCACTTCTGATTTTGACCACTGAATTGTTAAGTTCATTCTGAATTTGTTTAACAAAATTGTGGAAGATAATTGAGGTTTCAGATTTCTGCCTCAGGAAGAAAACTCATGTAAATCTAGAATAGTTATCCACAACCACAAAGGTATAGACTTTTCTACCTAGACTATGAACTGGCATAGGACCAAATAGATCCATATGCAAGAGGTACAAACACCTCACTGAGTCTTCGGTATCAAGACTGTGAAAGGAGGATTTGGTCTGCTTGCCTTTTTGACAAGCTGAATATATACTACCCTTAATGTACTTAACTTGAGGACCATTCCTCACTAACTCTTTACTAAAGAGTTGTCCAATAGTCTTATTGTTAAGATGAGCTAGCCTCTTGTGCCATTTGACACAATAAGAGGCTTTCTCATCAGCAACAAGACAAACAGGAGAATCATTATTCTTCACTCACAAAATTTAAGCAATAAACATTTTCTTTTCTATAACCAGACAAGATGACCTTCTGATCACTTGCCCTTTTAATCTGACACCCATTCTTAATAAATGAAGTGTCATAACCAAGATCACTCAGTTGGCTTATGCTTATTAGGTTATGTTTCAGACCCTTCACATAAGCCACTTGAGTGATAGTGATGGAACTATTAGAAATATTACCAAACCCTTTGATGACCCCTTTTTCAGATCCACCAAAGATCACTTTGTCTCCATTCTCTATAGAAGTGTAGTCCTTCAACATTCTTCTTGTTCTAATCATGTGCCTGAAACATCCACTGTCCAAATACCATATAGGGGTATGGTCACTTAGACTTACCCGCATCAAATAAAATTATTTAACCTTAGAACCCCAATATTTATTGGGTCCTAGGTTCAGGTTAGACTGAAACCTGTCAAACTTACCAGCAGTCTTTTTGACAGGTAAGCTGACATTCTTCCTGATAGTTGTGTTGTGTCAACAATCAATGGCATAATTGACCACATTGCCACAACAACAGCACTGATATCTATTATATCTTCTTTTCAATACAGTTTTAACAGCATTGCTGTCAGCAGTCTTTAAATCTATAGGTTGTGTGGTTCTATTCTTGAGAGCTGGGGCTGAAGCATCAACAATTGATGATTCATGATGACCATGTGCGATATCATGATCATATCTGTTAGTTGGCTGCCACACTTTTCTGAAAGAAATGGGGGGTTTGAAGGCTAGTGGCTGAACTGTGGCTTTGCCTTTTCTTTTGGAATTGGCAGCCCTTGCACTTCCCTTAAAGCCTAATCCTGTCTTGCCCTTTGGGGAATAAAGTCATCAATTAAGGGTAAGACTAATTTTGGCTTAAAGAATTTAGGCACCAGATCCTTCTCTCTCTGAAGTTTGACCTCCAGACTTTTGATTTGATCATTCTTGAATGTAATTGTACTCATCTGAATAACAGTTATGTTTTTCAGTTTGGCAACTTCATTTATCTTTAGATCCAGCATTTTTCTGAATCTAATGCAGCCAACTTAAGAGATGCAATTTCCTTAGTCTGACTTTTAACAAGGTTCCTGCTTCTCTTAAGTGCTTTCAACAAATCACCATATTCATCTATGAGTTGATGAACATCCCCTTCAGATTCAGATCCATCCACATCTCTTGATGCAGATGCTTCTGATTCTGATCCAGTATAATAATCAGAACCTGATGGCATATTGTTTACCTTACTAGGACCAGGCTGATCCTGGCACTGATCTTCATCAGTCATAGTCATCAGTCCTTTATAATGAGGATCTTCAATCCCATTGATAGAGTCCATTATTTCCAAGAATTCTGTCTCTTCTGAATCCTCTTCAGTTGTAAATAATCCAATGTATGCTTCTGCTTCAGCTTCAACTTCAGAATCTGATGATGAGGAGTCTGTCCAGCTTTTCTCCTTCTTTGCTACAAGGGATTTCTCCTTTTTGCCCTTATGTTACAATTTCTTCTTGTGATTTGATTCCTTTCTTTTGTCAGGACAGTGAGCAACTACATGTCCAGGCCTATTGCAATAATAGAAAACAATCTTAGTAGAAGATAATTTACTAGGTTTAGTGTCATACATGTCCTTTCTTGAAGATTTCCTTTTCTGATAATAAGCATCCTTGGACTGTGAGGAGGATGGCTTGGATCTCCACTATTTTTTCTTTAAGAATCTTTGAAATTGCCTTGTGAAAGGAGCAAAGTGCTCATCAGAATTATGGCTGTCTGATGTGTGATTGTCAGAACTTTCTGAGATAACTTCAGCAGCTTTCCTAGGAGGAGATGGAGACATCCTCCTGTCCTTTCTTGGGGCTTCAGCCTTGAAGGCCACTGACTTTTCTCTGTATTCAGCCTTATTGCTTTTCTCTTCCTCTTTCCTGGACATCAGCTGCATTTCATATGATAGAAGTTTTCCAAATAGGGTAGGAGGAGAAATTTCTGCAAGTCTAGTCACTTCCCTGATAGCACATATCTTGGTGTCCCAGTCTTTAGTTAGTGATCTAAGGAATTTATCATTGAGCTCATATGTGCTAAAAACTCTTCCATATGACATCTGTTCATTTACTATTCTGAAAAACTTCTTGTAGCACTCAGTTATGCTGTCAGTTTTGGCTTGTCTAAAACTTTCATACTCATGATTAAGCATAGACTTTCTGTCTTGTATCACTTCTTCTGATCCATCCATATAGACAATCAAAGTGTCCCACATCTCTTTGGAGGTCTTACAGTGAATCAAGTTTTGGAAGGTTGAATCATCTATAGCACTGACTATTATATTCTGTGCTCTCTTATCCATAGTAGCTAAGATGATCTCATCCTTTGTCATTTCAGAATAATCTTTTAGAGTTCTGAGATTTGCATCAAGAACTGAGATTTTCATTGGAATGAAAGAACCTTCTTTAACTGTAATATAGATTCTTGGATCAGATGCTTCCATAAATAATCTGAATCTCTCCTTCCATATACCAAAAATTTCTTTCCTACAGATGGGTAACTTCATGGATCCAAGTTCCTTGTGATTTTCTCCTGAACCCATGTTGTCTTAATGTTAACTGCCTTACAGATCTACTCAGACTGTTAGGTCTATTTATTGAGCAACCTGGCTCTGATACCACTTGAAATAATTGGTTTCAAGATGACCTAAACACCTAGAGGGGGGGTGAATAGGTACAAATATTTTTTATTGCTTAGGCAGACAAATTTATAACAATAAGACCTGTTATGCAAACTGTCACAGCACAAATAAAAATAAACACAGCACACACAGAATACACATAGTTTTATAGTGGTTCCCCAAGTGATGGGTACATCCACTTTCCCCCTTCGCCTATCTAGCAGTATACTAGATTCGACCTAACTTCCTTCTTCCATCTCAGATCCTCGGATCTTACAACTCAGAACCCTGAATGGTTCCTACAACTCAGACTTCAGCAAGTCCTACAGTTCAGATTCTCTCAAAGAATCCTACCTCAGAGTGAGTCCACACTCCTACAAATCAAGCACACATGCCCTACCTTAGCCTCTTCCACAAGCCTACAACTCAGAGATATTAATCCCCTACCTCAGGCACTCAGCCCTATCTCAGCTTTTATAATTTAGGCTTACAACTCAGATCTATAATAGATCCTACAGTAAATTGATAATAGAAAAGAATAAATCCTTCACCCAGGTAGAGAGAGAAAGGGATGAAGGTTTCTTGATCCATTCTTGATAGAACAAATAACTTTAGAATAAACCTGTCTTAGCTTCTTCAAAGCTTCTTGAATTTGAACAAAGTAGGGTTGATCTTCTTGTGAAGTGGAGTTGATCCTCAATCCAGCTTCCTTCTTCTTTTCAGAATTAAATCTGAATTCTTCTTGCAGACTTGTTCTAGATCTGCTAGAGACTTGATGACTTCTGGATGAAGACTTCTCTTCTTCTTCTTAGATTGGTTCTGTCCTCCTTTTTTGTGCTTCAAGCTCTCTCACTATCTGATGATAGAACATGTCTTTATATAGGCTTCATCCAAGGTTACCGGCTGATTCGGTTCATAACAACCTTCTAACAGCTCTGACAAATGCAACAGCCTTGTTGGTCATGACAGTTGTCAAGTCACCAGTTACTTCATTATACTTTGTCTCAGTCAGCAAAGTGTCGAGACATTCCTTTAAATGTGTCGACACAAATAGACTATGTGTCGACACAATCCTTGGTGATGTCGACACAGCTCCCATAATGTCGACATAGCACTTCTCTATCTTCTTGACATAGCTTCTGCAGAATGTGTCGACACAAGTCCTGTCTGTCGACACAATCACTTATTGTCTTGACATAGTTGACTTCAACAAAAATTCTGGTGTGTGTCAACACAAGTTCTGTGTGTCGACACAATTGTTGTTGACTGAGCTTTTTGTGTGTCGACACAAGTCCTGTGTGTCGACACAGTTGTTGTCGACTGAACTTTCTGTGTGTCGACACAAGTCCTGTGTGTCGATACAGTTGTTTGTCGACTAAGCTTTCTGTGTGTCGACACAAGTCCTGTGTGTCGATACAGTTGTTTGTCGACAAAGTTTTCTGTGTGTCGACACAAGTCCTGTGTGTCGACACAAATTGACTCCTGGGGTCGACACAGCCTTTCCCATGTGTCGACACAATGCTTCTCAAGTGTCGACACTTGTAATTAGAAAATTTTCCTTGTAATTTCTTAACCTGCACAATGAAACTCAAAACACCATCAAATACATATTGATGAATATCATTGAGTTAGGTGAGGCTTCTTCAAATCTAGTACACATTTTTCAATGTACCCAACATAATTTTATAACGAACCTACCCCTTACCCGGGGCAGTGGTATTCCTTCCCTGCAGCCATAACATTCACAAGCAGATATATCACCCAATGTGCACTCACGTACAATCAACATATCACAAACGTCGCCCACACGACCCGACGCTCAGAGCACTCAGGGCACATTCTTGGTGTACTAGATATACCAGTCACCCACCGCCATTCAAGGCCCGAAGCCCAACGAAAAACTTAAGCATTCCGCTCCACGACTTTCAGGTGGAGATTTTAGTCTTAATGGCGCGCATGCCTAAGACTCTCGCTATGCGTTTCTGCCGAATGCCATGTGCCCAGGTACTCATGGAAGACAACCATAACATGGATACAGTTCAGCTCTTGCCTGTTGCTCAAATCGTTAGTTCTATGACCAGACTAATGCGCGTCGGCATCCCCTTATCCATTCATCATGAGCTCACAAAGCTCACAAATAGCCACACGGTCCCCGAAGGACTTGCTTCACAATCACAGGTTAGCTAGGAGCCATCGCCAGCGATATTCACTCTCGCCTGACGTTAGCGACAGAACTCATTTTCCATCCCTAGCCCTAACCTTAGCTGGCTCAATCATCCAGCAATCCCTGCAGCCATCTGCAGTGCCATAAATACTAGTCTTTCAAAGCATACAACACAAGCACTTTGCGGGTATTTTTCTGGACTTTCACACCAGTACTTCCTGCTACTACCCTTCATAGGCATAACCCATCAAATCTGCAAACATATTCATTTATACGCAGAGTCCTCTCCGGTGTGCAACATAAAATATCACCAATGCAGACCAACCTGCCAGATGGGCTTCACACAGTATGCCTTTTCCGTACTTCACGGTTCCGGATCTACATGCAAGATGTCTTGGGGATATACAGAATCAACCCAAGGGGAATCCCTCAACAATCCACCCTTTGGTGGGGGAAACCATTCATATGCCAAATTAAGGACTTCACATGTCCAAGGAAGAAAGATAGTTACCCTTGATGATCGCTTTGGAGCCATGGAAATCTAGCCGGATGAAAAGCACCGCAACGGCCTTGCCTCCACAAATCTGGACTCGGCACGCGATTTGGGGCTCCACAGCTCCACCGGCAACCAGATTCCTTCTCCTTATCCCTTGCTCTCCCCACTCTCTAACACTTGAAGAAAGATTAAGGCCTTGAGAAAATGAGAGAGTTTATCCTCAACTCTTGGCCTTATCAGCAGCAGGGAGAATTCTAGGTCATTGGATCCCCTTTTAAAGGAATGGATGGCCACGAAAAGCCCTGAAAATCATTTTCCTGGGCCAGACACGGCTTGTGACACGCCCGTGTCACAGGCCGTGTACCTTAAGCGGCAAAGAAACCGACTTAACCAGACCAGGACACTACCGTGTGTGAAAGAAAACGATTGTCACCCTAAATCACCTAGAGGGGGGTGAATAGGTGAGTTGTGCGTCTTTTGCGGAATAAAAAATAATTAGAGCACGGCACAGAAATATCTACCAATATCACAGACGAAACAAGATTTATAGTGGTTCCCCAACCTTGGGTACATCCACTTTCCCTCACCGATCTAGCAATCTACTAGACTCGGCTACTCCACTATCTCGGATCAAAAATCGATCCTACCCGCGGAACAAAGTTCCTACAAACTCGATCCAAACAACGGTATCTACACCTCGGAAGATAACACTTCCTACAAACTCGGAGTAAAAAACTCCTACACTCGGAGAAACTTTCTCCTACAAGATTAAAATGAGGTTTACAAGAATACAACCAGTAAATCACTCAGATCTGAATGAAATGGCCAGGATCTTCTTCTTTTCAACTTGTAGCACTTTCAGAAATCGGTGAAGAAGTTCTCGGCTTCGATCTGAATTTACTCGCTTTTACAGAAATCGAGAGAGAATATGATCAGCGAAGTCGATCTTGATCTGTAACGTTCTTCAGAATGAATCCTCTGACTTTAGAAGCAGTGGCCGGAGAAGATGGTGGCGGCAGCGGCTTCCGTTTCGGGAAAATAGAGAGGAGTCGGCTGAAGAATATTTCTCGAAATAGAATGACAAGAAAGCTTTGAGAATACTTAGGGTTTGTCATTTTCTGATAAGACCTTATATAGGAGAGACTAACGGTCATAATAGGTCATAATGATGTACACGTGGACCAATCATGTCGCGTGATTTGAAAAATCCCGTCAGAAAAAGGACTTAGTAAAATTTCGGAAAGATTCAGCCAACTGCACGAGTAAGTCAATAACTACTCGAGTAGTTGAATAACTACTCGAGTATATGAAGGGGAACATACTCGGGTATATACAGATAGACTACTCGAGTATATAGAAATCAACTACTCGAGTAAGCAGACAGAACTACTCGAGTATGTGTAGAGACCTACTCGAGTATATAGAGGATCTACTCGAGTACTGGAAAAGCTACTCGAGTATATTACATAAACTACTCGAGTACATGAAGTACTACTCGAGTGGAATACTTAGAAAAATTCTGAAGAGGTCAGCAGGCAACTACTCGAGTAGTTGAACTAAACTACTCGAGAGGAAGTAATCTACTCGAGTAGGTGAAAGTTCTACTCGAGTAAAAGACTTAGAAAATTTCTGGAGTAGGGAAATATCAAGGTACACGAGTCACACATGATCTACTCGAGTAGGTATAATGAACTACTCGAGTATGTTTCTATCTACTCGAGTATGTGAGTATACTTACTCGAGTATATGAGTATACTTACTCGAGTATATGACTTAGAGAAATTTTGATGAGTGAACTCTTTAATACTCGGGTATAAAGAGTAATCTACTCGAGTATATAAGTATGTTACTCAAGTATATGACTATATCTACTCGAGTAGGTGACTTAGCTACTCGAGTATATTATACTTAGACTACTCGAGTAGGTGAAAGCTCTACTCGAGTAAAACACTTAGAAAATTTCTGATGTTGGAAAAACTGATTCTTCTAGAGTAGCCAACTTTCAATTCCTTTCCCATAGTCCAATAGCTTGAATATGAAGTGTATCCCAATAGAGAGACCACACATGAGTCAACACCTTGGAATATGCAATGAGGGATTACATTGCACAGTTCCTGTGTTTGGTGACCCACTGTGGACTGACATTGGTCTACACTTTCCCAATGAAATTCCTGCAAACATATAACTCAAACCAAGCATCAAATACAACTTAATTCATCTTAGTTCCAGGGTGACTTCATCAAATCTGGGTTCATGTGGATGAAATACCCAACAATCTCCCCCTATTTGTTGAAGTCAGAACCCTTTACACTAAGGTGAATTATGGACATAAAAGAAACTAAGTAGAAAAATATGAGCAGGTAAGCAAAGGATAATGAAAAAGATAAATAGACAGTAATGAAGAATTGTATATATGTCAGTTTCCAAAAACATCAAGTCTACAATTTGTCATTTCAATCTCTCATCATCTTTTAGGTTTATGCTTGGGATTGCTGCTTATCCATCTTTTCTTGATGTCTTCTTAGATAGCTGAATGGCTTAGGAAAATACTTAGGAGGCCTTGGAGGAGCAGCAGGGTTATTTCTCCCAAACTCTCTGTCATGGATCTTCCTTTTTAGCATTGACTTCTCATATAACTCCCATTCCTGGGAACTGTAGTGAGTGCTCCTGTTCTCATTGTGATCCATAACCAGCCTGAGTGTGTCCAAAATGAGAGACTTTGAGGTTGGAGACCAAGCTTCAGCATGTTCAGGGGCCTTAGAAGGAGCAGTCCTGCTAGCAGAGGGGCCTTCACCATACTTCATTTTCTTCTTGATTCTGATCTCTGGAGGAGCTTGAAGGAATATATCAGCAGGATCTTCTTCCCAGCTTGGAACATAAGTATCTGGAGGGGCAACTGAGTCTCCAGGTCTGGGAGAGAAGATAGGTTGTTGAGGAATAGCTGAGGCAGTGACATTTGTAGCTAGAGGATTGAGATGATGGGGAATGATGTTTGGGTCAACTACAAGATCCGGCAGGATCTGATTGTGCATCCAGACAGCAGTGTCATATGTGTGAAATTTGACACTCTGGATCTGGGCTAGCACATCAGCATGAATGGTGTTCACATGAGCTTGACATTCATCTGTCTTCTGAGCAGTAGATTTTTCTACCTGTTCTTTGAGTTCTTTTATCAAACCCTCCCCCTTTCTGATTTCAACAGAGAGCTGGGATATGGTATCATCTTTGAAAAGGCCCACTTCTTCACAGATCTTCAGCTTGTTGGCTTCATTTCTCTTGTCTAACTCTATCTGATTGTTTGCCAGTGTGACACCTTGTTCCATCACATTGCCAACACTAGTGATAGTGTGGTCTATGGCTTTGCCACCAAGTTGGAATAAGTATTGGAGCTTGTCAGTATTATGCTGAATTTCAGCAAAGCCTCTGCTCATCTCAGTTTCAAGAGCAGTTACCTTGTCAGTGATTTGCTTTAGAGAGGTGTCAAAATAGGTTCTCTGTTCTTGAAGAAGAAGTGCAATACTTTGCAGTAGATCTGAGGAGGAGGAAACTGTAGCAGCAGCAGAGGGAGCAGCAGTAGGGATAGGAGGAGTTACCCAAGGAGCTATTTCTTCAATTGTCACTGAGCTGAGAGCTCTGGTGGTATGAATGACAGCATCTAATTCTTCTGTATCATGGGGGATGGAGAAATCGAGGTTTCTGAGAGGAGCCTCAGCTGGCTCAGGAGAAGGCTCATCAGAAATAAAAATGGTGTCTGGCTTATCTGCTGGAGGATTTGGAGAGGGTGTTGGAGTTCTGGCTGGAGACAAGTCCTTGTGATGTTCAGTGCTTGGAGCTGGAGGAGATAGAGGAGGAGGGGGAAGCACATCTTCAGAAAGCTCTGCAATCATGGTATCTATAGCAGCAGCTGTGGACAGAAGAGTGTCTTGAGGTACTTGATCTGAAGGAGTGGTTGGACTCTGTGGAGTATGAGGTAGGGATGGAATTTCTGGCTGAGGAGAGGGCTGCCTGACTGGGCTAGAAGGAGCAGGCTCCCCCTCACTTGGTGCACCAGAGGAGCTGGCCACATGATGAGGAGAGGGAGATGGAGTCCTGTCCTCTACAGCTGGAATCTCTGAAAGCTTGGCAGCTTGGGCAGAGTTCTTGAGCTTGAGATGCCATCTCTGAATTGAAGAGATGGAGACCTTCTTCATATGGTGAAGTGGAGTCCCTTTGGAGAGGTTGAAGACTTCAGGATTTGTTGCATGAAGGAGCAGAGAGATAATTCTTGCGTAGTTGGGGGATTTCATGTTGTCCTTGATTTTGTCCAAAATCAGCATACCAAATTGGTATTTCTTGCGGCATACAATGGCTTGCATTATATCGAAGAAATATGAGGGAATGTCTCGGATGGAGTGAGTCTTGCATAGTAAGATTTTACCAATTACATCGACCAAGAATTTGCCTTCTGCATTCATATCTGACCTTTTAAGATACTGAGCTTCAGGAGAGATACCACAGAAAAGTGCTGTTCGGTCAGAATCTTCATCATCCAGATCATCTTCTTCATCAACAATCGGTAAACGGAGAAGTTAAGAGACAGAGGTCTTGGCGAACTTGAGTTTCAATCCCTTTACTGAAGATTTTAGGACTTTTCCATTTCGTCGAACCTTGAGATTTGAGAAGAATTCTGCAACTTCGGGGAAGAGAACGCGACAGGGTTCTTGGAGAATGAAGGAGAGGCCGGCGGTGTCGAGAAGGATGAGGAGGTTGCGGAAATCATCGGAAAGCTCTGCAATACCCTCGATGACTAGTTCGGAGCCGACGCCGATCTTGTGAGAAGTCGCCATGGATGCGAATGACTGGAGGAATTGAGAGAGGCGGCTCTGTAACAGCGACGGAGGCGAGTCGACAGGGTAGGCGAAGAGACAGAGGGTACTCGAGAGACAGAAATAATGTCGAGTAGGTTTGATGTTTCGGAATTTCATATATATATGACTCTTAAATTACCGCTAATTAATTTAAAGAAAGAGGCGGCATATAGCCTTGGGTGGCGAATAGAGCAATTTTCAAAATCTGGGAAACAGGACACGAGAAAGAGATAGACTACTCGAGTAGGTAAAGGAGCTACTCGAGCAGGTCGTCAGGAGGTACTCGAGTAGGTGGAGAGAGTACTCGAGTAGGTCTTCAGAGAGTACTCGAGTAGGTAGATGACTTACTCGAGTAGGTCGACAGGAGTTACTCGAGTAGGTGGAGAGAACTACTCGAGTAGGTAAGTGACTTACTCGAGTAGGTCTTTAGATACTCGAGTAGGCACATCCTCATACTCGAGTAGGTCAGTACACATATTCGAGTAAGTTCATTCTTATACTCGAGTAGGTAGATAAGAGTACTCGAGTATGTCTCATGCTTCTCGAGTTGAATTTTGAAAAAGTTGAGAAAGAATAGATTTTGACTAACCCCTTGCAATTTCTTGCTTCTTAGCCATCCAGCCTTCTTTAGTCCTCTTTGTTGAGCATCCCAAGCTCTGTCTTGAAGAACGAGAACTTGGTTTCGTCCAGCGGCTTTGTGAAGATATCTGCAACTTGCCTATCTGTAGGCACATATTGGAGATCTATGTCTCCATGCTCCACATGTTCCCGGATGAAGTGGTACCTTAGCTCAATGTGCTTTGTACGGCTGTGGGAGACTGGATTGTTGGCTATTGCAATTGCGCTGGAAGAGTCACAGTACAAAGGAATATCCTTGAACTGCAGGTTGAAGTCCTCGAACTGATTCTTTATCCATAGCAACTGTGCGTAATAGTTGCCTGCAGAGATATACTCTGACTCGGTCGTTGTGATTGCGACACAGTTCTGCTTCTTGCTACTCCAGGAGATTAGCCTTTTTCCGAAGAATTGGCAAGTCCCTGAGGTGCTTTTCCGGTCGACTTTGCTACCTGCAAAATCTGCATCTGAAAATCCAATTAGTTCGCTGTCATTACTTCTTGGGTACCATAAGTCAAGATTTGGTGTGCCTTTAAGGTATCTCAGGATCCGCTTTGCAGCAGCATAATGAGATTACTTAGAGTTCACCTGAAATCTAGCACAGACACATGTTGAGAACATTATGTCAGGCCTACTGGCAGTAAGGTAGAGCAAGGATCCAATTATGCTTATGTACTTGGTTTCATCAAAAGGTTTCCCTTTTTCATCCTTATTGAGAGACATAGTTGAGCCCATTGGAGTCCTCATAGAGGTTGCGTTATCCATTCCGAATTTCTTAATTAGCTCTTTGGTGAATTTGGTCTGGGAGATGAAAATTCCATCTTCAGATTGTTTCACCTGAAGCCCTAAGAAATACTTCAGCTCGCCCATACTGCTCATTTCAAACTTCTCTTGCATAAGTTTTGAGAACTTTTTGCAGAGGGTGTTATCTGTAGAGCCAAAGATAATGCCATCGACATAGATTTGCACTAACAAAATCTTGCCTTTTATTTCCCTAAGAAATAATGTCTTGTCTATCTTTCCACTTGTGAACTTGTTCTCAAGTAGAAAGGTAGACAACGTTTCATACCAAGCTCTAGGAGCTTGTTTCAGACCATATAGGGCCTTGTGCAGAAAATAGACATGATCAGGAAAGTTAGGATCAACGAAACCTGGAGGTTGTTCCACATACACTTCCTCCTTTATGTTACCATTCAAGAAGGCTGACTTCACGTCCATCTGATAGACGGTGAAGCCTTTGAAAGCAGCATATGCTAGGAACAACCTTATTGCCTCCAGTCTTGCCACTGGAGCATATGTCTGGTCGAAGTCGATTCCTTCTTCTTGACGATAGCCTTTAGCGACGAGTCTGGCCTTGTTCTTTATGATAGTTCCGTCTTCATCCATCTTGTTCCTGTAGACTCATTTTGTTCCAATGATGTTCTTTCCTTTGGGTCTTGGAACCAGCATCCACACATTGCAGCGCTTGAACTGATTTAGCTCTTCTTCCATTGCCATTATCCATGATGTGTCTGAGTTTGCTTCCTAAAATTTCTTTGGTTCAACCTGTGAGAGAAAACTCAAATGAAGATTCTCATTAGTTGTACCTATCCGAGTTCTGACACCATCCCGGGGATCTCCTATGATCTGGTCCATGGGGTGATCCTTCAGATGTCTGAGCTCTAGAATTCTTGCATCTGGATTATCTTCAAGCTCCGGAGTGATTTCTTCATCCAGGATGACTTCTTCATTTTGATTATCAGCCTCTCCAATAGGAGTTGGAGTGGTGATCTTAATGAACTTCTCGCCTTTGTCTTCGGACGGATCATCCAAGCTAGTTCCTTTCAGCTTTTCACCTACATCTTCAATGAGCACACTAGACGGATTGCTTTGCAGCAAGCTCGTCTCATCAAATACAACATGTATCGATTCTTCCACCACCAGGGTTTTTCTATTAAATATCCTATATGCCTTACTATGGCTACTATATCCTACAAAAATACCTTCAAAGCTCTTTTCGCTGAACTTGGTGGTATGATACTTACCATTGTTAAGTACGAAGCATTTACAGCCAAAGATTCTAAAGTAAGAGACTGTTGGTTTCCTGCCTTTCAGAAGTTCGTAAGGTGTCTTATTGTGGTCTTTGTTTATGAGTGCTCGATTTTGCACGTGGCATGCAGTGTTGACGGCCTTAGCCCAGAAGTACTCTGGTAGTGAAGCATCACTCAACATGGTCCTGCAGGCCTCTATGAGTGTTCTGTTCCTTCGCTCAGCGACTCCATTCTATTGTGGAGTACGAGGAGAGGAAAACTCATGAAAGATACCAAGGCTTTCACAGAATTCTGTCATGGCCCCAGATTTGAACTCTGTTCCGTTGTCACTTCTGATTTTGACTATGGAGCAGTTGTATTCATTCTGGACTTGCCTGACAAAATTGGTAAAGATGTCGAAGGTATCTGACTTGTGTTTCAGAAAGAACACTCACGCAAAGCGCGAGTAGTCATCAACAATTACCAATGTATAGTCCTTACCTCCCAAACTTCTAATCTGCAGTGGACCAAACAAGTCCATGTGCAATAGATGAAGACATCTGTTAGAGTCTTTGCCAATAATGCTTTTAAAGGTAGCCCTTGTTTGCTTGCCTTTTACGCATGCATGACAAGGTCTGTCTTTGACGTATTTGACATTTGGGGCATCACGTACTAAGTTCATTGAAAAAAGTTTATTAATGGTTTTGAAATTAATATGTGCTAGTCTCTTGTGCCATTGGTCACCAAGAGACGCACTACCTTTTGCTAAAAGACACACTGGTGTAGAGGAATCTATACAGATGAAATTTAAACAGAAAATATTCCTTCTTCGAGTGCCGGATAGAATCGTTTCCATATTGTTAACGGATTTTATCAAGCACTTATCAGCATGGAACTCAACTATGTATCCTTTATCGCAGAGTTGGCTTATGCTAATGAGATTGTGTTCCAATCCTTCGACATAGGCCACATCCGAGAAGGATACATTGCCGTTAGTAATCATACCATAGCCTCTAGTAATTCCACGGTCTGAACCCCCAAAGATGACCTTTGGTCCGTTCACGACTGGAGTAAAGTTCTGAATGAGACTTCTAGTCCCGGTCATATGCCGAGAGCATCCACTGTCCAAGTACCAGATAGGCGTTTTGTTGTCCTTTGGACATCCCTGCAATCATAATCAATTTGCCTTAGGAGCCCAAACACGTTTGGGTCCTTGGTCTCGGGTTAGAGTGCTCCCCCTACGAGTGTTAGCATTATGAGCGGTCTTTCTCATATTGCTGACATGAGGGGTTGCATCATTTCTGGAGTTGAACCAGCAATCTATGGCGAAGTGACCAACCTTGCCACAGCACCAATAGTCAAATCTGTTGTACCTTTGCCTCAAGATCTCCTGCTTGACCTTTTGTAACTTTGGTCTAGCAGTGGTAGCATTCTTGGAGGAAGATGCCTCATGATGATGGCAATCACATGGCTTCTTCTCCTTTATAGGATTCTCTACAACAGGCTTTGTCTTAGGTGCCTTCTTGAAGTTATGCCCATGATTGAAAGGGTCATAGCTCTGAAGAATAACTTCTTCATAAGGTGCCTTAAAGACACTTTCGCCAAAGTTTCGGGGTCGAGCCCATCCTTGATAGCGGGACTTTGGCTCTACATAAGTAGGCCTAGCAAAGTGCCCGTATGATGAGTCAAAATCAAACTCATTTGATGGAAAGATGACCTTTTTGAATGTGGTTTGATTTTGAGGGGCTTTTCCCTTTTCTTCGACTGAGGCCTTTTTGGCGGCCTTATTTTTTCGTTGATTCTTGTTTCTCCTAGAGGATTTACTAGGAGCTTCTTCATGGTCTAGTCCAGCTCCCTTGGCCTTCGCTGAGAATTCAGCAACGAATGGAAGAACTGTTTTGGGCTTCGAGAAACTCTCAACAAGTTTCCTTTCAGCCGCAAGTTCGGCTTTCAATCCTTTGATGATCTTCTCCTTCAGGTCAAGGTGCTCAAGAGCCTTGTTATATTATTCAACAGTATTATTGAAGTTTTCCTCGAGTGAGTCAGTCTTTGCGACTTTCTCTCTCAAGTTGCTCTCTTCGGCTTTTAGAGATTTGATCTCTTTAGCCTGAGTCTTCACAACTCGACGACATTTGTCGTAAGCCATGATTAACTCCTTGTACTGGGCCATCAATTCTGACTCATCGTCAGAGGAGCTACCCTCGCAATCATGTTCAGAGACTTCAGACTCTGAGAGAGGGGTGTGAGAGTTTACCTTCCCAGTGAACTGGGGCTCTTGTTCATCATCTGTTTGAGCCATTAGCCCAAAGTAAGCTTCTTCTTCTTCGCTTGACTCAGATGAGTCTGAGTCGCTGAGAGTCTTGCTCCTTTTGGCTATCAGGCTCTTCTCTTTCCTTTTCTTGTTGTGTGAAGATTTCTTGTCTTCTCTTCTACCACCCTCCTTCTTCTTGTGAGGGCAGTCAGCAATGATGTGACCTGGCTTATTACAGCAGTAGCAAATGATGTCAGTTGAAATGTATTTGTTCTGTTTAGTATTATACCTTTCGTGGCTGCTTGAGCCTTTTCTTTGTCGATCGTCATCGCGCCGCGATCTTCTGTATGAGGCATTCTTGCCTTTCTATTGTTTCTTTTTATTAAGAAACTTCTTGAATTGCCTTGAGAGCAAGGAGAACTCTCCTTCAGATAGTTCAGACCCTGAGGTGCTAGGTTCTGATGTTTCTTCTTCTTCATCAACTTCTGGAGCTGGAGCGGGGGAGGCAGCCTTAGTCTTTCTGGAGGTGTCTGCCTTCAGAGCGACATATTTCTCCTTGAGGGCAGACCTGCCCTTCTCTTCTTCAGCTTTTCTTGTATTGATTTGGAGTTCATAAGACATAAGCTTTCCAAAGAGATTTTGCGGGTCCGTTTCAGCTAGCTTCCCGAACTCCCTGATGGCGCATACCTTGTTATCCCATTCCTTGGTTAGGGATCTCAAGAATTTTTCATTCAGTTCTCCGTTGGTGAAGACACGGTCGTACACCCTTAGGCCATTTACAATTTTGAAGAAGTTCTCAAAGGTGTCGGTAATTGTTTCCTTGTTCCCTTGTCGGAACGCTTCATATTTTTGATTGAGAAGGGATCTCCGATCATCCCTTACTTCTTCAGTCCCTTCCATCAAAGTGACTAAGGAATGCCACATCTCCTTAGCTGATTGACAGTGAATCAAATTCTGCAGTATCGAGTCATCGACTGCACTTGCTATAATGTTCTTAGCTTTCTTGTCGAGAGAGACAAGTGCAATCTCATCTTTGTCGAGATCCATTAGCTTTTTGGGAACTCTCTTGGTAAGGTCGATAGTGGACACAGTCATGGGAACGTGAGGACTTTATTCAACGATCATGAAGATCCTTGGATCCACAGCTTCCATGAAAAATTTTATCCTTTCTTTCCACATGGGAAAGTTATTTTTGTTGCACAGTGGAAGCTTGGCGAAATCTTTGCCCTTGTTCATTCTATGGTAGAATCTTTCAGACAACAGATTTGGATCTGATCAAGGTGTTAACCTTTTGACGATAAACCTCGCTCTGATACCAATTGAAAGAAAACGGTTGTCACCCTAAATCACCTAAAGGGGGGTGAATATGTGAGTTGTGCGTCTTTTGCGGAATAAAAAATAATTAGAGCACGGCACAGAAATATCTACCAATATCACAGACGACACAAGATTTATAGTGGTTCCCCAACCTTGGGTACATCCACTTTCCCTCACCGATCTAGCAATCTACTAGACTCGGCTACTCCACTATCTCGGATCAAAAATCGATCCTACCCTCGGAACAAAGTTCCTACAAACTCGATCCAAACAACGAGATCTACACCTCGGAAGATAACACTTCCTACAAACTCGGAGTGAAAAACTCCTACACTCGGAGAAACTTTCTCCTACAAGATTAAAATGAGGTTTACAAGAATACAACCAGTAAATCACTCAGATCTGAATGAAATGGCCAGGATCTTCTTCTTTTCAACTTTGTAGCACTTTCAGAAATCGGTGAAGAAGTTCTCGGCTTCGATCTGGATTTACTCACTTTTACAGAAATCGAGAGAGAATATGATCAGCGAAGTCGATCTCGATCTGTAACTTTCTTCAGAATGAATCCTTTGACTTTAGAAGCAGTGGCCGGAGAAGATGGTGGCGGCGGCGGCTTCTGTTTCGGGAAAACAGAGAGGAGTTGGCTGAAGAATATTTCTCGAAATAGAATGACAAGAAAGCTTTGAGAATACTTAGGGTTTGTCATTTTCTGATAAGACCTTATATAGGAGAGACTAACGGTCATAATAGGTCATAATGATGTACACGTGGACCAATCATGTCGCGTGATTTGAAAAATCCCGTCAGAAAAAGGACTTAGTAAAATTTCGGAAAGATTCAGCCAACTACACGAGTAAGTCAATAACTACTCGAGTAGTTGAATAACTACTCGAGTATATGAAGGGGAACATACTCGGGTATATACAGATAGACTACTCGAGTATATAGAAATCAACTACTCGAGTATGCAGACAGAACTACTCGAGTATGTGTAGAGACCTACCCGAGTACATAGAGGATCTACTCGAGTACTGGAAAAGCTACTCGAGTATATTACATAAACTACTCGAGTACATGAAGTACTACTCGAGTGGAATACTTAGAAAAATTCTGAAGAGGTCAGCAGGCAACTGCTCGAGTAGTTGAACTAAACTACTCGAGAGGAAGTAATCTACTCGAGTAGGTGAAAGTTCTACTCGAGTAAAAGACTTAGAAAATTTCTGGAGTAGGGAAATATCAAGGTACACGAGTCACACATGATCTACTCGAGTAGGTATAATGAACTACTCGAGTATGTTTCTATCTACTCGAGTATGTGAGTATACTTACTCGAGTATATGAGTATACTTACTCGAGTATATGACTTAGAGAAATTTTGTTGAGTGAACTCTTTAATACTCGGGTATAAAGAGTAATCTACTCGAGTATATAAGTATGCTACTCGAGTATATGACTATATCTACTCGAGTAGGTGACTTAGCTACTCGAGTATATTATACTCAGACTACTCGAGTAGGTGAAAGCTCTACTCGAGTAAAACACTTAGAAAATTTCTGATGTTGGAAAAACTGATTCTTCTAGAGTAGCCAACTTTCAATTCCTTTCCCATAGTCCAATAGCTTGAATATGAAGTGTATCCCAATAGAGAGACCACGCATGAGTCAACACCTTGGAATATGCAATGAGGGATTACATTGCACAGTTCCTGTGTTTGGTGACCCACTGTGGACTTACATTGGTCTACACTTTCCCAGTGAAATTCCTGCAAACATATAACTCAAACCAAGCATCAAATACAACTTAATTCATCTTAGTTCCAGGGTGACTTCATCAAATCTGGGTTCATGTGGATGAAATACCCAACAGTGTGACACGCCCGTGTCACAGGCTGTGTGCCAGACACGGCTTCAAACATGCCCGTGTCCAGCCTATATACATCAGTCTGCCCAAGCACAGAGAAAGACACGGCCCTTGACACGCCTGTGTTACAGGCCATGTGCCCCACTCGAGGATCTTCGCATGCATTTCGTCGAACTCACTCGAGTACTCGTCGAGCGCATACCAGGATATGGCCCTGAACACGCCCGTGTCACAGGCCGTATACCCCACTCGAGGATCGTCGACCACCTTTCATCGAGCTCACTCGAGACCACCCTACAGCACTCGAGTGCAGGACACGGCCATGGACTCACCCGTGTCCCCAGCCGTGTACCTTACACAGAGTAGGACACGACTTGGGGACACGCCCGTGTCCCAGGCCGTGTGACCCACTCTCCTCATCCCAGTCACCAATGGAATTTGGGGCGCTACAATTAGCATGCACGTCACGCCAGCAAAAGCCGCATGAGATGAATTACGCAACCCATGATCTAGAGTTGGGCGTCGTTGTTTTCGCCATCAAGATCTGGAGATATTACTTGTACGGAGTAAGATGCGAGATATTCTCCGACCATAAGAGCCTCAAATATATATTGACTCAAAAAAAGTTGAACCTTCGGTGGCGCTGATGATTAGAATTTCTATGTGATTATGATTTCGCTCTCCAGTACTACCTCGTGAAGGCTAATGAGGTTGCTGATGCATTGAGCCGCCAACCCCTGATGGTCGGGAGCTAGATTTGCAGATTCCAAGGGAATGGTTTCAGTCTTTGATAGACTTGGAGATTACTCTTGTTACTCTTAGGGACCCGAAAGAATACCAGTCCTAGTTATACTGGATGGAAATACAGTGCGACATCCGAGATCGAATACGAAAGGCCCCGAAGGTCGATCCGGAAGTCGTCCCGATCATCCAGTCCCTACAGGATGGAGCACAAGAGGAGTTTGACCTGCACGATGGAATCTTGCAGTTCAGGCACTGCATGTTTATTTCCTCTACCGAAGGAATCCGAGATGAGATTCTTCGAGAAACGCACCAGTCGAGTCACTCTATTCACTTTGGTGTGGTTAAGATGTATATTGACCTGCACAGAACTATATGCTGGCCATGAATGAAAAGAGACGTCACTAACTTTGTGGCCCAGTGTCAGACCTATCAAAAGGTTAAAGTTGAATGCCGCAATCCAGGAGGCCTGATACAGTCTCTGTCGACGCTAGAATGGAAATTTGAGGATATTTTCATGGACTTGACCACAACTTACCTCGATCTTGTGTTGGAAATAACTATATATGGGTTGTCATGGATCGACTTACCAAGGTAGCGCGGTTCATTCCAAATCGACAGGGTGATGGAGTTGATGTTCTTGTCAGATTGTTCATAGAGCAAGTGGTCTGGTTCCACGGTGTGTCGAAGTCCATTGTGTCGGACCGTGATGGACATTTCACATCTAAGGAGTAGAGGCGGGTGCATACACACTTTGTGACCAAGTTGGCCTTTAGCACCGCCTTCCGCCCTCAGACACATGGGCAGACGGAAGGGACGAACCAGACGATGGAGGATCTACTCCGACTTTGCATAGTAAAGCACAATGAGCCATGGGAATCACTGCTGCCTTTAGTCGAGTTTTCTTATAGTAACAGCTATCAGGCCAGTATTAAGATGACACCATACGAGACTTTGTATGGAAGGCGTTACCGAACCCCATTGGCATGGGCTTAAGATGAGGACCAGGAAGCCTTAAAAGTGGCTTATATTGATGATACTATGACAGCGATACAACTAAACCAGGAGGGAATGCTGGAAGCATAGAGCCGACATGCTAAATATTATAATGCGCATCACCGACCGGTGGAGTTTAGCATGAGAGAAGTGGTATTTTTGAAAATTAAGCTCATGCATGGTGTCTCCCAGTTAAGGAAGCAAAAGAAACAAGATCCTCCCTATTTGTTCCCCTATCCGGTGATAGAGTGTGTTGGCCATGTTGCCTATCGATTAGCCCTGCCCCCAGAATTGGGGAATCTCCATGATGTGTTTCATGTCTCTTCCTTGAGGCGAGTCCTCCGGTAACCAGAACAACACCTTTCTATAATGTCAGTACAACTACAGTCAGATAGATCCGTCCAGCTTGAGCCGGTCAGCATAGTAGATTATAAAATGAAGAATCTGCACAATAAGACCATTCTAATGGTCAAGATTTTGTGGTCAAATTATAGACAAGACAAATATATATGAGAACCTGAAGCACTCGTCCAAAAAAAGCACCCAGAGCTCTTTCCCCAGGTATGTTACTTTTCCCCCTAATTTAAGCAAATTTTCGGGGACGAAAATCCTTAAATTTTTATTGGATTGTAACATCCCGACTTTTATTGGGCCACAAGAACCCTAGTGAGTCCAATAAAAGCAACCTGAACCTCTACCCGTGACCCGGTAGAAGGTAACCCTAGATGGGGATATCAAGCTAAGGAACTCTGATTTAAGTTTTGTCAGTTCTTGCGGCCTCGTATAGTCAATACAAGTGCGTTGGAACTCGTTCTGTCGAATTTCGAGGTCATATGGTGGATATGACTGTTCCTCGTAGAATGTTGCAAAAATGAGATTTTTGAATAGAGAGCTAGAGAACTCTGATTTGAGTTCTGTCAGTTCCCGAGGCCTCGTATAGTCAAAACGAGTGTGTTGGAACTCATTCTATTGAATGTTGAGGTCATATGGTGGATATGACTGTTGCAGTATGGAAGTCGGGCGGTCTTTTACTGTTCGGAGACAGGGCGGTCTGGCGGTTTATCCTAGCCAGTCTGTCTGCAGGGTTGTTGTTGTTTGGTATCCCAGCGGTCAGGCGGCTTGTCTCAGATGACTTGGAGACCGGGCGGTCTAGCGGTCTCCTGTGGCGGCTTGCTCTCTTCTCCTGTTGGTTGTCAGGTCGTTAGCCGGCTTGTCTAACCGCACGACCTGTCCGGTTTGTCTTTTTGTAAAGCCGCATATCCTTGTAAATTTTTAGTCTAACATTACTTAATTGTAATCTCTTTCATCTTCTCCATTCTATAAAAGGGAGGCTATACCATTGTAATTGATACTTTTTTTGGATAATAAAATTTGCATTACTCCAAATTTTTGATCTGTTTTTTTCTTGTTCGCACATGTTATCAGAGCACTCAGTCCTTTCCTCCTGACTGAGCTCTCTCTGCACGTGCGGCTTGTTTCTTCTTTTCGCGACCTGTTTTCGCGGCTTGTTTCCTTTTTCTGATCGTTGCCCTATTCGCGCGGCTTGATTTCTCTTCTGACCTTTTCCCTGTTCGTGCGGCTTGCTTCTCCCTGTTTGCGGCCTCTTCTGACCTTTTGTGTTTGCGGCCTCTTGCTTCATCTTTTTCTAACTGCTCTTCTTCTTTTTCGCCGCGACCTGTCCTTACGTCGTCGCGACCTGTTCTAGCCGCTCTCCTCTTCTAGGTCGCCGCGACCTATACTCAAGTCATCGCGACCTGTTCCAGCCAATATCCTCTTCTTTGTCGCTGCGACCTGTACTTAAGTCGTCGCGACCTTGCTAGCGACTTCTCCCTCTTACCGCGGCTTGTTTCTCTCGCTGCTTCCATCTATGGCCACCTCTGATATCTCCACCACCTCTACTCCCGTTGCCGCTCATGCTCCTCCTCCCACTCCTTCTGGTAATCTTGGCACCGCTTCCAAGCTTGTTGGACCTAACTATCCAGATTGGAGTGTCTCCTTCACTTTCCTCTTCGAAGTTGCCCGCCTCTATGGTCACGTCTTCAGGTAGTGCACACGTCGCTACTCAAGGTAAATGGCTGATCGACTCTGGTGCTACAAATCATATGACCAGCAATCCGCACTATTTTTCTCTCCTACAACAGCATGATCGGTTACCCCCGGTACTTGTTGCGGACAGCTCTCCCTCACCGGTCAATGGAACGGGTGTTGTTCAAGTAACTCTGTCTCTTTGCTTGGCGGATACCCTCTACGTGCTCAAGTTCCCTTGAAACTTATTATCTGTTACTTATCTTTGTAAACAGCTACAATGCTCTGTCACATTCACGTCTACTACTTGTTCTTTTCAGGATCCAGGCACCAAGCGGACGATTGCTACTGGGACTGAGAGTGGCGGCCTCTACTTCCTCGACAACGTTTCTGCACTCTCTGCCTTCTCCGCATCTTCTACTGATCTTCTCCAGTGGCACCTTCGTCTTGGCCATGCTCCTCCCTGTCTTCTTCGTCAGCTTCTACCACATCTTCCTCTGCAAGTCCCACCGCTCAACTGTGAAGCATGTCAACTTGGCAAGCATCACCGCTCTTCCTTCCCACCAAAGCAAGGTCGTGGATCTTCTTGGCCGTTTGAACTTATCCACTCTGACATCTGGGGTCCTGCTCCTACCCTTACCATTGGTCGGGGTAGTTAATACTTTGTAACATTTATTGATGATTTCTCTAGATGTACATGAGTGTATCTTTTAAAAGATCGCTCAGAACTTTTTTCTGTATGGACATCTTTCTATCATATGGTTAAAAATCAATTTGATATTTCTATTAAAATTTTTCGTTCTGACAACGTTAAGGAATATCTTAGCAATGCATTCACTTCTTTTTGTGTGCAAAATGGTATTATTCATCAAACTAGCTGTGTATATACCTCACAACAAAATAGGGTGGCGGAACGCAAGAACTGCCACCTTCTTGATGTCGCCCGCACTCTGATGACACAAATGCACGTTCCTCGCTCCTATTGGGGATACGCTGTCATCCTCTCCTGTTACCTCATTAATTGCATTCTGTCCACGGTTCTCCACGGACAAACTCCATTCTCTCTTCTCTATCCTGGCCAGGATGCGTTTCATCTTCCTCTGCGTATCTTTGGTTGCACGACCTTTGTGCTGAATCCTTCCGCAACGCATGACAAACTTGACTCATGTGCCACCAAATGTATCTTTTTGGGTTACTCAACTACCCAAAAAGGCTACTGTTTTTTTGATCTAGTTCTGCAGAAACAATACGTCTCCGCGGATGTAACCTTCTTCGAGAATGTCTCTTATTTCTCCTCCGACCCGACTCCACCTCCACCTCCTTCTCCCTCCGTCCCCTCCACCCTGTCTACCCTTGTCGAGATTTTCCCACCATCACCTCCACCGTATCCTCCTTCCCTCTATTCCTCATCACCACCGCCATCTCATTCTTCTCTACGACCGTCTCTCTCCTCTCCTGGGCCAGCTCTCTCTGCCACGGATGCTCCGGTTACTGAGGAACATTCCGACCTGGATCTTCCCATTGCTCTTCGCAAAGGGGTGCAGACGTGTACCCAGCACCCGCTGGCTGCTGTTGTTTCATATGATCGTCTCACTCCTTCTCGCAGGGCATTTGCATTGGCTATCTCAGCGATTGCCACTCCCCGCACCTACAAGGAGGCTCTCACTATTCCTCATTGGAAGGCTGCCATGGATGAGGAAATTGCTACCCTTACTGAACGGGGCACCTGGACCCTGGTTCCCCCACCTTTGGGCACGGATGTTGTTGGCTGCCGTTGGGTCTTTGTTGTGAAATTCCATCCCGATGGCAGCGTGGATCACTATAAGGCCCGTCTGGTGGCTAAAGGTTTCACTTAGACCTATGGTGTTGATTGCTTCGACACCTTCTCTCCCGTTGCTTGTCTCAGCACCATTTGGGTTCTTCTCTCTGTCGCTGTCAACAGGGATTGGCCCATTTCGCAGTTGGATGTTAAGAATGCTTTCCTCTACGGTGATCTGCAGGAAGATGTTTACATGGAGCAATATCCTGGGTATGTTGCTCAGGGGGATACACGAGTATGTCGGCTAAAGAAGGCTATCTATGGCCTCAAGCAGAGTCCTCGTGCCTGGTTTGACAAGTTCAGTGGCATTGTTGCGGCCATTGGTTTTACAAGAAGCTCAGCCGATCACTCCTTGTTCGTTCGGAAAACCACCTCTGGTCTGGTAGTTCTTGCGGTTTATGTTGATGACATTCTTCTTACTGGCGATGACCATGATGGGGTAACATCGACAAAGAAACACCTCCGTCAACACCTGTTCACAAAGGATATGGGCTCCCTGAAATACTTTCTGGGGATTGAAATCTCTAGGAAGCCCAATTCCATGGTCCTTTCCCAACGAAAGTATGCTCTTGATCTTCTAAAGGAGGAAGGATTGACTGGTGCTAAACCTGCTCGTTGTCCCATTGCTACTGGAGAAGACAAAGCTTGGACAGATGATTCGCCTCTTCTATCTGATCTTACGAGGTACCGGCGTCTGGTGATCAAGCTCGTTTATCTCACGGTAACCAGACCCGACATCTCTTATGCTGTTGGCAAGTTGAGCCAGTTCATGCAAGCTCCTAGGGAGTGTCATCTACAATCTATCATGCGGATATTGGAGTATATTAAAGCATCACCATGGAAAGGACTCCTTTTTCAGAAGAATGGTCACCTAAGGGTTGAAGCGTACTCTGATTCAAGCTATGCTGATGATAAAGGGAACCTCAAGTCGACATCAGGTTTCTGCACATTTGTTGGAGGAAATCTTGTGAGTTAGAAGAGCAAAAAATAGTCTGTGGTCTCCAGTTCTAGTGCAGTGACGGAATATCGCAGTATGGCGTCGACCACATGTGAGTTGAAATGGTTACGGGCTCTCATGCTTGACTTAGGAGAGGTCTACAACTATCCTCTTCCTATATTCTGTGACAACAAGGCCGCGATATACATTTCCAAAAATCCGGTCTTTCATGAGAGAACAAAACACATAGAAGTCGACTGTCATTTTATTCGGGAAGAGATCTTGAAGAAACAGATTTGCACTCCATTTGTCACTTCCGACAACGAGTTGCCAGACGTCTTCACCAAGCCGGTGTCCTCTTCCTTTTTACACATCTGCGACAAGCTGGGCATGATTGATATCTATGCTCCAGCTTGAGGGGGAGTGTTGCAGTATGGAAGCCGGGCGGTCTGTTGCTGTTTGGAGACCGGGCGGTCTGGCAGTTTATCTTAGTCGGTCTGTCTGCCGGGCTGTTGTTGTTTGGTATCCCAGCGGTTAGGTGGCTTGTCTCAGACGACTTGGAGATCGGGCGGTCTAGCGGTCTCCTGTGGCGGCTTGCTCTCTTCTCCTGTTGGTTGTCGGGCGGTTAGCCGGCTTGGCTAACCGCACGACCTGTCTGGTTTGTCTTTTTGTAAAGCCACATATCATTGTAAATTTTTAGTCCTACATTGCTTAATTGTAATCTCTCTCATCTCCTCCATTCTATAAAAGGGAGGATATACCATTGTAATTGATACCTTTTTGGATAATAAAATTTGCATTACTCCAAATTTTCGGTCTATTTTTTTCTTGTTCGCACAATGACCGTTCTTCGTATAACGTCGCGAAAATGAGATTTTTGAATATAGAGCTAGAGAACTCTGATTTGAGTTCTGTCAGTTCTTGTGGCCTCGTATATTCAATACGAGTGCATTGGAACTCGTTCTGTTGAATTTCGAGGTCATATGGAGGATATGACCGTTCCTCGTAGAACGTTGCAAAAATGAGATTTTTGAATATAGAGCTAGAGAACTCTGATTTGAGTTCGTCAGTTCCTGTGGTTTCATATAGTCAATACGAACGCATCGGAACTCGTTGTGACGCGATTCGAATCCTAACGATGATTATATGTGTTTTGATCATTTAGCCTGCCGCGACGCGTAGATTTTGAAACTTAGCAAACGAACTTCGATTCGATCCCAGTCAGTGGCATTGGATTCGTATGGTCAATACAAAGTCAACAGAATTGGTCCCGGTCAGTTTTGATGACGGGTGGTCAAACCGTGGTCAAATCAAGCTGAGTCGTGCACCGAAAAGCGTGCGCACACCAATCGTGAAACGACACCCCAACTTTGACTCAACCCCCCCCCCCCCCCCCAATGACTTGGACCTATTTTGACTTTGACCAGCATGGGGACCCACCCGATGGTTGACTTTTTGTCAAACCCCCCTAAAAAGCTCATTTCTCTCTTCATCCCTCTCTCCTTAACAAGCTCACCATGGGCTCATTATTTTGTCATAAATGGGTCATGGTGGTTTCCTTGTTGGCCAATAAGAGCATCAAGTCTAAAGCCTTCTCTCTCTCTCCATCCACTTGTGCAATCCTAAGCCGCTCATCTTTTCCCCAAGAAACACAATCCATGTGATGGCCTTTGATTGGCTAGCAAGTACACCCCTCCAATAGGTGAGTGTCAGCTGCTAACCATGGTTCTCCTTGTCTTGGCCAAGAAGGAAGATGGAAGGGCTCACCCCTTCCCTCTATATATTCATCCCCTCCATACCAGAGGACTTGAATCCTCTCCCCAACCTCAAAACGACCCCAGACACCCCCTATTCTGGAGCTCAACCTCGCCGAAGAAGCTTACCCGAGCTCCACCACCCTTCACCACCATTAATGGTGGAACTAGCCGAAAGCCCCGAAGGCCCCGAAATCAGGTGGAAACCTTCTCCTCTCCTTCCTCCCTATCTTCTGAACGGGTTGCATGCGAGCTCCGGTGCCCAGAGGGCCGCCGCCGTCAACATCTCGCCTCCAAATATAAAACAAATATAGCTCTGACGGCGGCAGGCCGCCGAACTACCGCCGGAGGGAGTGCCCACCTCCAGGGAGTCGGCCGGGGGCGGAGCAATGGCCAGCCGGCAACGGGGACGGCCCGTAAGGGGCAGATTCTGTACAGGCAGCGGGGGTGGGGAGGGGAAGATGATAATATATATATATATATATATATATATATATATATATATATATATTAATTATTATAATATTTATAAATATTATTATATTATAATTGTTATTTTATTTTCTAGAGACTAATCTAGGCTCCTAGGAAAAAAGTTTTGAACATGGAAATTGTTCTCATTAATGATAACAGTCTACACAAATATTTTGGGAATTTTTGGAATTGATTTTGTATTTTAAAAAGCCTAAATAAAAATTATTTGACCAATTTGGAGGCCCAAAATTGCTCGGAAAGTTTTGGAAAAATTACCAGGCTCTTTTTAGACCCTCTTAAAGGTTGTATTAAAATTTTGGAACCTTGGGATAAAAATTGAAGATTTTGCAATTTCTTGGAGCCTTGTGTCGCGCTCGGAAATTTACGGGCTCAAATTCTTCGAAAATGAAAATCGAAGCGCGCAACCATTTTATATTGAATATTAAGTTTGATTTATTAAGCAATGAGAGTTATCGAGGCAAGATTTCTAGCTCAGAGTATTTCGAGCTTTTTGTCAAAACCACCGAGCGCCTCGTTCTTAAAATAACTCTCGGACATTCCAATCCTGTACTGGTCAAGTTCAATTCATTACTTTCATTTCAGTTCTACTCCAGTCTCGTATTGGTGAAGTTCAATTCAGTACTTTCATTTCAGTTCTACTCAAGTCATGTACTGGTCAAGTTCAATTCAGTACTTTCGTTTCAGTACTACCCAGTTTCATACTGGTCACATTTCATTTCAGCACTCTAATTATGCAGCTTATATTATCAGCAGCTTTAATTACCGCATTTTTATTACTGCAATTTACTATTATCAACACGGGTCATGCTCTGACGAGCAGCCATCTGTTAGGTCGAGCTTTAGTTGGGGATAACCGGAGTTGAGGTGTTCCTTTAGGATTAGCCCCAAATAAAGTGCTCTCATGCTCTTTGTCGAAAGTTGAGCTGAGCGTTACTGCCCGAAGATTGAAGCATAGTAGGGCAGGCCTCCACAGACCCGGTGCGTGCTAGCAAAATTGACTGTTTGATTACTTGTACATTGCTTGTGGTGAATTGTAGCGGGTCAGTCCCTTCTGCAAACCGTTCGTACCGGTGCGGGAAGGTCGACGACTCAAGGCGATATGGAGATGGGTATCACTGGTGACCGGGCATTATGTTTTTCCCCTTTGGGTTTCCTCCGCTGGTCTACCAAAATTTGGAATTGCTGAATGTCTCTCACATCCAAGAATACACAGGGTTGTATGTGAGGGTCTGGGTTGTGCGGTACGACCACCCCCAGAAGTGACAAGACTGGCCAGTATCCCCGACGGCCACATCGGTGAGCCCCACGGGGCTCGCTACCCATCTTGAAAAGAAGCGGTCCATACTATGTCGACATAGGGTGTTATGCGCGTCTGTGAATGCCTGCGATGTGTGCGCGACTGTAAATGTCTGTTGTGTGTACGCGGCTGTGAATGTCTGCGGTGTGTGCACCACTGTGAATGCATGTGGTGTGTCTGCGGCTGTGAATGTCTGTGGTGTGTACGCGGTTGTGAATGTATGTGATGTGTACGCGGTTGTGAATGCCTACGATGTTTGCACGGGTTGTGAATACCTGCTATGCTGCTGTGCTAGTGGAGCCTAAATTATAACTGACATATATTGTCGCTGGTAGTCCAGTTATACCATATTGCACCTCTTTTTAGTTGCTTCTAGCTTATTTATGAAATGTTGTGCTAACCCTCTCTTGTTTCAGCTATTTTTTATTGTTGGGTATGCGCTCGTCCCCGGGATATAGATCTAGGGATGAGATTTGCTTCCACTTAGTTCTGTGACTAACGGTTATTTAAATAACCATTCACAGGAGATGAAACACTGTAGCAAGCAGCTGCTGCAGGACAATACACCAGCTGATAGGACTACCTGAGCAGAGGCACCCCCGTCGTCTCTAGAGTTTTGAGATGTGAGTACCCGCAAACAAAGTTGAGAGAGAGAGAGAGAAGAGTTGTTAGTTGTAGTACTGTATAGCCTACGGGCTTCGTGTATAAATAATGGCTACGACCTTTTGCATTTTCATATATATATATATATATATATATATATATATATATATATATATATATATATATTGTTATATATATTTATTGTGTCTCACTGTTAATGATTCCGCTAAACTCTGTGATGAGATGTGAATGTTGTGATTCAAGCCAAGCAAGACGCCCAACTAGTGCTTAGCAGAGTGGATCGTTACCTCTTAAGGAGCACTGGGTGGACGTCTTGGGCAAGTAAGATCCCCTCTGGTCCGACCCGGGGCAAAGGTTGGGGGTGGGGGTGGGGGGTATTACAGGTTCCCCCTGAAATTTCTGAGCCAAACTGGAAGGATTAAGACCAAGGACGTATGGGGAAAGCCAATCTAACCAGACAAGTCACGGGCGCCACGCCCTGCTCCCCTAAGGCCCGAAACACCCGAGCAGAGGGCAAAGCTAGTGCACATGCATAGATAGCTCCCTCGCGTGCACGGCTAGCCCGTGCAAGCACATGTGGCCTGCGCACGCCCGGCCTACGCGCTCACGGCCCGTGCTGCCAGTCGGCGCGTGCGGCCGCGCGCGTCCTTCCCGCGTGGCCGGCCTGCGAGCGTGTGAAACCGCGCCGCCCGCGCGCGTCGCCTCCGGCCATCACCACCATCGGGTGCCCTTCCTTGGCCGCCTGAACAGCCCGTGGGGCACCTTCGTCATTTTGATAATTTTGGTGATACAGGTGATCGAAACATAGCGATATCATTCGACAACACAAATTTTGTCCTTGCGCAATTACCGACGTACCCCTCCAGGAAATTATAAATAGAACCTCATCAGACATTCATTTGAGGACAAGCAACTTCAGAGGCTAGAAAAAGCTCTGAGATTTTCCAGCGAGGTCGTGGACTTAAGCCGATCCTTTGCTCAGAAATTTGCTTTGCTCCCCTTCTAATGCAAATGTACCTTGCAAGAATTATTTTTTCATGTAAAAGATTTGGCGTAAGTGGGATAAAGATTTGAGTGTTGTTGTTGTATCTAAAAGATTTGGTGCAACTGGTTACCTTATAGCACTTGAAACTGACCTAGGCTTATACATTTCTATATATGCTCTTTTTTTCATTTCATGACATCATCAGCCTGATTACACTTGTTGTCTTTTTGATCTGCATGTTTACAAGGGCATGCTTCCTCTTCTCGAGTGAAAAATTTTTTGGGTGGGTTGCTCTCATATAAAAATAGGCACAGTATTAAATATTGTTATTTTCTACAAAAATAACATGATTGATCAAAATACTCATCAACGGTCACTTTTTAATACCATATGATCCGTAGGATATCAAATCAACCATAAGTATTTAATATCATATGTGTAATAGGATATCAGATCAACGGTCAGTATTTATTACTACAACTATTTCTAGGTGAGAGTAACTCACCTAAATTTTTTTCCCTGGAATGACGGCCTTGACTGTTACAGGTTCCATCAGTCCTAGTTAGAAACGGTCAATGTTCCGCCTAGTTTAACGTTGTGAATGAGCGTTTTCTCCTTCCTCCCCAGCATGCCCATCGGGCCGGGTTCTCAAGCGCACCCTATATTATTTAACAAATAAAAATTAAATTTCACCATCCACAGTTTGAAATCCCAAATTTATGAAGGCTGTGGATATCAACACTGTCTTTTGGCTATTTTTTTAAAAAAATTGGCTATTCGTAAATATGAAAGTTATCCGCATTCAAAAATTTAAAAAAAATAAACATTTAAATTACTTAATAAAGTATTATAACTTCATGGTTATGAGTTTACCCCCGCACAATACGAGTTGCAATGTCAGCGAAACAAGTGGTGAATGAGCTCGAGAAGAGGAGAACCTCTGGCGATACTGTTGGTAAAAACCAAGGAGAACCCCCGGCGGGACTGTTGGGAAAATAGGAGAATCTCTGGCGAGACTTCGAACAAATAAATGTAAAAGATCAGGATCATCCTTTTGCTGTTGTCTTGCAAGCACCATCCATGAAGGTTCTTCTACTGCCGAATGACTTTGTGGTTCATATCTTCCCACAGAAATATCCATTAATAGAAATTCCTCCACTAGACGGTCAGCTGAAAGATTAAATAATTTCCCTGTCTTCCGACTCAATGCATCAGCCACCACATTAGCTTTCCCGGGATGATACTGAATCTCCACATCATAATCAGCTACATATTCAAGTCATCGCCGTTGGCGCAGATTCAGTTCTTTTTGCGTGAAGACGTACTTCAAACTTTTATAATCCGTAAAGATTTTACACTGCGCGCCGTAAAGTAAGTGTCTCCACAACTTCAATGCAAATATCACCGCTGCGAACTCCAAATCATGCGTCGGGTAGTTCTTTTCATGGCTTTTTAACTGTCGAGACCCATACGCAATCACATTTTTGTCTTGCATTAAAACACATCCAAGTCCAACGTGCGACGCATCCGCAAAAACTTCATAATCTATCCCTTCTGTCGGTAAGATCAACATATGAGCGGTACATAACCGGTTCTTGAGTTCAAGGAATGATGTCTCGCACTTGTCAGTCCAATCAAACGGCACATTATTCTGGGTTAAGCGAGTCAAAGGTGCGGCCAACGTAGCAAAACCTTCTACAAATCTGCGATAATAGCCGGCCAATCCCAAGAAGCTCCGAATCTCCTTGGATGTCTCCGGTCTCCTCCACTCCATGACTGCAGCAATCTTTTCGGGATCCACTGAAATTCCCTGTTGATTAATAACATGACCCAGGAATGCAACCTGCGGTAACCAAAACTCGCATTTACTTAGCTTGGCGAACAACTTTTGGTCTCGCAAAGTGGCCAATACCAATCGCAGATGTTGTTCATGCTCCTCAGCACTGCGGGAGTAGACAAGAACGTCGTCAATAAAAACCACCACAAACTTATCCAAGTAGTCCTTGAACACCCGGTTCATCATATCCATGAAGGCTGATGGTGCGTTGGTCAAACCAAACGACATCACCAGAAATTCAAAATGGTCATGCCTTGATCGAAATGTAGTCCGCGGAATATCAGACTCCCGGATCTTGAGCTGATGATAGCCCGAGCGGAGATCAATCTTCGAAATACTGAACTGTCACGCAGTTGATCAAACAAATCATCAATTCTTGGCAGTGGGTACTTGTTTTTAATAGTCACCTTGTTCAACTCCCGATAATCGATGCAAAGCCGCATCGACCCATCTTTCTTCTACACAAATAACACTGGTGCACCCCAAGGTGATGAACTCGTCCTGATAAACCCCTTTGCCAATAAGTCATCCAGCTGTGTACGCAACTCTGCTAGCTCACGCGGGGCCATTCTGTACGGCGCTTTCGCAATAGGCTGCGTACCCGACTCCAAATCAATGATAAACTCGACATCACGATCAGGGGGAAGACCAGGAAGATCAGTAGGAAAAACATCTGGAAATTCACGCACAACAGGAATCTCCTCCAAACGCGGCAAAACAGCACTCGTCCCCATAGCTGAGACGAGACAAGCAAAACAGTCGGAAACAAACAACGTCCGAATACATACCGCCGAAATCCCTGGAGCATCCTGGCATGAATCACCATAAACACTTCCCGGCTGACCATTGTCCTTGATAAAATCCAAGCGCTTTCCTTTGCACTGGATGACAGCGTCATAGCGAGATAACCAGTCCATGCCCAGAATGACGTCAAAATCCTCCAAATCGATCACCTTGAAATCAGCCTTCGCTAAGAAATCCCCCAACAAAATGGGACAATCAAGAAGACCCCAGTCTGCAACCACAGAAGCACTAGAAGGAAATTTCACCAAAAAGGCATTCCCTACTCGATCTGGTGTCAAATGATACCGATCCAGAAAGGTTCGAGCCACAAATGAATGGGTCGCACCAGAATCGAAGAGAACACGCGCCCAACGGTTCTTTACCTTAAAGTTTCCTATAAGGGTACATATGTCGCTAAGCACTACACACAAGAGGCATAAACAAAACGTGAACCAGAGGAATGAATCGAACCTGAGATAACCTGAGGGGACATCTGAGCTTCCTCTGAAGAAAGCACATTTAACTTCCCTTTTCCTTTGTCCAAACGTGGAGGCGGAGGCAAAGCCTGGAGTGGCATTGGCTGCAGCACGGGCTGGTTTTGTGGGCACCTTGCCTTGAGATGTCCCTGTTTGCCACACTGAAAGCACACCTTGTCTTTGACCCAGCAGCGGCCCACATCATGACCTCTTCCCCCACAACTTGTACACTCCAAGCCTCTGATTGGCGCACCCTGAATGGCGTGCACCTGCTCCTTCTTCTGCATCCCCAACCGCTTGAAACATTTCTCAAACGGGTGACCTGATCGGCCACAGAAGCTACATGTTTCCTTCTTCTTCTTTCTTACGTCTGATTCTTGGGAGCTTTTCTCTCCCACCAGCTGTCTCTTATCCTTCCTCATCAGCTGCCCTCTTTGTTTTGCATTTTATATCGCTTCCACCTTCAAGGCAGCCTCAACCACACTGGTGTAACTTGTCACTCCATAAGCGCTTGCAAACTGCTGAACATCGCTCCGGAGTCCGCCAAGAAATCTATTTACTCGGTCAGCTTCCGTAGTCACCAAGCTCGGAGCGAACCGACTTAGCTTGCTAAACTCCATTTCATACTCACTAACTGTGAGTTTCCTCTGTTTCAGGTACAAGAAGTCATTCATCAGGCGGTCCCTTTCAACTGACGGTAGAAACTTGCGCCGTAACATTTCTTTGAAGGCTTCCCACGAACATCCCGCCTCTAGGCTTTCCTTTTCCCGCAACCACCAACCTTTAGCCAACCCTTTTAGTTGATAGGCGGCAAGCATCACCTTTTGGTCTTCAGTAACGCCAGAATAGACAAACATCTCTTCCAACGTGATCACCCAATCATCGAAGATCACAAAGTCCGCTTTTCCATCATAGGTAGGTGGTCCAAGTCGCTGAAACTGCGAGATGAAAGTCATCGCAGGAGGAACCACAACTGGGGGTATCACTGCCACGGAAGGAGTAGAAATAGTGGGGCCTCTGACAGTCTCTTGCACTCTTGGTGTCAGCCCAGACATCGCTGATGACATAGCTTGGAGCTGGGATTGCACCTCCTGCACCTGCCTTGTCAAAGCCTCATTACTTTGGCGTAGGCTATCCATCAGGGCATTATTCTGCGTGCCCGAAGATTCGCCCTCAGATTGGGGGGTCTGCCTTGTCACTGGACGCTTCGACATCCTATACACACGTTCACCCTTAGCAAACTCCAACCCAACAAAACACACAACGGCTATGTACAGACCATACATGTATCAATATGAATATCAACTGCTAACTTGCTCTGGGAGTTTGAAAATGATGGTATGCCTAGCCTAAAGATGACTCACCGTCATCCCACTAACTTGTGCCTAACCGATGAATGCAGGACTTTATTTGACCCAAAACCATGAGTGTACAGGTGTCATCATGTACATATTTAGCTTGGCACGTTGTGCTAATGCAATGTTATGCTATGCGTGCTGTGCTATGCACTCTAAAAAGGGCCTTAATGCATGCCATGAGCGGTCGTACGCATCACAATGCTATGCATCCCATACTACATAGCATTGCATGCAACGAAGAAAAGAAAACGTGCTAGTCGCATTCATGTGGTAAGGTTATGCATCCCATACTACATAACCCTCACATATTGCCCCTATGGTGGATCCATATACAACCACATATTATGCATCCCATACTACATAATATCCCCCGTATACTTCTGTTCATGCCATGAGTGTAGTGTACGTGCTTCGGCCAAGACATACTGATGGCATCTCGGTGTGTGTATGATATGATGCTTACGACAATGACAAAAAGTAAAGTTTGCCCGACCAATTGTCAAGCAAACCTCCCTCTGATACCAACTGTCACAACCCGCATTTCCTCAATGAGTACATCGTATCAGAGCAAGAGGAACTACGGGTTATGATGCCACGTCGTGCAGGGGTTAACTGCACACGCTCAGGCAACCCTTGACGCTTACTTTATGAGTTAAAATCCATTAGTTAAATGCAAGAAAACCTTTTAGTTTAATGGCTGTATCCCTCGGCCTTAGGTATCAAAATGTGTGTTTGTACGCGGTGGAAATACTTTGTATAATTATGACGATCTCCTATATGCAGTCTATATTGATACTAAGATAAGAAATCATCGTTGTGTACATTATTTGGAAAATACATCTTCATTTATCAAAACATGTATGCATGATCTAGGATAATAGGTTTCTTTTATCTTGAAAATATCTAATGCAACCTAGCATAAATCCTTCCCAAGAGCAAAGAGACATCATCACATCCAAATGAGTCACATTAGCAGTTTAGCATTCATATATATCACAAGTAAAGGAAACCACCAATGGGCGCCAACAAGCTGACACGAACCCATTGGGGTGCAAGTATGTCTGTACAACAGAGGAAAGAACTACCTCGCTAAGTAAGCTCGGTTAGCTCCAAAGAAACTCTACCCAAGCACTAGCCGCTCAACCGGCTACAACCTGCACCTGAGACATTCAAGAAAGAACACCTCAGCAATCATCAAAGCTACACAATATAGTAGGAAGTTCAGAAAATATGACGAAGGGGCTTACCGATCCCGTAGCAATGTTTCATGTAAGTAAAATGAGTGAACAAAAACAGGTGGAAAACAAGTATTAAATACTGTCAATCCAAAGTGCCAAACGCACCAAGTGCGTACAATTTTCATCAAGTCCTGCTCAACCCGCAGGAGAAAAAAGGCAATACACATGCTCAATTCATCATCTTTAGAACAAGAAACAACCATACTAGTGAAACATAAGCAGCGGTTAAGTTCGATTCCGCAAGGGTCTTTTGGTGGCAGCCCTAAAGTGGAACGCACCAATAAAAGCCAGCCCAAATCGGGGCCAAAATGGTGCTCTACACCACAAATCCAAACCCGGTGGCCACAAAGGCTTAAACCACACCACCCCTTACCGAATCCTCACACAAATGCTCCTGCCATGGTTCACAATTCGCCTCGCAAAACTCACCATAAATGAACCCAAGCTCAACACCACAAGCAACGCTCACCATAACCCAAGTACACACGTTTCCTTCCTTCATCCTCACACATGACGACAAATTGCCCATGTGTATGCTCACATGAGTATGCTAACAAAGGGAAATTTGATAACTACACCAACAAGTGTATTTTAACATGATCATAACATGAACAAGAAAAGCTACATGACTCAATTTCGCATAAGAAATAATTAAGCATAGGGAAATTTGATAAAAAAGGCAAGCATGTAAGATTTGAAGGAACAAGAGGATTCATGACTAAACAAAAACAAGAAGAACAAGGCTAGTAAAAGTGAAAGAGGAAAATTAGCTAAACTTGCACAAGCAAAGAACAAAAAAAACAAGATTGACAAGGGTGAAGAACACCGCTTGCCTGAACCGAGATGACACCGCGACGGCTGCTCCTCTCTTTCCTTCCCTTGTCTTAGCTTTGCTCCCTTGATGTTCTTTTTGGAATGAGGAAGAAGGTGAAATGAGGAGGAGAAATCTCTGTTTCGGCCTTATTTCCTCCAGAACCGAGCTGGTTCATTTGATCCAGAATCAAGGAAATGAACGGCACAAAAAAACTGGAAAAATTTGATTTTCGGCCCTATCACGCCCTGTGACACGCCCGTGTCACAGGGCGTGTACCTTAAGCGGCGCAGAAAGTCGGCAAATCCAGGTTTATCCACAAGGTACACGGCTGGGTACACGCCCGTGACGGGTCGGTCACGCCCGTGACCTAGGGCGTGTAACCCGTGTCTCGACATCTCGTCGACTCAGAGTGTCGACACTCGACAACGCTGGACACGCCCTGTGACACGCCCGTGTCACAGGCCGTGTACCCCCTCTCGACACTCGACACTTGACACTCGACATTGGGCACTCGACACTCGACAAAGCTGGACACGCCCTGTGACACGCCCGTGTCACAGGCTGTGTACCCTCTCTCGACACTCGACAAAGCGGGACACGGCCCGTGACACGCCCGTGTCACAGGGCGTGTACCCCATTCATCGAGCTCAACTCGACGCAAGACAATTCGTCGAGTCAAGGAGGTCACGCCCCAGGTCACGCCCTGGGTAACGCCCCGACACACCCGTGTCGGGGGGGCGTGTCACACACAAAAACGACAATTTTTCCCTGTTTTGAAAAGTGTTTCTATGTCGTCCTAGACCATTTTTGCCTTAAGGAATTTTTACCCTTTTTTGTTTGTTGTATCATCAACCCGTTTTGAGCAACATTACCCGGGCTCGAAAAAAGTGCAAGCATTCCCTAAGAGGCCTCACCGAGTCTCCAAATTTGGACTCTGGCTTGCTGGGGAATCGTGCAACTAGGCTACCAAAATAGCCACTCGAAAGCCTACAGGAAACCCATGCTCGAACAACGGTCCAAGCCAACGTAACGCCCATCAAGCATATGCACTCATTCAACGAACAGAAAAATACGGGGCGTTACATCTATGGCCTGGAAGATGGGCTCTAACTTGGCATCCTGCCTCTGTCCCTCTCTGACTCGGTCTTTGATGTCATTGGTGATGCGCATCGCGGCCAAGTACTCCTCATAGAGCTCAGGGTCTTCAGACGACACCAGAGTAATGTGCATATCCTCTAGTCTCTGCAGCAGTTCCATAGATATCAGCTGAGGCTCTGCTCCCGCTGTGGCGGCTCTCCTACTTAGTGCATCTGCTACCATGTTCGCTTTCCCCGGGTGGTAGTGCATCTCGTACTGATAGTTAGATAGAAACTCCACCCACCGCCTCTGTCTGATGTTCAGTTCCTTCTGCATGTCCATGTACTTAAGCTTCTTATGATCTGACTATATATCACAGTGGATTCTGTAGAGGTAATGTCGACATATCTTCAGTGCGAATACCACTGCTCCCATCTCCAGGTCGTGCACAGGATAGTTCTTCTCATGGGTCTTCAGCTGGCGGGAGGCATATGCTATGACGTGTCCGTTCTGCATTAGCACCGCACTCATCCCCTGATATGATGTGTCGGTGTACACCTGGAATCCTTCCTTCCCAGATGGAAGGGGCAGGATAGGGGCTGAGATAAGTAAGTTCTTCAGCTCCTGGAAGGCTGCCTCACACTGTGGCATCCATACAAAGGGCACGTCCTTCTTCGTCAAGGATGTGAGTGGAAGGGCGATCCGAGAAAACCCCTCCATGAATTTTCGGTAATAACCGGCAAGCCCCAGGAAACTTCGCACGTCCGTGGCCGTCTTTAGTGGTGGCCAATCCCTGACTGCCTGAATCTTTGTTGGGTCCACCGCGCACTGTATTCCCACCAACATCTCGTACATAATGTCTAGCCACTCCTCCGTGAGCACTGTCGTCTCTGTCCCCAAGTAGGATGGTGGGGCAAGGCCCCGGAATGCACTCAACCAGTTCGCTCCGGGGATCGTCTGAGGAGCCGGAGCCTGCTGTGCCCTAAAGGCCTCCAAGATGGTCGTCAAAGTTTGTCCCAGCTCCATCTGCTACAATGGGGTCGGAGCCGGCGGGGGTGAAATCACATTCGGGGCTGGAGGTGTCCCCTGCGGCAGGGGAGGATTCGTCGCACCCTACAAATAATGGTCTTAAGTTTAGTAAATTGACCTAAAACTCTTTGTTATTGGTGATCATTGCACGTGATTCCACCCATGGGCACACCATTGCTTCCACTGCTAGTTTGTCCTCAAACTAAGCCCGCACAGGGTGTCCAATGTTTTGTGGACTACATTTTATCGGATCGAAGTTTTCGCCTCTGATACCACTTGTAAGAACCCATTTTTTTGCAACAATCACTGGGGTCTTAGGCCCAGAACCGCCGCTTTGCGGTGACACCTTCGCACCCGGGAAGGTCATCACTACAAAATGCCGATCCTGCCGGCCAAATCGATCACCATCGACAGAATGTATAATGAATGAAAGTGTAAGCATCCAAGTCCACAATAGAAATAGGAAATCACATGACAAATAAATAGTCCACATCGCGAGAAAGTGAATACGGGCTTAAGCCCGATACATGATAACCTCACTACAATCCACTCATAAAAGTAAAACTACTAATACTCGGCTCCACTCACGGATCCGGATGTCTGTACACCCGAGCTACACTGGCCCATCTCCATCTGCACCGTACCATGTTGGTGTTGCGTCTCCTGGGGCTGTTCCCTGTCTCCCATCCGGAGCACCTAAAATATGGTGGTCAAACGACCGTCAGTCAAACTATACTCACTCAACAATCCCCCACCCCTCTACCCGTGGCTCCTAGGCACCGGGCGGAAAGGAGTGAAAAGGAGGACCAAAAGCAGGGCGTAATCAAGCAGGTGACATCTACCCTAAGGAATAAAATGATAAAGTATGGCAGGGGTATCATAATAATTAAACATGATTAAACAAGTGTGTAACAAAAGTAAACAGTAAGGAGTAACAAGTAAGTAAAAGCAGTAAGAAGAGTAAGTAAGAGCAACGATAAATATAACCGTTGATTTATAGGGATTACCCCTATAGACCAAGGGGTCGTTTTGCAGGGTCTATCATATAAAACATCTCATATCATTTTATACGATAGGTGTCAGAGGTTAAATGCAATGATTATGCTATGACGTGCAAGTATGTTATGGTATGCACATGCAAGTGCAACTCACACACACGACTCTATGCGCACAGACCTTTAGTTCCCCTTTTTGGAGTTAGCTAAACTCTCAGGAGCCTCTCGTCGTGGCCAACGGAGACAGTGGGTTGGGCCTCTCCACTCCTAGACTGGTAAACACACTACCCGGTCTAGCCTCTCTCGTACGTTCCCATACTATTCCTATCAAACTAGCTAGTCTCCCCGAGTCAACGTACCGACGACGGTGTGTTCGATCGTCCAATACCGAGGACCCACCACTGTTATGCACATGCAACCATGATAGTTGTATCTAATTATAGTACCGAGCGTCCAGCTTTTTAGACTACCAAGCCTACTAGTTCACCATATTCCCAAGCCCACGGCTCCCTGGACTAATTAGGTCTCCTTTTTCCAAGTCCACGAGCATCCAGCTCCCCGGACTTCCAATTCAATACCGAGTCCATTTAACTCTACCAGTAAGCCCTTAGGCCACGATCCTACGCTATCCTTTCACTACCAATTCATCTCCCTACGTGTACAAGTGTGAGTGTAAGGTGAAACTATTATTAGGGTTACTCTTGCCCAAATTATTCCTAAGGTTTACGTTAGCCCAGGACTGCCCAAGGTATTCCCCGTGAAGGTCTCTCGAAGGCATTAGGAACTATGATGGGATTACGCCCAAAGCTCCCTTTCGCAAGGCACTTAATATTATTGATTCCTACCCTTGATCAAACCTCTCTTTTATTTGAGTGTGACTACCCTAAGTGTGTTTGAGCTCTCCGAGTCAACCTATCTCTGTCATATCCTTTATATGCAAACCATGCTAAGCTACATGGTGCTCCCATTAAGGGGTACCCTAATTACTCTTCCTGTAGATCCCTAACAATTACTGGGAGTCTATCATGACCTATTAATACTAACTCCAGAGTTTCATAATCTTCCTAACTATGTGAGCATTTAATTTAATTAACCCTAGACTTCAAATGCCCTACTTTGAACATGAAGTGCTCTCTAAGGTCATAAACAAATCACCACAAAATTATGATAAATACTAAGTGACATTTAAACAATAAATCTAAGGTTTGAGAATTTTCAGAGGTGATTAGACTTACCTTTCATAATTTAGAATTTAAGGTTAATAATACCATCTAATGATGAAAATGTCAGCTATATTGTTCTAAAAATTATAATAAAACTCCAGTAGGACTATCATGGCCTAAAAAAACACCCTAGAAGTAATCTCATAATTTTTACAGTGAATAGTAGCCCCTAATTTAATTTATAACCATTAATTCCATAACCATTGGTTAATGAAGCAAGTACTGTGAAAACTCATCTAATAATTATAAGAAAATTCCAAAAGTCTGATAATGATCAAAATTCAACAGTAACCAAGTTTTCTAATTTTTCTCACATATGAAGGGCTCTAAATCTAATTAAATGTAAACTTCTAAATTTACAGACTTGTGAAGTAAGTATTGGTTTTATCCATCTAAAAATCATGAAAAAATTATAAGACAATAATAATGATCAGCAACACTCTCTGACCTAATTTCATAATTTTCTTGACAATATTGGGGCTCTGTTCCTATTTTTGATCAGAAATCAAAAATTATAATTTTATGAAGCAAGTACTTGAAAACGTCATCTAAAAATTTTAAAACAAATATAAAGGGCTATAAAATGTCCTATTCCAAGGTTTCACAATTTTGCAATAAATAGAAACTTCACAATCAACATAGTAATATTTAAGGGCACATCTAGGGTTAAAAAGGAAGTATTGATTTTATTATCCCTAAAATTCCACCAAAATTAATTTAGGAATATTTATACCAGAGAACTACCCTGCCCAAATTTCGATTGATTTTAAAATGATTTGGTAGCCTAATACTCCAAATTAGGTTTGGTGCTCTAAACTATGGTTAGAGTTTTGAGGGGGTTTAAGGCTTCCAAATTCCCTAATATTTTAACCAGAGGACTATACTAACCTTAAGGTACTCTCCACCAATTTTCAAGTCATTCCAAGGTCATTTGTCCCGATGACCTTCAAACCCTAAAAATCCCCATTAAGGGACCTACACTAGGGTTCTAGGGCTACCCTACTCTTAACCATCCCAAATTTCATTGGATGGTGTGTCATACCATAGAGAGTCAGTGGGCAAAATATCAGTCTCTGTTGAGGTGATTTGACCACTCAAAACCCAAAGGGGGTGCTTTGACCTAATTAACCCTATAAGGGTCAACCTGGGTTTGGATAAAACCTAATCAAAACATCTCCAAAGGAGATGAAATTTTTATAAGAGCCCTAAAATGCTCTCTAAGACCACCCACCAAAATTTGGGGGGATTTTGAGGTGTTTATGACACCTAACTAATTTCTACATTGTTTATTAAATATTTCTAAAACTATAGAAAAAGATTTTCCAAAAATTTTGATTTTTGGATATGTCCTATATATAGTTAAGAATAGCTCATTCCCTAAATTTTAGATCATTTGGAAGTCTGGTCTGGAGTGGGCATTTAATTTAAGCTCTAGAAAGCCCTAGGGATAGACCTCACCAAAATGAGTGATGTGGTCTAACCAGGACTCTAAATTGCGTGAAATCAATTTTAAATTACACTAGAAATCAAGGGCTACATTTCCTATGTTGACCACGTTTTCTATAGATGGGTCTAAGTATTTTTACAAATTAATTCTATACGTTGCAATTATAATCACAGAAAAAATAATAAATAGAATAAAAGTTTTTGCACGAATCATAGAAAATTCCTTGAAATTTTCCACGGAATTTCAAGGAATTTTTCTCTCCGATCTGGCTCATTTGAGCCCGACTTCTCGACCTAAACAATTCTAGATCTAGCACACATAAAGAGGAGAAGGATTGGACCTTGTCGGCGGCCTAAAGTCGGGAAGATCGCCGGGAAGCCATTTCTGAAATTTGCGTCGCTCGATTTTTGCAACTACAAGGTGTGGAGGTTCGATTTCTTCGGGTAAGGATTGGGAAAGGCTCCTCTCAATTCACTGGTGGTGTTTAAAGCCTCGGATGGGGAGAAGAGGAGTTGGATCATTAATGTCCTTCAATGCCATTAATGGCTAGGCTCGACCATGGAGGAGGGGGGGTCTGAACCAAGTCTGACGGCCAGGGAAACGGCTGGAAACTTCTCCCCTTCCCTGGGGAATTGAATTCAGCCATTAAATGTTGCATTTGGCCTCCCCTTGGCCGAACCGTTTCCTTCCCTCTTCTTCCTCATTTCTCTCTCCTCCATTATCATGGAAATGGAGCTCATTGTGACATGCGGTACACGCCCGTGTCGGCCAAGACACGCCCATGTCGACCAAGACACGCCCGTGACGCAGGGTGTGTAACCCACTCAACACCTGTTGAAGTTGGTGACCGGGCGGTCTGTCTTGGCAGGTTGAAGACCGCGCGGTCTGGCGGTTTGACTCGCCGGCTTGTAAACCGGGCGGTCTAGCGATCTTCACAGGCGACCTCTCTGCTTCTCTTGTTGTAGCCGTGCGGTTAGTCCTTCTGTCTAACCGCGCGGTTTGTGCGGTTTACTTTGTATAGTCCGCTTAGCTTGTAAATTTTTAGTCTCACATCTCTTATTTGTATTCTCTCATCTCTCCTCCATTCTATATAAGGGAGGGCATACCTTTGTAATAGTTATCTTTTTTGTATAATAAAGTTTCAATTATTCAAAACTCTATCTGTTTGTTTCTTCATGTTCGCTACTTTTAACATGGTATCAGAGGACACGGTCATTTCCTCCTGATTCTGTGCGCTCTCTGCTTCTAGCGGCTTGTTTTCGCTATCCGCGACCTCTCTCGCGGCTTGCCTTCTCTTCTGTCCGCCGCCCTGTTCGAGCGGCTTGTTTTCTGTCCACTGCCCTGTTCGCGCGGCGTGCTTCTTGATTCTCTTCTCCTTGCTGCTTTTCGTCGCCGCGACCTATTTAGTTGTCGCAGCGACCTGCTTCCTTCTAGCCGCCTGTTTTCCCCTAGCTGCGCGGCCTGCGTCTGTTCGCCCGGCTTGCGACTTGTTGTTGTCGCTGCTGCTTCTTCTTCCTCTTCTCTTCTGTTCGCTCGGACTTTTCAGTCCGCGCGACCTCTTCCCCGCTGTCCCTTGTTCTGCTTCCTAGTCGCTCGTGTTCGCGCGGCTTCTTCCCTTTAACCCGCTGCGGTTTCACACGGGTTGCTCTCTTGTCGCTGCTGCTTCTTCTTCCTCTTCTCTTCTGTTCGCTCGGACTTTTCAGTCCGCGCGACCTCTTCCCCGCTGTCCCTTGTTCTGCTTCCTAGCCGCTCGTGTTCGCGCGGCTTCTTCCTTCTTTGAGCGGCCTCTCTGCCTTTCTTCCTTTAGCCGCTCCTGCTTGTTAGTCGCCGCGACCTCCTGGTTCAGTCGCGTGGCTTGTGCTCTGCACCTTGGTCGTGGCCCTTCTTGCCGCTGGTGTGCTGTCACCTAGACCGCTGCAGTTTCTTATTCCTCCCTTCATGGCTTTTATATCCTCCTCCAAGCCATTCGCCTCGGTTGTCACGTCTTCTGGTCGTGCCCATGTTGTTACTCAGGGCAAATGGCTGATCGACACTGGTGCTACGAATCATATGACCGGCCATCTCCCGTGTTTCTCTCTCCTAGAAAAACATGATCGCTTGCCCCCGGTTATTCTCGCTGACGGCTCTTCATCATCAGTCCATGGAACATGGATCGTTCCTGTCACTCCGTCTCTTCACTTGGCGGATACTCTATACGTGCCCCAGTTCCCATGCAACTTATTATCTGTTACCTCTCTTTGCAAGCAATTACAGTGTTCCGTCACATTTACTTCTACTTCTTGCTCTTTTCAGGATCCGGACTCCCAACGGACGATTGCTACTGGGACTGAGAGTGGCGGCTTATACTTCCTGGACAACATTTCTGCTTTCTCCACCTTCTCCTCCACCTCCACAGATCTTCTCCAATGGCATCTCCGCCTTGGTCATGCTCCTCCCCGTCTTCTCCGTCAACTTTTGCCCCACCTTCCTCCTCAAAGTCCTCCGCTCAACTGTGAGGCTTGTCAGCTTGGCAAGCATCACCGCTCCTCCTTCCCTCCAAAGCACGTTCGTAGCTCTACCCGTCCGTTTGATCTTATCCACTCCGATATCCGGGGTCCTTCTCCTACTCTTACCATTGGTCGGGGTAGTTCATATTTTGTCACGTTCATTGATGATTTCTCTCGCTGTACGTGGGTGTATCTATTAAAAGATCGCTCCGAATTATTCTCTGTATGGACATCCTTCTATCTCATGATCCAAACTCAGTTTGGTGTTTCTATCAAAGTTTTTCGATCTGATAATGCCCAAGAATATCTCAGTCGTGACTTCTCTACATTCTGCATGCAAAATGGGATTCTTCATCAAACTAGTTGTGTCTATACTTCACAACAAAATGGTGTGGCCGAACGCAAAAACCGTCACCTCCTCGATGTCGCTCGCACCTTGATGACCCAGATGCATGTTCCTCGCTCCTATTGGGGCTATGCTGTTCTCCTTGCCTGCTACCTCATCAATCGCATTCCCTCCACGGTTCTCCACGGCCAAACCCCGTTCTCATTTTGTATCCGGGCAAGGAGCCGTTTCCTCTTCCTCTCCAAATCTTTGGATGCACTGCCTTTGTGCATACCCCTTCTGCCACCCGTGATAAGCTCTCCCCTCGCTCCACCAAATGTGTCTTTCTGGGGTACTCCACCACTCATAAAGGCTATTGTTGCTTTGATCCCGTCCTTCGTAAGCAGTTCGTCTCTGCTGACGTCACCTTCTTCGAGAATACCTCCTACTTCTCGGATGACTCCTCTCCTCTTCTCCCAGCTTCTGATTCTCCTGCCGTTCCCTTCGTTCCCTCGCCTCCTATTACACTCTCCACCCCTACACCGTCTCCACCCCCTCCTCTTCCTCCACCTCTCTCTCTCCCTTCTCCACCACCCTCTCCCTCATCTCCGCCGCCGTCGCTCTCTTCTCCCGGGCCAGCTTTCTCTACCACGGATGCTCCGGATGCCACGGGCCCGGCTGACCTGGATCTTTCTATAGCTCTTCGCAAAGGGGTGCGGACGTGTACCCTACACCCCCTTGCTGCTGTTGTTTCCTATGATCGTCTTACCCCTTCTCACAGGGCATTTGCACTGGCTATCTCTGTCACTGCCACACCCCGCTCCTATCAGGAGGCCCTTGCTATTCCTCACTGGAAGATGGCCATGGATGAGGAAATGGCGACCCTAACTGAGCGGGGTACCTGGACTCTTGTTCCTCCTCCCTTTGGTACTGATGTTGTTGGCTGTCGCTGGGTCTTTGTGGTCAAATTTAGCCCAGACGGCACTATGGATCGGTATAAGGCTCGCCTTGTTGCTAAGGGCTTTACTCAGACCTATGGGGTTGATTACTTTGACACCTTCTCCCCTGTGGCTCGTCTCAGCACTATCCGGGTTCTTCTCTCTGTGGCCGTCAATCGGGATTGGCCGATTTCTCAGCTGGATGTCAAGAATGCCTTCCTTTATGGTGATCTTCACGAGGCCGTTTACATGGAGCAACCTCCTGGGTATGTTGCTCAGGGGGAGACACGAGTATGCCGGCTGCAGAAGGCAATTTATGGCCTCAAGCAGAGTCCTCGAGCTTGGTTTGACAAGTTCAGCGGCATTGTGGCGGTTGTTGGTTTTGTGTGAAGCTCTGCTGATCACTCTCTCTTTATTCGCAAAACTCCTTCTGGGCTGGTTGTTCTTGCTGTGTACGTCGATGATATTCTTCTCACTGGCGATGACCAGGAAGGGGTAGCCCTGACAAAGCGACATCTTCGCCAACATCTGATCACTAAAGATATGGGCTCTCCAAAGTACTTTCTGGGGATCGAACTCTCTCGGAAGCCCGACTCCTTAGTTCTCTCTCAGCGTAAGTATGCCCTTGATCTTTTAAAAGAGGCATGATTAACTGGAGCAAAACCTGCCCGATGTCCCATGGCTACTGGGGAGGACAAAACCTGGACAGATAATTCGCCTCCTCTTTCAGATAGTTCGCGGTACAGGCGTCTGGTTGGTAAGCTCATATATCTCACAGTGACCAGACCCGACATTTCCTATGCTGTGGGCAAGGTGAGTCAATTCATGCAAGCGCCTAGGGAGTGTCATCTACAGTCCGCCTTGCGGATCTTGGAGTATATCAAAGCAGCGCCTGGGAAAGGATTACTTTTTCAGAAGAATGGTCATCTGAGGATTGAAGCCTACTCAGATGCAAGTTATGCTGATGACAAAGGGGATCGCAAGTCAACCTCAGGTTTTTGCACCTTTGTTGGGGGAAATCTGGTGAGCTGGAAGAGCAAGAAGCAGTCTGTTGTCTTCAGGTCCAGTGCAGAAGCTGAGTATCGCAGTATGGCGTCAACCACTTGTGAGTTGAAATGGCTGCGGGCTCTCATGCTAGATTTAGGAGAGGTGTACAACCATCCTCTACCTATGTTCTGTGATAACAAGGCCGCCATATACATCTCCAAAAATCTGGTATTCCATGAAAGAACAAAGCACATTGAGGTTGACTGCCATTTCATTCGTGAAGAGATTTTAAAAGAACAAATTTGCACTCCGTTTGTCACGTCTGATAAAGAGCTGGCTGACATCTTCACCAAGCCAGTTTCCGCCTCGTTTCTGCATGTTTGCGACAAGCTGGGCATGATTGATATATATGCTCCAGCTTGAGGGGGAGTGTTGAAGTTGGTGACCGGGCGGTCTGTCTTGGCAGGTTGAAGACCGCGCGGTCTGGCGGTTTGACTCGCCGGCTTGTAAACCGGGCGGTCTAGCGATCTTCACAGGCGACCTCTCTGCTTCTCTTGTTGTAGTCGTGCGGTTAGTCCTTCTGTCTAACCGCGCAGCTTGTGCGGTTTACTTTGTATAGTCCGCTTAGCTTGTAAATTTTTAGTCCCACATCTCTTATTTGTATTCTCTCATCTCTCCTCCATTCTATATAAGGGAGGGCATACCTTTGTAATAGTTATCTTTTTTGGATAATAAAGTTTCAATTATTCAACACTCTATCTGTTTGTTTCTTCATGTTCGCTACTTTTAACACAAAGGGGGGCCCACCGGGGTCAACACCCAGACCTGGAACGCGATGGGGAAAGCCCAAACATGCGGTCCCACACACATGTGTCCTGCTGGCTAATATAATCTCAACACACCCCCGCAGCAGGACAACCTAGCTCTGATACCATGTGGAAACCACCCGTCCCCCTTTACCATCACCTCGGGGTTTTGGGAAGATGTGTGGTGACGGGTGGTTTCCACAACACCCAGTCGAGAGAAAATCGTCGACCTCTCAACACAGCGGGACACGCCCTGTGACACGCCCGTGTCACAGGCCGTGTACCCCATGCTCGACGATCGACGATCGAAACTCGACGATTGACAATCGACACTCAACCTTTCGATACAGCGGGACACGCCTTGTGACACGCCGTGTCACAGGCCGTGTACCCCATGCTTGACGATCGACACTCGACGATCGACGATCGAAACTCGACGATTGACGATCGACACTCAACCTTTCAACACAGCGGGACACGCCCTGTGACACGCCCCTGTCACATGTCATGTACCCCATGCTCGATGATCAACACTCGACGGTCCACACACTCGACGATCGTCGAGCACAGTTCGTCGAACTGAGGGGACACGCCCCCTGCCACGCCCGTGTTATAGGGCGTGACCACCCAGAAACTTCGTCGACCAAAATTCGTCGACCAAGCGCCCAACTCTTCAAGCCGAGCGGGACACGCCCTGGGACATGCCCGTGTCCCAGGCCGTGTCATCCAAATTTTGCTACTCCCAGAATTTGGGCTATTACACTCACCCTCTCTCCGAGTCACCAAGTTGACTTGGTCAATTTGAAGGACTATTTGCAGCCCTTCCACGCACATTATTCCCTAAAGAAGCCACATGAGAAGGTTTGAGCTTGGGTTAGCCTATTTGGGCTAGGTTGACCAGAAATAGGGTTGGGTTGACCTAGGTCTCTTTGGGGTTACTTGGGTTTTGTCATGACCTGGTCATGACAAAACCATTCCTAGGGGTCTAGTTGTTTGAGGGATGTTACAGGTGTGGACTTGGTTGGGTCTGAACCAAGTCCATGTTTGGCTCAGTCCGGGGAGATCGCGCAGTGGAGTGCGGACTGCTTCTCAGACCACCAAGCTCGGCAGAAGTTCTTGTGCCTTGGTTGTGAGTTTGGGGATGAGCGGACTGGAGGTTGTGTTCACAACTGTGTGCGGACTGGAGTTGGAGTCTGCTGAGTCTGGCAGTTGCCTTGCTGGCATAGCTGTGGACTTGGGGTATGCAGACTGGAACAGTCTGCAGGATACGCGAACTGAATAAGTCTGCAAGGTATGCGGACTGGGTTGTCTGCAAGGATATGCAGACTAGAGCTGTCCGCAGTATGGGCGGACTGGATCGGCGTGTCCGCTAATGTAACGCCCCCAGTTTTTTCGATGATTTTATTTGTTTGGGCAACGTCAGATTTATGATGTCGTGGCATTACTTTTAACATCGAGTGTTGGATTTGGGTAGTTTTGGACGTGCTCGTCCAGTTCCGTCGCAACCCGAGCGTTATTTTTGGAGTCTCGGCGCGCGATTGAAGTTTTGGGTTATGATTTTGTTCGCCGCATGTTTTAGCGGTTAATATCTCGAGAATGGCTCGTAGGATTCTGATTTTGACTTCGCCGTTGTGTTCGTAGCGTCAGTGTTCGCCTACGGTGCGAATTTCGTTTGATTCGGCGCGCGTTCGGGCCTCCGTTTTGGCCTCGTAGTTTCATTATTCAAAAATATATAAATATGAATATTTTAATATTATAATACTATTCAAAAATGTGATTCACTATTCATTCGTAAAGTTTGATCAAAAGGATGTATTTGTAAAAGAATTGTTCTATGTGCAAAACTTTGTGATCTACAGTAAATATACTCGTGTACTCCTTCCATGTTACTCGAGTAGTTGTAATGAACTACTCGAGTAGAATTCTGCTACTCGTGTATGTCAATTCTGTTACTTGTGTAGGTCATTCTGCTACTCGTGTAGGTCAATTCTGCTACTCGTGTAGGTCAATTCTGCTACTCGTGTAGGTCATTCTGCTACTCGTGTAAGTCAATTCTGCTACTCGTGTAGGTCAATTCTGCTACTCGTGTATGTCAATTCTGCTACTCGTGTAAGTCATTCTGCTACTCGTGTAGGTCAATTCTGCTACTCGTGTAGGTCAATTCTGCTACTCGTGTAAGTCAATTCTGCTACTCGTGTAGGTCAATTCGGTTACACGTGTAGGTCAATTCTGCTACTCGTGTAGGTCATTATGCTACTCGTGTAGGTCAATTCTGTCACTCGTGTAGGTCATTCTGCTACTCGTGTAGGTCAATTTTGTTACTCGAGTAGGTCAATTCTACTTACGTTCGGATGCCTTTTTGAGAGTCAAAACGATGTCCTATGGAAAATGGTTAACATGAAATTTGTTCGTCTCGACGAGATATACAACTTTCGTGTTGAGCGCTATTCGATTTGAAGCCATCTTAGACCTCTATTATCGATTTTCCCGGTACTGCCCATAAATAACCCGTTTTAGACAAAACTTTTATAATCATATATATATATATATATATATATATATATATATATATATATATTGACTTAGGTTTTAGAACCGAACTTTATCTTCTCTGATTCTTTCCTCCTGAACCAGAGTGGCGAGCGAAAAAGAGAGAGTTTTTTTTCGTGAATCTTCCGGTGGCCGCCGACGGTGCTCCGGTGTTCGAAATCTTCATCCGAACATAGATCCGGAAAGCTCTCGCCGAGAGCTACGCCCTCGTGGTAATTTCTTCCCCATTTCTTGAGATTTTCTCGTTGGGGTTTTCGGCCCTAACCTCTATTTTGGCCATTTTTGTCTAGATTTCAACTTCTTCCGCAGTCTTTTGCCCCGATCTACGACGTGGAGCGATTCAAAAGACTTTTCCGGTAACACCAAGGCAAGTGGTGGTTTTCCCCTCGTTTCTCTTTGTTCGGTCTGATGGTAACGACTATTCTTTCATGTTCCTTAAATTTTCTGCGCTTAATCCTCCTAATCATTGTTATGCTTAATTCGTGTCAACAATCCTTTGTTGTTGTAAGATGTCGTCTTGAAAAGCCTGATTTTGCCTGGTTTTGGTTAATTGTTCCTGGTATGGTTTAATGATGGTTGTGCATGTTTTAGGTTTCGTCATTTAGCGCGTTAGAATTTATCTAGGACTGTAATTGTCCTAGAGGTTGATCAACCGCATCTTGGGTTCGGTACTGTCAAGTAGAATCTGCCGAGCCAAATCTCGAGGTATTTGTGTTGTGGTTTCTTGGGGTTTCTTGAATGCGGGAGTTAGTGGATGATTCCACCTCCGCGGTGTTTGTTATCGTCATTAGTGCCATGTGGAAGTCTACCTGGTTTTTGGATGTCTGCGGTGTATGGTGGAGAGTATGAGACTCCCTCGCAGTTAGACGGATTATATATATCCGTCTGTTTTTGGGTGGTGTCTAAGAGTGACCACTACGCCTGTGTTTTGGGTGGTGTGTCCAAGAGTGACCACTTCGTTGTGTTTTTGGGTAGGGTCGACCACAGGTGCTTAATGAAGGTTTTGTACTTTCCTTCAATGAAGGTTTTGTATTTTCTTTCTGGAGAAATATTTATGTAGCCTCCTTTTAGCCTTGTGCGTCTGGTGCACCCTTGTGGAACGTGACAAGTCGCGTAGGAGTCTTTTCCTGTTGATGCCCTGTTTTCTATTGTACTTTACTTCAGTACTTTTGGTCTTGGGTTGGTACCCCTGTTGACCCCTTTGTTTATTTTGGTTTAGTACTTTTCCTGCCACTACTTGTACCTTCTTACTGAGGTGTTCTGTTTTTTTTTTTGAATGCCTCAGGTTCAGAGCAGTAGCAGTTAGCAGTGCTGGTGTTGGGTTTCTGGCGGCAATGTTGGTCGTGGTTGTTGCCTCGTCATAGCGAGGTATTTTGTTGTTTGTTTAGTTTACTAGTTCAGACATACTTTTTTTCGTGGGTTCGTGTCAGCTTGTTGGCGCCCACAGATTTGTTAGTTGTCCTATTCTTGCTAGCTGCCCATTTATTTAAATGTGGATGTGGGTTACTTGTTCTCTGGGAGGATTTATGTTAGGAATGCATGTTAGGTATTTTCAACTATAAAATCTACTACTATTACTTCATACATTGCATAATTTGAAACTCTAATCTGTTATTTTTTAGCGACCGTAAAAGCTATCTTTCCTACTATACTAAATTTAGAGTCTTGCATGACATGAGTTGTACTTTAGGGACGCTTTTACTCATGTAGGATGTTTGAGTTAATCTAATCAAGTATTTTTCCGCAGCGTATAATACATTTTGATTCGTGGACTAGATGATCCACTAAGCCGAGGGATACGACTAACTTTTGCACTTAACTGATTTTCCTTAAAATAATAAAAAAAGGAAACATTCTTCATGATTAGTTTTATGTCTGCCTGAGCGTCCGCATTTATCCCCTGCCGACGTGGCATCATGACGTGCATTTTCCCTTACTCTGATAAGCCTTATTGCGGTAAAAATGCGGGTTGTGACAGCTAAGTCCGGCAGGTGCCTTTGTGGCAAAGTCATGGGCTCGGTATGTACGGACTGAAGCCAGGTGTCCGCTGAGTCCGGCTGTTGCCTTTGTGGTGAAGTCGTGGGCTCAGGATTGGCAGATTGTTGTTGTGTGTCCGCTGAGTCCGGCAATGCCTTGGTGGCGAGGCTGCGGGCTCGGAATAAGCGGGCTAGTGTTGTGTCCGCGGATTGGCGGACAGTTGTTGCGGAGTCCGATTGTGCTGGTCCTGGCTTGGCCCTTGACGACAAGGCGAACTGGTGTTGTTGTCCGGCCTTGGTGATGTCTTGGCGGCTTGGCCTGTGGCGACAAGGCGGACTGTAGATTGGAGTCCGGCCTTGGAGAAGCTAGGCGAGCTGGTTATCTTGCTCAGGTAGCTGCGGACTAGAATGTGTCCGCGGGTCTTGCGGATGCACATTTTCTTGCTGCGGGATGTGGCGATAATCCTATCGGCTAGGGCGGTGACCACACTCATCATCGTGTCTATAAATAGTACCATTGTTACATCAGGATCAGTGAACCTCCATGCGTAAGTGAACAGTAACTTGAGCGCGCACAGGTTGCTACGGACTGCCTTTTGGTGTCCGCGCGGTTTGATTGAGTTGACCGAGTTGTGCTGTGCAGGTTGTGCGGATAGCGCTGGAAAGCCAGGACTTGGCTCTGATTGCGGTCAAGGACAGTGCGGACTCTGCGGTTAAGCAACAGGTGGAAAACAACAGGTCGCGGACAGCGACCAGACGGTCTTCTCTTTGGCAACTTGGTTCGGGGTTCAAGAAGTCGCCTGCTTCAGGCGGACTGTTTTATTCGGCATCGCAGCTTGTGCGGTCTGGCGGCTAGGAGACCTCGCGGTCAGGCGGCTTGCAGATCGACGACGAGAGAAAGCATTGGAATAAGGGGTAGTCCGCGCGTCTTATGTTGCGGTCTGGCGACCTGGCGGACTGAGCGGACTCCACAGCAGTAGACCGACGGCTTGTATTTGAGTCCGTGCGGCTTGTATCTCTTGTCTTGTTTTTGTTGTCTCTGTTTTTTCCTTGTGTGTTGGTTGGTGAAGCATGTCTCTCCACATATGTCTCACTATGTTAAGAAGTTAGTTGTGAATCAATAAAGATGCTTGTGCTGCATGTGTTTGCTGGTTGATTGATTTCAGTTGAGATTACCCCTGCTCACTCCAAGTTCCAGGGAATTCCCGCGTGATCAAGGTGTGAACTGGATAGTTCTGAGAATATTAATTTGGCTTTAGGCTATCTTGCTGACCACTTGGAAAGAATTCAACGTGGCAGTAGTGCCAGGTTGTTGAATTTTAACATGGTATCAAAGTGAGGTTCAGTTTCTTGAGCAGTGAACTTGGTCTCGGAGCTGGTTTGGAGTGGATAAGCAGCAATCAACTGAAGTGGTTGTTACTCTTTGAAGAGGGAACCAGTAGTAGAACCATGGTAGTGGAAGATGCAAGTTATCTTGGAATTGATCTCCTTACAGAGACGAACTTTGATAGGTGGAAGTCTTGTATAGAGAGCTTTCTTCTTGGGGGGGACCTTTAGGAGGTTGTATGCGGAGCAGAAAGACAAGAGGCTACTGCTGGCAATGCTGAAGCGATGAGAGCTTGGAAGGATACAAATGCGAAAGCGGAGTCTATTCTCAAGCTGGTGATCTCATCGGAGCTCTTGGACCACATCAGTATATGTCAGTCAGCTGCGGAGGTTTGGACTTCTCTTGATGGGTTGTTCAGGAAGGAGGTGAAGGTTACTGCAGAGGATGGTCCTTCTACTTCATATCAGCAAGAGAGAAGTGGTTCTCCTAGGCGTGATGGGAAGAGGAAGGAAGGACCAAGGTGCTATAAATGCAAGCATCATGGTCATCTCAGGAAAGAGTGCAAGGTTACCTTGCTCTCGGCGAGCGTAGCTCATGTTGGAGGCAAGGAGGAGAACTTTGTTGGGTCTTCAACAAGTTCTGGTGCTGATCGGATGAAGGTCAGTGATAGTGCAGCTATCTGGCATGAAAGACTGAAAGCAGTGGCGGAAAGAAGACTCATAAGAGGCTTGCCTAGATTGTCATCCTATGACGATGGTCAGGGGTGTGTGGTATGTCAGCAAAGTGAAGCTTATCGCTTCATGGTTGATAAGGCACAATCCAAATGTAAAGCACCATTGGCGGTTGTCCATTGTGCTCTGGTTGGACCGACCGTCATTGCCAGTCTTGGAGGCAACAAGTTCATGCTGATATTGGTTGATGACTATTCATGGTATACTTGGGTATACTTCATGAAGAAGAAGTCCAACATGATGCGCTTGTTTGTGGAGTTCAAGAATCTTGTGGAAAGCCAGCTTGGCTTGAGGATCAAGAAGTTGAGGATAAGCATCAATGGTGAGTTTGGCTTAACCGAGTTCTCAAACTTTTGCAGGAAGCAAGGGATCCGGAAGGAGCTTTCATGTGGATATACTTCACAGCAAGGCAGTATTGCAGCTCGGATGATCCGTTGGTTAACGGATACCTACAAGTGTTGGCTTTAGAGTAAAGGCGTTCCTAAGGCTCTTTGGGCAGAAGGGATGGCCGTTGCTGCTCAAGTCATCAATCAGATGCCTCTTAGTCCGATTTATGTGAAGACTCCTTATGAGATGATGTTCGGAGTAAAGCCCAGTGTGAAGCACCTACGGGTGTTTGGATCTACCTGCTACATACACTCTCCGGGTGCTCTCAAGACAAAGCTAGTCTTTGTTGGGTATGATGAGCAGAGGAGAAGATGGAGGTGTATGGATCCTGCGACAAAGAGACTCATCGTGTCGAGAGACGTTGTCTTCGATGAGTTGACGCCGTATTGGGGTAGCTCTCATGTGGAGCTAGAGATGAGCAGGTCATATGGTGGGCTGAAGGAGGATGTTGCTAAGGTTCATGTGGAGTTTTCTGAGTCACCAGGAGCTCCAGGTTGTTCTAGCTCCGGGGCAAAGGCATCGGGGTCAGGAAGTAGGGGGAGCGATGCTCCAGGTACATCTGGCTCGAAGGCGGAGGCTTCCGGTTCAGGAAGCAGGGGGAGCGATGTTCCAGGCAGTTCTTGTTCAAGAGGGGAGTCTTCTGGTTCAGGTAGCAGGGGGAGCATTGCTCTAGGTACTCCTAGTTCCAGTAAGGAGGCGTCTTGTTCACGAAGCAAGAGGAGCATTGTTCTGGGTTTGCCCGGGAACGGAGCTGGTTCAGAAGTAGCGGAGGTGGTTAGTCGTGATCCGGTTCTTCGAAAATTGAAGTGGATCAGTAAGCCACCAGCTCGATATAATGAAGGGAACACGGCGGGCTTGATTCCGTGTTTCTTTGCTAGCCCTAAGGTCGAGCAAGTTTCTTCTGGCTGTGATGACCCCACTAGAATCAAGGAGGTGGTTGACACCAAGGCTGAAGAGGTGACTTCTCTCAGAGGAAACGAGGCTTGGGCTTTTATGCCCAAGGTAGTTGGTGATACTCCTGTGATGCATGAGTGGAGGTTGAAGCTGAAGAAGGCAGAGGGAAGCATGGTTCCTTTTGGGAGATACTGGAGGGCTCCCTCATGGTCCATGATATGCGGGGCGGGGACTATGTCTTGGACATTTCTTCGTAGATGCTATCAGAGGGATCAGGTGCAAGGTTACGGGAGCTGCTGGAGTTTTTCACCACTTCTCACTTCAAGGGGGAGTGTTGAAATTTGTGAAGTGAAAGTGGGTGAATGGAGCACTTGGACTTATCTGCGCGGACTACGCGGACAGGGTTGGCGGACTGCTAAGTCGGCAGAGATGTTGCAGACGGTTTGCTCTGTAGCGGCTTGGGCGGTTTGTTCGCGCGGACTACATAGACAGCAGTGGCGGTTAGCCAGGTCGGCATGTGCTCAGCAGGCAGTTGGATCCCAGGTAGTAACCGGGCGGATAGAAACTCTATCCGCGGAGTCCGGCATGAAGCGGACTGAAGAACTGGAGCTCGACAGACCGGTTTGGCAGTTGCCTTGGTCTTGCTCCTGGGCAGCGGCAAGTGGAAGCCGCGGAGACCGCCAGTCAGTGCAGACTGATACTGGAGTTCGCCGGGAAGGCGGACTGGATCCAGTGTCTGCCAGTAAGTGCGGACTGGCCCTTGTGGCCAGTGGTGTGGACTTTTTTGGGTCTGAAATAAGTCCATGTTTGGCTCAGTCCGGGGAGATCGCGCAGTACAGTGCGGACTGCTTCTCAGTCCGCCAAGCTCGACAGAAGTGCTTGTACCTTGGTTGCGAGTTTGGGTATGAGCGGACTGGAGGTTGTGTTCGCAACTGTGTGCGGACTGGAGCTGGAGTCCGCTGAGTCCGGCAGCTGCCTTGCTGGCGTGGCTGTGGACTTGGGGTATGCGGACTGGAACAGTCTGCAGGATACGCAGACTGAAGAAGTCTGCAAGGTATGCAGACTGGGTTGTCTGCAAGGATAAGCAGACTAGAGCTGTCCGCAGTATGGGTTGACTGGATCGGCGTGTCCGCTAAGTCTGGCAGGTGCCTTTGTGGCAAAGTCGTGGGCTCGGGATGTGCGGACTGAAGCCAGGTGTCTGCTGAGTCCGGTTGTTGCCTTTGTGGCGAAACCGTGGGCTCAGGATTGGCAGATTGTTGTTGTGTGTCAGCTGAGTCTGGCAGTGCCATGGTGGCGAGGCTGTGGGCTCGGGATAAGCGGGCTGGTGTTGTGTCCACGGATTGGCGGACTGTTGCTCTGGAGTCTGGCTGTGGTGGTCCTGGCTTGGCCCTTGACGACAAGGCAGACTGGTGTTGTTGTATGGCCTTGGTGATGTCTTGGCGGCTTGGCCTCTGGCGACAAGGCGGTCTGGAGATTGGAGTCCGGCCTTGGAGAAGCTAGGCGGGCTGGCTATCTTGCTCAGGTAGCTGCAGACTGGAATGTGTCCGCGAGTATTGCAGATACACATGTTCTTGCTGCAGGATGTGGCGGTAATCCTATCGGCTAGGGCAGTGACCACACTCATCATCATGCCTATAAATAGGACCCTTGTCACATCATGATCAGTGAACCTCCATGCGTAAGTGAACAGTAACTTGAGCCCACACAGGTTGCTGCGGACTGCCTTTTGGTGTCCGCGTGGTTTGATTGAGTTGACCGGGTTGTGCTGTGCAGGTTGTGCGGATAGCGCTGGAAAGCCAGGACTTGGCTCTGATTGCGGATAGGGAGAGTGCGGACTCTGCGGTTAAACAACAGGCGGAAAACAGCAGGTCGCGGACAGCGACCAGACGGTCTTCTCTTTGGCAACTTGGTTCGGGGTTCAAGAAGTCGTCTGATTCAGGTGGATTGTTCTATTCGGCATCGCAGCTTGTGCAGTCTGGCTGCTAGGCGACCTCGAGGTCAGGCATCTTGCAGATCGACGGCTAGAGCAAGCATTGGAATAAGGGGTAGTCCGTGCGACTTGGGTTGCGGTCTGGCGACCTGGCGGACTGAGCGGACTCCACAGCAGTAGACCGACGGCTTGTATTTGAGTCCGCGCTGCTTGTATCTCTTGTATTGTTTTTGTAGTCTCTGTTTTTTCCTTGGGTGTTGGTTGGTGAAGCATGTCTCGCCATGTATGTCTCGCTATGTAGAGAAGTTATCTATGAATCAATAAAGACGCTTGTGATGCATGTGTTAGCTGGTTGATTGACTTTAGTTGAGATTACCCCTACTCACTCCAGGTTCCAGAGAATTTCCGCGTGATCAAGGTGTGAACTGGATAGTTCTGGTAATATTAATTTGACTTTAGGCTATCTTGCTGACCACCTGGAGAGAATTCAACGTGGTAGTTGTGTCAGGTTGTTGAATTTTAACATTGATTTCCTGCTTACATCCATGATAATGTTGTATTGAGGTAGTTGATGAATGAAAGTTTGTGATTTGTTTGGGTTTCCTGTTTGAGCAGGTAACTGGATGGCGAAGAGTAGTGCTTGGTAGGAGTGCCGGTGCCCGGTGGGGTTCCTCCTCCTTACAGAGTTATAGGCGGTGGAGAGCTAGTTGCGCAATCGCGGAGATAAACACGCACCAAGGGTAACGATCTCTTTCTCTCAGTGTTTGTAATTATTTTTGTGCAATGAGAGTCCCCTCAGGCCATTTCGGTTGATGATGGGGACTCCGTCAGGGCGTGGGATTGCGACCCTGATGTATTTTGATGTATGAGTTGCATGATGTTAAAAGTAGCGAAAAGAAAAGAACAAACGGATAGACTTTTGAATAATTGAAATTTTATTATCCAAAAAAGGTATCTATTACAAAGGTATGCCCTCCTTTATATAGAATGGAGGAGAGATGAGAGAATACAAATAAGAGATGTGGGACTATAATTTACAGGACTAAGCGGACTATACAAAACAAACCGCACAAGCCGCGCGGTTAGACAGCAGGGCTAACCGCACGGCTACTACCAGAGAGGAAGAGAGACTGCCAGGGTAGACCGCCAGACCGCCCGGTCTCCAAGCCGGCTGAGACAAACCTCCAGACCGCGCGGTCTTCAACCCGCCAAGACAAACCGCCAGACCGCCCGGTCACCAACTTCAACACTCCCCCTCAAGCTGGAGCATATATATCGATCATGCCCAGCTTGTCGCAGATGTGGAAAAAGGAAGCGGACACCGGCTTGATGAAGACATCTGCCAACTCGTTGTCGGAAGTGACAAATGGAGTACAAATCTGTTTCTTCAATATTTCTTCCCGAATAAAATGACAGTCGACTTCTATGTGTTTTGTTCTCTCATGAAAGACCGGATTTTTGGAAATGTGTATCGCGGCCTTATTGTCACAGAACATAGGAAGAGGATAGTTGTAAACCTCTCCTAAGTCAAGCATGAGAGCCCGCAACCACTTCAACTCACATGTAGTCGATGTCATGCTGCGATATTCCGCCTCTGCACTAGACCTGGAAACGACAGACTGTTTCTTGCTCTTCCAACTCACAAGATTGCCTCCAACAAATGTGCAGAAACCTGAAGTCGATTTGCGGTCCCCTTTGTCATCCGCATAGCTTGAATCAGATTACGCTTCAACCCTAAGGTGACCATTTTTCTGAAATAGGAGTCCTTTCCCTGGAGCAGCTTTAATATACTCTAATATCCTCAGAGCAGATTGTAGATGACACTCCCTCGGAGCTTGCATGAACTGGCTCACCTTGCCAACAGCATAAGAGATGTCGGGTCTGGTTACCGTGAGATATATGAGCTTGCCCACCAGATGCCGGTATCTCGTAGGATCGGAGAGAAGAGGTGAGTCATCTGTCTAAGTTTTGTCTTCTCCAACAGCCATAGGACAACGTGCAGGTTTAGCACCAGTCAGTCCTGCCTCCTTTAAAAGATCAAGAGCATACTTCCATTGTGAAAGGACCATGGAGTTGGGCTTTCTAGAGATTTCAATCCCCAGAAAGTATTTCGGGGAGCCCATATCCTTTGTGACCAGATGTTGACGAAGGTTTTTCTTGGTCATCAATACCCCATCCTGGTCATCGCTAGTAAGAAGAATGTCATCAACATAAACCGTAAGAACAACAAGACCAGAGGCGGTTTTCCGAACAAACAAGGAGTGATCTGCTGAGCTTCTTGTAAAACCAATGGCCGCAACAATGCCACTGAACTTGTCAAACCAGGCACGAGGACTCTGCTTGAGGCCATAGATAGCCTTCTTTAGCCGGCATACCCGTGTCTCCCCCTGAGCAACATACCCAGGAGGTTGCTCCATGTAAACATCCTCCTGCAGATCACCATAGAGGAAGGCATTCTTAACATCTAGCTGCGAGATGGGCCAAGCCCTGTTGACAGCCACAGAGAGAAGAACCCGAATAGTGCTGAGACGAGCCACGGGAGAGAAAGTGTCAAAGTAATCAATCCCATAAGTTTGGGTAAAACCCTTGGCAACCAGGCGAGCCTTATAACGATCCACACTGCCATCCGGGAGAAACTTCACCACGAAGACCCAGCGACAGCCAACAACATCTGTGCCGAAAGGAGGAGGAATAAGGGTCCAGGTACCCCGTTCAGTGAGAGTAGCAATCTCCTCATCCATGGCAACTTTCCAATGAGGAATAGTAAGGGCCTCCTGGTAGGAAAGGGGGGTGCCAGTGGCCGAGATAGCCAGTGCAAAAGCTCTGCGAGCAGGGGTAAGACGATCATAAGAAACAACTGCAGCAAGCGGGTGTTGGGTACAGGCCCGAACCCCTTTGCGAAGAGCAATCGGGAGATCCAGGTCAGCAGGTGCCTCAGTATCCGGAGTATCCGTGGTGGAGAGAGCTGGCCCGGGAGTAGAGAGAGATGGCAGCGGAGTGGAGGGAGAAAGCGGAGTAGAGGGTGGAGAGGATGAGGATGGGGAAGACGGTGGAGTGGGTGGAGAGGGCGGAACAGCAGTGGGAGCAGAGGGAATGGATGGGTTGGTATGAGAAGTAGGATCAGGAGGAGTAGAAGAGGAAGCGGGAGAGAAGTAAGAGGCATTGGCAAAGAAGGTGACATCCGCAGAGACAAATTGCTTGCGGGTAACAGGGTCAAAGCAGCAATATCCTTTCTGAGTGGGAGAGTAGCCCAGAAAGACACATTTGGTGGCACGTGGTGAGAGTTTGTCACGGGTGGCAGCGGGAGAGTGCACAAAAGCGGTGCACCCAAAGATGTGTAGAGGAAGAGGAAAGGGATCCTTGTCTGGATAAAGAATGGAGAAGGGGGTAGCACCGTGGAGAACTGTAGAGGGAAGGCAATTGATGAGATAGCAGGAGAGCAGGACAGCATATCCCCAATAGGAGCGAGGAACATGCATTTGAGTCATCATAGTGCGAGCAACATCAAGGAGGTGACGGTTTTTGCGTTCCGCCACCCCATTTTGTTGGGAGGTGTAGACACAACTTGTTTGACGAATAACACCATGGTGAATACAAAAGGAGGAGAAGTCGTGGCTAAGATACTCCTTAGCATTGTCAGAACGAAGGAGTTTAATAGACGTATCAAACTGAGTCTTAACCATAGAATAAAAGGAGGTCCAAACAGAGAACACCTCGGAGCGATCTTTGAGAAGATATACCCACGTACATCGAGAGAAATCATCAATGAAGGTGACAAAATAGGAACTACCCCGACCGATGGTGAGGTTAGGAGCGGGACCCCATATGTCAGAGTGAACGAGGTCGAACGGACGGGAAGAGCCCCGACTTTGCGTTGGGGGGAAGGATGAGCGGTGATGTTTGCCAAGTTGACATGCATCACAGTTTAGAGGAGGATGATGAGGAGGGAGGTGCGGCAAGAGCTGGCAGAGAATTCGGGGAGGAGCATGTCCAAGGCGAAGATGCCATTGGAGAAGATCTGTAGAGGAGGAGGAGAAGGCGGATAGAGTAGAAACGTTGTCGAGGAAGTAGAGGCCACCACTCTCAGTCCCGGTAGCAATCGTCCGTTGGGAGTCCGGATCCTGAAAAGTACAAGAGCTAGGGGTGAATATGACAGAACACCGTAGTTGCTTGCATAAAGTAGTAACCGATAATAAGTTGCACGGAAACTTGGGCACATAGAGGGTATCAGCCAGGTAGAGAGATGGAGTGACTTGAACCATGCCCGTCCCATGGACCGGGGAGGGAGATCCATCAGCAACAATGACCGGGGGCAACTAAGCATGTGTGTCAAGAAGAGAGAAACATTGAGGATTGCCTGTCATATGATTGGTTGCACCAGAGTCGATGAGCCATCTTCCGCGAGTAACAACATGAGCACTACCAGAAGAGGTGACCACGGAGGCGGACAGGCTGGAGGAGGGGAAAGCCATGGAAGCAAGAGAGGAGCAAGCCGCGACGATAAGAACAAGCCGCGAGAAGAGAAAAGAGCACCAAGCCGGGCGAACAGAAACAGGTCGGGCGGCTAGGAAGGCCGCTACCAAGAAGCAAAGCAGAGGGAAAGAAGTCGCACGGCTTGAAAAAGTCGGGCGAACAGAAGAGAACAGGTCGCACGGCAAAAGATGAGGCCGGCGCGACTAGCAAGCAGGAGCGGGTAGAAGGGAACAACAAGTAGAGCGCGAACAGCAGCGGCTAGCAAGAGGTCAAAGGCACAGCGGGGAAGAGGTCGCGCGGACTGAAAAGGCCGAGCGAACAGAAGAGAGGAGAAGAGCAGGTGACTGCGACCAAGATGCGGGTGAGAAAGGAACAACCCGCACGGTCAGGCAGATCACAGCAGCAAACCGCGAGTATAGGGGCAAGCGGATATGGGGAAAGCAGAAGCGGACAGGGAGAAGAAGTCCGCAGCGGGTAGACACAAGCCGCAAAGACTAGGAAGCCGGAGAGGCAAGAAAGAGCAAGGAGCGCGGCGACAAGGAAACAGGTCGCTGCGAAATAGCAGTAGGAGAAGAGAACCAAGAAGCAAGCCGCGCGAATAGGGCAGCGGACAGAAACAAGTCGCTCGAACAGAGAGCGCACAGAATCAGGAGGAAATGACTGTGTGCTCTGATACCATGTTAAAAGTAGCGAAAAGAAAAGAACAAACGGATATACTTTTGAATAATTGAAATTTTATTATCCAAAAAAGGTATCTATTACAAAGGTATGCCCTCCTTTATATAGAATGGAGGAGAGATGAGAGAATACAAATAAGAGATGTGGGACTATAATTTACAGGACTAAGCGGACTATACAAAACAAACCGCACAAGCCGCGCGGTTAGACAGCAGGGCTAACCGCACGGCTACCACCAGAGAGGAAGAGAGACTGCCAGGGTAGACCGCCAGACCGCCCGGTCTCCAAGCCGGCTGAGACAAACCGCCAGACCGCGCGGTCTTCAACCCGCCAAGACAAACCGCCAGACCGCCCGGTCACCAACTTCAACACATGAAGAGTCCCTCTCCCACTACGAGGTGGAGAGCGGGGACTCTGCTAAGGCGTGGGATTGTGACCCTGGTGTAGTTTTCTGCTTTTACTTTGCTTAGGAGGGCCACCCACCTTCAATTAGATGCGGTGTGTGTTTCCCTCGGTTCATTGCAAACCTCCGAGTCGATTGTGTCCGTGTTCGACATATTTTTATGCATTAGTGATCCGACGTGCGAGTCTGGATTTAGGTATGCCGTGTGAAGCCTACCCGTGACGGTAAGCCCGGATTGGTGATGTTTGTGATGTGCATAACGATTATCCCTAGTTGCGCTAACGGGAATGTCCCATTGATTTTATGCAGTGTGTTTAGTTAGTGCAATGGAGAAATTTTTTTCCTAAAAAAGAAGCATGTCAAAGTTCGATAGATTCTCAGGAGTTAATTTTAACTGGCAAAAGAAGTCGCGTATAAGAGTTTAAAGTAGAAGATTTACCTTCAAATCCAGGCTTAAGACATCCTATAAATTCTTATGATGCAAATGTTCAAGAGCAATACGAAGATATTATTTGCAGAAAGATCCTTGTCAACCTCAGTTAGAAATTTTTTCCCCAAACAGAAATCGGAAAAAAAAAACTCGGCGGTTTAATAGGAATTGGTTTAATGAGTTTAAAGACTGGTTAGAATATATTAAGGAAAAAGATGCAACATTTTGTCTTTTCTGTTATATTTTTTCCCAAAGAGGTTGTGAGCCTACTTTTACTACTAGAGGATTCAGAAATTGGAGAGATAAAACAGTATTGGAAAACATGTTGGATCTCACACTATACATAATGCTTCTAAAAAACTTTGCGAGACTTTAATGAATCAAAAACATGATATTGAGATTGCTTTTGCGAGGCAAGAAGAACAGTAAAGTATAGATTATCGTGCTCATTTATCTGCTTTGATTGATTGTGTTAGATTTTTTTACGACAAGGATTGTCCTTTCGTGGTCTCGATGAGTAAAAAGACTATCAATCAAAGCAATTTTTTGGAGCTTATGAATTTCCTTATCTCGTATAACGATGAAATTAAGGCAGTTGTGGTTCAAAATGCTCATCGAAATTGCCAGCTTATATCGTCTACGATTCAAAAAGAAATAGTTTCAGCAATTGCAACGGAGACAACACAAAAAATCTTCGTGAGATTGAAGAAGATTGTTTTACAGTTTTAGTGGATGAATCCCGTGATGTTTCTACAAAAGAGCAGATGTCTGTTATGTTACTTTATGTGAAATCTAGTGGCAAGATTGTGGAGCGTCTTCTTGTTTTTGTTTATGTAGCTGATACTACTGCATTATCTTTAAAAGCTGACATTGAGTTGTTATTTATGCAATATGCTCTTAGTATATCTAAATTGCATGAGCAAGGATATGATGAAGCTAGCAATATGAAATATGAGTTCAGGGGGCTAAAAGCTTCGATTTTGAATGAAAACAAGTGTGTTTTTTTATGTTCATTGTTTTGCACAAACTACAGTTGGTGCTAGTAGCGGTTGCAGAAGGAAATTCTGATATTGCCGAGCTTTTCACACTTATTGGCACTGTTTTGAATGTTGTTGGTGTGATTCTCTTCGAGCAATGGAAGCTGATCGGGTTGCTAGAGAGCTCGGTTGCCGGGAGTTGGAAAGTGGTCAAGGGTTGAATCAACCTTTAGAGCTAAAATGTGCAGGAGACACGAGATGAGGTTCACATTATGTGACAGTTTTAAATTTTATTCGTATGTTTTCATCGATTGTTGATGTACTGGAGATTGTTGTAATTGATGCGGCAGATGAAAATCAAAGAGGTATGACAAGCGCAATGTTACAAGTTATCTTGACTTTTAAATTTACATTTGTGATTCATTTGATGAAATGTATTTTGTCAAAAACTAACGGGTTATCACGAGCTTTGTAAAAAAAGAATCAAGATATTGTCAACGTAATGCATTTTGTAAAGTTGCCAAAATTGCTACTATTACAGATGAGAAATAATGCAGTTGAGTGAGAATCTTTTATTGTTGAAGTCTCTATGTTTTGTTGTAAACATGATATAAAAGTTCCAATTATGAGTGAGAAGTCCGTTCAATCAGATAGATCAAGACGCGGCGCACGTGGAATTACAAATTTACATTTTTTTCAGGATTGAAATATATAATGCAGGTTTTGATTGGATGTTAAATGAGCTAAATGACCGTTTCGATGAAGTAAACACCGAATTCTTGTTATGTGTCGCTTGTCTTGGCCCGAAGGATCACTTGCTGCTTATGATAAATAAAAACTAATTCATTTTGCTGAATTATATCCATATGATTTTACTCCGATAGAGTTGCGTAGTTACCTGAATGACAACTTGACATATACATTTGTGACATGCGAATTGCATCACCAGATATATTTTCAGAAGTTAAGGGAATCAGTGGACTGCTTCAAAAAATAGTGTTTTAAAAAAAACAAGAGATTTACCAACTATTTTTCAGATTGTTAAAGTTGGTTTGCCTCTTACCAGTTGCAACATGTAGTGTTGAAAGAATATTTTCTGTAATGAAGATAAAAAAAATCGTATGCGAAACAGAATAAGAGATGAATGGATGATTGATTGTTTGATGGCTTACATTAAAAAAGACATTGCAGATACAATTACAACTGAAGAAATTATTTCACGTTTTCAGAGCATGTGTCAACGTAAAGTCGCTTGTTGATCTGTAAGTTTTTAATGTTCTGCTATCTTCTACTACTTTCAATAAAATATATGTTAAAATTTTTGTGCGTGTGCGGCTTTCAAATCTTAGTTCCGTCACTGATCCTACGGTTGAGTTGTTTCCGCGTAATACTGCAATATTGAAAAAATACTATCAGTATTGTCAGTATTTCGATCAAACCCGTTGGATTTACAAATATCAACGGTTTGATGCACGCCGTCACCCGGATTTTTTGTGGAAGAAACACACATAAAATTTACTCATAAAAAGGGAGAGAAGCAGACGAACTAAAAACAGGGGCGTGCAGTGAAAGTCGGCTGAGAGGTGCGTGTAGTGATTTTAAAGAAAAAAAAAACTAAAAACAGTGAGTGCTAATAGACATTTAAATAGTGAATAGGAGGATCCAAATCGCTCAACGTTGTCCTGTAAACCTTCCCTCTGTCCCTACAACCGTGGATGGCCTCCCTTCTCTCCGAAAGCTGCGTCCCTCTCGCTCCTCCACCTCCCAACCCGGCTCGAAAATTAAACCGAAATTTCAATTCCCCCGATCATCTTTCCCCCTCCGTGGCCATGGCCGGAGGTGAGACACATGGCCCCGCGCGCCCATTTTCTTCCTCCTAATCCCTCTGCTTTTCCCCTTCTTGGCCCTCTCCGTCACCGTTTCCCCATCCCCTGCCTCCTTCACTCCTCCGGACAGCTACCTCTCGACTGCGGCGCCCCTAAAAGCGTCAAGCTCGCCGACGGCCGCACATTCCGGTCAGAGCCGCAATCCTCCTCATTCTTGTCCACCGACGAAGACATTCGCCTCTCGTCCTCTTCCCCCACCACCTCCCTCTCTCCTCTCTACGAAACCGCCCGCGTCTTCTCCTCCACCTCCACCTACAGCTTCTTCATCTCCAAGCTCGGCCTCCATTGGGTCCGCCTCCACTTCTTCCCCTTCCCGTCCACCTCCTACAACCTCTCCTCTGCCGTTTTCAGCGTCAACACCGAAGACTTCGTTCTCCTGCGCGATTTCTCTGCTCCTTCCCCTGTTTCCCCTGTTCTCAAAGAATATCTAATCAACGTTGATAACGAGCATTTTTACCTCACCTTCAAGCCCAAAGATGCCTCATTTGCCTTCCTCAACGCCGTCGAGGTTGTCTCCACCCCGGACACCCTCATTCCCACTGCCGCCGACAGCATCAGCGAGCGCAACCAGTTCAGCGGACTCAACAACTACGCGCTTCAGGTCATAAGCCGCGTAAACGTCGGCGGCCCCGTGATCCCGTCGGAGAACGACACGCTGGCGAGAAACTGGCTGCCGGACTCGTTCCTGAAACCGCCAGAGCCTGTAGTTGAAGTGGCCGTCGCGCCGGGATCTGTGAAGTATCCGGAGGACGGATCCGTGACGCCGCTGATCGCGCCGAGGAGCGTGTACGCGACGGCCGACAGCATGACGAACGCCAATGTCTCCGGCCAAATGTTCAACATTACGTGGGAGATTCCGGCGGGCGGTGCCGGACACTCGTACCTCGTCCGCCTCCATTTCTGTGATATCGTCAGCAAGAGCCTCAACACTCTGTACTTCAACGTCTTCATCAATAGGATGCTGGCTATTCCAAACCTTGATCTCTCCTCCCTCACAGGTTAGCTCAATACTTGTTTAGCTTAGGCTCTGTTTGGCGCAGGTTTTTTTCCAGCCACCTGATTTTCGCTTGTTTGTTTGAGCGGCATTTTGAGAGTCGCAGTTTTAAAAACTGCTTTTTAGGGGCTTTTTGGGAAGCTGCCGAGCTCCCACGCACGTTCTCCAAGAATCCCGCCCGAAATCTCTCGTTCCCGAAACCTATCGACGCTTTGGTCGGACTTTGATTTCCTTTACTCTCCGTCTCATCAACTCCCCTCTGCGGTCGCCTCTCTTCCTCCGCCCCTTCTCCTCTCTTTCTGCCGCTAGGCTGAACTCATTCGTGAGATTTCAATCATTTCGTTGTCGGAGACCGAAGAGATTGTCAACTTGACGTGATTTCATGGCGTGTTTCCTAGACCGGAGACGAACGAGATTGTCAATTTGGCGGCGAGGGTTGAAGGATTCGACCAGCCACTCTTTTTGAGCCTGATTTTTCTACCAAACAGCCTGAAGCTCTTTCTGTAGAGTTTTTCTGAGAGCATCAACAAATTTTCCATTCGCCAAAGCTGTCTTAAATAGAGTCTTAGGTTGCATTTGGCGCGGCTTATCATAGCTTATTTGCTCCGATGAGGTTGGACAAATACGTCATTGTCATAGAATGTATGTTTGATATGACAAATGTTACTGTCATTATCAAAAAAAAAGAAACTAATTTGGGGCATACTATTTTGATATGACAATGACCTTTTTGTCCAATCTCATCGGAACAAATAATCCGACATAAGCCGTGCCAAAGTCAGCCTTCGTATATCATGCAATTTCTATGACACTCATGAACCATTTCTAACCTAAATTATTAATAGCTAAATAAATCAATAAGCATATCTAAAATAATTAAGGGGATTGTTAACCGCAGACCAAATATGGCTATTCGCAGACCAAAAAAGACACTTTTAAAAGGCGTTAAATATTCTCCTTCCTTTCTGAAGTCCTTTATTCACAAACCAACTCTAATTCCTTTACTCTTCCCAGCAACCCGCCCCCGATCATTTCCTCTGCATCTTCCCCTCTCTCCCTCTCCCAACCCTCGATCTCACGCCTGCGTCGCACGACTACTTGCCGAAGTCGCCCGACGTTGCCCGCCTGCGTCACTCCGCGTTCCGCAGCTTCCCCTCTCTCGCATCTTCCCAACCACCAGCCCGACGTTGCTCGCCTGCTCGCCGAAGTCACCCACCTGCTTGCCGACGTCGCCCGCCTGCTTGCTGACGTCGCCCGCCTGCTCGCCGACGAAGACCTCCTGCTCGCCGACATCGCCCGCCTATAATGGTGGTGCCCTCTAGGTCACCATTCGCTGCGAGCGAATTGATTTTGATTTTCACTTTTTTATGTGATGCTCCATGAAGCGGTCGGAGGTGGTGGCGGGGTGAGGATTCAGGTATGCAAAAGTTGCCCGCCTGCAAAGGTGATGCGAATTTATTTTGATTTTCACCTTTTTATGTTATAGACATTGTTTGTTGTGGGGGGGAGGAGGGGGAGGGGGAAAGCTGCAGAAAATTAAGAACAAATTATTTAGCAGTGAAATTCGTGGAGAAGTGAATTAGTTCTTGTTTGTTTGAATTAGACAAGTGAGACAAATTAAGAACAAAGTTGTGTGTTCCTTTTATAGAGTTTAAGGGGAGGAGTCTAATTATTGTTGTGGTGTTGGTGCTTCAGAATTTTTTGATGCAGGTTATATATATATATATATATATAATATATTATATATATATATATATATATATATATATATATATATATATATATATATATATAATATATATATATATATATATATATATATTGATGTAGGCTTCAATTTTGGTGGTAATGAACTATGCCCTTGTTGGTGTACTCCTTGATTTTTTTTTACTTTTAATGTTGGTCTGCGAATAACAATAATTTCTGTGAATAACAATTTTGAGTATCTTTGGATCTGCGAATAGTAATAATCTGCGAATAGCCATATTTGATCTGCGGTTAACAATCCCCATAATTAATGATGTACATTAAAATATGATTACATGCACAATTGTTAAATTTAAACAAGCAGTATTCACGTGATAAAATGAATGATTTTAAATGGAATGTGAAATTTATATATTAAGAGATGAAAAATAGATATCCAAAATTACATGTTTAGTTATGTGAATAATAACAAATATTAAAAGAGACATGTTTGGAAAGTAATCCTAAATCTCAATATTAAGTATAGATAATTAGAACATATTTTTTTTGATAATATCAACTAAATTTTGGTTGTCAATGCCCGGAAATAGATAAATGCTTCTAAGCATAGTTCTAACACCCTTGTAAAAGGATGATTTTGGAGCATGACATTATATTTATGATTATCATGCATCTTCGAAATTATTCTTATTTTCTTTCTTCTATTATGTTGTAAAATGACTTTAAAAATCTTGTAAAATTTATTAAGTTAAATAGGAGAAGATTGTTGGAAAAAAAAATATGATTTAACTTAACAAATTATTTATAAGTGATTTGACATTGTAGAATAATTACTCATTTTGTATAGAGAGGATAATTTGTTCATAGAAATCCTAGGAAGTCAGTCAAAGTGAAAATCATGAGAAAGGCATACTGAAAAGGAGAAAAAAAACAACCTAGGCAAATATGTGTTGACTTGACTCTGACTGGCTGTCGACGCATCCTCTGAAGTGAATTCAGCGTCTCTCCAAGGCAGAAGTCGACGCATACGTTGACATGTTATCGATGTAATGTTGAGTATTCAGTTAAGTCGATAGAGTCCCACTCTGAAGAAGATTTCGACGCGCCTTCTAATAGAACGCGAATTAGCGTCGACATATATCCAGAATGAAAATTTTAGAGGCATTCATTCAAATTTATTGGAAGTCAATAACTATGGAAGTTATTTGAATTATAGAGAACTGATATATAAAAAGAAATTTTTAACAAAAAATTCTGAATTATTTTATGAAAGAAATTTGAAGAGGTCGGCGTGATTACTAAAGACAATGATAAAAAGATAATTTTGTATTCCTTCTGAAGATAATTTCCTAGATGAAGCAATTCAAAATGATTCAGAGATTGATATATCAAGATTTCAAACAGAAGACAACACACACATAGAACATATACAAAGAACACAGAACATACATAATATAAGATTTAGAGAGAGACTTCTTCTTATTCCTTCTCTCCTTGCCTCTGCAATAGATGATCTGAGAGCATTCTGAAAACATTTTGAATGATAGTGGATCACAGAGCTCATAATCTTTGCACCTTCTTCTCAACAAGGATTCATCTATTGAAAAGATCCAGTCCACTAAAGTGCTAGGAATCCTCAGAAATTTGCTGAAAGACGATTCAACCTAGAAGACTATTCTCTCTTTTCTTGTACTCTCCCTTACTTTCTATCATTGGGTAAAGAGTTTTTAGAATTCATATTCAAAGGATTCAGTCTTGTTCAATATATCTTTATCAAAAGATCTAGTGTATTGGTTCTAAAATTCTCCTTATCAAAAGAATCGGTCTTCGTTATGAGAGTCCCATTAATAAAATACTCAGTCCCTAGTTCTGAATGTCTCCTTATCAAAAGACTCCAACACTATGATAGTAGATTCCTATCAAAGTCGTAGAAGAATGGACGTACCCAGATTTTGAAGAATCATTGTATTTCTTATGTCTTGTGTGTTATTTATATATTTTTATGATGATTCTGTTTTTATTTCCCGCACTTTAATTTCTATTGTGTTCACTAAACTGTGGATATGTGAATGTGGATGTGAATCTAATATATATCTGAATTTAGTTTGTAGTTTAAGTAAATATTTTTAAATCCTTATTCACTCTCTCTAAAAAAGACTCAGAGATATAACTGTTTTCCCTTTCAATTGGTATCAAAGGTAGGTTGATCAGAAAAAATTAACACCTTGATCAAAAGATTAGAACTATTATATAATTCTATTTTCAATAACGAGCCCCAATAATTTTAAAGGATTTCCATTCACATGACCTCCAATGTGTAACTTGGAAAAATTTACACTCTAGAAATCCAGAATTAAACTCTACATGAATTCTATTGATGAAGGAATTTTCAATTTTGTGCTTTCAGGTCCACCCATATCTTACATGAAGGATGCCAGTGAAAACATAACAAGAGCTAGTTTTTAAAGCCGAATTGATAGAGGCTGAAAAGAAGAAAATGGATCGATTTGCTAACCATGAACATCTTAGTGTCCATAATGCATGGTGTGATCTTCCAAATAGTTGTTGGTTGCCAGTCAGCTAAGGAAATTTGGGAGTCCCTGTCCAGAATTATCGATGGCAGCTTTTATGAAAGAATAGACAAAAACTCTCTTCTCATATCCCAGTATAAGAACTTTCAAAAGAAAACTGTGGAATTTGTAGCTAAGATGTATGTGAGATTCAATATTATAGTAAATGAGCTCGAGGGATTGGACAAGAAGATCTCACTGACATAGATCAATAATAAGCTTATCGTGTGCTTCTCAAATACATGATATTCAAGGATTTGGGCTATTAGAGAGTCCAGATGCCACTGGCAAATCACCGTTGATGCCCTGTTAGGCAAACCGAAGTCATATAAACTGCTCATAAAGAGTAGGGCTGAGATTGAAGTAAAGGATAAGGTATCTACTCCTAGGGGGAGATCCATTGCTTTAATGGTATCAGATGGAGAGCTTTCAAGTAATGATGAGGAGATGTTCAATATCCTAGTCAGATGATTCAGGAAATGGACTACAATTGGAGACTTTATAAGAAGAGACAGGAGTACTAGCAAACCAAGGTTTGATAAGACTCCTAACAAGTAGGTTATTTGCTTTGCTTATAAAAAGTCAGGACATATAGCTCCAGAGTATCTTGAATATCAAAAAGAGCAAATTCACAAGGAGCACTAAAAGCAGTCCTTCAGGAAGAAGGACAAATGGAAAGGAAGTGATTTTATTGTTGAAACCTTGAGTGACTCAGACTTTGAGTCAAGTTCTTCATCTGATAGTGAAGAAGAGACAACTGTTAAAGAAGCCAGCCTGATGACTTTGGAGGCATTCTCTGAAGATGAAGAAGATCAGGTATCATATTTTAGTGATTTTGATTTTTCTTCTAATAATAAAGATTTATGTCAAGATCACTTAGAGGCATAAGGACAAATAAAACTGCGTAGAAAAGAATTAGAAGAGCTAAAAATAAAAAACTTGATGAGAACCACTATTATGTAAACTATCAACTTAGAATTGATCTATGAAAATTGGAAAAATAAATGAATGAACTAACCTTAGAAAACAAGTCACTAAAAGAAGAACTTGCATAAACAAAAGCCTTTGAAAACTCACTGAATGATAGGAGTCAAAAATTTAAAGATATATTTGAGAATCTCTCTATGAGGTTCAAAAACCTAGGGTTGGGAGCTGAATCAACAAGCTCAGGAAAGTCCTCCAGCAAACCCGCTTGGAAGAATCTTATAAGTTGTCCATCATCAAATTAGGAAAAGATCCTAAAATATTCTCATGCCGCTTTTTGATTACACGACGTGGTTGTCAGCGCGATGCGGTAGTCTGGTCAATCCGTCTCTTCTCAATGCTACCGAGTATTCTCAATGCTACCTACTCTTCTTGACGCTACCGACTTGACGATCGTCGACATGGCTAACGCAGCTCAGTAGTCTTAGTGCCCAACGGTAGGTCACAGAGAAAATCTGCCATCCCTAGCTTGCAAGCCGGCATAGCTAGCGCATGCGGTAGGGCTAGCGCCAATCGATAGGTCGTCGATAGTGGATTTTTGGTGTCTTCATATCTATAAACTTGCACACTATACCCAACACAAGTATGATCAAATACAATTTGTGATTTGATATTGTCAAACCAAAGAAATGCAGAACACAAGTTCCAACAACTCTAAATAAGGCTTTGACAACATTAGTCATAAATCCACCTCTCATTTTATCATATTTTATTATGATTATTTCAACAAGGTTCCAACTTTACAAGGTCCACCGAACTACTTATCAGGCTCTCTGCAAGAACTTGAACTCAAATAACTCAATCACATGCTCCTGCAGAGGTCTTTACATCCTTCTTCAAGGATTTAAAGAAGGGGGAGAGACATGTCAGTCCAAGGGATTGTCCCTATGATGTTAATGCCACTAATTATGAAACTCTAGAGGCATATGATATTGTTGATGACAATATGTAGAGAATAATGCTGATGTGGACACTCCAGAGACAGATGATGTTCTCGTTGTCAATATGTCAGAGATGAATGTTGATGTGGCTAAAGTTACTAATGAGCTAATGAATGTTGAATTTGTTGATGGGCAAATCCTAGAGGCAAAAATTATTGTTGTTATTGATGACCGTATCTCAAAGTTAGAGAAACTTATTGATACTATCTATAGCATGGTTGCTCCTGACTCTCCTTATGATTTAGAGGGGGATCCAGCTATTGAGTCCATGTTACTCTTGGCTATGACTGAGCTAGAAACTGGACTAATGATTCATACATCTTTTAGGGAGTCTACTAGTTAGGAGTAGCTCATGTCAGATGGCATAGAACTTCAAAGGAGAATGCATGGACCTAGGATGTTGGATGATTCTCCAAGGCATGCATCCCGGGAACTGCTATCTCTAGTATGATCATTTACAAAGTCTTTGCCAAAATGGAATAAGTAGCTCAAATGAAACAATACACGAATGATAGATTATACAATAAGAGATATCTTAAAGTTGATCTTTTAGAAACTACATTGGAAGAGTACAAGAATCCTGAGCTAGAAAAAACACTTGAAGATATTGGAGGAAGAGAAAAGACTGAGTATGAACCTTTTGAGAGGGAATTAGGTGACAAAAAGAAAAAATTCTTTATAAAATCATGATAAGGTAGACCAAGGAGAATATTATTAATGAAAAGCTAATCCAAACACATAATACAATCTTTGATCACAAAGGTTATGCTAAGAAGCATCGTCAAGCATAATTCATTGAAACTGCTGGGCAAACTCACAAAGAAGGTCTTGGTTTCAGTCAGGATAATTATATTCCTTATGAACTTGATGGTAAAGACTTATTAACACATTTTGAGTATGTTGAAAAGATTTCCAAGAAGTTATACATTGCCTTTACTCAATTTCTCAATGTCTGAAAATAGATAAATTCTTCTTCTAAACATAGTTTTAACACTCTTGTAAAATGATAGTTTTGGAGTACGATATTTTATTGTTGATTATCCTACCTTTTTAAAATTATTCTTATTTTTTTCTTATATTATGTTGTAAAATTACTTTAAAAGTATTGTAAATTTTGTTAAGCTAGATAGAGGAGATTGTTGGGAAAAACCTATGACTTAACAAATTATTTATAAGTGATTTTACAATATAAGATAATTACTTAGGGGTGATTGTTGGGAAAAACTCTATGACTTAACAAATTATTTATAAGTGATTTTATAATATTCATTTATTACCTATATTGTATAGAGAGGGTAATTTGCCCTAGGAAGTCAGTCAAGGTCAAGAGAAAGACAAGCTAAAAAGGAGAAAATTAACCAAGGCAAATATGCATCTACTTGAAGTTGACAAATAGTCGACGTGACTCTAACTGGCTGTCGAAGAATCCTCGACACCTCTTTAAGACAGAAGTTGAGGTATACGTTGACAAGTTATCGACATAACTATGAGTATTCAGTTATTTCGACAGAGTCTCCTTCTGAAGTAAATTTTGACGCATCTTCTAACAGAACTAGAAGTAGCCTCGACATATATCTCGAATGAAATTTTTAGAGGCCTACATTCAGATTTATTGTTAGACAATAACTATGGAAGTTATTTGAATTATAGAGAGCTTATATAAGAAAATAGATTTTTGACAGAATTTCTGAATTATCTGTGGAAGAAATTTGAAGAATTTGACAGGAATACTAAAGACAAAAATAGAAAGATATTATCTTATTTCTTCTGAAGATATTTTCCTACTGAAACGGTTGATAACACAATAAAAGACCTTCTTCAAAACCATATGCCAGAGGCTGAACCTTACATTGTTGTTGAAGAAGAAACTCGTGAAGAGATTACTCCAACACATGATGTGGCTAGAATAAATCATGAGAGAATAAATCTCAAGGACCACCATCATTCTCAAGTAATAAGAAACATGACTATTGTAGTTAGAACCAGTAACCAAATATCAATTAAGGCTAGGCTACAGTATTTCATCTCCCAATATGAATCTAAGAAGTTTGAGGAAGCAGACAATGATTCTCACTGGATTGTTGGCATGCAGGAAGAGCTAACTCAATTTGAAATAAACAAGGTTTGGACTCTAGTTGACAGGCCTAGAAATTACCAGTGATTGGAACAAAATGGGTATATATAAATAATTAGATTCCAATGGAGTCATTGTTAGAAATAAAGAAAGATTGGCAGCTCAAAGATGTATGAAAGAAGAAGGAATAGAATATAACCAGACATTTGCACAAGTTGCTAGATTAATGACAATTAGAATATTCCTTATTTATGTTACCTATAAAAAAATCAAAGTATATGAGATGGATGTCAAGAGTGCATTCCTCAATTACACTCTTTAAAAAGATATTTATGTAGAACAACCTCTAGTTTTGTAAATCTGTCTTCTCCTTCTCATGTTTTTAAATTAAACAAAATATTATATGGCGTAAAGCAAGCTCCAAGAGCTTGATATATGAACTTATCCACTTCCTTTCAAGAATATTCATTTGAAAAAGAAAAGATGAAAAAAATACTATTCATAAAAACAAATAAACAACAATTACTAATGGTATAAATTTATGTGGATGACATTTTATTTGGCTCAATAGATCAAAGACTTTGCAAGAGATTTGCTGATCTAATGCAGTCTAGATTTAAAATGAGTCTCATGAGAGAGTTATCTTTTTTTCTTAGTCTCCAAGTAATATAAATTGATGAATGCATTTTCATATCTCAATCAAAATACACTAAATAACTTATCAAAAAGCTTGGGATGGAAAGTGCTTCCACCATGAAAACTCATATCGCTACCAATGTAGTGGTTGATAGAGATGAGTCAGTTCAATCAATTGACCAAAATACTTATCAAGCAATCATCGGTTCACTTCTCTATCTCACAAGCAGCAAGCCAGATATCATGTTTATCACATGTGTTAAAAGAATTCTAAGATATCTACAGGGTATATCTAAACTTAGCCTATAGTACCCAACAAAATCTAAATTTGAGTTAGTAGGCAAATTATAGATAGATTATGCTGGATGTAGGCTAGATAGGAAGAGCACGTTAGGAACTTGTCAAATCCTGGGTGGTAGACTGATTTTTTGGTTCAGTAAGAAGCAAACTTCAGTCTTTACTTTCACAACTGAAGCTGAGTATGTAGCAGTTGGAAGTTGTTGCTCACAGATATTGTGGATGCAAAGTCAATTAGTTAATTATAATTTTTTATTAAAAACTCCACAATCTTCTTTGACAGCTCTAGTGCAATATCAATTGCATCAAATTCAGTGCTGCATAATAGAATCAAAATATAGAAATTAGACATCACTTCCCCAGGGACAATGTTGAGAAATGGAAACTATCTCTTAAATATTTGTCTACTTTAAATCAAAAGACGTATATCTTCACAAAGCCTTTTGATGAAGTTAAGCACGAGCACTTAATCAATGCATTGAGAATGCTTGATGGTGCATAATAAAACATATTATAATATATATAAAATATATTTTCTAAGAAAAATGTTTGCTGGAAAAAATAATATCAGGCTTTCAATTTTAAGTATATATTCGACGGACGTCGAATATAAATCGACACAACATTGATTTTTATTCAATGCAACGCCTAGAGCAGGAAATAATAAACAGTATGAACTTACTCTTCATAATGTTGATTTTAACTGACGCATGCTTCGACAGAATGTTTGATAAGGTATACTCAAAGTTAGGTTGAATACAATTCTACGCAACCATGACTTCATCAACACATGTAGAAATATTTCCTTTGATCAGTTTTAGCGTGTTGCGTTGAATCTTCCCTAAAATACGTTGCTTTTTGCCCTAACTTTCAACGTATCATCTACTTATACCAGACTTACGTTATATTTATTACTCTTTCAAACTATTCATCATCTTCGCTCTCTTCTTTCTTATCTATGTTCTCTCTCATGTTTGTTGAGTGATTTTGCAAATACACAAGTGGATCCATTGCCGATTTAGTTAGAAGTTTTTGATACACTCAATAAGGATTTACCAACATTGGTCATAGAATTCACCTCTCATTTCATCATCTTTTCTTATGATTGTTTCAACAAGGTTTCTACTTTACAAACTCGACTGGACAACCTATCAAGCTCTCTACAAGAACTTGAACAACAAATAAATCAATCACATGTTCCTATAGAGATCTTTACATCCTTCTTCAAAGATTTAAATAAGGGGGGAGTTAGGTCAGTCCAAGGGATTGCCCCTAGGATGTTGTTTATGATAATATGTCAGAGAAGAATGATGATGTGTACACTTCAAAGATAAATGATGTTGGTGTTAATAATATGTTAGATAAGAATGCTGATGTGGCATAAGTTGTTGTTGAGCTAATGAATGTTGAAGTTGTTGATGGCCAAACTCCATAGTCAGAAACTGTTATTGCTACTGATGACTATATCCAAGAGCCAGATAAACTTATGGATATTGTCTACACTATGGTTGCTCCTAGCTCTCCTTATGATTCAGATGGGGAACCAACTATTGAATCTAAGCTACTCTTAGTTGTTCATGAGCCAAAAATTGGACTAATGATTCCTACATCTCTGGGGGAGTCTATAGTCAGGGGTAGCTCATGTTAGATGACATAGAACTTCAAAGGAGAATGCAAGAACCCAGGATGTTAGATGATTCTCCAAGGCATGTGTCCCCAGAACTGCTATCTATAGTAAGATCATTTATGAATTAAGCCTTTGCCAAAATAGAAGAAGTATGCAACAACTCAAAAGAAATAATGCATAAGGATAGATTGTATAATAAGAGATAGCCTAAATTTGATCTTCCAGAAACTACAATGGACATGTATAGAGATCCCGAGCTATAAAAAGCTCTTGGAGAAATTGGAGAAAGAGAAAAACTGAGTATGAAGCTTCCGATAGGAAATTAACAAACAAAAAGAACATTTTTCTTTATAAACTGATGAAAAGTATACAAATGAGGATACTATTAATGAAAAGCTAATCCAAATACATGATACAATCTTTAACCACAAATGTTATGCCAAGAAACATCCTCAAGCACAATTCATTGAAACTGTTGGGCAAACTCACAAAGAAGGTCTTGGTTTCAGTCGGGATAATTATATTCCTTATGAACTTGATGGTAAAAGACTCATTAGCACATTTTGAGTATGTTGAAAAATTTTTCATGAAGTTATACATTTCCTTTAATTTCTCAATGCCAGGAAATAGATAAATGCTTCTAAACATAGTTCTAACACTCTTATAAAAGGATGGTTTTGGAGCATGACATTTTATTAAAGATTATCATGACTCTTTAAAATTATTCTTGTTTTCATTCTTCTATTATGCTGTAAAATAACTTTAAAAGTCTTGTAAAATTTGTTAGGCTAAATATGAGAGATTGTTAGGGAAAATCCTATGAATTAACAAATTATTTATAAGTGATTTTACAGCATAGGATAATTACCTATGTTGTATAGAGAGAGTAATTTGGTCATGAAAGCCATAGGAAGTCATTCAAGTCATGGTCATGAGAAATTCAAGCTGAAAAGGAGAAGAAAATCAACTAGGGCAAATATGCATCAACTTGAATTTAGCGGGTAGTCGACGCGACTCTAACTGGCTATCGACGCATCCTCTATAGTGAAGTCAGCGTCTCTTTAAGGCAGAAGTCGACACATGCGTTGACAAGTTATCGACTAATATCGAGTATTCCATTTTGTCGATAGAGTCTCATTGTAAAGCAGATTTCAACGCACCTTCTAATAGAACTTGAAGTAGTGTTGACATATATTTCGAATGGAAATTTCAAAGTCCTCATTCCGATTTATTATAAGACAATAACTATGAAAATTATTTGAAATATAATGAGATGATATAAGGAAAGTGACATTTGACAAAATTTCTGAATTATCTATGGAATAAATTTGAAGAGGTTGATAAAATTTCTTATTTGAATTATTGATGGCCAAATGTTGAAGAGTTTTTAGAATCTCTTTTCAAATAATTTAGTCTGGTTCAAGATCTCATTATCAAAAGATCTAGTGTATTGGTTCTAAGAGTCTCCTTACCAAAAGACTCAATCTTGGTTCAGAGAGTCTCTTTAATAAAGGACTCAGTCCCTGATTATGAGAGTCTCCTCATTAAAAGATTCAAGCACTGTGATAGTGGATTCCTTCTAAGGTGTTAGAAGAGTGGATGTACCGAGATTTTGGAGAACAACTATATTTATTATATCTTATGTGTTGTTTATTTTCTGTGTTGATTCTATTTTTATTTACTGCACTTTAATTTCAGTTGTGCTTAATTAAATGTGGTTGAGTGATTATGGATGTGAATTTGAGAAATATCTGAATTTATTGTATAGTTTAAGTAAATATTTTTATGTCTCTATACACGGCTCTAGAGAAGATTCAGAGGTATAACTATTCCCCCTTTTAATAATTGATATGGTTTTATGTCATGAGCTTTGCGACATTGAGAGGAGAGTAATAGGAAGGTAGACTTATCTCTGATAAATTATTGTTGAATAGAGAATTAACTAGATAAATATTTTGCATTAATTCCATTAAGTGTGAAGAGTGCAAGTTACATGGAGAGGATATAGTTACATCATAATAAATTTTCATCATATACAAAAGATATTTTGTTGTCATTATAGATATATGAATGGGTGTGCTTTTTGGTGAACATTTGAGATGACAATCCTTGTGCTCATGATGGATATTAAAGATTGTAATCCTCTTACTTCAATTATAATTGGTAATTAGTTATTGACATAGTTAATAGATAGGATGCTTAACATAAACATAACTTATTAGACAACAATATATTGTGTCAAGTTATAAATATGTGTTGATGAATAGGACAAATACCTAAGCCACCATTCAGCAATAAATGGGACACAGTTATGTTGGATAGAATATGGAAGGAGACAAAAGCAATATTATCTTGCATCATGTAAAACAAATTTATACTAATATTTCAGTATCGATCAAGCAGGAAACCGCTTGATGGGCTTATATAAAGGCCCACCTGTGTAATACAATAGATATGTAATATCCAGTGAATCAGTAAAACAAAAACATTTAAGTAAGTTTTGCTTGATTTCTTATAAATCTTCTCAGTGTATTCCCCTTCTAACCATCACTGGTATCAGAGTACGGATCCTGCACAAGACATCATAAGAGATTATGGCAACTTCCTCACTCTCTTCTCTCTCTCAAACCTCAATTTCCATATTCAATGGGGAGAAATATGATTGTTTAAGTATACATATGTGAGCCATGTTTCTTTCACAGGGCCTTTGGAATATTTTCTCAAATGGACTTTCTGTGCCTAGCACATGCAAGACACCTGAAATTACAAAATAACCTAAAATATCTAGATTAAGAAAAACAAAAATATGCACACACTATATGTATAATATTTCAATGTGTATTCGGAGCCATCTTTCCTCATATTATGGGGTCTGAAATAGCTAAAGTGGCATGAGATACATTGCGCGAAGATTTTAAAGGAGATGAGAAAGTTGTGGCACTAAAACTTCAAAATGGTTGGCATGCTTTTGAGAATTTAGCAATGAAACTAGGTGAAGGGGTGGAGGATTTATTTTCAAAAACACTCCATATCATGAACCAAATTCAAAACTATGGAGATATGATTGAAGATAGTAAAATTGTCCCAAAGGTACTACAAAGTTCACCTCCAAGCTTCTATCAAGTGGTTACAGCTATAAAAGAGTCCAAAAACTTAGACTCTCACGTTAGTTGCATTCATGGGGTCATTAAATAAGCATGAAGAATGTCTAACACATCTGAATCCTCCCTTAGACGAAGCATTTCAGGCCAAGCTACAATTAAGTAAACTAAACTATGGTGATAAAAGAAGAGTGAATACAAAAAGCTCCCTTTCAGCAGTATCAAGGTATGAAATAGAAGACTCCAAAGGTAAAACATCAGTAACGAGCCAAACAAGTAAAGCCCTTATAGAAGAGTTTTGCCTTATTTGTAAGAAAACAAACCACAAACTAAGGATTTTTTCTTCTACTTCAAACAATAGTGTATCCCAAGTCATTGTACTCAGAATTGTTGGCACCAATTTATAGAAGAGGCAAAAGTATTTGAAGTGGAAAATCCAAACATAGAGGAGATGTTTTACACACTCATTGTTGAGCAATCAATAAAAGGAAACAACAGGTTTCTTGATAGCAGTTGTACATCGCATATGATGCATGACAAAGCTCAATTTACTCACATAGATGAATAAGCTAAAGCTCAAGTTTTGTTAGGAAATGGTGCCATAGCGGATATAGAAGATAAAGGAATCATTATGTTTCAAATACAATTGTGTGAAACTAAATTTATCTCAGATGTATGTTATGTACCCACCTTGAAACAAAATTCATTGAGTGTAGGGCAGTTAGTCAACAGTGACTATACCCTTACCTTCGATAAATTTGGTGTCTATATACAACAAGGAGCTATAGGTGCAGTATTAGCCTCAACAAAGCTTACCGTCAATCGGTTGTTCATGCTTCATGTGACTGATGTGGATCATTATGCCCTAAATTATGAAAGCCTTTCCCATATTATGCTTTGGCATCATCGACTAGGCCAATTATATTGCAATCTATCAAAGTAATGAAAGGGAAATCTCGTGTATATGGTTTATCCGTATTTACAAAACATTCAACTGAATTCCGTGAAGACTACATATACAACAAAGCAAAACACTTATCATTCCCAACTTATACCTCTGTGAAGTCTCAAATGGCCTTACAATTAATTCATGGGGATTTATGGAGACCAGCCTCAATGCCTTTGTATGGAGTCAAAAGGTATTATTTCCATTTAGTGGGTGATTATTCACAGTATATGTGGCTTTATCAACTAACAATAAGAGTAGAGCTCATAAAAGTTTTTCGATATTTAAGAAGTAGAAGTCCAATTTGGGCTAACTATTAAAACATTGAGGACTAATAGAGGGGGTGAGTTTACCTCACACCAATTCTCTACATTTTGTCAACAAGCTGGAATAAAACATGAATTAACAGCACTCAGATCTCCTCAATAGAATAGCATAGTTGATAGGAGAAATTGAACCATTATAAAAATGGATCTCTCCTTGCATTTAGCTAAACATCTGCCAAAACCCTTTTGTACTGAAGCCACACAAACAACTGTATACATTTTAAATCAGGTACCAACAAAAGCGATCAACAACAGTACATCATACCAACAGCTGAATCATAGAGATCCATTTGTACAACATTTGAAAACATTTGGTTGTCTTGCTTATTCCCTTAATGCATCAGAAGGGAGAGACAAATTAAAATAAACCCGTGAGAATTACATTTTTGTGGGGTATATTGAACAATATAGGGCATATAGATTGTTCAATCCCCTAACTAAGAAGATAATTGTATCTCAGAATGTTGTGTTTAATGAGCATGTTAAATGAGTGTGGCAATCAGAAGATCAACATGCTCATCAACCTAAATTGACAGTTGAGCATGTGACATACCCCCTCCAGATCAATTCAGAGGAACACAAAGAAGATAACTCTCAGGTACAGCTGCTTATAGAGCCTTGTTCTTCCTCATTAACACCTAAAACATGAAGTCTTCAAGATATCTATTAAGAGACAAAAATGTCCTTTATATGTACATCTCTTGTTCTTATGAAAACGCTTACACAAGTCCAATATGGTAATCAGTTATTCAAGAAGAGTGGCAAAAACAGAAAAATGTTCCATGGATATTAGTGGAGCTTCCCCCGAATAAAACTCAAATTGGGTTGAAGTTGCTATTTAAGATGAAATATACAGAAAAGGGAACGATATCTAAACATAATGCACAATTAATTGTCAGATATTCACAAAGACCCAGTATAGATTATAATGAAACATTTGCACCGGTTGTTCAAATAGATTCCATTCGACTCCTCTTAACTCATGTTGCTCAATACAATTTGCCAGTATATCTCTTAGATGTCAAAAAAACATTTTTAAATGGCAAATTGAAAGAATAAATTTATGTGGAGCAACCCAAAGGTTTTTTTCAACAAGTCCAGAGGGTAATAAAGAATACTTACTGCAGAAAGCATTGTGTAGGCTGAAGCAAGCCCTTAGGTCATGGAATGCAACCATAGACTAATATTTCATTCACATGGCTTTCATCATTGTGCCAATGAGTCATCACCATATTTAAAATGTAATAGAGCTAAATAGCTTATTATTTATGCTATATGCTGACAATATTTTCGTTACCAAAAAACTCCCCATCCATGATACATGATTTCAGGTGAATAATGCAAATATACATGAAATGACTGACTTAGGTCTGATGAAATACTTTCTTGGAATTCAAGTGACTTAGTCACATACGGTATCTTCCTAACTTAATAAAAGTTCGCAACAGAGCTACTGAAAAAAAAACCCAATTTGATCGATGTAATGAAACCTTAACACCAATGAAAATTAATGATGTATTGAGAATATATAATCAAGATGAACCAGTCAATGCCACAAACTATAGATCAATTATAGGCTCTTTAAAGTATCTTACCAACACTTGACCAGATATAGCTCACATAGTAAATCTGGTTGCCCGCTTCATAAAAAAGCCCATGAAATGCCATCTCTTTTTGGTACATCACATCTATTGTTATCTTAGAGGCACAACTTACTATGGGCTTATTTACAAGCTTGATTAATTTCTATACCTTTATGGATATGTAGATTCAGATTGGGGATCCACTGTAGATGACAGAAAGAGCGTCACATGTTTGTTATTTTTATTAGAATCCATTATCATTGCTTGGGGAGTACACAGACAACCAACTGTAACATTATTGGTGACTGAAGCTAAGTTTATGGCACTCAATACAACCGCATGTGAATGCATTTGGCTCAAAAGAATTGTGAATAACTTTATAAGGGCTAGAGCTGTCATGGTTCTGGTTCAGTTATGGTTTTACTAAAACTGTAAATCGAACTGCTAAGCTTAGAACCAAAATATTATTTGGTTTGACCGATTTTGGTTCTGGTACCGATTCCAACATAATTTTTAGAATTTTCATGTCAACTGTTCGGTTATGGTTCAACAAGAACCAAAATCAAACTGGTCATTAACGGTTCGTTCCGGTTCTATGCGGTTCGGTCTGGTTCTAATTGGTTTCAACAAGAACCAAAACCAAATTTGGCGGAATGAATAGGGGAGGTCAAAAATAAAAAATCGAATGGGAAATATAAACCTGTTCGGTTATTTAGCAATAGGGACTTCGAAGTTTGGGGCCGGTGGCAGGGGAAAACAAACCTATGAATATTTTGTATGATAATACCCTTGCTATCTTTCTCACTAACAACACCATAACAAAGAAGAAAAGCAAGCATATAGATCTCCTACTACACTTCATATGTGATCTAGCCAAGGTTGTAGATGTCGGATGTCGGGTTCATGTCGGTTTGGGTTTGAAATATCGTATGTCGGATTGCGGGGGATATATCAGAGATATTTTACAATATCGAATTTTAATATTTAAATAAAGATTACCGTATTTATAAACATATTTTTTGCAAATAAGTAAAAATGTACAAACAAATAACTATAACAATGTATAGACAAATAAGTATTTATAACATTTTCTTTGACATAATTTTGAAAGATAAAGGAGAAGCTCATGTAATTATGTAAAGTTGGAGGAGAGTTTTTCTTAACATAGGAGAAATAAAAATCAGTACAGATTTACACAACGAAAGCTATAAACTTAACTATTGCAAAAAGAAACCTAACTATAGCATAAGTACGAATCTTACAGTAACACAAGTTTAATAAAACTTTTAGATTTTATGACTTGATCAATATAATAACTACAAATAAACTTTCAATTGTCGCAGAAACAAAAAGAAAGAAGAAGAAAGAAGAAGGGGGCTTATAGTGGAGTGAAGTAGCAGAAACCCTAAATCCCGGCATCGACTCCTCGTGTCCTCGCCTGCGATGCCAATTCGTAGAAAGCCCGGCATCGTCGTCTACTCCTCGCCTGAAATGCCGATCTATTGCCTCGTCACCGGAGAAAGAGCTGTTGAGTGTCGACCACTCCGCCAAAGCGACTCTCCCATAAAATTTAGGGTAGAGCGAGAAATGCCGAATGCGTGAAACGGACTCGTGAAGTAGAAAAATATGGGTCGCGTGAACTTTGTTTTTTTATATATTAAATATAATAACCGAAATATCGGGTTAGAGATATATCGATATATCTGGATATATCGTCGTTTTTTTACAAAACGATATTTTTGTCAAACAAATCGGTTTCGTTGCGGTTTGCACCCAAAACCTTTATGTCAGCCGACATGTCGGGCATGTCGGCCTATATCTACAACACTGGATCTAGCTGATGTTGGGAAAATTATATCTCACGACACTTGCACAATTCGGGCTCACAGAAGACAAATATGCACAACAACACAAAAAATAACCAAGCAGAGTACACAAAAATTTACATGGAAACTCTCTCTAAATAAATAAGGGAAAAACCACTAGGCGGGGCACACGAACAATCCACTATCAAAACAATAAGGATTATAACAAGAACTCTAAGTTTGCCCAACCTAGATCCCCCAGATTCGCAGATTGAATCCTTTCATAAACACTACGGTAAAAAATACTTCTCTTCAAAAGGATATAAAGAAAAACTCAAATCTCTCCTCAAGCACCAAAGAGAAAAAAAGACAAGACTGAGCAAAAGCTCCTTACATTGAAGACGGAGATCACCAGACTAAGACCAGACTAAGAAACTCCTTTTTCTTCCTCCTGAAGAACTCCTCTGGCAATGATGGTGGCAAGGGCAATGCCTTCTGCTTGTTCTTCTTGAATGACGGCTCAAACTAAAAATTAATACTTGCTTGAAGGGTCGCAGCCTATTTAGGGCAAAGGAGTGAACACATCTTAGCCCTTAGATCAGCCCCAAAACCGATCTGACGACTGAAATCGCAAGCTTTACGAAATAGGTTCTGCCAACCTCCTGGGGTTAGCCATCAAGCCGAATTTGACCATCAGGTCGAATGTGCCCCCATCAAGCCAAATTCCTTCAGCACTTTATCTTGTCCACTAAATGATGAAATGGATCCCCGAGGATTCGGATCCCTGCTTTTTGGGCCAATAAAAAGGCCCACCTAAGTATTGCAATAGATATGTAATATCCAATGAATCAGTAAAATAAATGCGTTAAGTTCTGTGTACTTTCATGTAAATCTCCTCAGTGTATTCCCCCTGCTAACCATCAGTATGATGGTAATCCAAAGAGGTGTCATTTGGAGAAATAATACTTCGATAAAATTAGGCGATTGTTAACCGCAACCCGTAATTGCCTAGTCACACCCCAAAATCTCTCAATTTTTCGCGTTTTTTTGAAATACGCGTTGTACATGCAATTTTAGGAAACGTGCTCAACACGAATGTTGTAGATATCGATGAGATCTACAACTTTCGTGTTGAGCACTTTTCCTGAAATTGCATGTACAAGGCGTATTTCAAAAAGGCGTAAAACCTGGGCATATTTCCAAAGTACCCATTGTACATGCATTTTTAGGAAAAGTGATCAGCACAAAAGTTGTAGATCCCGTCGAGATCTACAACTTTTGTGTTGAACACTTTTCCTGATATTGCATCTAAAAAGCGTATTTCAAAAAGCCGTAAAAAATTGAAAGATTTTAAAGTGCGACTAGCAAAATAGCAGATTGCGGTTAACAATCACCTAAAATTAATATCCAACTATTATATTCCAAACAATTCTCATACTAAATTGGAATCCAACTAGTATGCTCCGAAGTTTATAATTAGCCGCACTTACAGGAGGGAAACTGGCCATGGCTTACTACAAGGACTTCATCGTCGACGGAGATACACTTGTCTCCGGCAACATATCTCTTCAGATCAGCCCACCGGTGCTGAACGACCCTGGGCAGCCCAACGCCATACTCAACGGCATCGAGGTCATGAAGCTGAGCAACAATGCCGGAAGCCTTGACGGCCCGTACTCCGTCGATGGCTCGTACCACGGAGACGAGGCCTCTGGGTTGGGGAAGAAGAAGGTGGCGGTGGCGGCTGTATTCGGGCTGGTGATGTGCGTCGCTGCGTTGGCAGTGTTGGCGGTGATGTTCATGCGGTGGCGGCGGCAGCCGGATGATTGGAGGAAACGGCATAACTTCTCCTCGTGGCTTCTTCTTCGGCATGTTGGCCATTGCGGCCGACCGGGGTTCATGGCCAAGTGGAGCTGGAGCTACTGGAAGGGGAGCTCGCCGTCGACGAAGAAAGGGCAGACCGGGTTCGGGTCACAAAAGAGCAAGAGCGGGTACAGTACTTACCTCGCCTCGACCGGGCTCGGCGTCGGACGGTAAATTGTTTAAAGTTTAAACTTTGGAAGTAAAAAAAAATCTTTGGTTTTTTTTCTGCGAAAATTGATAAGCTTTGAAATTAATTGAAATGTCAAAGTATTTTTTTATAAAACCTTAAATAGGGCTGCTGATATCGACACGAGTTCAAATGATGTTGGCTCGGATTGAAATCAAAATTTCAACTCGACACAACTTGAAATGGACTCGAAATCGAAATAATGATTTGATTTTGAGTCGGCTCGTATTCGAATTGAGCTGTCTCGAAATAGAACAGTTTTTCTCTTTGTTCTTGGTTGACTCAAAATTAAATTAGGCAACATATGAATTTAACAAATGAAACACTTAAACTTTTATTTTTTTATTTATATTTAAATTTTATTATTTTTATTTTAAAATAACAATGTATTAATAAATACATAATATTTTTACTTAATTCGAGCTGATTCGAATCATATTTCGAGCGATTCAGTGCAGCACGATAAATCGGCTCAAAATCAGATAAGAGTCAAATTGAATCAACTCAAATTGAGTCGAATCAATTGTTATCACCAGAGGAGAGCAGCGAAAACAAAAATCCAAGCGATGTCCACCCGAATTTCACCAATAGTAGTAGCAAGCAAGCTCAGTAGAAAAAGCAAAATTAAAACAGCAGGTAGAGATCACAATCACGCGCGCAAACACAAAAAAGATTACGTGGTTCCCCTTAATGCTGGGTACGTCCACGGCCAGGCAGAGCGATTGTACTATCAACAAAGTCAACGGAGTACAAACGGTGTCGGCTATACCCGAAACACCAAACTAGTGGAGAAGAAGACCTCATAATTAACAAAGATTTCACGAACCTATTTTCTCACTTGAAAACACAAGGCAAAGCATGGAAGTAGTAAACGCTTACCAGATCCTCTCGTCAGCCAAGAAAACTGAAGCAGTATCTACCAATAGGGGTGACGACCTCTTATGGTAAAGCTCCCGGCAAAGCCTCTTCCAAAATCTCCCAATCGTTGTCCCCTTTTCTCTGCGTCGACAAGCAGCGACAGCCCAAAAAAAATCCATGAAAACTTCCGTCGAACAGCAGAACCCGCCCTAATTGTAACTCCTCGGATCGTGAATCTAGAGAACCACAATTGCCCTCTTTAAGACCTAATCAGCCCCTCCATCAAAGTCATCCATTTTGGAATCATAGAAATTGACAGTCAAGATAATTCGAGGCACACAAAATAATAAATGTCCACGTTGACTCGAGTTTACATAAATCCTCTGAACAAAAAACTTTCACCTACACGATAATGCAATCATAATAAAAAACATGTCACAACAAATCTCTGCCCGACAAGTGCCCAATGGCACCCAACTACGAACACTGATCAAGTTCAAGCAATGCTTGAACTTGGCTATAGAAATCGGTTTCGTCAACATGTCTGTTGGATTGTCGGCTGTCCCAATCTTCTACACATCAATCTGCTTCTCTGAGACAACCTCTCGAATGAAGTGATATCTGACGTTTATGTGTTTCGTCCTCTCATGGTACATGAGAGGACGAGTCAAATGGATAGCAATCTATGTATCACAGTGTACATAAATAACTCCCTGCGCAATCCCCAACTCACATAGTAAACCCCGCATTCACAGTGCCTCCTTAAGAGCTTCAGAATGTCCATATACTCCGCCTTAGTAGTAGATAATGCAACTGTAGCCTATAAAGTTCCTTCTAGCTCACTACACTGCCATCTAGGGTTAAAACATATCCAATCAGTGATCTCCTCCGATCCAAATCACCCGTGAAAACAGAATCCACATAACTGACTACCTGATCTCATGAACTGGTGCATTCAAACGATAATCCAATGTCAACGGTCTCTGCCAAATATCGTAGAATCCACTTCACGGCCTCCCAGTGTGCTTTCCCCGGATGAGCCATAAACCTGCTCACTACACTGATGGTCTGTGCAATGTCAGGACAAGTACAGACCATAACGTACATAAGGCTCCCTACTGCACTAGTGTATGGAACACGAGCCATGTACCACTTCTCGTCATCTGAATGTGGTGTTGATGCTGTCGAGAGTCTAAAATGAGCTACTAACGATGTGTTAATGGGCTTTGAGCCCTGCATGGAAAATCTCTGTAGAACCTTCGGTATATAAGACCTCCGCCCCAGAAATAATCTCCATTTTGACACAACTTGAAATGGACTCGAAATCGAAATAATGATTTGATTTTGAGTCAGCTCGTATTCGAATTGAGCTGTCTCGAAATAGAACAGTTTTTCTCTTTGTTCTTGATTGACTCAAAATTAAATTAGGCAACATATGAATTTAACAAATGAAACACTTAAGCTTTTATTTTTTTTATTTATGTTTAAATTTTATTATTTTTATTTTAAAATAACAATGTATTAATAAATACATAATATTTTTACTTAATTCGAGCTGATTCGAATCATATTTCGAGCGATTCAGGGCAGCCCGATAAATCGGCTCAAAATCAGATAAGAGTCAAATTGAATCAACTCAAATTGAGTCGAATCAATTGTTATCACCAGAGGAGAGCAGCGAAAACAAAAATCCAAGCGATGTCCACCCGAATTTCACCAATAGTAGTAGCAAGCAAGCTCAGTAGAAAAAGCAAAATTAAAACAACAGGCAGAGATCACAATCACGCGCGCAAACACAAAAAAGATTATGTGGTTCCCCTTAATGTTGGGTACGTCCACGGCCAGGCAGAGCGATTGTACTATCAACAAAGTCAAAGGAATACAAACGGTGTCGGCTATACCCGAAACACCAAACTAGTGGAGAAGAAGACCTCATAATTAACAGAGATTTCACGAACCTATTTTCTCACTTGAAAACACACGACAAAGCATGGAAGTAGTAAACGCTTACCAGATCCTCTCGTCGGCCAAGAAAACTGAAGCAATATCTACCAATAGGGGTGCCGACCTCTTATGGTAAAGCTCCCGACGAAGCCTCTTCCAAAATCTCCCAATCGTTGTCCCCTTTTCTCTGCGTCGACAAGCAGCGACAGCCCAAAAATATCCACGAAAACTTCCGTCGAACAGCAGAACCCGCCCTAATTGTAACTCCTCGGATCGTGAATCTAGAGAACCACAATTGCCCTCTTTAAGACCTAATCAGCCCCTCCATCAAAGTCATCCATTTTGGAATCATAGAAATTGACAGTCAAGATAATTCGAGGCACACAAAATAATAAATGTCCACCTTGACTCGAGTTTACATAAATCCTCTGAACAAAGAACTTTCACCTACACGATAATGCAATCATAATAAAAAACATGTCACAACAAATCTCTGCCCGACAAGTGCCCAATGGCACCCAACTACGAACAATGATCAAGTTCAAGCAATGTTTGAACTTGGCTATAGAAATCGGTTTCGTCAACATGTCTGCTGGATTGTCGGCTGTCCCAATCTTCTGCACATCAATCTGCTTCTCTGAGACAACCTCTCGAATGAAGTGATATCTGACGTTTATGTGTTTCGTCCTCTCATGGTACATGAGAGGACGAGTCAAATGGATAGCAATCTAAGTATCACAGTGTACATAAATAACTCCCTGCGCAATCCCCAACTCACATAGTAAACCCCTCATTCACAGTGCCTCCTTAAGAGCTTCAGAATGTCCATATACTCCGCCTTGGTAGTAGATAATGCAACTGTAGCCTATAAAGTTTCCTTCTAGCTCACTACACTGCCATCTAGGGTGAAAACATATCCAATCAGTGATCTCCTCCGATCCAAATCACCCGTGAAATCAGAATCCACATAACTGACTACCTGATCTCATGAACTGGTGCATTCAAACGATAATCCAATGTCAACGGTCCCTGCCAAATATCGTAGAATCCACTTCACGGCCTCCTAGTGTGCTTTCCCCGGATGAGCCATAAACCTGCTCACTACACTGATGGTCTGTGCAATGTCAGGACAAGTACAGACCATAACGTACATAAGGCTCCCTACTGCACTAGTGTATGGAACACGAGCCATGTACCACTTCTCGTCATCTGAATGTGGTGTTGATGCTGTCGAGAGTCTAAAATGAGCTACTAACGATGTGTTAATGGGCTTTGAGCCCTGCATGGAAAACCTCTCTAGAACCTTCAGTATATAAGACCTCCGCCCCAGAAATAATCTCCAAGCTGCTCTATCCCTAGATATCTCTATCCCCAATATTCATTGTGCTGCTCCCAAATCCTTCATTTCAAACTCACCACTCAACTATTCCTTCAACCTGCTGACCTCTGATATGCTCTTGACAACAATCAACATATAGTCAACATATAGTAACAAATAAACAAAAGAACCATCAGGTAGCCTCTTATTGTGGACACAACTATCGTACACGCTCCTGCTATATGATTGACCGATCATGAATGTGTCAAACTGTCTATATCACTGCCTTAGATACTGTTTAAGTCAGTATAATGACTTCTTTAACAAGCAAACCTAATCTTCAAAACCAGCAACAACAAAGCCCTCAGGCTGCCTCATATAATTCTGCTCCTCACGCTCTCTGTGTAAGAATGTTGTCTTCACGTCTAGTTGCTCCAACTCCAAATCTTCTAAAGCAATTAAGGCCAAAAGGGTACGAATAGAGTTGTGTTTTACAACTGGGGAGAATAGCTCGTTATAATCAACACCTTCCTTCTAACTAAAACCCTTGGAAACTAACCAAACTTTGTAGCAAGCTTCTTCAACACCTGGTATTCCTGGTTTTTGCTTATATATCCACTTGCACCCAACAGTTCTACTGGTCTTCACCAGCTTTACCAACTTCGAAGTATGGTTTTTATGAAGAGACTTCATCTCCTCATGCATAGCAAACAACCACTGTGCAGCCTCTGGCCCTGAAATAGCTTCAGCATATGTCGAAGGCTCCTTAAACTCCACTATCTCTGCCACTGAGAGTGCATAGGCCACCATCTCAGAATAGTCAACATATCTTCCAGGAGGATGAATCTCCCTCCTAGACTTATCTCTCGCTATGATGTGTGGTGGTTCAATTGGTACATCATCCAAGTGTGTGGTTTCTCTCTGCAGCTCAATTGGTGATGAGGAGTGGTTTGAAAACTCCTTATCAAGGAGGTCTCGGGTTCGATCCCCGGCCTCAACAACCCGTATGTGTATGGAGAGGGGTTGGGGTACATGTTCTGTAGACCTGGTTAGGCTAAACCCTTTCGAGCGTGGCGCTGGGGGTGCCGGCGGCCGTCCTTTCGAGCGTGGTGCTGGGGAGGCCGTTACAAAAAAGTGCATTTTTTGTAACGGCCTCCCCAACCCACGGCTCTAAAGGACGGCCGCCGGCACCCCCAACATCACGCTCGAAAGGGTTCAGCCTAACCAGGTCTGCAGACCATGCACCCCAACCACTCTCCATCCACAGGAGGGTTTTTGAGGCCAGGGATCGAACCCGAGACCTCCTTGATAAGGAGTTTTCAAACCACTCCTCATCAGTAACTCAGTTGGTGATGAGGAGTGGTTTGAAAACTCCTTATCAAGGAGGTCTCGGGTTCGATCCCCGACCTCAATAACTTGAGTTGGTGATGGGGAGTGTTTTGAAAACTCCTTATCAAGGAGGTCTCGGGTTCGATCCCCGACCTCAACAACCCTCCTGTGGATGGAGAGGGGTTGGGGTGCATGGTCTACAGACCTGGTTAGGCTGAACCCTTTCGAGCGTGGTGCTGGGGGTGTCGGCGGCCGTCCCTTCAAGCGTGGGCTGGGGAGGCCGTTACTGCTACTCTCTAACTATCCTCTCTGAGGTGGAGGACCCATCAGACAACTCCACCTTCTCCTAAGCACCTTGATCCCCGACCTGCATCCCCAGATCGCTTAGACCCCTTGAGCATAGAACTCTCATCAAATATGACATCTCTGCTGATCACCAACCTGTAACTCTCTGGGCACCATAATATATATCCATTTGTCCCTACTGCATAGCCCATGAATATGCACTTGTTCGCTCTGAGTGCTAATTTTCCCTCAAGCACATGCATGTTGACAGGACAACCAAATATGTGTAGCCCACTATAATCAACTCTATGACCTGTCTGCATCTCATATGGGTTCTTGCAATCAATGGCTGTAGAAGGTGATCTGTTCACCAAATAACATGTGGTGGAAATGGCCTCAGCCCAAAACCTCTTGTCTAAACCATCATTTGACAACAAGCATCTCACCTTCTCCATAAGAGTTTAATTCATTCTCTCTGATACACTATTCTGTTGAGGGGTTCTAACTACTAGATGATGTCTAACAATACCATCATCTCTGCAGAACTCCTCAAACTCAGTCTCACAAAACTTCATCCTGTTATCTGTCCTCAACCTCTTGATCTTCTTTCCAGTTTGCTTTTCAATCAGAAATTTGAATTTCTTGAAGACATCAAAAGCATTAGACTTTTTCTTCAAGATATATAACAAAACAAATCTGGAAAAATCATCAATCAGCGTCAAGAAATACTGAGCACCTCATAACAAGATAAACTCTGTGGGCAAAGATCAGCATGAAAGTAATCCAATGTCCCCTTGGTGCGATGGCACGCCTCACTGAATTTGACCCTCCACTGCTTGTCGTAGACACGATGCTCACAAACGTCCAATGACCCAATTTGATGAGTACCAAGCAAACCCTGTTTGCTCAAAACGGCCATCCCTCCCTCACTCATATATCTAAGTCGCATTTTCCAGAGCTAAGCCAAATCACCATCTGCCACCATGGATGAAGCCATTGTAGTTGTTTAACCTATCGCTATACTGCCCGACAAAGCATACAAGTTCCCTCGTTTTGGCCCTTCATCAGAACCATGGTACCCTTAGAAACCCTAAGAACTCCACCTATAGTAGAAAATATGTAACCCAGAGAATAAGAGTGCAAAGAGACACCAAATTCTTCTTCAAATCTGGTACATGCCTAACATCAGATAAGGTGCGCACAATGTCATCGTACATCCTAAGCCGGATCAATCCAATCCCAACAGTTCTACAGGCAACATTGTTGCCCATTAGAACTATAACGCCATCAATATCCCACGTCCGATGAGGACACATGTGATATGAGCATCCAGAATCTAGGATCCACTCGGTACTTTGACAAGAAATACTCTCATCAGTTGCCAACACAGTATGCATCCCATTTAAAATGTGCTCAAAATTAGTATCTGAAGGATGGTAAGAGCTTTACCACCTGAGGGGATATATCTATTTAACTCTAGTGGGGGGGTGAATAGAGTATTTTAAAAAATTAATTGGTTTTTATAGTGGACTTGAAATAGTGATAAATATATCTAAAGAGAGTGCATGAAAGAAAAACTAACACAGCACACAACACACGACAATAAGAAACCAGAAAGCAAACCAGACGACACAAGAAATTTATAGTGGTTCCCCTAAACTTGGGTACATCCACTCTTCTACCACCCTGGTATGAATCCACTATAGGTTTTTGATCAGGTGTCCTGCCACCAACAGGTTTTTGCTCAGGTGTCATGTCACCACAAGATCTATTTGTAGGGAGATCTCACAATCCTTTAGGATTTTGATCAAGTCCCCAAAAACCAAGCTAAGTCTTTTGATAAGAGGACTTAAGAACCAGGTGGTTAACTTTTGAAGGGAGTTAAAACCCTGTGTATAGTGGGTTAAAGAAAGTTGATATTGTCTTCTCTTTCTCAAAAGCAACTGAGAAGACTAGTGGATTGCTTGATGATGTCAAAGCTCCCCCTGAGATGATGATTGTTCAGGAATGGTTGGAAGCTTTGCAGGGTGTAGGCCTTCAATGATGATCTCCAGAAGCTTTCAGACTGATTGTATTTTGTTGTCTCTTGAAAGCTCTGAAGAGTTGAAGATGATGAAGACTGTGAGTATGCAGACTGAGTTTCTTTCTTGTTTGTTTGCCTGTAAAAAACCTTGTGTCTATTCTCTTCCTTATTCTTTCTTAATGTTCTTCTGAAAAATAGTCATTTTATCTTCCTGCAGAAATTATGTCTCTGAATTTGAATTCTTCTCCATGATTAATTGCTGAAATCTTGGGACTTGGACAAACGGCTAGAAGGGCAATAAATTAATTCATTAACTGTCCTAGTTATTAAGCCGAATATTAACTCTGTGAAATCCTGTAATTAATGTTGTCAATAAACGACTATATTCATAAGAATATTTGCAATTAATTACTTAGAGCAATATAGACAATAATAAACTATATAAGCCTTGGTCAATCCAGAAATTAACTGCAGAGAAGTGAAATGAAGAACTGACAGAAAACGTCGAGCTCAGAATAGATTTCGTCGACCTGAACTCCAAGTTCGTCGAGCTGAGAAATCGGCTTCGTCGAGCTGAGATCAGAGAGTTGATCTGGAAAGAATAAACTGTCCAAGCTGGGCTCCAAGTTCGTCGACCAGGGATAGAAGTTCGTCGAGCTGAGAACTTGAGAGAAGAGGAAGATTGTCGACCTGAGCTCTAAGATCATCGAGCTCAACTCAAAGTAGGGACTCTGAGTTCGTCGAGCTGCAATCGACGATCGTCGAGCTGAGTTCGAAGAACTTCGAATTGAATCTCTGAACTCTTAATAACTGTCATTCTTCTAAGTCTGGAACTCTGATATCTTCTGAGGGCTGGATCAAAGATTGACTAACCTAGTCAGACTGACCTACACCTTAGAACTAACAAAATGACCCTAGGCTATACATGAAGGGTCAACAACCTAATAATGAACCTAAGCCAAAATCCAAACTAGGGATCCAACAGTATCTGACTCCATTGTGATATCTGCTAATAATGAATCTGGCTGAGTTGCACACTCTGTAATACCGGCAGTAGCTTTGCCACCCTTCTGCTCTCCCTTTTCCTCCTCTCTGAGCTTAGGAAATTTTTTCTTCCAATGCCCAAGCTTCTTGTAATAATTGCATTTGCTCTTCTTATTTCCCGATGAATGTGATCTGCCACTATGGCTGGACTCTGCTCTATCAAATGATCTCCCTCTAACAAACAAACCCAGCGCTTGATCATCAACATCGCTGCAAGACACCTTCTTTCTCAATTCCTTGGAGTACAGGCTAGACTTCACATCCTCCTTTGAAATAGTGTCTTTATAATAGACCAAAGTGGTGAAAAGATATTTAAAAGACGGCGGTAGAGAACATAGTAGAATCAAGGCTTGATCCTCATCCTTCACTCGTTCGTCAACATTATTCAAATCCATGATGATTCGATTAAACTCATCCAAATGATCCTTAATAGGAGTACCTTCCTTTATCCTGAACATATACAAGCATTGCTTTAAATAAAGCATATTAGTGAGTGATTTTGTGACATATAACTTCTCCAATTTCTGCCAAACTCCCTCTACAGTTTTTCCTCTTCGACTTCTCTAAGAATGTCATCTGCAAGACTCAACTGGATCAAACTAAGTGCTCACACATCTAGATCATCCCAGTCATCTTCACTAATCGCTAATTTCTCCTTCTCGAGCAATACTTTGTGCAAACCCTACTGTGTCAATAGTGCCTTCATCTTGATGCGGCAAAGACTGAAACTACTTGATAGTACATCAAATTTACCAATCTCAAATTTCGTTGTGGATATCGTGAATCAGAATAAACTTCGCTCTGATACCAGTTTGTTATTGTTGAAGCCAAAAACTGGCCTCAATGAGAGTTCGGACCTTGGGGTGTAGCCGACACCTATTTCTCACAAACCTCAACCCAAGACTAGTTATAAGGACTAAGAACTGACCCAAAGCCTCAACTGGGAGGTCCCTCCTCTAACCCGGAAGTTCTCTGAGCGCTTCTCCTCCAAATCCAATAGCTATGCTAGGAGTACCTCAGAAAGCACTAGAAGGAAAAATGAGACTATGAAAAAATCTGTCTTCTGAGATATCTCGTGGGTTTATTTATAGATTTTCAATACCTGGTCTGCAAAAAGCGTAATTCTGTTGCCCTAAATTTACTAAAATGCCCCTAGACTGCTCTGCCGGTAGTCAAACTCCGCTGTTCTGAGGAGCTAAATGCAGACCCAGAGGTATTTAGGTAATTTCAGGTCTGGGTTGAACGGGAGCATTGAGTGGACAAACATCACTCAACGCCTAGGGCTGGCGGGAGCGTTGACTGGACAAGCATCACTCAACGCCTAGGGCTTGCGGGAGCGTTGAGTGGAGAAGCATCACTCAACGCCAAAAGCTGACGGGAGCATTGAATGGAGAAGCATTACTCAATGTCAAAGGCTGGCGAGGGCGTTGAGTGGAGAAGCATCACTCAACGCCAAAGGATGGTGGGAGCATTGAGTGGAGAAGCATTACTCAACGCCAAGGGTTTTCACCGGCCCGAGGTACGAGCCCTTTCGCCTGCCCAGGTTCAGTTATAGCCTAAACCTAAACCTGCCCGACGAAAATAACTTAAGTCGAAGGCTCAGTTTAATGAATAACGTTTGACGAGTGGCGTTCCACGAATAACGTTCGACGAATGGCGTTCGATGAAATGGCGTTAGTCAACCCCTAGGCGAGAGCCCTCCCTCCCTCTTACGGCGAGAGCCTTCCCGACCAATTTCTTATCTGACCCAATTTTAAGCTCAAAGCTAGCCCAATCCGGGTCCTTGGGGGTCTTGGTCTCACCCAGCGAATATGGGGTTGTACATCTGCAAACATGTAGAAATAAATCTAACCTCTTAAATGCACCTGTTAACTGTTATCTACCATAAATAGGCATTATATATGTTTCTGATTACGCAAGCAAATCAATATCAAAAGTAAAACTACTTCCTATTCTTCTTCCTTGTTTTTGTGTGATGTTTTGTTTTCTATTGTGCCTCGCCTCTCGATCTTAATAGTGGTATCAGAGTGCAGGGGAGGTACAATCATACTTTGTTCTCCTCCATAGCATCATCATCTGCTAGCTCTGCATTTGAATTTATCCACTTATCAAAACCTATCTTCATCGTCAAACTTTATGAATATTAGAGTGACAAAACACAGACTTTGTTTTTGTCCCTAGACCTGTGGGATATCGTTCATGGTGATATCACTCCATTCGGCATGACTGTAAATGTTGAAGACCCAAAAATTTCAAAATAAGAGAAGATATGTGTCTCCTGCGCACTTCATCTCATTCAACAAGCAGTTGCCAGCAGCAACTATCCACAAATTATGGAATCAAAATCTGCCAAAAAAACCTAGGACAGACTTAAAAAATGTGTACAAAGGTTCAAAGAAGGTAATTAAAATAAAAATCCATACTCTTCATCACTCCTTTGATGCAATACTAATGAAAGAAAGGGAACTTTTGCAAGAGCAATTTGCCTAAAATCATGGGATTAACAAATCAAATAAGTAATCTAGGAGGCGTTTTAGACTAACAAGTGGTAGAAAAGGTCCTTTGATCTTTTACCCAAAAACTACAACCATATCGTGGCTGCGATCTTAGAGGCCAAGATTTAGAAACACTCTCTACCAATGAGGTGATGGGCTCACTGCAATCTCATGAGGATTTGCTTACCCATGATCAAACACTACCCGATCAAGCATTTCACAACAAGATCGCTCACAAAAAACATTAAGGGAACAAACAAGGGAACTCTTATACTCAAATGAGCAGAATCATAAAAGGAAAGGGGTGGGCGAATGAGAAGAACATTGAAAGCCCGAGTTTGATCACCCATTTGATTTGTAAAAAGCAAAAGTATGAAACCAAAGACTGTTTCTTTAGATGTAAAAAGTGCAAAATTCAAAACCATTCTGTGAGGGATTGTTGGTTCAAACCCAAAGAAGTAGCCAAAATTGTAGAAAGTGAACATTATCTACTAACCTGCAACACCTACACTCACGACAATGCTAATTACACTTGGCTCGTTGATTTTGAGTGCTCCAGTCACATGGTTAACAATCGAGACTTGTTTATCACCTTGGATGAAACCTTTAAGTCTTGAGTAATATTAGGAGACACCTCCAAACACCTCCCATAGCAATCCTTCTCTTCTTTCTGATTCAAATTTAGAGGATAGCAATCATGACTCCTTATTTCCCCAGAAGTCCAGATCACTTGAAGATATATACATGCAGGCTGCTTCTGTTTTTTTTGTGCTCCCTCATTATATTTGAAGAAGCAATTAACACAAAAGAATGGAGACAAGCAATGAAATATGAGCTTGTTGCAATTGAACAAAACAACACCTTGTCACTTGTTCCTTGGACTCCAAATTGGGAAATAATCGGCCTTAATAGGGTGTTTAAAGCAAAACATAATGAAGGAGAAATTGTGAAACACAAGGCCCGACTTGTGGCAAAAGGATGCACTCAACGGGTAGGAGAAGACTATGATGAAACATCCGCCTTCGTCGCTAGAATGTCCACCATTCGAATGCTCTCACCACCGCCGCTCAACACCAATGCCTAATCTTTCAACTTGACATAAAATAGGCATTTTTGAATGGCACACTCACTGAAGAAATTTGTGTTGCAACCACTTGTGTACAAGATGAAAGGAGAAGTGAAGAAAGTTTATAAACTCTATAAGACATTTTATGAATTGAAATAGGCACCATGATCTTGGCACGATAATATCGACAAACATTTCTTAGAAGAAGGGTTCACCCGCAACCTAAATAATTCATCTCTCTCTCCATAAAAGAGGTTGGATATTACAATGGTTTGTCTATACATTGATTATCTCATTTTCATCAGGACAAATCAAGCTCTTATCACTAGTTTTAGAGAAAAAATGAAGCAAACATATGAAATGACAAGCTATGGCCTACACAAGTTCTCTTTGGGACTGCTGCTCTGTTTGGGAGGAATTTCCGGAAAGGAAAAGGAGTGGTAGCAAAAGGAATGTGGGAAAATGAGCTTTTAGAAAATGTATATTGCAAAAGGAGATCCGTTTGGGTGAACTTCTTTTGCAGAGATTTTCAGAAAAAAACATTTTATAAACTGTTTGGCAAATCTCGGTTGCAGTGACTTTTTTATTAAAATTGTGCACATTTTCCGCCCAACCGTGAATTTTCCGGACAGACGAGAATTTTTCGCCCAGGACCGAATATTTCGCTCGAACGCGCATTTTACGCTTGGGCGTGAATTATTCGCTCGAGCGCGAACTTTTCGCCAGGGCCTGAATTTTCCGTCGGAGTGCGGAAAAAAGCGTCCGAACAAAAAAAACGCTCCCGGGCAAAAAATGCGCTCTCGGGCGAAATATTCGCGCCCGTGCGAAATATTCGCGGCCGGGCGAAATATTCGCGGCCGGGCGAAATATTCGCGCTCGGGCAAAATATTCGCGTCGGGGTGAAATATTCGAGATTAGGCGAAAATTTTGCGCTCGGACGAAAATTTCACGCTCGGGCGAAAAAATCGCGCCCGGGCAAAAATTTCGCGTCAGGGCGAAAACATCGCGCACGGGTGAAAAAATTGCGATCGAGCGAAAAATTGTGCTCTGGCGAAAAAACTGTGCTCGGGCGAAATAACTGTGCCCGGGGGAAAAAACCGCTCCCGGGCGAAAAAACCGCGGGTGAAAAAACTGCTCACAGGCGAAAAATGCACTATCGTGCAAAAAATAGCTCCAGGGCGAAAAATTCGCGCATAGGCGAAAAATTCCCGCCCGGGCGAAAATTTCACGTACGAGCGAAAAATTCGCGCCCGAGCGAAAAATGCGCGCCCGGGCGAGAAATGTCGCGCCCGGGCGAGAAATTCCGCGCCCGGGCGAGAAATTCCGCGCCCGGGCGAAAAATTCTGAGCCCGGGCGAAAAATGCGTGCCCGTGCGAAAAATTCGCTCCCGGGCCAAAAAAATCGTCTCGGGGGAAAAAATCGCGCCCGAGCAAAATATTTGTCTAGAGAAATGCTAGTGTTTTTGCAGTGTTGTCGAACTGGATCCAGAGAATAAATATTTTCGTAGCATCAACTGTGTACCGGGATGAGAAAATACTTTTCGAAAAGTTGAAAAGTATGGTAGACATTTCAAACGGTTTATTAGTTGTGGTAGCGTTTTCTAGAAAACGAAAATGAGCTAGAAAGCCCTCCCAAACAGGCCCTGCAAGTCAAACAGATGGTAGACAAAATCTTCATCTTGCAGGGGCACTACATAAACAATTTACTGACAAAATTTAACATGACATTGCAATCCATCCCTCACACTGATGTCAACAACAAAAAAACTAACCACCAAAAATAAACAAAGTGTAGACAAGAAGAGCATCATTCTCTCGTGGGATCACTAATCTACCTAACAAATACCAGACGCGATATCGAGAGTGCAGTCAATATAATAGCTCGATTCGTCGGTCAGCCATGTAAAAACCACCATGCAGCCACAAAACGCATACTGTGATACCTGCAAGGAACCAAGCACTATGGACTACTTTACCAACACAAAGACAACAACATGCTCACTGACTGTACTGACTCAGACTGGCGGGTAACATTGAAGATGGAAGCAGCACGTGGGGATTCCTTTTCTTCATAGGTTCAAAACCCATATCCTAGGCCTCCAGTAAGCAACATACAAAACTCTTTCAACAACTGAAGCTAAGTACATGACACTCACCCCGGCCGCCTATGATGTCATATGGCTCCATCGACTAAAAGAAGAAATATGCAACCATGAGAAGACGAAGAGAAGGGTAAAGATGAGGAAGTTAAAATTTTTTGTAGCAAGACCTCTGCAATTGCTCTCTCTAAGAATCTATTCCACCACAATTGAAGAAACAAATTTAAGTCGCCTATGTCGCCACGAAGGAGCAGATCGTAGATTTGATGAACAAACTGTTAGAAAACAAAAAACAAAATAAGGAAGTAAGACAAGATATAACTGATTGGCAATTTCATTCATATCTTATACAGTGACATAGCAAGGAGATTTTATAGTCTGAAAAACAGACGTTACAACATAGATATTAATATATATTTAATACTATTAAATGTAGTTGTTACATAGTTTTGCAGGAAATAAAAACTAGGTATAACTCCAGGCTTAACACCGGGTATAATTCCAGGATCCAAGCTTGTAACAATCACCAACGGTTCAGATTGAACTTCATCATTACTATCCTCCCTCAAACTGGAAGGGAGGTGACAAAAATACTGCTCATGATGGTAATAGAAAGCAGGCGCAGAAGGGCTTTAGTCATTATGTCAGCAAGTTGCTCCTCTGATCGACAAAACTATAGCTCTATCTCCTTCTTCTCAATGAGCTCCCTGATAAAATGATAATGCAGTTGTATATGCTTGTTGCGGTTGGGGAACACAAGATTCTTCGCAAGTGATACTGCAAATATGTTATCATAATTAAGGATTAGGGCAGTCTCGACTTTCTTTTTCTTCTTCTTTCATTATAAATTTTAGTGCTTTCTTCATCCAAATGCCTTCACAGGCAATAGTAGTTAAAGTCATATATTCTACTTCCGTAGAGGATAACGACACCGTTTGTTGTTTTCGGGAGCACCGGGATATGGGGTTTCCTACTAAGAAGAACAAATAGCCACCAGTGCTTTTGGGTTCATCAACGCATCCTCCCCAGTCAGAGCCACAATACCCTAGAAGTGGGTTCTCTATCTGATGCTTGTATAGGATACCATAAATGGCAGTCACTTGGATGTAGCGGAGGACATGCTTGGAGACAGAAAAATGGAATTTGCTAGGGTTGGCAACAAACAGGACAATATATTAACTGCAAATTCCAAGTCGGGTCTGGTATTTATGAGGTAGATTAGAAACCCAATTAGAGATTTGTAGGTCTCTGAATCAAAAGTCTCTTCATCTTCTTTGTGCTTCTGCAATTTATCAGCAGCAGCAATTGGAGTTGTAGAAGGGTTAGCTTTGTCCACCTGAAATTTAGCTAGCAGACCTCGAGCATATTTCCCTTGGGATAAAAAAATCAAATTAGGCAACTGTGTGACTTGGATTCCGAGAAAAAAACTCATGAGTCCAAGATCAGACATTTCATATTGCCTCCTCAGACTTTCCTTTATGTCATTCAGCATCTCAGATGATGAACCAGTGATGATCAAGTAATCTACATAGAGAATGAGTATGATTATTTCACCTTGCATTTGTCTTACATAGAGAGATAGCTCCATTAGGCTGGGTTGAAAGCCAATTCTGATGAGATGCTGATCAATATTCTTGTTCTACGCACTTGGTGCATGTTTTAGCCCATAAAAGGCCTTCTTGAGATGATACATTGTGTTCTTCCCTGGGAATTTTGAAGCCCTCTGGTTGCTACACATAAATTTCTTCATCAATCGTGCCATTAAGAAAGGCCAATTTTACATTAATTTGATGGATTGGATAGTTATTTTGAACGACAATCTCAAGCAGCATCCTGATGGTCTTCATATGTTTCACTGGAGCATAAGTCTCTTCGTAATCCCTATTAGGAATCTGGGAGAAACATTTAGCAACAATACAAACTTTATATCTAACAATTTTACCATCTTCTTTTGTTTTCAGTTTGTAGATCCACTTAAGCCCGATGACAACTTTGTGTGGAGGGCATTCAATGAGTATCCAGGTTTTGTTTTTGTTCATCATTGTAATTTCTTCCTTCATAGCTTGAATCCACTCTGGATTGGTGGCGACTTCTGCATACGTAGATGGAGTATCTGGCAGAGCTGCCAGGTTGCATGACTGATAAATATCTTCAAGTGACCTCATCTTCTGAGGCCGTGATGAGGGAGGGATTTCCAGATAGTCTTCTATGTCATATGGAACAAAAAAATCAATATCTTGCGTAACTACCTCTTCTTCTGGACGGACGGAGTTGTTGTCAGGCCACAACTCAACCCCAGTTAATTTGAAAGATGGTTGACTGACAGTAGCCTCTTCCCAAGCCCACCCCTGAGTCTCATTGAAGAGAACATCCCGAGAGATCAATAACTTGTTGTGTATAGGATCAAAAAGCTTGTAGGCTTTTGAATTGCTGCAATTTCTAATGAATACATGCTTCTTTGCCTTAGGATCTAACTTATCTGACTTTTCTTTGAGGAGACAGGCTAGACATCCAAAGGTATTGAGATGATGTAAGTTGGGTTTCTTAGAGAAAAGAGTTTCATAAGGAGTAGATGAATGTGTTGAACTAGTGTAGCATCGATTGAGGAGGTACATAGCTGTGTTACAGGCTTCTTCCCAGTAGATATTAGGGACTTTGGTGGTGAACATCATGGCCCTTGACATTACTAGAATAGTTCTATTTTGGCGTTTTACAACACCATTTTGTTAGGGTGACCTTGGAGCAGTAAGGTCCCTCCGGATACCTTGTTCAAGGTAGAACTGGGAGAAAGACTTTGACATAAAATCTCCTTCACGATCAATCCTAAGGGCAGATATGGGGTATCCAATTTGTTTCTCAATTTGGGTCTTAAAGTATTTGAATTTATCAAATGCTTCATTTTTGTGAGAGAGAAAATAAATCCACATGAATCTTGTGTGATCATCAATAAGAAGAAGAAAATACCTCATGCCTCCAATTGAATCAGAAGTAGCAGGTCCCCACAAGTCTGCATGAATCATCTCAAGGGGGTGGCTGCTTTGATTGGTAGACTGATGGGGGAAAGGTAGCTTGTGAGCTTTGGTGGCGATGCATTCTTCATAGAATTATTTCTGGATTTTTGAGACTGGGTACTCTCACAACAAGCTTCTGCTGCGCCATCTTTTGGATTGCATCCCAATGAAGGTGACCGAGCCTATGATGTCAAAGCACATTGTCATTGAGGCAACCCTGCTGACAGGTGAAGGCCTGGTGACCTTTAGGATTCAAATTAATGGAGAAAATCTGATTCAGTGAGATTGGAGCTGAGGCTATCAGGTCGCCTGAGGGTTGATGATAGATGTTGCTGCCACGGTCACTAAAAGTCATGACATATCCATTTTTTATGAGTTGGCCCACACTTAACAAATTTTGGGTGAGATCAGGAACCCATAAAACATTGTGAATGGACTGTGTTTCACCTTTGTTGGTTAAAATTTCTATTATTCCTCTCCCTTCAACCTTCTTTGAAGTATCATCTCCAAGGAATACTTCTAACTTGCAAGTATCATCAATAGAAGTAAAGAGAGATTTGGAGTGACTCATATGTAAGGAGCACCCACTGTCTATGATCCAGTCATAGCAGTTTTTCTCTTCTGAGTGAAAACATATCACAAACAGTCGCTCTGCTTGGGGTGATGGTTGTTCTTCCTTTTGCTCTTTTTCACACACATTGATTTCTTCTCTTTGGTTGAACCAACAATCTTTTTCAAAATAGATTCCCCTTTTGCACCGTTTGCATCTAAAGAAACAATCCTTAAGATCATGATTGGTTATTTTGCAAAGAGTGCAAAACAGTCCCTACTTATCAGGATTTTGAGGAGTTCCTCTCCTTCTACCCCTTCCTCTAGATGGAGATTTCCAGGAAGAGGGAGGTCTGTTTTGAGAGGGATTTGATTACTTACTTTTATCTTGACTTTTATGGAGATTCATTTTCATTTGAAATGCTATTTTCAAAGTGCTGCTTTCCTTTTTGAGTCTTTCCACATGCGCAAGGAGGGAGCCTTGAAGCTGAGCAAGAGTCAAAGGCTCTGTTTGGGACAGCTCTGGCGGATTGAAAAGCTGCTGTCCGGATAGAGCTGTTTTAAAATAGATCTCTGGGGAGCAGTTTTGAAAAGCTGCAGAGTGTTTGGGTGTTCTGTGCAGAAGTGCGCTCAGAATCGCCGGAGGAAGGACATCGGGGGCTCGGAATCGCCGGAGGAAGGCCGTCCGGGGCTCGGAATCGCCGGAGGAAGGCCGTCCGGCCTCTAAGCATGTTCCAACTGAAGAAACCATTAGATTTCCAAAACCTGTGAGAGAGAAAGCTATTTTGCAGGAGCAGAAGCTGGGGGGGAAGAGATTTCTGAAAAGCTGCAAAACAGCTCCAGATTTTTGAAAAGCTCTTCACAAGGAGCTGTCTCAAACACATATAAAGCAGCTCTGACGGCTGGAATAGAGATTTTCCAGCCGCCAGAGCTGCGCCAAACAGACCCAAAGTGTTGAGATCTCAAGCTTCTTCAATGGCTGTCACGGCTGGGTTGTAGGATGGAGTGAGGCATCTGAGAATTTTTAAGGCGATTTTGGAATCCTCAATTGCCTCCTCCATTACCCTCATCTCATTAATAAGATTGAGGGTTCTACTAAAGAAGTCCTTCACACTTTCGTGTGGCTTCATGTGCAGATTTTCAAATTCTCTCCACATAGTTTGCAACTTGATAGAGATTACCTTCTCATCGCCAATAAATTCTTCTCTGAGAATGTCTCAAGCTTCCTTGGCAGAAGTTGAGCCCATTATTCTGGGGAATATCTCATTGGAGATACTCTGTTGGATGAGGCTCGACGCCCGTGCGTTCTTCATCCTCTTATCCTTGTTGATTCTTGGAGGGGCTGGTGTTGCTCCTTCTGCAGCAATTGTTGACGGGGTGATAGTAACGCCGTTGTTCACAACATCCCATAGATCATGGGAGTCAAGTAAAGTCTGCATCTTTATGCTCCAAAAATCATACATTTCTCCAGAAAATAGTGGGATTGATCGTTGAGAGAAGGATTGAGTGGTAGATGAGGATGGCATGGCTTTTGGAAGGTAAGAGATGCCAAAGATCATTCCATTGGCTCTGATACCAATGTTAGAAAACGAAAAACAAAATAAGGAAGAAAGACAAGATAGAACTGATTGACAATTTCATTCATATCTTAAACAATGACATAGCATGGAAATTTTATAGCCTGAAAAATAGACGTTACAACATTGACATTAATATATATTTAATACTATAAACTGTAGTTGTTACATAATTTTGGAGGAAATAAAAACTAGGTGTACTCCCAGGTGTAACGTTAGGTATAACTCCAGGATCCAAGCTTGTAACAGTCAATGACGGTTCATATTGAACTTCATCATTAATACAAACTGCTTCCTCGTGATCCTTTCCTGGATCTGAAAATGAAGATAGGGTTAATAGACAGCTTAGATTTAGGCTCCGTTTGGGGGGACTTATTTTCTCCGGTCAAGCGGTTACGACCGCATGAACCGGACCTTAATTAAGGTCCGATTCATGCGGTCGTAACCGCTTGACCGGAGAAAATAAGTCCCCCCAAACGGAGCCTTAGAGGGATCAGAATCCTCTCTATTTGAGATCTCAAATGAAAGATGCATTCTCATTTAAAATGGAGAGGATTCTTATACGATTTGGAGAGGGCGTGGAAATAAATTTAGGCTTCGTTTGGTTTGGCATTTCGCCGCTTCCGTTTCGAGCAATCGTCACCGGACGGCGCGTAAATAAACGGGCGCCGGCGGCATTTGCACTTTTTGCACCTACCGGGCAGAGAAAAAGCCATCAAATCGGAGCTTTTCCAGGCCCGCCTCCCCCACTCCGGTTCAACACATCCGTTTGGACCCGCCGGCTCCTCGTGCACTGCTCAATCAAACGAAACCCAATCTCTTAAACGCTCCCAAAAACTATTATCTGCCATCTTATGTCTTAATTGCAATTAGCCATTTTGTATTAGCCCAATAAATAGGAATTGTAACAGTTTTAAAAATACAAGTAAAATAAATATCAAAAGTTAAAACCACTTTCTATTCCTCTTCGTCATTTCTATTGCTCTGTTTCTGCTCTGTTTTGCCTCTCGATCCTGACCAGAAGATAGCATGCTGCTTGTCACAGGTTCTTCACCTTTGCCGAGCTCCAGCAAGCCACCTCAAATTTCGACGAGAAAAACGTAATTGGCGTCGGCGGGTTCGGCAAGGTGTACTTCGGAGTCCTCGACGACGGCCTAAAGCTCGCCGTGAAACGCGGCAACCCTTCCTCCGACCAAGGCGTCAATGAATTCCATACGGAGATTGAAATGTTGTCGAAGCTCCGGCACCGGCACCTCGTCTCCCTCATCGGCTGCTGCGACGAGAATAAGGAGATGATCCTCGTCTACGAGTTCATGTCCAACGGGCCGCTACGCGATCATCTCTACCCCTTCTCCCCCACCCTCGCCCCTCTCTCATGGAAGCAGCGCCTCGAGATCTGCATCGGAGCCGCTCGCGGCCTCCACTACCTCCACACCGGCGCCGCTCAGGTGAGTTCATAACACTGTCTCCTGAGAAATTTTATACACTTACTAAACACTGCAGTTGCAGGACTCGGGAGAGTAAAGTTTACTGACACTTTACGGTAAAGTGTCGACGTCCAATAACTCTCGCGGATATCCACACATATCTCAAAGCGAGTGCAATTTCAGCTTGATTTGAGATGTATGCCGGCATCCAACGCGAGTCATTGAATGCCCGTGCTTTACGGTAAAGTGCAGCGAGTGTACTTTACGGTAAAGTGCAGCGAGTGTACTTTACGGTAAAGTGCAGCGAGTGTAATTTACGGTAAAGTGCAGCGAGTGTACTTTACGGTAAAGTGCAGCGAGTGTACTTTAGCTCTCCAAATCTATTATAAATGATTAGCTGACAATATGACATGACTAAGTATTTTTTAATACATCATCAATTATATTTTAAAAAACTTTATTTAAACAACAATATGAATTGAATATGATGCTTACTACATTAATAATATTTAATTTTTCTTTAATTAAATAATAAATATTTTATCCGAGCAATATATATAGGGTAATATGTTTTCATTGTTATATATTTTTGAAATATTATAGTACTCAAGAAACATGTGTTATGATATTTTATTATGCATATATTCGATGGTTTTCATTTTCTAAGTGAAAAAAATTCATACAAAATAATTTTAGATGTTATTTGATGAGTACATTGTTAACAAGTACAATATGTGCGACATTTTTAAGGACCGGGATCCTCTCCATTGAGGATCCCAAATGGAGGTATGATGTAAAATTTTTTAATAAAAAAATAGAAAATAATGAGATTAGTGAACCCATCGGATCAGTCAGAATTGATTTGACTGCTAACAACATGATACGTTTATGTGGCAAGAAGTTTGTGCAGTGCCGAATACCATCATTGACTAGCATGTATCTAAGAACCATCACAATTGTTCCCTACTCGGCACTTGCCGCTGCAACTAGAGTGTAACTTGCTACTCTTTAGAGTCAATTGAGGATTGTATGTGTTGGGGGTCAGCCGGTTTTCCTCCGGTCCAATAAATCGGACCTCATTAGCTCATAGTTAAATCAAGCGCGCAAATAGTCAAAAAAAATCCATTAGCAATGACAAGAGGCTTTTTTGCACTGAAAAACCCAGAAAGGGTGAAAAACCATATGGTCAGATATGTGTCAGGGCAAAATCCAATATTTAGATTTGAGTTTACAAGTATTGGAAGTCTACTCAGAGGGTGACAGACCGCCTATTTATTACAAGCTTTGAATACAGGAAAAACAGAAAATAAACTAAGTATACGAAACTTGGATGAGTGCATCCACGGGGTTTGGATTGAAGCGTCTGCGAAGCTTGGATAAGAGTGTACTTATTGGAGAAAATACTAAGTCTTTGAAGCCTGGGAAAGTCTTCACACGATTATTTGCAGGAGCGCTTTCTAGTGCCTTCTCCCGAGCTCACAAATGCGTCCAAGTGAGTGCGGAGAGTTGTACACGCTAGATAGGGAGTAGATTGAGTTACAAGCAGAGAAATGACTTAAGTCTCACGTCCTCGCCAGAAAACCTCAGAGCTCTCTCTCTCTCTCTCTCTGAAGTTGCTTATCTTCAAATGAATGCCTGAGGGCCTTTTATAGTTTTTTTTGGAGGGACGTGCTAGTAAATGTATCAGACTGGATCCTGATTCAGCAAATGACGTCGCTCCGTTCCTGTCACCTAAATCACCAAATTTTTGAAAATACAGATTTGCCCCCAGGCAGTTAGGGCAGCCTAGGCTAGGTGCCCGACGACGGTTGCGGTCGGCAGTGGCCGACGTTGGATGAAGGCGGTCAGCGACGGTGGAGGTTGCACACTTAGGATGGTCGCGCGCTTAGGACGGTCGCGCACGGGCCGCGTAGGTGTTGGTCGGTCGCGCGCGGCTGCGCGTGCAGGGCCGTGCGTGTACAGGGGCGAGGGTCTTGAGCGTGCTTGCTGGCTGGCCGCCCTCACACCAGCTACCTACGCGGGCACTGCTCTCGCGCGGGTGCGGGCGCATTCCTGTTGCTTGCGCGTACATGCGCGCTTGGCTTCGCTCCCCTTTCGAGGTGTTTTTGGGACTTTGAGGCGCGCGCAGCTTGTGCGTGACACGCTCGACCGGGATTGCTTTCCTTTGTATCATTCGTCAAAATCTTTCCGGTTTGACTTAGAAAAATTAGGGGGAACCCCATGAAAAGCCTCCAACTTTTTATGGGTCGTGATCCGCGAAGCGATGAGCCTGGATATTTTTTGACTTAAACTTTTTCGTCTTTGGGTCATGGACTTTGGATTGTTTCACCAAGCAAGCGTTGTATGACGCTCTTTTCTTCTTCTTTTTGCAGTGTGCGAAGTCCTTTTCATTAGACCTAGATGCGTGCACTTATCACATGGCACCACTCATGTCTTCTTTATGAGTTGATGGTTCCACGATGGATGTCTAGACGATGAGTCTTGCGGTTGATTGCTCGTGCGCAGCCCTTGCTCGTTATGTGGCGTTTGCGGTGCGTTGCAGGGACGTCCTCCTGCTTTGCGCATCACGCTCTACGTTGGTGCAGACGTGTGTCGCCTTTCATGTCCCCCCTATATGAACGTGAAAGTATGAAGTGGCGCGTTAGCTTCAGATGTTTTGCATGGCGTTAGTGCTGGTGGCGGATTCTTATACGTGACGTAGAGGGATTTTCTGCCCCCTTATCCCGGAGTTGCAGAAGGACCAGCGGGTCCGTTCTTACTAGGATATGCGGAAGGACTTGGTTTCTGTTATGGCGTGGAAGCAAAGAAGTACTTGGTGGCCATGTTTATCAAAAGTTGAGATGGAGCATTTTTAGGTGGAGGTTATTGATGGCGTTCGTGCCTCAGGATGTCGGAATGATGCGAGCCTTCGTAATTGCGGAATACAAGGAGCCCCGGGGCCTTGGGACAGAGCGGTGTCGGATGATTGAGTGGGCCCTAAGGTGACGGTCATGAGGATAGGTATGTCACAGTAGGACGAGGGTTATTCAGCTCTACCATGCACTTGGCGGGGGCTTGGTGCAGTGTGAAGGATTGCGAGGGCGTTCCGTTCCTTGATCAGGCAATGCCCTGAAAGATGGTGTTGATGTCGGGGGAGCACTTGATTGCATCTGCGTCGTGTGCACACCCTTGTCCCCTTTGTTAGTGTTTTTCCCTTGTCGTCGCAGATGTGACTTAGCGCCGCAACGTGCTTTTGCGCATTTAGCGACACTTGCGGTATTTTGAGAAGATGTCCTCACGTTTTGTGCTTTAGGCATTACGGTGATCCAAAAGTATCCAATGCTCTACGTTTCTTGTGTGTCACACGCTATTACGGGTGATTTTCGCTGAGCATTAATGTAAGGGACTTGTTTCTTAAGTGTGATGAGGAGGGATACATTTGCCCCTTGCCTTGGCGGGGTGGATGGTCTCGAAATCTGAAGGAATTTTGTCAGTTTGCATTTCAGATGGAATCAAAGTCGGTTCCTGTTGAGAAAAATCCGTATGGTTTAACTTAATAAATTATATTAAAAGTGATTTTACATCCTAGATTTATTACCCAAGTTGTATAGAGTGGGTAATATGGTCATAGGTGTCCTAGAAAGTCAGTGGAGTCAAGGGCATAAGCTAGGCATGTTGAATTATAGAAGAAAGTCAAGAAAAGTCAATATGTGTCGATTTTTAGTCAACGCAACATTGACTGAAAGTTGACGTTACTTCGACTGGAAATCAAAGCAGCAAGAAAAGATCAGTCGATGCTACTTAAAGATGTATATCGACGCATGCTTTGACGGTAAGTTGACACAACACTGACTATAATGTTAAGTTGACAGAATCTTAGTTTTAAGGAAGATATCGTCGCAACTACTATATGAAGTCAATGTAGCTTCAAGCACAATTCAGAATGGAAATTCCAGAGAATTTGTTCTAGCTTATGTCCAGAAAGAATTTATGAAATTAATTTAAATAAATCTAACTGTTGGAAAAAGACTTAAAGGAAATAATTCTCTATCAGAGTCAGAGAAGAACATATAAAGACATTTTGAAGAAGATGTCGAGATTTATTGAAGCAATTTTTGGAAGAAGATATCATCATTCCACCTGAAAATATTATTCTATCAAAAGAATAATTCAAAATTATTGAGAGATGAAATAATAAAAGAAGAAAAAGACAAATAAAACAAATCAGAAAAGAAAAACAAAAATATAGGGACATCTGACAATTGTTCTTCATCTTTCTCTTCTTCACTTTTCTCTGCTAATGCTAAAACAAACATTCAAAAAGAATAATCATAGAAGATCATTGGATTCAATGTTATTAACCCCTGCAACTTTTCTTTTAGTAAGGGGTTCATCATATTGAAGAGATCCAGTACATTTAGTGCCAGAAGTTATCAGTTTCCTTCTGAGAGTGGGCTAATCATCGAAGACTTCATTCTTCTTTCTTCTTAATCTCTCTCTTATTCTTCTTGTACTAATTAAGTAAAGAGTTTTAAGAATCCATCTTTAAAAGATTCAGTTTGTGGTTCTAAGAGTCTCCTTATCAAAAGACTCAGTTAGTTGTGGTTCAAGATCTCCTAGCCAAAAGATCTTGTTGTTCGTTCTAAGAGTTTCCTTATCAAAAGACTCAGATACTAAGATAGTGTATTCCTACCAAGATGTTAGAAGAGTGAATGTACCTATATTTTGGAGAACCATTATAGCTTTGGTGTTTTCTTTGTTTGTGATTTTCTGTGTTTACTTTTGTTGTGTTGCGTTTACTTTTACCGCACTAATTTTCTGGTCAAGAAATCTGTGTGTGCAGATTCTGAGTTAACTAAAAAATAGTAGATTAATTAATCTCAATTTTTAAATCTCTATTCACTCCTCCTCTAGAGAATTCTCAGAGGTTTTAGTCAACTGTTCACACTTTCAATTGGTATCAGAGATAAGTTGATCAAATAAAGGCTAACACCTTGAATAAAAAAATTTGAATAATTATAAAGTTACACACGTACACGTACACACACACACACAGACATATATATATATATATTCACAATGTCATCAAATAATTTTAAAGGATTTGCATCCGCCAGACCTCCAGTGTGTAATCTAGAAAAGTTTACACATATATATTCTATTGATGAGGGTATTTTGGTGTTATACTTATAGGACCACCAATGCCCTACAAAAAGGATGCAGATGGAAACACCACATCAAAACTTATGTTAAGATCTCAATGGACAAATAAAGAAAAGAAAGAGAAAGACTGGGGTGCAAAGGCCATTAACATCCCAGTCTCAACCATGACAGATGAGATATTCTAGAAAGTTGTTGATTGTCAGTCAGTCAAAGAAATCTGAGAATCATTATCCAGAATTATAGAAGGTAGCTCTGATGAAAAGAAGGATAAGAGGTCCTTTCTCTTATCTCAGTATGAGAACTTTCAAAAGAGCACTGAAGAGAGTATTACTGAAATGTATGAAAGGTTCAACATCATTTTCAATGATCTTAAAGGACTGGACAAATAGATCTCACTCACTAAGATAAATGACAAGGTTCTCATGTGCCTCCCAAGCAAATGGGACTCAAGGATCTAGGCCATCAAGGAGTCTAGATGCAACATAGAAATCACTATAGATGTCCTGCTAGGCAAACTCAAGTCATATGAACTTCTCCTGAAGAGTAGGACCGAGTCAGAGATAAAAGACAAAGTCTCTACCCATAGAAACAAGTTTATTGCTCTAAAAGCTATTGATGAAGAACCTTCTAACTCTGAAGAGGAGATGTTTAATCTTATGGCTAAGAGATTTAGAAGATGGGTTAAAGCAGAAGACTCCTGAAGGAGAGAAGGGAGCTTCAACTAGCCCAAATTTGACAAGACCCCAAGCAAGGAAGTAATCTGCTTTGCCTGCAAGAAGCATGTCACATTGCACCTGACTGTCATGAATAGAAGAAGGATAGGTCTACCGGGAAAGAGCGGAAGAGGTTTAATAAGAGGGACAAAAAGAAAGAGGTTTCATTGCTGAAACTTGGAGTGACTCTAGCTTAGAGTTATGTTCTTCTTCAGAAAGTAAAGATGAAGTTGTTGCTGAAGAAGCCTATCTGATGGCTTTAGAAGAATTCTCAAAGGTTGAGGAAAAACATGTATGTTATTTTGATAATATTAATTTTTCATCTAATGAATTTAAGGAATGTTTCAAAGTTTTTTGTAGAGATAAATTAAATGCAGAGAAATAAATAAAACATTTCAAAAAAGAAATTGAATTAAGAAAGAGATGTACATCTGACAATGGCAAATTCCGCAGGACAATCTTCTTAAAATTGAAGTTGACAATCTTAAACAACAAATAACAAAGTTAGTTAAAGAGAACATGCATTTCAAAATGAGCTAACAAAGGCAAAAGCCTTTGAGAACTTCTTAAATAGAATGAGCCAACAACTCAGAAACATTACTGAAAATCTAACTAAAAGATTTAATCACCTGGGATTAAGAGCTGACCCTACCAGTCACAACCCGTATTTTATCAACATTTAAGTTATATCAGAGTAAGAGAAAATACGCGCCGTGAAGCCACGCCGTGCAGGGGATAACTGCAGGCGCTCTGGCAAAACCCCAAACTCTACAGCTTATATGAAATCCACAAGTTATTAAGTAAAGACTAGTTTAAATTGGATCTGCGCCAGAGAAGATGGTTAGAGTATGTTGCTGGTTATGATGTTGGAGATGCAGTCGCAGATCCAAACCTTGTTGACGGTCGTTGCAGGACAGCCGCTTAGAGTTCAGGACCCCGTCATGGGTCAAGGTGTTCCAGTTTCTCCTGCTCCTCTGGTGCCCCCAACTGTGCTGCCACCAGAGATTAACTTCATTTCGCACTTCCAGCGATTAGGACCCCCTACCTATGATGGTAGGGCAGACTTCATGGCTTTGGATGACTGGATTATAGCCATCAAGGAGATGTTCTCGTACTCCGGAGTTTCAGTGGACCAGAGAGTAATGGTCGCTGCCTACCGGCTCAAAGGTTTGCAAAGAGTTGGTGGCTAAGGGAGAAGGAAAACTTTAAGGTTGGATGTTCTTGGAAAGTATTCAAGGAGCTTTTGCTGAAGAAGTTTCTGCCGTCGGTCGAGCGAGACCATTTGTTAAATGATTTCCTACACTTAAAGCAGAGACAGCTCACGATGAGTGAGTATGAGGTGGAGTTTAGCAAGCTGTAGCCGGTTGAGCGGCTAGGTTTGGAGTTTGCTAGTGGATTGCAGTGTTGCTAAGGTTTCCTCTACCTTGAGAGGTAGTTCTTGGTTGTTTTCTTGTTAGTATAGACACTCATACTGACAAGTGGGTTCGTGTCAGTTTGTTGACGTCCACTAGTGGTTTCCTTTTAAATTGCTGAATACTTTGCTAAGCTGCTAGTTTTGCCTTTTGTGGTTGTTTTTTTTCTCTCTGGGAATGTTTTATGCTAGATTGCATGTTAGGTATTTTCACCTATAGAAGCATTACTACTTGTACTTCATACATCTCATATTTCTAAAATTAAAATACTATTTTCTAGCTAATGTAAAGACTATTTCTATACTTATAATAAATCTAGGGACATGCATGTCATGAGTTATCTTTTGGGGATGTTTATACTCATGTAGGGTGTTAATCAACATAACCAAAGTATTTTCCGCAGCGTATAACTATAATTTTACTCGTGGACTAGTTGATCCACTGTGCCGAGGGATACGACCATCCAATCTAAACTGGTTTTTACTTAATAACTTATGGATTTCATATAAACTGTAGAGTTTGGGATTTTGCTTGAGCGCCTGCAGTTTTTCCGTACACAGCGTGGCATCACGACGCGTATTTTCTCTTACTCTAATATAACTTAAATGTTGAGAAAATGCGGGTTGTGACACTACCTTCTCAAGAAAATATTCCAGCACACCTGTATGGAGGAATCCTGCATCTTTTATTAAGACTAAGGACGAGCAACCTATTGTAACCCCAGATGATGACCTAATCTACATCATAACAGATGATGACCCTGAAAAGATTATTGTCTTTAAAAGGGTCAATACACTTAAATGTAAAGGAATTCTGGGAAATGAACCAAATATAACATAAAGCAACATTCTGGAATAAAAGTTCTTCTCACAAAGATTATAAATCGACTTCATATCGACGCAACTCTACTTTTCCGTCCACTTCTATTTAACATATGCACGAGCCTGCGTCGACACCACATCGACGCAACTCGTCATATGCGTTGACATCATATCGACGCAACCGGAATGTTGCGTCGAGTTGTAGTTGTAGCAACTTTCTAGTGCATAATTCATATGGATTTAATAAAACCAAGTTTTCTCGTTATCATCAATATAAACTCAAATGCAAAAATTATTTAAGACTGGTCATAATCCTGAAGGTTGTTAGTTTGATAGAGAAATACTCTTTTATCCTAAGCGGTATCATAAAAGACCATCTTATACTTTCATTACATTATATAATGGATTCAATGTGTGATTTTAAGAGTTTTCTTACCAAAAGACTCAATTAGTTGTGCTTCAAGATCTTTCTACCAAAAGATCTGACGTTGATTCTAAGAGTCTCTTTATCAAAAGACTCAGTCACTGTGATATTGTATTTCTACTAAGGTGGTAGAAGAGTGAATGTACGCAAATTTTGGAAAACCACTATATCATTGATGTCTTATATGTTTGTGATTTTCTGTGTGTGCAGATTTTGAAATAACTGAAAAAATAGTAGATTAATTAAGCTCAATTTTAAATCTCTATCCACCTCACCCCCTCTAGTGAATTCTCTGAGATTTTAGTCAATTGATCACACTTTCAGTTCCACTGGTCATGGTGAAGGACATTTGTCTGTCTGGTTGGAGGGGCAAAAAACATTTATTTGTTCGGGCCTTAGGACAACTAGGGGTCCATCCGGGTGGGGGTGACAAAGAAATTTTCTTCGTTCGCGCCTTAAGAGGATCGGGGTCTGTCCGGGTGGAGGTGGTGAAGAATCTTTGTTCGTTCACGTTTTAGGAGGATTGAGGTCTGTCCGAGTGGAGGTGGCGAAGAACCTTTGTCTTTTCATGCCTTAGGAGGACTGGTCTGTCGGGATGGAGGTGGTGAATAACCTTTGTTCGTTCACGTTTTAGAAGGACTGAGGTTCGTCTAGGTAGAGGTGGTGAAGAACCATTATTCGTTCGCGCCTCAAGAGGACCGGGTCCGTTAGGGTGGAGGTGACGATGAAACTTTGTTTGTTCACGCCTATAAGGTAAAAGGGTCCGTCTAGGTAGAGATGACGAAGATCATTTGTTCGTTCGCATCTTAGGAGGACAGTGGTCCGTCCGGGTGGAGGTGGCGAAGAACCTTTTGTTTGTTCATGTCTCAGGAGGACCGGGGTTCATCTGGGTGGAGGTGACAAAGAACCTTTTTTTGTTCGCGCCTAAGGAGGACCGGGGTCTGTCCATGTGGAGGTGGCAAAGAACCTTTGTTTGTCCGTGCCTGATGAGGACCAGGCTCCATCCAGATAGAGATGGTGAAGAACCTTTGTTCGTTCTCATATCAGGAGGACCGGGGTTCGTCCGGGTGGAGATTGTGAATAACCTTTCTTTGTTCGCATCTCAAGAGGACAGGGGCCCGTCCTATCGAGATACCCTACAACACGGGGGCGAGATGCTCTGCAACGTGTGAGAGAGATGCCCTACAACGTGGGGGCTAGATTCCATGTAGTGTGAGAGTGGGATGCTATGCTTTATAGATGAGCCACATTTCTTGTCACATATGTTAATGTCAGGGCTTGTGATATTCACCTCAAAATCTTGATTTGGGGAGACATATATGGCCGACGAAAGTCAGAAAGCTCTTGCAATGTTGGAGAAAGAAGAGGAACATATGTATGTGTGCATATTTAATCTTGCGACTTATTATGTCCAAGGAAAAAAGCATGAAGTTGAGATGCAGACTTTATGCGTACTATTAGGGGGGACCCATGCTCGTGCTCTCCAGCTTATCGACGTCGGGCTGCTACTAGACCCATGGCTGGATTATTGTTCCGCGGTGCAGGCTTTTTTGGGGCAGAGTCCTACACAAATCTTCTAATGAGACCTTGTCCGATGAGGCGCTCGATCTCATCCTTCAACCGGTTGCAACCCTCAGTCTTATGGTCGTATTCGCGATGGAAGTCGTTATATTGTGATTGGTTTCCTCTACTTAGCGCAAGCGGTTTGAGTACGCAAAGCTCATCATTGTCTTGGATGGCAAGGAGCATACTGGTTTGGGCAGTGTATTCCTGGCACGTGCAAGTTCCTCGGTCTCGACAGAGGTTGTCATGATCATCGTCGTTTGCCCTGGAATCTTGTAGTTGCTCTGGATTCCTCTTCCTAAGCAAGATTCCATCAAATTGCTGTCGATGTGCTTTGATTGACTCATTTGCCATGATTTGAGCTTTGACTCGGTGGACGAGTTCAAGGTAGTTGGCACCATTTGCTCATCATCATGGAGTGAAATTTCCTGGTCTAAGCCCTACGAGGAAAATGTCGCACAGGAGCTTAGGGTTGGCCCCTAGAATCTGTCATGCCTCCATAGTGAAGCTGCAAAAGAAATCCTTACGTGACTCTCCCTTGATCTATCAGATCCCTGAGAGGTTTGATGGGGCTCGAATGATTCGCTGGTTGACAATAAACTGATTCGTGAAAAGTTGAGTTAGTTTGGTGAGGCTATCGATTTCTTCTTCTTTTGGGGAATAAAATCAGGTGCGAGCTTCTCCTTTCAGAGTTGTTGGGAACATTTGGCATAGGAGCGGGTCGGGAGCTCTGTAGACGTGCATGATAGTCACAAAGTGCCTAATGTGTTCCGGAGGGTTGCCGACCCCATTAAATATCACAATGTCGCCGAGCATGATCCCGGGTGGAATGGGATACACCAGGACCTATAAAACTAACGAGGAGATGTGGTGGTTAGGGAGTTACACGTTTGTGTCTCAGCACCCCCATGCCAATATTCCTCCTCGATCATGTGTCTCACTTCCTCGTGAGTGAGTCTTCTATTGGTCAGATGAGCGATCTTTTTCGTTGCACGAAAGTTTCTTCGCACATGCCTGCGAAGCCCAACAGGTAATGCATTGTGCGTGAAGCTATCAACCCCGGATGACTAGTCTGCGATGGGATCCTTAGAGCGGGTAGTGTCTTCAGGCATTATTTGACTTGGGATCAGCGATGGTTGACCTCCTGGAGCCATGTCTGTATTGGGGCGCTATGAGCCCTTAAGTATCTTAGCAAGGTGAGCACCTTTGCTCGACACTCCTTTACCAGGCGTCTGTATTCTTCCCTTAATGTTGGAGATGCAGCAACGATGGCTCCTTCTTGAAGTCGGGGTTTGCCTGCGGGCGAGTTGACAGGGGCTGGATCAATGGGCTCCTCTGGTGTTGCGTCTTTGGCACTGTGCGCTTCTCCTAGCCATTGATGTTGGCTGGGGGTGCTTGTGCGGGGCAAGCGTTGATTCTAGAAAGTAATTCCAGTGTCAGGAACACTTTCCCACAAACAGAACCAAATTATTATGGTTCACCCGATTTTCCTCCGATGCAGGGAATCAGACTGTCTTAGCTTGGAGTTGGACAGGGTGCACATACAATCAGTGAAATTCCAGCAGCATTGATAAGAGGCTTTTTTTACCGTGGAAAAACCAGAAATAGTGAAAAACCACATGGTCGGATCTATGTTGGGCCAAAATTGACTATTTAACTTTGAGTTTACAAGTATTATAAGTCTCTTCGGAGGGTGATTGATTACCTCTCTGTTACAAGCTTTGAATACAGGAAGAGCAGAAAATAAACTAATCCCATGAAGCTTGAATGAGTGTGTCCACGGGGCTGGATTGCAGCGTGCATGAAGCTTGGATGAGAGCGTTCTTGTTGGAGAAAAATACTAAGTCCTTGGAGCCTGGGAAATTCTTCACACGAGCATCCGCGGGAGAGCTTTCCAGTGCCTTCTCCTGAGCTCACAAATGCATCCAAGGGAGCGTCAGGCGTTGTACACTTTACAGAGGTATCAGAGTGAGTTCCAAGCAGAGAAACGATATAAGCCCCATGTCCTCACCGGAAAACCTCATAGCTCTCTCTAGTCTCTAGAGTTGTTTGTCTTCAAATGAAGGCTTGGGAAATTTTTATAGCTTTCTGGAGGGGCGTGCTGGTAAATGCATCGGGCTGGATCCTGAGTCGGCGAATGACGTCGCTCCGTTCCGATCACCTAAATTCCAATTTTTATGAAAAGACGGGTATGCCCTCGGGGCAGTCAGGTCCTCCTGGGCAAGGTGCCCGACAACCGTGTCGGCCGACAGTGGTCGGAGGTGGCCGAAGGCGGCGGTCGGAGGCCGACAGTGGCAGTGCGAGGGGCACGCACTCAGGCCGCGCGAGGGGCCGCGCGCAGGCCGCGAGCTCGTAGGTCGTCCGCGCAGGCCGCGCGTGCGTAGGCCGGCCCCGCACGTGCGGTCGTGCTGCGGGCGCGCTACCCGCGCACACGCGGCTCTCGCGCGGGCGCATGCCCGTTGCTCGCACATGCGTGCACATGCCCGTTCCTCGCGCGTGCGTGCGCATTTGGCTTCACTCGCCTTTCAAGGTGTTTTGGGTCTTTGAGGTGTGCGTGTCTTGGTGTGCGCGACTTGCTCGACCGAGTTGGCATGCCTCCGTGTCCTTGATCAAAATTTTCTTAATTTTACTTGGAAAAATTTGGGGGAACCCCATCAGTTTGTAATATGATTTAACCAACACTTGGGGAGAGGGGTGGGCATGTGGGCACATGAGTAGAGGGATAAAATAAAAAAGCCACAATGTGTAGCAATCATATTTGTTGAGTATCCCTGTAAGTTTAAAGTGTTTGGTCCGCACATTTAGAATTCTTACAACTTCAAAATAGTGCAAATTCGCTGGGTCCGTTTGACTCAAAAATGGGGCATCCAAGCTCGGCAAAGTTGCACACCCAAACAATTAGGGATAATCAGCCACTTCAGCGAGCCCCCACGATTATTTGAGGTGGTGCACAGCTAACATCAACCCCTCTTTATATCTCAGAAGCTTCAAACCACCTTTAATGACGATTAGACTCCATTTGGCGCCGTGGTGGTCATGAACATAGGGGTTAAATTGTCATTCATTAACGCTTATTTAAGGAACTTCATCCACATTTATGTTCAAACGGATGATGTTTGTTAGGTGATCCTTAACGAATGACGATTTAACCCATGCGTTTATGACCGCCACTGCCGGGCCAAACGGAGCCTAAATCTAAGCAAAATAGAGCAATTGCAATGTGTTAAGTTAATATAATTAACATTCGGAAGCAACAAAGAGTACACATGATTGATACTTCAATCGAGTAATTTTTTAGAGTTTAGTGAAGTTCAAAGTTCATCCTTTTTGAGAGTTGCCGTGGATTGCTCAAGTTCCATGGTCAAAATGAAGATTTGTCAAACCTTACAATGATGCAAATCTCGGCTCCTTTGGAGAGCTTATATTATTTCCAACTGGGCACACATTTAACTTGGTAAACATCTAGATTAGGCGACATTCAACTGCCCAATTTTGGCCAGCGCCTAAACTATGTAAATCAATATGGGAGTATGCTCACACCAAACTTTGCTGCATATCACAGCTTCACATACTATGGGATCAAAGATCACCCTTCTGCATGCTACAAGAAAGCACTCCTCGATCCACGAGCTATAAGAGATTGTGTTTCCCCGTGTAATTAAAGAGAGTACCTTCAACTGTAGCCCAAGACTAAGCAATCCACGCAAACCACAAGTTCACACAATAGGTGCGCGTTTAAGGCCATACAACATGCATGTGCATCTGCATGCTAGAAGTTTGTGCACCAATGAATACCATCATTGATTAACATTTATCTGAGAGCAACACAATTGTTCCTTGAACTCATCACTTATTACATGAACTGGAGCATAACGTATAAGTTGTTACTCCACCCTTTAAGTTGATCAAAGACTATATGTAATCAGATTTACTTTACATTGAGGAGGGGTGTGGGCTGTGAAAATTGGAGGATTAGATGCTGAATATTTTTGATAGAAGAGGAGTTGGTAGTCTGAATGAATCACACCTATTATTATTATCTTTAAAATTGAAAAATTTTCACAGAGAAATAAAAAGAAAATAGAGCATGAACACATATGACACGAAGATTTATAGAGATTCCCTAGAATAACACTTGTTCAGATAGTCATCTCTTTCACAGTTGTGGGAACCACTCTCAATCCAGACCTCATTTCCTTTTACAACTCAAGGCTCTATAATACATTACACTAGAAATTCTGGAACCACATCATTAAACCTTTAAAGGGTGCTTTAGTAATCTTTGCCCATATTTTTTTCGCAAGGAATCTTTCAAACTTACATGTCTTTTAAGGATATCTTGTAACTTTAAGAGAGTGAATGAGAGGTGGTTGAGAGTGGAGGATATTGAAAGACAAGACGAAGAATAGAAATGTCCATATCTCTACAAATGAGATCATGGTTTACATTAGAAGAAGAATAAGAAGAAGAGGCAAAGAGAGAGTAAAGAAGGGAGGATTCTTGCTGCACTTTGATCAGCATTCTCTATGTGATCTTCAAAGTTCTGTAACAATCACATTTCCTTCTAATTTTGGTTTTTCATGCCCTTTATTTCACTGACTTTGATATTCAATTTTCATACTATTTATAGTTATTGAAAATCCAGTAGCTCCAAGGATTGGAGAGATTTTAAGGCAAAACGCCTTATCTTCTTCTAATATACTCCTGAAACTCAAAAGATAGGTGTGTCAGAGCGTGACTTTACTTTTGTTGACTCTACAATAGCTCTATTCCATGTCCAGTCAAGAACATCAATACGATTGACTTCAGTTGGTGAATATTGAGCCTTGGTCGACAATTAATAATCATAAAATCTTCCTTAATTGAGTACTGAGAAGCTAGGCATGGTCAGCGAATGGATTTTGCTTGATCGATGAATGACATTCATCGATCCTCGATCTTTGATGGATCATTGAATGCTATGATAGAGAATCGCGACTTGAGTCCTGATCTTTGATCGACGATCGGGTACTCGGTCGGTGAACGAGTACCAGATTGACGAATGCATGAATGAAGATCATTGATCCCTTCTGAGCAGGTCATGTCATTTCTTCTGAGCTCCTTTCTTTCCTCCATTGGGCTTCTTCTTTTTTGCTTCAGGGTTGCTCCCGTAGTTTCTTTAGAGGTGAGAACTACTTGCTTGTCAAAATAGTTCGCATTATCAAATATGTATGACTTTGTTGCATTAGATCCAAAGGATTTTTTCAGCAATCTCTCCTTATTTAGTGAGAACAAAAACATATGAGATTGATGAAGGAACATATATGAGAAGTAGTTCGAGCTACAGGTTTTGCTCCTACCGACCTCTACTATTTACGGTGCCATTGTTACACCCGTGTTCATGCACTATATTAACCAGTGTAATATCTTTTGAAAAATATGAATGAATGAGAATCTATCATGGATTGTTTATTTTTCTCTTTATCCTTAGTTTGCTCTACTTATTTATTCTTTCAAAAATAATATTTGGTACCAGAGCTTTGGGTTCATTTTCTCCCGCTTTCAAATTTCGATAGAACCTCATCATCGAATATTTATGTCTTCCCCATCTGGGATAGCAACCTTCAACTATACCCACACTTCTACCCATATATTTTATGGAGAAAAATATGAATATTGGAGACTCAAATACCAGTATTTTTAAAAGATAAAAGGATAACAAGGGAACATAAGCTGTAATACTGAGAATGAAAGAGAAAATGAGGATGACGGATGTTAGGGAACTACCCCAAATTCAATATGGAGTTTCCGAAGTGGTATTTACCAGGATTATGGCAGCAAAAATGCCAAACAAGCCTAAGACACTCAAACTCAAATACCAAGGCTTTACCAAGGTCACTAAGAGTACTTCAAGCATTATGGAAATTTTTTGATAAGCTCCTAATGAAAAGAAGGGTGACAGTAGACGAGCTCCTGGATTGAACCATCTGAATCATAAATTAGATTTAAATCCTTGGAGATTCTATTGACCACAAGAAAATCATCCCAAATATTCTAAGGTGTCTTCCCTTAAGCTTTGATCATGAGATTACCTCAAAAGAGGAATCCAAAGACTTGAATTCCCTCACATTAATTGAATTAATGAGATCTCATAAAGCACAAGGAAAGATAAAAAAGAGTAAATTAATTACTTGAAAAAGCACTGCAAACAAAAGTGCAGATAAACAAGAGATACTCCCATGAAGCTAAAAGATCTGATGCAGCCCCAAAAGTTTCAAATCAATGGAAATAAAGTAACAAGCCAAAATGGATGCAAGTGCAAAAAAAAAAGAAAAAAAACAAACATTAGCTAGCTAAAAAACTAGCATTTTTTGGAAAAAAGAAGTCAGATAATGTATTATTTGTAACAAAAATATACATAATTCTGATGGCTGCTACTCCATATGCAAGAATTGCAAAATACCAAATCACTCAGATCAAAATTATTGGAACAACACAAAAGAATAAGCTATATATACTGAGAAGGAGAAGGAAGTAAAGGAGGAGCTATTCTTCTCTTATTTCAAAACTGAAGCGTTACAATCATATACATGTAAAATTATAGTGGCTATTTGATCTATATGACTAATAACAAAAGTAACTTCACTTTCCTGAATGAGAATTTCAAATCTCAAGTGTTTTCGGGTAATGGGAAAACTGCAACCAATCAAAGATAAATGCATAATTAAAGTTAGAAGTCATTCAGGAGTTGCAAAGGAAAAACCATGTGTACTTCATTCTGAAGCTTGCTTAGAACTAGTTAAGAGTGACACAACTATTTCAAATAGTAGACAACCTGGAGTTTGCTAAAGAATCATGTCATATCAAGGAGGAAGAGACGGGGAATCTAATAACCTCAGCTTGTATGACTAAGAATCGAGTTTTTACACTCAACATCTCCACCGTTGGATTGACTAACCCTGCCTTCCAGCAGTAGAGTTGCAGTGTGATGTCCAAAATTTGTCATCATAGGCTTATTCATGTGCACTAGAAAGCCTTGCAAGAGATGTAACAGAAGAAGTTAGTAGACAGTGAAAGTTTGCTGAAAAGAATAGATCTGAATATTATTGTTTCATAGGATGTTGGATTGACTAATAAATTAAGCATATAAGCAAAAATAGAGATAGATTTAAAACAACACAATCACATAAAACAAAGAAGAATAGAAAACATCTAGACAGTATATAGAATTTAATAGAGGTTCCCTAATAACTAGGTATATCCTCTCTTCCTTAATACATGGGATCACGCGGTCTCTCAAACAAGACAATAAGTCTTTTGCACTTGGAGACTTCAACCCAATGTCGGCCTTTTACTCTAGAGACGATGGAACTCAATGGATCTTTGTTTGGTTGATCCAATCATTACAATACGATGGATCTTATTTTGGGTGATCCAAACACTATAATCTTTTTAAAAGAAGAAATTTGAAACCCTTTACAACATTGAAAGTTTTAGATCAACCAGATTTATTGTGCAGAGAATGGTGATTCTTGTACACCATAAGGGGGGGGGGGTCATTTTTACATTAGAGAAAGATATGCAGAGAGAGAGAGGCTATCAATCATATGCCCTATTTTGTGTATATTTTTCATTGATTGGGAGAATATATATCTGGAGTATTTCATACATTGTCCTTACTATTTTCTACAATAAGTTCCAAAAGGATTGTCACATGCTATTTTTCAATCTGCAATGGCTCTGTTCTTCAATAATCATCTACACCGCCGATCGTTGAGCCTCGTTTCAAACTTCGATCGCTGATTGATGTGTCCCTGATCACTGAGCAGTAAGTTGTCGAGTGGCTAGGAACTGGTTTGCTGAGCACTAGTTGTAAAATCCCTCCTCCCGGTAATTGGGCACGGCCGAGTCGAGATTTTTTTCCCAGGACCGTCGCCTTACAATAACGCCAACTTACTAGTTAGTTGTCAGCGCAAGACGGCGACCCTGCCGGTAGGTACGATCATACACATGGCCAACGAGAAAAGAAGTAATAAAAACCAGTCCACAATATCACAGCATAGATATATAAATATCAAATAAAAGGAAAGGTCCACACTGAGATAACAAACGAGGAGAGTAATATGGATTATGCCCAGTACATAACCATAACATAAAATCTCTCTCTCTCTCTCAACTGCATGCGGAAGCTAAACGAAATACTCATCAACCTATCATCGTGTAGTAGTAGTAGTAGTGCGCGGAAACTGCTCCTCCGATCATGGTAACTCAATCTCTGGCTCCACTTGGTTGAACTGGTGAGGCGTCTTCACGCGTCCCTAAAATGATATGGTCCACCAGCCGTTAGTCAAAAATTAAGTCATTATCATCCTCGCCTCACCCCCGTGACTGCTAGGCACCACATGGGAGGAAGAAAGTGGAGGGCCAATAGTAGCAGAATGTACAAACAACTAACAGTGGTATTTACATATAATTCTAGTAGTTTTATACCAGTATGAGCAACAACAAAAGCAGTAGTAATGAGCAATAACAAAGTACAGTACAAAAGCAGTAAGAAAGAGCTGTGTAAGTCTAGGAGAGTAAAAGCTGCTACTCTACCATCACAGAAGAGTACCTTAACTTATATGAATGCTCATACAAACGTATAAGTTAAGGTACGCTTCTGTGATGGTAGAGTAGATGCTTTTTCTTTCCTAGACTTATACAACTCTTCTTTACTGCTTTTGTATTGTACTTTGTTACTGCTCATTACTACTGCATTTGTTATTGCTCATACTGGTATAGAACTGCTAGAATTATATATAAATACCACTGTCACTTGTTTGTACATTCTGCTACTATTTGCCCTCCGCTTTTTTCCTCCCGCGCGGTGCTTAGGAGTCGCGAGGGTGAGGCGGCGATGATAATGGCTTAGTCTTTTGACTAACGGTTAGTGAACCATATCATTTTAAGGACGCGTGGAGACGCCGCACTAGTTCGACCAAGTGGAGCTAAAGATTGAGTTACTAGGATCGTCAGAGTAGTTGTCGCGCACTGCTACGACTACCCGACGACAAGTTGATGAATATTTCGTTTAGCTTTTGCATGTAGTTGAGAGAAAGAGAGAGATTTTGTGTTATGGTTATGTACTGGGCATAAGCTTTATTACTCTCCTAGTTTGTTATCTCATTGTGGACCTTTCCTTTCATTTGATATTTATATATTTATGATGTGATATTATGAACTGGTTTTTATTACTACTTTTCTCGCTGGTCATGTGTATGATCGTACCTAACGGCAGGGTCTCCGTCTTGTGCTGACAACTAACTCGTAAGGTTGCGTCATTGTAAGGAAACAGTCATGGGCATAAAATCTCTCCTCGGTTGTGCCCAATTATCGAGAGGAGGGATTTTACAATTTGTATCAGAGGTGAGGTCAATTTGACCATAAGAAGTCTAATCAAGCTAATTCGGGTTGAGTTGACCTATGTTGAGCTAGGGTTGACTTTGGTCAATTTGACCAACTTGATTGACCTAGCCATGAGTTCATTGGTAAATTGTCTCCCCTTTAGGGTTAGGGAGGTGTTAGAGAGCTTACTTTGAGGTGGTGAGTTCATTTGGGTGTAAATCGGCCTAGGTTGACTTGTGCACATTGGGGGTGCACATAACAATTTTTCTTAGCTCAAAGAGTACCAGGGTCGTCTCCTTGCCCTAACTCGCCACTCAAACCCTAACACCAGCAAGGGGGTCTATAAGGGCTTGGGATATTACACTAGACCTTCATTCAGTGACCCCAGTCAGCAGTAGTTGATTATTATTTCCTTTCTCACATTTCCTACCAGCTCTTTGCAAGCTATATCTTCTTCTGGTCTTCTCCTAGACTATGTTCTTCATTTAAATGGGTTCACTTTACTTGTGCTTTGTTCTATCAAATTAAAAGAAATTCCCAATATACGGCCTGTCAAAAATAAACTTACATAAGCAATTCTGTGAAGACTGTGCATTTGGAAAGAATAAAAAACAATTATTTCCAAAGTATTCCACCTCAGGAGGCAAATTCTCCCTTAAATTGATATATGGATTTGATGCCGGGCCCAAAAGCATAACTGGACTCCATCAGAGGTAAGAAATATTTTTTTCTTACTGGTAGAAAATTATAGTCCCTTTATGCGGATACTATCTAAATAAAAAAAGGTGAAGCTCTTAGATTTTTTTTTTTTAAAAAAATTAAAAGTAGAGAATCGATTAAAATTCAGAATCAAGACTTTTAAGACTGACAGAGGAGTTGAATTCACCTCTATGCATTTTAATAATTTTTGTGAAAATGTAGGAATCAGAAGAGAATGCAATATCCCTAGATCACTGCGGGAGAACAACATGGTCGAGAGAAGAAACTGGATTGGTGTGGAGATGATAAGATCCATATTAGATGGTAAACAAGTGCCAAGAAGTTCTGTCCAGATGAAACCAATGTTATCTCCCTTCTAAATAAAATTCACACCAAAATTCTCACTAACTCTACTTCATATGAAACACTTCATGGGAGAAAACTATTGCTCCGTTTGGGGGGACTTATTTTTACCGGTCAAGCGGTCATGACCGCATGAACCGGGACTTAATTAAGGTCCGGTTCATGCGGTCATGACAGCTTGACCGGTGAAAATAAGTCCTCCCAAACTGAGCCTATATGTCCGACTGTGTTACCTACTGTTACATTAGTTTTGAAAGTAGGGGAAGTTAGACAAGAGGGTGAGAAAAGCATGATGGGGAGAAATAATAAGAAATTTAAAACATACAGACTATAAAATCCAAAAATCAAAAATGATTATCTTTGCATGACCCTTGATAGGGTTCCCCTGGATTTTTTCGAGTCAAACCGATGGAGCCAAACACCTGCGCGCAGAAATGCATGCGCAGGCGCCGTTAGCGTGCACCCGCACGCAGAAGGCACCCATGCTCGCGTGCCCCATACGCGTGCGCTGGTGCGGGAAGGAGGCAACGCGCGTGATCCTTGCGCCCGCACGGGTATCGCCGGCCACCTCTGTCACCCGGGCGCGCATTATTTCGCCTGGACGCGCATTATTTCGCCCGGACGCGCATTGTTTCGCCCGGACGCGCATTTTTTTGCCCGGACGTGCATTTTTTTGCACGGGCCCTCATTTTTCGTCCGGGAGAGCAGTTTTCGCTCGGGCTCACATTTTTCGGTCGGCTGGGCATTTTTCCGCCCGGGCGCGCATTTTCGTCCCAGACACGCATTTTCCACCTGGGCGTGCATTTTACGTTGGCATTTTTCGCTCGGGCTCAATTTTTTCACCCGGGCGCGATTTTTTTGCCCGAGTGCAATTTTTCGCTAGAGTACATTTTTCCCGGGGCGCGATTTTTTCGTCCGAGTGCGATTTTTTCTCCCGGACGTGATTTTTTCGCCCGAACATAATTTTTTTGCCCAGATGTGATTTTATCGCTCGGGAGCGATTTTATCCCTGTGGAGCGATTTTATCGCTCAGGGGTGAAAAATTTACCCGGGCGCGAATTTTTCGCGTGTGGCCGAAAAATTTGAGTTCGGGTGAAAAAAATGCGCCCATGCGAAAAAATCACGGCTGTACGAAAAATATCGTGCCCGGATGAAAAAATCGTGCTCGTGCGAAAAAAATGCGCTCGAACGAAAAAAATGCCCGCGTGAAAAAACGCGGGTAGACGAAAAAAATGCAGTCTGGTGAAAAATAGCGGTCGAGCGAAGAATTCGCGCCCGAGCGAAAAAATCGCGTCTGGGCAAAATAATACGTTTGGGCGAAAAAAATTGCGTTCGGGCGAAAGATGCGCTCTCGGGCGAAAAATGCTCTCTCAACTGAAAAATTTGCGCTAGACCGAAAAATGCGCTCTCGATGATAAATTCCCGCCGGTGCAAAAAATGCACGCTCTGGCGGAAAAATGCGCTCCCGGCCAAAAAATGGGCCCCCGGTGAAAAATGCTTGCCCGAGCAAAAAGTGCTTGTTCGGGCGAAAAATGCTTGCTCAGACGAAAAATTCATGCCAAGCCGAAAAATGCGCGCCAAGCCAAAAAATGCGCGTCCGGGAGGAAAAATTCGCTCTTGTGCAAAAAATGCCTATCTATACAAAAACAGAGTTGACGTCGATGTCTTTTTGAGAGAGACCGGGCTGCACTGGTGGGATTGCGAATTGCGATTGAAGATCTCACGAAGTCGGAATTGAGAGAGACATGTTTACTTTATAACCAATTCTTATGAAAATTAAAATGAATTCGAATTCAAAAATATTTTTATGATCGTTAAATGCCGGAATTGAAATTGTCAACTGAACTCCAATTACAACCCTCCAATTCCGACCTAACAAGCAAACTCTTATATAATAGTACAATATATATAGATAATAATATGTGCCTTATTCTTAGAATATATTTAATGTGTTAAAGCTTGTATGCAAAAATATCAGAAAGAGGAATAGTTGAAAGAACAGTTCAAATTATACTCCATTCTATTTCATATATATCTTCTTACCCGTACACAGGGAAATTTGCGTGAAACAGAATCCTGTGTCATCCCATCAATGATCTGACGCTATAAAAAATACAATCATATTTACTTAAAATAATTCAAAAATTAAAGGAAAAATCTGGTATTTTGAAACCGTTCAGATTCTCTTTTCACACGCACATCTACATGCATTTGGCCTATCTAAAAAAAGTCTATTCTATGACATATTGTTCTTTGTAGGTTGTAGGTTGATTTAAAATAAGGTATAAACTGATTTATATTTTCACACAGCAGGGAATCATCCACCGAGACGTGAAGACCACCAACATCCTTCTCGACGAGAACTTCGTGGCAAAAATGGCGGACTTCGGCCTCTCCAAGGCCGGCCCGTCGTCCCTGGATCAGACGCACGTCAGCACCGCCGTGAAAGGCAGCTTCGGCTACCTCGACCCGGAATATTTCCGGAGGCAGCAGCTCACCGATAAATCCGACGTCTATTCCTTCGGCGTGGTGATGTTCGAGGTTCTGTGCGCCCGCCCGGCCATCATACCGGCCTTGCCGAGGGATCAGGTCAACTTGGCCGAGTGGGCGATGCAGTGTCACCGGAAAGGCCGGATCGAGAAGATCATCGACCCGCACCTGCAGGTCTCCGGCATCGCGCCGGCGTCGCTGAAGAAGTTCGCGGAAGCGGCGGAGAAGTGTTTGGCGGATGCCGGTGTTGACCGGCCAACCATGGGGGATGTGCTTTGGAATCTTGAGTATGCGCTGCAGCTGCAGGTATTTTTTTAATTATTATTATTATTATTTTACTTTTAAATTATCCATGAATTTAAATTGGTGATTGTTAACGGCAACTCCTAATTGGCTAGTCGCACCCCAAAATCTCTCAATTTTTCGCATTTTTTCGAAATACGCCTTGTATATGCAATTTCAGGAAAAGTGTTCAACACGAAAATTGTAGATATCGATGAGATCTACAACTTTCGTGTTGAACACTTTTCCTGAAATTGCATGTAAAAAGCGTATTTCGAAAAGGCGCAAAACTTGGGTATATTTCCAAAGTACGTCTTGTACATACATTTTTACGAAAAGTGATCAACACGAAAGTTTTAGATCTCGTCGATATCTACAACTTTCGTGTTGAAAACGTTTTCTGATATTGCATGTACAAGGCGTATTTCGAAAAGACGCGAAAATTTGAGAGATTTTTGGGTGCGACATGCAAAATAACGGATTGCGGTTAACAATCACTTTTAAATTAGACTTTGGCTTCATTTGTTTTGGCGGTGGCGGATCGATCCGGCGGGTGGAAACGGAGTGTTCGAAATGGAGGGAGGAGGTGGCTGCTCCAAACGGAGCTTTTTGGGGCGTTTCTCAAGGCGGGCGGGTGGAAACGGAGCAAACGCCGCCGGAGGTTCATTTGTTTACCCGCCTTCCGGCGGCGTTTGCCCAAAACGGAGCTCTGAAACGTCCAAACAAATAGAGCCTTTATTTCATTCGGCCAAATGCGGAACAGGCCATGCGGCAGTGTTTGTCCCAAATATTCACTGTAAACGCGTCGCGCCAAACGAATTCTCAATTTAGAAAGAGATTTTTGTCACATTGCACCTCTTAAAATGAGTCTTTTGTCACTTTGCACCTCAATATTTGATTTTTGGCACTTGGACGCCCAAAAACTTTTAATAGAATAGTTTGCACCCCCTATATTTGAATAATCACATTTCTGACTTTTTGAAAAACATTTAAATAAGAGAGGTGGGGTAATTTTTATAATAAAGATATATCAAAAGACAATTTTTAAAATTATCGATGAATTTAAATTAATTTAGAAAATTGTACCAAAAGACAATTTTGAAAATCGTGCCGATAAGAAAACGGTAGAGGGAGATGTTTAAAGTTGAACGAATTCAACGGATTTAATCGAGTTCAAATAGTTGTAGTAGATGCACGTTATTGTTAAAAATATTTGCATAAAAAAATTTTATCTCAATATTTTTTTAATATATATATATTATTGTTAATTTATTATATTATATTTTTATATAAATAAAAATAATATATATATTTCTTATATAATAACATTTTGAATACATGTTATTGTTAATTTATTGTGATTATATTTTATATAAATAAAAATAATATATCCTTTTATATAATAACATTTGAATAGAAAATAATTTTAAGTTAGCACAAAAGTGATGTAGGACGACGGGCCTCAACTCAGAGGTGGCGCATTATACGGGCGGGCTGTCAGCTCAGAGGTCGCAACATGGCCTAGCCCAACCACGTACAATCATCAGGACTGCAGTCCGTACACCCCACCCTTGCTTCAGACCCAGTATAAGCCAACGACTGGCTGTTGAGGCCTGGTGACATCGAACCCAGATGTTGAAGTCAGGAAAAATCTCAACCTCAGAATTCGGATCAAAGCCACCCAAGGTTACTGACTCGGAAGCTAGATCAGACGGCAAAGATGACTAGAACGAAGAATCAGGTCAAACAGGACCCCAGATGTTGCGGCAGGAAGGTCTCACGACGTACCCGGATGCTCGAAAGGAGCAACCCCTTCTCAAACAAGGATGACCGAACTGGGTACGAGAGAAGCTAGCTGGCGAGGTCGCAAGGTCGCGACTTGCTCTCCAAGGAAAAGGAATCTAAAGATTTAGCTAATATCAGGAAGCTGAAGCGCGCGAGTATCCTGCCGAGAATTTCTAGGGCCCCACCTCGTACCTCTAAGGTCCTATTTATAGGCAAATGCAAGGGGAGGGGGGGGTTATATTTATACCCCACCCCCTGACGACTAGGCGACTTCCAGAGGAACTCGCACGGGCTGGGCGAGTATCTCGCCTAGTCGCCTACCCGGCGAGTATGTGAGGGGAGCTCGCCTATACTCGTCCAGGCCTTCCGCGATCTTCTATGCTGACTTTGACTCCTGCCTTGACTTGTTGACCTTGACTTCTGCTGACCTGCATGTGGTAGGACCCACTCTCGACGAATACGGGTTGTACACAATCCCCGCTCTTTCGGAGCGACATCGGAGCTCGAAAAGAAACATCCAACACTTATTCGGCGAGCTACTCTACCGAGTATCTGGGTTGCTCGCCTCTTGTGACTGTCTGCCGATCTCTATAAATAGGGGGGCCTAGTTCTTTAGCCGGATCTTCAAAACTCGCGCTTGATGTCGGACGCTGCGAATTTTCTTCATAATAGTCTCACCGCGTTGACTGGTGCTATCGGCGTCGCTAAGCCGAAACGGCCGCGCGAGGAGGATGCCGTTGCCGACTTACCCCCCTCAAGAAGAAGAAAGTTAAAAAGTCCAAGAAGAAACCCGCCTCTGGTGATGACAACCCGCCGCCACCTCTTTCTCAAACCGCGGCTTCCACTAGCAACCCCGCGCGCTCCGCTAGAACACTGTGATTGCTCAGCGACCTGGGGCTTGACGACATCCCCAATGTCGCCGCATCTGATGCGAGCCTCCTCGACTCGCTCGACATCCCTAAGCTCGCCACGACCCTGGCCCCGGAACTCGCCTCCACTCCGGCGCCGCAGCAGCTTGAAGTCGTCGACCTGCCAGGTTGTCTTTTTTGCCGAGATGATTTCCTGTTCTGACGGTCGTTTCCATTGCTTGCTAACTTGACTGTGATACTCGCAGATTCTCCATCGGGGGGCGTTGGCGCGGTTTTGAACGTCGCCCCGTTGAGCTCCACGCCGCTGGTCGCCCTTCCTGTCGGTATACCAGCAAAGACCGCGCACACGGTGCAGATCAATATCGGCGGCAAAAGGACATTTGAGGCCTCGGTTCCCTTGGCGAGCAAGGAATTGTCGTCGAAGGATCCTCCGCCGAGGAAGACGACCCAGGCGAGCAAGGACCCTTTGCCGAAGGACCATCTGCCCAAGAAGGATCCGCCGGCGAGCAAGGGTCTCCCGGCGAGTTCTGCGTTGCCCGCGAGGAGTTCTGCTCCTCCCGCCGCGAGTTCTGTACTGCCTCCGGCGATGTCTTCTCTGCTCGACGCGAGCTCTTCTCTACCCCCGCCGCCGCCTCTTTCAAATGTCGCCACCATCCAGTCGGTGACCGTATCCTTGCCGCTGTCGTCGCCTCTGGTCGCGTCTTCTCAAGTCGCCACGGCGCGACTTCCTCCGCCTCCTCCGCTGAAGAATCCTTAGCCACCGGCGAGTTCGTCGCTCCCTCCGCCTCCATCATCACTTCCCGCGGGCAGTAAGCCGGTCAAGCTGCGGCCGAGCTACTTTCCGCCAAGAGTTGCGGATTCTGGGTAAGGGGGACGCGGGCAAGGCAAGGTGGCCGAGCACGCTGGTGGGCCATCTTCGAGCCGGCGAGATGAGCCAACTCGTGGATCCTCCCCTCGCCGATCTAGATCTTCTCGCCGCGGTATGTGTTGCTATTGATGCCTCATAGGGTGGCTAAGTACCCTGTCTAACTTGACGACTTCCCTATGCTGACAGATCGGCCGACGACTCCAGGGGCGGCCTTCATCGACGCCATGGGGTTATCGGGCATGGAATATCGCCACGCTGCTGCTCGCGCCTACCTGGAGCTGGAGATCAAGTTCGATCAGCTGGCGATCTGCGAGCCTCATCGCCAAATATCATCGTTGGAAGTGTGGATGGCGAAAATGGAAGAGCTCAAGAGTACTCTGGAGAGCTATGAATCCCGCTTCCACATGGTAAAGGAGAATGATCGTCAGCTGGCGATCAACAACCATCGCCTCCAGCTTGTCCTAGACGAGGTTGCCGACATTCGGGCGAGTATGGGCTCCGTCGGCCGGTTGACGAGGATGGAGGAGCAGTTGCGGCTCGGGGATGATGTGATAACGATGGCGACGGAGCACTTCTGGCGGGCGCGTGAGATGGGTTGGGCCGGGCGACATTCCCATCCCCCAGAGAGGCCTAGGCCTTAGATTTTCTTTCTTCGTATTTGAAACTTGCCAAGTGCGACTTTGTGGACATTTTCTAATTTGTAATAAACGAGTTTCGATCTCGCACCATTATATACTTTTCTTTGTTTTCAGTGTGATATCTTGTATGTATTGTGCCGAGTTTGTTATGCAGGTTGCGGTAATGCTTTTTATTTTTCATGCGACCTTTGCAATCGGCATCGGATTACTCGCTCAGGGCGCGACTTGGTCTGATACTCGCCGTAAGGAGGATATACCCCCCCTGGCGCCTATAAATAGAGGGGGTAGGTAGGACATAAGTACGCTGTTGCGATTTTGAACCCCTAGCTCGCGAGTATCTTTACGTACTCGCGCGCTGCGACTTTACTTTTCTTCTCGCTCTTCTTTCTTCTCCCTTGTTTAGAACTCGCAAGATGGTTGGAGACGATGTCAGTGCTCGCCGCCAAGCCCACACCGCCAATTTCGCTGATGCGGCTTTCAAAAAGTCCATTACAACAGAGCGAGACTTATAAAACTTTAGGGAGCGACTTGTGTCGGAAGGATACTCGGCCCGACTTCCGAGTCGCAGCAAGTGACTAAACACATGTATAGAGGGCGCGCTTGTCCTCCCCCTTCGCCACTTCGATGTCGGTCTGCGACTTTCATTATGGCCGGAGTATTGCGATATTCTCCGATACTTCGGCATAGTCCCCGCGCAGATCAACCCCAACGGCGTCGCCATCATCATGGGGTTCCTTTGTTACTTGCGCGAGGAGAGGATCATTTTTGATCTTTCCGTCTTCCGCAAAATATTCGCCTTTGCCGCGACTGCCGAGGACGTGGTATAGTTCAGCAGCCATGTCTGTACTTTGGTGGGGACGACGAATAAAGTACATTGCTGGAGCAAGACACTAGTCGTCGTTGAATGCGACTTTGGCGACGTCCAGGGAAGGCCGCAGCAGCTTGCTGATGTCGCCTTCCTTCCACCAATATTGGAGGGTGTGCGCGAGCAGTTCGTCGATTCGTTCTGAGGTCGCCGGTTCGATGTTATTTTTTGGCGACTAAACATCAATACACTATTCGAGGTCCACTACAACGAAGATAAGTCTTAGCGAGGAACGTCTCTTGCATTCTCGTCGCGATAGATGTTTGCTTACATTACTTGGCCTTTTGCAGAGCTAAACGAGCTCCCGACGAGGCCGCTTCCTCCAGCCAAAGAAATCGCCACCTCGCTTCTTGAGCCTCACTCGCCAGCTGATATCGGCGAGAAGAAGAAACTCGCCAAAGGCAAAGACAAAGCCAGGTCGCCGGGCCCCGCGACCACGAAACAGAAGGTGTCGTCGCCGCATCTTGACGACCAGGATTTGCCGCTCCATGCTCGGCTTCCCCACTTCCACCCCAATTTCAACCTGGGGCTGGACGCGGTGGACACCTATGGTCGCCCGTTGGTGACCTAGTCGGCGGATGAGCATCTGGTGACGTTGAGCACCAACCTCCCCTCCTGGGCGGAGGAAGGGGAGGACAAGGGGGAGGCCTTTGTCGTGCTCCACGCGATGTATGGGCGAGGCGACACCGAGTCAATGCTGGATCTCAGCGAGGAGGAACCCGCCCAGCAGGTGGCCTGCTCGCTCGCACGAGTCGTCGAATTAAATCATTTCGCGGCGAGGAGGATGCTGGAGAGGACAAAAGCCTTGAAGATCGTCAGTAAGAAGGCGATTGATCTCGACATGGAATCTACTCGCTGGCGAGATTATGAGGTAAGTCACCTCTACGCGCGATGTCAATGTTGGCACACATGATTCTTTTTGCTGACTCCGTTCTTTATCGCAAGCTGCCGAGATGGAAACCGCCAAAAAGCTCTCTGAGTACGTGGCGGAACTCGCCAAGTCTCGGGATGATTTGGAGGCAGCCCAAATCCGCGCGGCCGAGATGGAATCTCGTCTGGCCATTTTAGAAGCCGGCGCGAGTTCCTCTGCTCCTCAGCCGCGGCCGAAGGACGATTCTCACTACGCCATCAAGCGATCTCGCATCTTGTGGGAGGAGAGGTCGTCGGTTCGCCGCGAGATAGCCCGCGCAGCATGCAACATCGTGCTCGCGAGGCTGAGGATTAGCGGGAAGCTCAACGAGGGGGAGAAGGTGTTCACAATTGACGAACTCATCCCTGAGCTACACGCCAAGACAGTCTCGCCAGATCACCTGCCTTCACCATTGTCGGGCTCTGGCAGCAGCGGCAGCAGCTACAGCAGCGACAGCGGCAGTGGTAGCGGCGAGGAGGAAAGCGATGAAAGTGGCGAGGAAGAAGACGCCGATATTGGAGATGAGGAATATGAGCCTGATACTGGCGACAATGATTCTTAGTTGCTCGCTGATATTTCTCATACTCGCAAAAGATAGTTAGCGCCTTTTCTTTTTTGTAATAGATCTTTTGTAACTTGTAACTTTGAAAGAGAAATATATATACAAGTTTAAGTTACCATGCTGTTAATTTCTTATTCGCTTGTCTGCTGATAATACTCGCTAGGCTCGTAGGCTCGGGGAGGATGAGTGTTCATGACGCTTGTACGTGGGCGTTATTCATAATCGCGCAGTTGATACTCGCACGACCATAGCCGCTCTTCATAACTCGCACCCCGGTATTCGCGCGCAGCTACTCGTCATATCATACTCGCACTTTGCTATGTCATACTCGCATATACGCCGATGTCTGCGCGCATACTCGCCCGATGCTACTCGCATCATCCCAATGAGGAACTTGGTCTAACTCGAGGAGTTCGCTGGCCAATACATAGGAGAGAGGCTCGTGCAGGGACTTGGACTTACGAAGACCTGCCACTCGAGGTCCTGAACATTGCTGGAGTCAACAGCTCTCAGGAGCCTTGCTCAACTAGAGTGGTGTGAGTCGACTCGGGGAGGCAAGTAGTCGGTCTGTAGGAGAGGGGCTCGTACAGAGGTCTCGGACTACGACATCACTCCAGCGAGGATCTCGATCTCACTCGAGGAGGTCTGTGGTCAATATGCAGGAGAGGAGCTCGTGCAGGGACTGTTGGAGTTACCATGGTGATCTGGAAGTGGTCAAACATGTAATCTCACTGCCAACGCGATCTGAGCCTGCAGGGTCGCACATAAGAGATGTGGAGAAGTTGAATGATTGACTGTGTTGGTAAAGGTTACCAATCACCGACCTGAATGGGGTTATGGGCAAAATGTTGCCTTAAAGGATCGTCGGGTTGGGCAAATGTTGCCTTGGAGGACTGGTAAGAATAGTCGATCGAGGGTCGATGAGAATCGTCGAGAATGGTTCTCTGATTTTCGCCGATCGACGAGAATCGTCGAGAATGGTTCTCTGATTCTCGCCGATCGACGAGAATCGTTGCTCTGATTCTCGACGATCGACGAGAATCGTCGACCGCAGGTCGACGGTCGACGAGTATAGTCCACCCCGCGTTCGGCGAGAATCGTCGAGTATTGTACTCTGATTCTCGCCGATCCTAGGTGTTACTCGCCGACTGATTCTCGCCGAATCTGCTTGATGATTCTCGCCGATTGTCGCCGATTCTCGCCGATCGTCGCCGATTCTCGCCGATCGTCGCCGATTCTCGCCGACTGATACTCGCCGATTCTGGGACCCTATTTTTCTGGGTGGTCTGCGGATAGCGATTAACCTAAGTCTATTCATGCCTTCAGTATAAAAGGGACACTTAGGGTTTTCGGGCTTTATGCTTTTGGCAGCCGATCGAACTGGATCCCGCGACGGAAGCGTTCCGCCGTTCCGCTCGTTCCGCCGATCCCGAATCCCGCCGCCGACGGAAGTGTTCCGCCGCCGCCGTGCTCGCTCCGTTGACCTCCTTCTCTCCGGCGACTGTCGCTGGTGTTGCTCTTCTTGGCGCAGACCTAACAGTCCGTGGAATAGCAAGGTGCGGTCTTTTCTCCTTCCCGATTTTCCGTGCGATGGAAAACTCGGCGTTCTCCCGCTCGTGTGGATTTCTGCAGAGACGTGGATATTATTCCACGTAGAACTCGCCACCAACAGGAATACAAAACTTGGAGCATCTCCATTGAGTTGTGACTCAACGCCACCGAGGTAATTTTTGCCTAGTTAAATGTTAACTTCTTGATTCAATTATCATGGCCCGATCCCATTTCTTTTGGGTTTTCTTGATGTTTTATTCTTCCGCTGCGTGCACAAGCGTTGTGTCATCCTCATAGAGAAACCCAACAGTGGTATCAGAGCCAGGTTTCGGCCATGATTGTTGTATTGGAAGTTTTGTTATTCCAGTGCGTGTAAACCTAGAGATTTAGAAGTGTTCTAAATGTCTAGATTTAGTCTTGGTACCCCGCCAAGAACTTCTGGAATTTCGTGTGAATTTCTAATTGTTAGAAATTGTAGTCTCCTTACCAGTAACCATCCCTCGAGTTTGTTTTGGATTTTGAATCCAACATAGAAAGATGAGCTTGTCTACTGCTTTAAGTTGAGTTGTCTTTGCTTTTGTCCAATGCATGTAAATCTGAGGATTTGGAAGTTTCCGGATGTTCAGATTTAGCCCTTCCTTCTATCAATTGTTGATGGTGTCAGGATGTGCACATAAGGGATGCATGTGGTTTTAGAAAAACTGTTTTTCTTTGGATGTGCACATTGATCAAATATTGATCATGGTTAATTATTAACCTCTAATTAAAATCCCTTCATCAAATATTAAGTGTTCGGGTGCCATCCGATGGATGACACTCTTCCTGCCTCGATCGATGAAGTGTGGGCTTGCCAAAGCAAGGTGCATTAATCTATCTTGGTAAGGGTGCGAGCGGATAATTGTGATATCCCACTGTCGACATCGGGTCCAACTTAACTAGGTGACCTCAAAGGTTGAGTGCCTAGATGCATAGGGTTGGCATGCACCATATGATGGATGCGAGTAAGGAGTTATTCACCAACCATACAAGAATTGCATGAGGATGCAATTGGCAAGCGTTGCCTACCTAAATAACCGCATCGTGAGAAGAAAGCCAAAGCTGACTCATTGTGTTGGTGAAATACGGATCTTGTCCACTAAAAGAGTAGCTCGCATGAACTCTCCGAATTGTTAGTGGGGGCTATCATTTCGAATAAAATAGTGGGAGTGTTTTAATTGAAGTCCAAATTAAAATAAATTGTATTTGAAATTTTGGTACTGATTTTATTCTGCATAAATTCTTGTAGAATTCCATGACAAGTGTTTCACACTCCACTTTGTCTCTGAGAGCCATCCTTGAGAAGGATAAGCTCAGTGGGACAAATTACATGGACTGGTATAGGAACCTGAGAATTGTTCTCAGGCAAGAGCGAAAGCTCTATGTCTTGGAAGAAGAAGCCCCCGAGGTGCCGACCGGGAACTCTTCCCGTACTGAGAAGGATACTTATAAGAAGTATACTGATGATGCTTTAGATTTCGAATGCCTTATGCTTGCCACTATGAACTCTGAGCTTCAGAAGCAACATGAGAGCATGGGGTGCAAGGAGATTGACGAGCATCTCAAGAAAATGTTTCAAGGGCAGGCTCGTCAAGAGAGGTTCAACATCACAAAAGCGTTGTTTCAGTGCAAGATGGGAGTTCGAGACTCAGTAGGGACTCACGTACTCAAGATAATTGGGTATATAGAGAACCTTGAAAGGCTGAGTTTTCCTCTTGGTCAAGAGTTGGCCACAGATCTGATTCTGCAATCGTTGCCGGACAGTTATGAGCAGTTCGTCTTGAACTACAACATGAATGAAATAGACAAGACAGTGCCCGAACTCCTAGGTATGTTGAGAACTGCCGAAATCAATATGAAGAAGGCCAAGCCTGCCAGCCCCATACTGATGGTGCATAAGGGCAAGGGCAAGGCCAAGGGCTCCAAGAAGACGAAGGTGAGACCTAAGTCATATCTTGAGCCCAAGTCTTCAGCACTGATGAAAAAGAAAAGCACGGTGAAGGAAGGGAAATGCCACCACTGTGGCAAGGCTGGTCATTGGAGGAGGAACTGTCCTTCGTATATTGAAGTTCTGTAGAAAAAGAAGGGAGGTATGACTTCCGCTTCAAATATTCATGTTATAGAGATAAACCTTTCTGCTCCTTCATCTTGGGTATTGGATACCGGATGTGGTTCTCACATTTGTACAAATGTGCAGGAACTGGAAAGGAGAAGATTGCTGAGTAAAGGGGAGGTGGACCTCCGCGTCGGCAATGGAGCAAGAGTTGCTGCTGTAGCCGTAGGGGTTTACCGTCTTTCTTTGCCCAGTGGGCTTGTAATAGAACTAGATAATTGTTATTTTGTTCCGGCCATAACTAGAAACATTATATCTATTTCATGTTTGGACATGATTGGATTTTCTTTTATAATTAAGAACAACTGTTGTTCTATATTTAAGAATGATGTTTGTTATGCTGTAGCCCAATTGTTTAATGGTCTTTATGTGTTGAACTTGGACCATCTGATCTGTAATGTTGAAAATAATAAAAGACTAAGAACAAATGACTCGAACCCTACATTTCTCTGGCATTGTCGTTTGGGCCATATCAACGAGAAGCGCATATCCAAGCTCCATAGAGATGGACTTTTGGACTCATTTGATTATGAATCATTTGAGCGATGCGAATCTTGTTTGTTAGGCAAAATGACTAAAGCTCCTTTCACTGGTTTTACTGAGAGGGCTGAAGATCTCTTGGGTGTTGTACATAGTGATGTATGCGGACCCATGAGTTCCATGGCTAGAGGTGGGTATTTCTACTTTGTTACATTTACTGATGATTTCAGTAGATACGGATATGTGTATCTTATGAAGTGCAAATCCGAGACCTTTGAAAAGTTCAAACAGTTCAAGAATGAAGTAGAAAACCAGTTGGGTAAAAGGGTTAAAGCACTCCGATCTGATCGAGGTGGCGAATACCTGAGTCATGAGTTCCGTGATCATCTGAAAGAGTGTGGTATTGTATCACAGCTCACTCCACCTAGAACACCACAACATAATGGTGTGTCTAAGAGGAGAAATCGTACTCTGTTAGACATGGTACGTTCGATGATGAGTCATGCAGACTTGCCTGTTTCCTTTTGGGGTTTTGCTTTAGAGACTGCTGCAATGACATTGAATCGCGCTCCAACGAAAACGGTTCTGAAGACATCATATGAGATATGGACTGGGAAGCGTCCTAGTATGTCGTTCATTAAAATTTGGGGGCTGTGAGGCATACGTGAGACGTCAAATGCCTGACAAGCTGGAACCCAAATCGGATAAATGTTATCTGGTGGGATATCCTAAGGAAACAAAAGGGTATTACTTTTACCTACCGTGTGAGGGCAAAGTGTTTGTCGCAAGTACTGGTGTCTTCTTGGAGAAAGAGTTTTTATCAAGAAACACTGAAAAGGTAGAGCTTGAAGAAGTTCAAGAACCACATGTAGTGAATGAACCGGAATTGGATTCTGAGACAGGACTACAAGATGTTGTAGCTAGAGAACCTGCTCAAGGAACACAAGTCCTACGTAGATCTGGTAGACCGAGGTTTGAGCCTGAGAGATATGAATTTCTCGTGTCTCAAATAGGTAATGTGTTGCTTATGGATCATGATGATGAACCAACAACCTACCAAGAGGCTATGAATGGACCGGACTCCGACAAATGTCTTGAGGCTATGAAATCTGAAATGGACTCCATGTATGCAAACCAAGTTTGGAACTTGGTGGAACCACCTGAAGGGGTACGACCCATAGGGTGCAAGTGGGTCTTCAAGAAAAAGACCGACATGGATGGGAATGTACAGACATTCAAAGGGCGACTGGTGGCTAAGGGTTTCAAGCAAATTCATGGTATTGACTATGATGAGACATTTTCCCCTGTTGTCATGGTAAAGTCCATTAGGATATTGCTTGCTATTGCTGCGTATTATGACTACGAGATCTGACAGATGGATGTCAAAACGGCTTTCCTTAATGGAAACCTGCTTGAGGAAGTGTATATGACACAACCCGAGGGTTTTGTATCCCCAGATGAAGCCACTAAAATATGCAAGCTGAATAAGTCCATCTATGGACTGAAACAGGCCTCTCGAAGTTGGAATCTTCGTTTTGATGAGAAAATCAAAGAGTTTGGTTTCATCAAAAATGAAGATGAGCCTTGTGTTTACAAGCGAATCAGTGGGAGCATTGTTGTCTTCCTGATATTGTATGTGGATGACATACTGTTGATTGGGAATGACATTCCTACCCTGAAAGTTGTTAAGAACAACCTAGGGAACTGCTTTTCAATGAAGGATTTGGGTGAAGCGACTTATATACTTGGTATTAAGATCTATAGAGATAGATTGAAGAAGTTGCTGGGTTTGACACAGAGTACGTATATCGAAAAGGTGTTGAAGCGGTTCAACATGCTTGAGTCCAAGAAAGGATTTTTGCTCATGTCTCATGGTGTGAATCTCTCTAAGGACCAGTGTCCAAAGTCTTGTGAAGATAAGGACCGCATGAAGTTGATTCCATATGCTTCGGCAATTGGATCAATCATGTACGCGATGTTATGTACTCGACCCGATGTCTCCTTTGCTTTGAGCATGACTAGCAGGTATCAGTCAGACCCCGGTGAGTGTCACTGGATTGCAGTCAAGAATGTCCTGAAGTACTTGAGAAGGACTAAGGATGTATTCTTGGTGTATGGTGGAGAGGAAGAGCTCGTTGTAAGTGGTTACACAGATGCTAGCTTTCAAACTGATAGAGACGACTCCAAGTCTCAGTCAGGTTTTGTGTTTTGCCTGAATGGAGGAGATGTGAGCTGGAAGAGTTCCAAGGAAGAGACAGTTGCTGATTCTACAACAGAGGCCGAGTATATCGCAGCAGCTAATGCGGCGAAGGAGGCTGTATGGATTAGGAAATTCATCGGCGAGCTTGATGTAGTTCCTAGCATTGTTGGTCCCGTAGTTCTCTACTGTGATAACAATGGTGCAATTGCACAATCTAAGGAACCTAGATCCCATCAGCGCTCCAAGCACATACTTCGGCGGTTTCATCTTATTCGTGAGATTGTCGAACGAGGAGATGTCAACATTTGCAGAGTGCCGACTGAGGAGAATATTGCGGATCCACTGACAAAGCCTCTCGCGCAGAGAAAGCATGATGGTCATACTAGATCGATGGGTATACGATACCTAAATGATCAACTATAGTGAGAATCTTGTGGATTGCATGTAAACCTGTATTTTGTTGGCTATTTGTTCATATGATGAACTGTATACCTAGTTTTTCTTTTACAATTAATGGCAAGTTCTTTTATTATGAATTTTTCTATATGATAGTTAAATGTTAACATAATAGATACCCTTAGAATGTTCGCTTCCATGGGACATCAAGTACGTGACTTGAATGTGAGAGCCTATGATTTATTTGAAGCTTCATTCTTAAAAGGTCCCTGGTCGAGTATCATCATAGAAGCTAAGGGTGATGATGATGCGTGAAGGCTAGCACGTGCGTTGACTGATGACCGGTTCTCACAGGTCATGATATTGTGATATCAAGTCATCACGTGGGTACTTGTTAGTGAACAAGTTGTACTAGACAGACCCACCCTGAGACTACTCTGTGGATTGTCATCCAATCGTGTCACGAGTAGGTCTCAATTGACAATGGTGTTGTGGTCCTTTGACCTGAAGTCACAGCATTCATCAAGTGAGGAAGAGCGTGCTTTGATGCCATCTAAAGTCTTCCTTGAGAAAGGTTGATGATAAGGGTGGTTGTTGGGCATGTTACGAATCATTTGGGTGTTTGTGTGTGAGCAGATATGAGATTTGTCCTCCTGTATGACAGGAGTTGCATCCATGGGCCCCTTGATGGAACTGGACTGATAAATGCATGACCATGCTTGGTTGAGTCAATACGTGATATTGGACTCACCATTCTCTGGAAGTCCGTCCTGGATCAAGAAACTTGGATTGAGCTATTACGAGGGTGACACGGTCCATGCCTCTAGTTCTTTCCGGATGTAAGGGACAAAGGGACAAAGACAACGCTGATACATTGGTCATAAAGGCTTATGAGTTATAAACTCTTATTGCTTGGGGAGCAATGATGCATTGCTAGATGCCGCTCATTGTTTGTGAGGTTTTTGGTTTGATACTTTCAAGATCAAGTGGGAGTCTGTTGGAGTTACCATGGTGATCTGGAAGTGGTCAAACATGTAATCTCACTGTCAACGCGATATGAGCCTGCAGGGTCGCACATAAGAGATGTGGAGAAGTTGAATGATTGACTGTGTTGGTAAAGGTTACCAATCACCGACCTGAATGGGGTTATGGGCAAAGTGTTGCCTTAAAGGATCGTCGGGTTGGGCAAATGTTGCCTTGGAGGACTGGTAAGAATAGTCGACCGAGGGTCGACGAGAATCGTCGAGAATGGTTCTTTGATTTTCGCCGATCGACGAGAATCGTCGAGAATGGTTCTCTGATTCTCGCCGATCGACGAGAATCGTTGCTCTGATTCTCGACGATCGACGAGAATCGTCGACCGCAGGTCGACGGTCGACGAGTATAGTCCACCCCGCGTTCGACGAGAATCATCGAGTATTGTACTCTGATTCTCGCTGATCCTAGGTGTTACTCGCCGACTGATTCTCGCCGAATCTGCTTGATGATTCTCGCCGATTGTCGCCGATTCTCGCCGATCGTCGCCGATTCTCGCCGACTGATACTCGCCGATTCTGGGACCCTATTTTTCTTGGTGGTCTGCGGATAGCGATTAACCTAAGTTTATTCATGCCTTCGGTATAAAATGGACACTTAGGGTTTTCGGGCTTTATGCTTTTGGCAGCCGATCGAACCGGATCCCGCGACGGAAGCGTTCCGCCGTTCCGCTCGTTCCGCCGATCCCAAATCCCGCCGCCGACGGAAGTGTTCCGCCGCCGCCGTGCTCGCTCCGTTGACCTCCTTCTCTCCGACGACTGTCGCTGGTGTTGCTCTTCCTGGCGCGGACCTAGCAGTCCGTGGAATAGCAAGGTGCGGTCTTTTCTCCTTCCCGATTTTCCGTGCGACGGAAAACTCGGCGTTCTCCCGCTCGTGTGGATTTCTGCAGAGACGTGGATATTATTCCACGTAGAACTCGCCACCAACAGGAATACAAAACTTGGAGCATCTCCGTTGAGTTGTGACTCAACGTCACCGAGGTAATTTTTGCCTAGTTAAATGTTAACTTCTTGATTCAATTATCATGGACCGATCCCATTTCTTTTGGGTTTTCTTGATGTTTTATTCTTCCGCTGCGTGCACAAGCGTTGTGCCATCCTCATAGAGAAACCCAACAGGGACTTGAACTTACGATGTCCTGCCACTCGAGGACTTGAACACTGCTAATGGTGGGCCAAAAGTACCCATGCCTTAGAATCCTTTGTTCAAGAGTGCGAGTTCCCGAGTGACTACTGCACTCTCCCGAGTGAATCTCCTCCAGGATACGAGGTACTTCAATCTCTGTCAAGCATCGAGCCAGAGGACCTGAAATGGTCTTGCGGTAGAGTTCTCCTTCTTGAAGCAAATAGTAGGCGACTTTGTAGCGAAACTTACTCTGGTCTCCTTCGCTGGCAGGTATCTGATCCGTTGTTAGGAAAGAAACAAACGGATCCCTCCAAGATGCCCTCTACTCGATCTCCATCATCTCCCCTTCTTCGATGGATGGTCGGAAAAGTTCAGTCACGATCCCCCCATCCCGGGGTCCGTATTTGGCAAGATAGTCAGCTTCTGGATTCTCCTCCCGGGGCACGTGCTCAACGAAGATAGATTGAAACCCCCAATCAGACCTTTCACTTTGATCAAGTACCGCTGCAAAATCGGATCGTTCACCTCGAACTCACCTCTGATCTGGGACGCGACTACCATCGAGTCGGTGAAGGCCCTTATATCTCGAATTACCAACTCCTTGGCGAGACACAAGCTGGCCACCATAGCTTCGTACTCCGCCTGATTGTTGGTAACTGGGAAGAGGATCTCGACTGCTTGCTCGATCCTGGTTCCCTGAGGGCTTACGAGCACGACTCCGGCTCCCATGGAATATCTGCCCGAAGCCCCATCCACGAACATCTTCCAGGACACCGTGCTAGAAGATCCTTCCTCTCCCTCCACCTCGCCCGAGAAGTCGGCAAGGAAATCCGCCACCGCCTGCGCCTTGATTGCTACCCTTGGAGAGTAAGAAATGTCGAACTCGCTAAGCTCCACCGCCCACTTTACCGGCCTGCCAGAGTGCTCCACTCCATCCAAGATACTCCGTAGAGGATGATCGGAGACAACCCTGATGGAGTGAGCCTTAAAATACGGACGAAGCCTTCAAGACGAAACCACCAAAGCGAACACCAGCTTCTCCAAAATAGGGTACCTCGTCTCCGCCTGCCGCAGCACTCTACTAACATAGTAGATAGGAAGCTGCCTCTTACCTTCCTCCCGAACCAGCACCGAACTAACTGCTTCCGCCCCGACTCTCAGGTAGAGGAAGAGGTCTTCATTACCCCGCGGCCATTGGAGGAGAGGAGTTTGGGTCAGCTGTTGCTTGAGCTTTCCGAAAGCCTCCTCGCACTCCGCCGTCCACTCGAACTTCTGATTTCCCCGAAGGGTCTTGAAGAACGGAGAGCACTTCTCCCCTGTCCTTGGACAAAAAACGGCTGAGGCATGCCAGCCTTCTAGTCAGCCTTTGAACTTCTTTAGGATCCCTTGGCGACGCCATCTCCAGAATGGCCTTCACTTTGTCTGGATTAGGTTCCACCCCCCTGTGAGTGAGGAGGTGACCTAGAAATTTTCCCCTTCCTGCACCGAAGATGTACTTGGCCGGATTGAGTCGCATCTTGTACTTCCTCAGGGTAGTAAAGGTCTCCACCAGATCCGTTATATGCTCTGCGACGCTTTTGCTCTTGACGAGGAGGTCATCCACATAAACCTCCAAGTCCTGCCCCTTCTGCCCCTTGAATATTTGATTCATCATTCTCTGGTAAGTGGCGCTTGCATTCTTGAGCCTGAAGGGCATCATCTTGTAGCTATAACAGCCATCGTTGGTTATGAAAGAGACGTCCTGGCAGTCGGGGGGATGCATCCGGATCTGATGATATCCTGAAAAAGCATCAAGAAAACTCATAACAGGAAACCCGACGTCGGAATCAACCAGCGCGTCGATTTGAGGCAAGGGGTAGCAATCCTTCGTGCAAGCTTTATTCAACATTGAAAAATCGATACATAAATGTCATCCCCCTCCAAGCTTTTTCACCATTACAACATTGGAGACCCAACCTGGATACTGGATCTCCAAGACAAACCCTGCCTTCAGCAGCTTCTCCACCTCTTCCCTGATCGGCTCGACCAGCATGGCGGCGCTCTTCCTCTGCTTTTGTCGAACTGGGGCTACCACGGGATCCAGGTTGAGTCGATGACAAGCAACATCAGCGTCCACCCCTGGCATCTCGGCGGCGCTCCAGGCAAAGACATCAACATTGTCCTGCAGGCAAGCAGCCATCTCTATCTTCCCTCCAAGCGGCAAGGATCCTCCCACTTTCAGCAGTCCCTGCTCTCCCCCTCGAGAGATCACCTCTATCTCCTCCACTTCCTTAGCTGCACATAACCCTTTTTCCTTCTCCAGCAACTCCTCCAGCTTCTCTGCGTCACCCATCCAGCTGATGGTGCTGACGACATTCAAGTAGCACTCCCTGGAAGCCTTGGGATCTCCCCTGATCCTGACCTGCACATCTCTGCGGCACTACTTCAGGCACTGGTGGTACGACGACGGAACGACCCTGAAGTAGTTGATAAGAGGCCGCCCAAAGATGACGTTGTAACCGCTTAGTGCGTCGACGATGATGAAGCGGTATCGGATCGACGTCCCACCGAGCGTAACCAGTAGTTCTACTGCTCCCTCCACCTCTTTCTTCTCTCCTGAAAAGCCAAAGAGCGGTCCATCTGCAGCTTGGACCCCGGACGCTTCCATCTGAAGCCCGACGAAGGTTCTTTTGAACATGACGTTCACTGAGCTACCGTTGTACGCGAGGATTCGGTCGATGGTGAAGTCCTCGATGGCGGCTTGAATGACCAAGGCATCATGGAAGGGATTCTCATTTCCCAACATATCTTCCTCCGAGAAGGTGATCTCCTCTAATGGCGGCGGGGTCTGCGACATCGAGGCGACGTTCTTTCGACAGATCTGGTGGAGACTCCCCTTGCGGGAAGCTCCAAGCCCGGCCCCTCCATTGATCACTCCTACATGCCCACCTCCTGGGCCATGTATCACTTCCCCGCGACCTCCCAGGTCGACACGGTCCTCATTCCTCCTCTGTACCTGAGCTTGGAATGCCACCAGCCCCACCGGGGCCTCCTGCCTCTGTTGCTCTCTTTCTGCCACCCCCGCTTCCAGCCTTCTCCTTGCTTCCTAAAACTCGGGGCAAGTCAAGGTCTCGTGCCCCTCTACCCGATGAATATCGCAGTAAAGGGGAATCACCGCCTCCTGGCGCATTGCTCGCTGCTCCCTCCAACGCCGCTTGTTGTCTTGGCGAGCGATGACCATTGTCTCCCTTCTTCATCATCCTCGGCCTCCCTCCTGTCGATTTCCACTCCTCCTCTCTTCCTGGTACTGCTGCCTTGCTGGTCTCCATTGGGGGGGGGGGGGGGGGGCGATTCTCTGGAAACTGGAATCGCCTTCCCCCCATTTCTTCTTCCCGAGCTTCCGCCGGTCTTCTCTCTTCCTGTCTTCTAGGCCTCTCCTGCCTCCTTTCTTCAATTCCTGGGTTCCTCTCTCTTCCTTCTCTCCTCTCTCCTTGGTTCTTCCTTCTTCCCCTCTTCTCGCCTTTCCGGCGTCCTCCTTGACTTCGACCCCGAAGGTCCTGCTCCCCTCCTTTCCGTTGTAATCTCCCCATCCAACCTTGCTAGGAAGTCCTTGTTCTTCTCCTCCCCTCGAACAAAGGTGTTCGCCTTCTCTATCATTTCTTCAAAAGATCTCGGGGGATTGGACCCCATCTCCAGACTAAACAAACCTTGCTTCAACCCGAACTTGAGGGCCACCATCAATGTAAAACTGTCCACCTCCTCCACCTCCAAAATCTCCTCCTGAAAGCGGTCGATGTAATGACCCAAACTCTCCTGCTGCCCTTGGACGATTTTGAAGAGAGCTGTTGCTTCCTTCTTCCTCTTCTTCGAAGTCGCGAACCTTGCCATAAGGCCCCGACGGAGATCTGAGAAGTAGTACACGGACCCTGCCAGTAGCTGATGGAACCAATCCCGGGCGTTCCCTTTTATGGTGATGGAGAAGAACCTGCACTTGAAGGCATCAGACATGTTGCGGATGGAGACGACGTCTTCAAACCACTGAAGGTGTCTGATAGGGTCGTCTCGGCCGGAGTAGTAAGTGAGAACGGGTTCCCTGAACCCTTCTGGAACTGGAGCGGCGAGGATCTCGTCACAGAAGGGGCTCCTCCCTCCCTGGCGGTGACGAGTTTCATCCTCGCTGGAGATGTCGTACTCGCCATAATGCCGAGTATCCCTGCACCTCGCCTGCGACATTGGATCCCGAAAACGGACCCCCTGGCTACTCGTCGGGTAATGTCGCGACTGCATCGGTCGCTCTTCCCTTGCCCAAGCGAGCTCCTTTCCAGCTCGCATCGGCGGCGCTTCCTCTTCTAGCGGCGTTAGGCGACGAGGAGAAGTCGTCGTGACCTCTGGATGCTGAGCGAAACCGGCGAGAATGGTTTGCTCGATCTTCTTTGCGAACTCTTCAAACGCAACCACTGTTACAAATTCGCCACCTCGCGCGGCGTCTCCTCCTACTGCCGAGTTGCTGACCAACTCTCCTTGCTCTCTACCAATGGCCATCTCACTCAACTTCCAAACTTTCCTCCATGGCTGCGATCCACGCTCACCGCACCAAGTGTTGAAGCCAGGAAAAATCTCAACCTCAGAATTCGGATCAAAGCCGCCTAAGGTTACTGACTCGGAAGCTAGATCAGACGGCAAAGATGACTAGAATGAAGAATCAGGTCAAACAGGACCCCAGATGTTGCGGCAGGAAGGTCCCACCATGTACCCGGATGCTCGAAAGGAGCAGCCCCTTCTCAACTAAGGATGGCCGAACTGGGTACGAGGGAAGCTAGCTGGCGTGGTCGCAAGGTTGCGACTTGCTTTCCAAGGAAAAGGAATCCAAAGATTTAGCTAGTATCCGGAAGCTGAAGCGCGCGAGTATCCTGCCGAGGATTTCAAGTGCCCCAACTCGTACCCCTGGGGTCCTATTTATAAGCAAATGCAAGGGGAGGGGGGTCATATTTATACCCCACCCCCTGGCGACTAGGCGACTTCCAGCGGAACTCGCACGAGCTGGGCGAGTATCTCGCCTAGTCGCCTACCTGGCGAGTATGCGAGGGGAGCTCGCCTATACTCGCCCAGGCCTTCCGCGATCTTCTATGCTGACGTTGACTCCTGCCTTGACTTGTTAACCTTGACTTCTGTTGACCTGGCTGTGGTAGAACCCACTCTCGACGAATACGGGTTGTACATCAGGACCTACGTGATAAGAGGCATTAAACATGGTCCTCATCAGCCAGCTCAGTTGGTGATGAGGACCATGTTTGAAAATATTTTAGTTTTCTACCTAAATCACCTAGAGGGAGGTGAATAGGTGAGTTCTGCTTTTTTGCGAAATAAAATTTGTATGAACGATGCATAGAAAATAATACAAGCAATCGCAGACGACACCAAAAAATATAGTGTTTTCCCAACCTTGGGTACATCCACGTTCCATCTCACTGATGTAGCAACGCACTAAACTCAGCTAGCCCACTATTCTCTCGGATTGAAAATAATCCTACAATTTGGAACAAAGTTCCTACGACTCGGAGTAAAACAACTCCTACAAAAACTCGGAGAATAAGTCCTACAATCTCGGAGAAAAACTCCTACAATAATAAAATGAATTTACAATCAGAACACACTGACTTGTCTTCCACAGATCTGGTTGAATCTCGGGTTCTTCCTTCTTTGAAAAACTGAAAAGCTCTATCAGAAAAATTGAGGAAGAAATATAAGTATCCTTCGATCTGAGAACTTATGATCACCACGATCAAGAAGAAGATTTGCAGTTGTCGAAAATCTTGATCGGTGAACTCCTTGTCTGAACCTCTGGGATCGAGAAAGAATTCGGCGATGAAGAACAGAGAGGCGACAACGCTTCTCGATTTAGAAAGTGGAAATTGATTCAGAATACTTGAAAATTCTTCTTAGTGTTTGTCAATTCTGACAAGACCTTTTATAGACCTTTCATAACATTCTAAATTACATTAAATGCACGCCACGTGGACCAATTAAGAGTTAATGACTTTTGAAATTGAATCCATCAGAACTTAATGAAAATTCAAAATTCTGCATTCCATTTCTCGAGAGGAGTAAGTATTACTCGAGAAGAGTTTCTGTTTCTCGAGAAGAGGTATGACGTTCTCGAGAAGAAAAACTTAAGGAAAGTGTAGAGTAAATCTGGTTTCCTCTTCGGCATCATCACATAGGAAGGTGGGAATGTTGAAGTGTAGACTTGGAAGTGGAGGTTCAGCAGCTTCAGCAGGTACTTATTCTTCAGTGTTAGAAATAGAGACAATATCTTCATCATGCTCATCTTCAAGAGGAGATTTTTGTTCTGGTTCTGATGGTTGTTCTGGTTGATGAGATTTTTCTTTAGGAGAAGGATTTTCTTCGGGCAGAGGGGATAGAGGCTCTTTAGAGGAGAGTTCCTTTATCATCTTGACAATGTCTTCTGTTGTAGACAGTAATTGATCATTCACCTGGGCATCTGTTAGAATTTTTTGGATCAGGCAGATTAACAACAATAAATTCTGAGTTATTTGCTTGGAGAGGGGTGTCTTTTGCAGCAACAGATGGAGTTGTATCATCTTCTACAATTGTGTGTACAACAACAGGTGAAGTGGTAACTTGGGCTGGAGTGTCTATATGGACTAGGGCTGGAGTTTGAATTTGAGTAGACTGTACTTGCATAGATGGAGCAAGCTCCCCCTCAATAACCAGATCAATTGTGTCAGTTATTTGATGAGAGAAGGGAGATGGAGTCCTGACTTCATCTTCATCTGTCCTTGGAGCTTGGTCAGGTTTCTGAAGCTTGATTTTTCATCTCTGGATGGAGGAGATGGAGACCTTTTTCATGTGATGAAGGGTCATGCCCTTATTCATAATAAAAACCTCTGGCATCATCTGATTTAGATAGAGAGATAAAATCCTTCCATAGTTGGGGTTTTTGATACTTGCCTTGATTTTGTCGAAAGTCATCACCCCCCATTGAAACTTCTTTCTGCCGATCACAGCAGTTATCATATACAAGAACTCTGTAGTAATGTAACTAATAGAACTGGTGCGCCAGAGAAGAATTTTTCCAAGAATATTTGCAAGTAATTTGCTTTCTGCATTCATGTGCTGGCGGCGGATTGTGACCGTTGAGTCGGGAAGGCCACAAAACTCGTAAGTCCTTTCATAGTATGTACTTATTAGGTCATCGTACATGTCAATCACTGGCAGCTGCAGAAACTGAGAAATAGAGGTAGATGTCATTTTGATTTTGATGTCTCTAACCTTAGTTTTCAAAACTTTGTCATTTCGCTTGATCTTGACATGTTGAAAGAATTCTTCTACATCAGAAATTAAAACTCTGCAGGGGTGTTGGAGAACGAACGACAATCCGGCGGTGTCGAGCAGAATAAGGAAATTTCTAAAATCGTCAGAAATTTCGCCGATTCCAGTGGAGATGAGCTCGCTACCAATGCCCAACTTTGATGAGGAGGCCATTGATTGAATAACAAAACGTCTGCTGGCCGGCGAGAGGAGAATCGGGTTGTTTGTGGCAGTGTGGCGGAGATAGAGAAGGTGAAGAGTTTTTCTCGAGAGAGAGATTTTGAACTTCGGGAATAGGAAATTTTTGGACTATATATATATATACCCTAAAGCTTAATTATTAATGATATAAATGATGTTAAAATACCTGGATTATGGTGGTTGAAGTGCTCGGGTGCCAATATCAAAAATTTGACATTGAGAGAGATTTTACATCTGATTTCTCGAGTGAGAGATCAGTTCTCAAGAAGAAGAAAACTTGTTCTCGAGGAGACGATGTCTTGTTCTCGAGTATAGTTGTTCTTCCTGAGAAGCAAGTCTATTGTTCTCGAGAATAAATGATGTACTCGATAAATGAAGTCCAGACTTAGATTTTTCTTGATTTTTGAGAGGTAACCCAATTTTGAACTTTGCTGTGTGGCACTTTTCTTCAGCATTCCTTGTTGAGCATGTCAAGTTCTATTTTGAAGAGCGAGAACTTGGACTCGTCCAGGGGTTTCGTGAAAATGTCTGCAACCTGCATGTTAGTTGGAACATACTGGAGATTGATGTCTCCATGCTCCACATGCTCCCTGATGAAGTGGTACCTCAGCTCTATGTGCTTTCTCCGGCTGTGAGAGACTGAGTTGTTGGCTATTGCAATTGCACTGGAGGAGTCACAGGACAGAGGAATGTCCTTGACCTTCAAGTTATAGTCTTCAAGTTGATTCTTGATCCAGAGTAATTGTGCACAACAGCTGCCGACAGAAATGTATTTTGACTCGACCGTTGAGATTGCGACACAATTTTGCTTCTTGCTGCTCCATGAGATGAGTCTCCTTACAAGGAATTGACAAGTCCCGGAAGTGCTCTTTCTATCATCTTTACTACCTGCAAAATCTGCATATGAAAATCCAATTAGCTCGCTATCATTACTTCTGGGGTACCATAAGCTAAGATTTGGTGTGCCCTTAAGGTATCTCAAAATTCGTTTTGCAGTAGTGTAATAAGATATCTTAGAGTTCACATGTTATCTAGCACACACACATGTTGAAAACATGATGTCTGACCTACTAGTAGTAAGGTAAAGCAAGGATCCAATTATGCTTATGTACTTGGTTTCATCAAAAAGTTCCCCTTTCTCATCCTTGTCCAGAGACATAGCTGAATCCACTGGATTCCTCATAGAGGTTGCACTCTTCGTTCCGAATTTCTTTATTAACTATTTGGTGAACTTCGTTTGAGAGATGAAAATTCCATCCTCAGATTGTTTCACTTGAAGTTCTAAGAAATACTTCAGCTCTCTCATACTGCTCATTTCAAACTTCTCTTGCATAAGTTTGGAAAACTTCTTGCAAAGGTTGTCGTCAGTAGAGCCAAAAATGATGTCATCGACATAGATTTGCACTGGCAAAATATTGCTTTTTAGTTCCCTAAGAAATAATATTTTATCTATCTTTTATCTTGTAAACTTGTTCTAAAGAAAAAAGTTAGACAACATTTCACACTAAGCTTGTGGAGCTTGTTTCAAACTGTATAGCGCTCTAAATAATAAATAAACATAATTAGGATGTTCAGGATCAACAAAACCTGGAGGTTGTTCCACATACACTTCTTCATTTATGTCACTATTAAGGAAAGCTGACTTCACATTCATTTGGTAGACGGTGAAGCCTTTGAGTGCATCATATGCGAGGAACAACCTGATTGTCTCAAGTCTTGCCACTGGAGCATATGTCTGATCGAAGTCGATCCCTTCTTCCTATCTATATCCTTTGGCAACGAGTCTGGCTTTGTTCTTGATTATTGTTCCATCTTCGTCCATCTTGTTTTGGTAGACTCATTATGTTCTAATCACATTCTTTCCTTTGGGTCTTGGCACAAGCTTCCAGACTCGGCAACGTTTGAATTGATTTAGTTCTTCTTCCATTGTCATTATGCAAGATGCGTCCTTGTTTACTTCCTCAAACTTCTTTGGTTCAACCTGCGAGAGAAAACTCTGTTGAAATTTGTGAAGTGGAAGTGGGTGACGGTACAGGCCGGGCGGCCTGGGGCGGACAGTTTTGGCGGACTAGGCGGACTGGGCGGACTGAGATGTGCGGCCTGGTGGAAGGTCTAGTGGAAAGCCGGCTGTCTTCTGAGCGGCTTGTTGCATGGAGTCCGCGGACTATGCGGTCTGGTTTCTGCGGATTGGGTGTTTGCTGATTGGCTTTGCCAAGGAGCGGCCTGAGCGGATGGAGGCTTGCGGACTGGTGCATTGCTCAGTGGCCGCGGGTGCAAGCTTGTGCTGATTGGCGGGTTGGCTCATGTCCGCGGGATGCTTGCGGACTGGAGTGTCCGCGGTGCGGGATGCTTGCGGACTGAGCTTAGAGCTTGGCTGAGGCCTTGTCGAGCTCTGGTGGCATAGCAGGCGAATTGTTGTGGAGGTCGTTGGCGGACTGGTTTTGGAGTCCGGGGTTGGCTGCTGCTTTGGACAGAAGTGCGAGGAGCTCGCGGACTCATGGCGGTCTGTGCTAGGGTGTTTGGCGGACGGGAGTTTGTGTCCGTCATGCTCGCATTAGCCCTTGATGGTTTTGGACTTGGTCACACTTTGTGCCAAGGCCATGGTGTCCGCGGTATCCGCCAAGTCCGCTGTGACCGGGCGGACTGTTGCTGTCTTCCTTTGGTCGTGGACTTGTGGCGGATTGAGGTGTGAGTCTTGCGGACTGCCTCGGGTTGGTGCGGACTGCCATTGAAGGGGGTTGTTGTCTTGCAGTGGTTGGAGCTTTGCGGGCTGATGCCTTGTCCGCATAGCTTGGGCGGACTGGAGAGGGTTCGCCAATGTTTGCCTTGCTCCTGGCGGTTTGCCTTGGTATCCGGCTAAGTCCTTGCGGACTCAGCGGACGGTGTTTTTGCTATCGCGCGGGCTGGGGTGGTGTCGCTATCTCTTGGGCGGTGACCACACTCCTCACCTTGCCTATAAATAGGACCCCCCTGGCACATCTAAAGTAACTAGAGTGAACAGTAAGTTGGGGTGTGCAAGGAGCTGCGGTCTGTGTTTGTCAGTCCGCACGGATTGTTTCAGGCTGACAGTTTGCTATGTGCAGGTCGCGCGGGTAGCTTCAAGGAGCCAGGAGTTTGGCTGTGACTTCGGTCAAGTACTTGGAAGTGTGCGGTCTCTGCAGACTCAGCAGGAGGTCGCTCTGCGGCTTGTCAGTTCTGTTACATCTTTGCCAGCTTCAATAACCTGTCCGCCGGCTTCAGGCAGGTAGGGGTGTTCCTCAGTTCAAGTTCAGCAGGAGGCGAATAACGGTGTGTCCGCGCGGCCTCGCGGCTTCGGCGGACTCCGTGTCTATTCGGCGGATTGCAGCTTAGCTTGGGCGAGTTCAGCGGACTCGGCGACCTCACGGTCTCGGCGGACTCTGGTGCTGTCCGCCCGGCTTGTTTTTTGGTGCTTTCTGTTTTCAGCTGTTATAATAGCGAAATCATGTCTCGCTATGTATGCCTCCCATTGTAAAGAAGTGAATGAATAATAGACCTGCTTGTGCTTCCATTGTTTGTTGGGATTTACCTTTGTACCTCTAGTCCTTGGTTTCCGCTGGTTCAACGTGCGAACTGGGTAGTTCCGAAGATATTAATTTGGTGTTTGGGCTATCTTGCTGACCACGTTGAGAAAATTTAACATGGTATCAAAGCGAGGTTTGGGAAGATTGCAGAGTACTTGCAATTCTGTGGATACCTTGCTTCTAACTCGGATTCAAGCTTGTTCGTCAAGAAGAAGGGGGAGCTACGAGTCTTGGTCCTGCTGTATGTGGATGACATGATCATCACAGGGAACTCGGAGGGGGAAGTAGCAAGGCTCAGGGCAGAGCTTGCTATACGCTTCGAGATGAAAGACTTGGGAGTGTTGCATCACTTTCTTGGTCTGGAAGTGGAGAGGAAGGAGTGCGGGGTTCTCATTAGCCAGAAAGGATATGCTGATCGCATTGTGAAGCGGTTTGGCATGGGCGAAGGGAAGAAGTGCTCTACTCCACTGGAATCTGGGCTAAAGCTTCGACGAGATGAGGGAAGGGTTCTTCTTGATCCCTTGGTGTTCAGGGCTCTTGTTGGGAGCTTGATTTATCTGACGATTACAAGGCCGGATTTCGCTTATGCTGTTGGCTGAGTAAGTCGGTATATGGCTGAACCAAGACAATCTCATCTAGTGGCGGCGAAGGGAATTCTGAAGTATGTCAAGGCTTCTTCTGACCTAGGACTCCTCTATAGAAGGGACGCGGAGGTTGCGTTGCTCGGGTACACGGATGCTGACTATGGCGGTGATTCGGATGATCGAAGGTCTACTTCAGGTTATGTGTTCACTTGCGGTTCAGCTCGCATCTCGTGGTGTAGCAAGAAGCAGGACTCGGTGTCGGTTTCAACCACGGAGGCGGAGTATAAGGCTTCGGCCTTGGCTGCTCGGGAAGCCGTTTGGTTGAGGAGGCTTATAGAGGATGTTCATGAAGAAGTGCAAGGGCCTACTTTACTCCGGGGTGACAATGAGAGTGCTCTCAAACTGGTAAACAATCCAGTGTGTCACGCCAGGACCAAGCATATAGAGATTGATCACCACTTCATCAGGGAGAAGGTGTTGGAGGGGTCTCTGTTGGTCGGGCATGTTCGGAGTGAAGATAATCTTGCTGACATCTTCACGAAGCCACTGTCGAAGGGGCCCTTTGAACGCTTGCGCAGTTTGCTGGGCTTGGTCACCACTTCCCACTTCAAGGGGGAGTGTTGAAATTTGTGAAGTGGAAGTGGGTGACGGTACAGGCCGGGCGGCCTGGGGCGGACAGTTTTGGCGGACTAGGCGGACTGGGCGGACTGGGCGGACTGAGATGTGCGGCCTGGTGGAAGGTCTAGTGGAAAGCCGGCTGTCTTCTGAGCGGCTTGTTGCATGGAGTCCGCGGACTATGCGGCCTGGTTTCTGTGGATTGGGTGTTTGCTGATTGGCTTTGCTAAGGAGCGGCCTGAGCGGATGGAGGCTTGCGGACTGGTGCATTGCTCAGTGGCCGCGGGTGCAAGCTTGTGCTGATAGGCGGGTTGGCTCATGTCCGCGGGATGCTTGCGGACTGGAGTGTCCGCGGTGCGGGATGCTTGCGGACTGAGCTTAGAGCTTGGCTGAGGCCTTGTCGAGCTCTGGTGGCACAACATGCGAATTGCTGTGGAGGTCGTTGGCGGACTGGTTTTGGAGTCCGGGGTTGGCTGCTGCTTTGGACAGAAGTGCGAGGAGCTCGCGGACTCATGGCGGTCTGTGCTAGGGTGTTTGGCGGACGGGAGTTTGTGTCCGCCATGCTCGCATTAGCCCTTGATGGTTTTGGACTTGGTCACACTTTGTGCCAAGGCCATGGTGTCCGCGGTATCCGCCAAGTCTGCTATGACCGGGCGGACTGTTGCTGTCTTCCTTTGGTCGTGGACTTGTGGCGGATTGAGGTGTGAGTCTTGCGGACTGCCTCGGGTTGGTGCGGACTGCCATTGAAGGGGGTTGCTGTCTTGCAGTGGTTGGAGCTTTGCGGGCTGATGCCTTGTCCGCATAGCTTGGGCGGACTGGAGAGGGTTCGCCAATGTTTGCCTTGCTCCTGGCGGTTTGCCTTGGTATCCGGCTAAGTCCTTGCGGACTCAGCGGACGGTGTTTTTGCTATCGCGCGGGCTGGGGTGGTGTCGCTATCTCTTGGGCGGTGACCACACTCCTCACCTTGCCTATAAATAGGACCCCCCTGACACATCTAAAGTAACTAGAGTGAACAGTAAGTTGGGGTGTGCAAGGAGCTGCGGTCTGTGTTTGTCAGTCCGCGCGGATTGTTTCAGGCTGACGGTTTGATGTGTGCAGGTCGCGCGGGTAGCTTCAAGGAGCCAGGAGTTTGGCTGTGACTTCGGTCAAGTACTTGGAAGTGTGCGGTCTCTACGGACTCAGCAGGAGGTCGCTCTGCGGTTTGTCAGTTCTGTTACATCTTTGCCAGCTTCAATAACCTGTCCGCCGGCTTCAGGCGGGTAGGGGTGTTCCTCAGTTCAAGTTCAGCAGGAGGCGAATAACGGTGTGTCCGCGCGGCCTCGCGGCTTCGGCGGACTCCATGTCTATTCGGCGGATTGCAGCTTAGCTTGGGCGAGTTCAGCGGACTCGGCGACCTCGGCGACCTCGCGGTCTCGGCGGACTCCGGTGCTGTCCGCCCGACTTGTTTTTTGGTGCTTTCTGTTTTCAGATGTTATACTAGCGAAATCATGTCTCGCTATGTATGTCTCGCATTGTAAGGAAGTGAATGAATAATAGACCTGCTTGTGCTTCCATTGTTTATTGGGATTTACCTTTGTACCTCTAGTCCTTGGTTTCCGCTGGTTCAACGTGCGAACTTGGTAGTTCCGAAGATATTAATTTAGCGTTTGGGCTATCTTGCTGACCACGTTGAGAAAATTTAACAAACTCAAATACAAATTCTCATTAGTTGTACCTCTATGAGTTCTGACACCATCACGAGGGTCTCATATGATCTGATCAATTGAGTGATCCTTCAAGTGCCAGAGCTATAAAGTCCTTGCATCTGAAGCTTCCTCTGTCACTGGAGTGATTTCATCAGCTTGAATGACAACTTCATCATGGTGATCATCCTCTTCAATTGGGATTGGAGTGGTGATCTTGATGAACTCTTGACCTTTCTCCTTAACTGGCTCATCCAAGCTTAATTCCTTTAGTCTTGATCCCGTATTTTCAACAAACACACTAGAAGAGCTGCTTTGTAGCATTCTCGTCTCATCAAATACAATATTGATAAATTCTTTTACAACCAGGGTTTTCTTGTTAAAAATCCTATATGCCTTACTATGATTAGTATATCATACGAAAATACCTTCAAAACTCTTTTCACTGAACTTAGTGGTGTGATGTTTCTCATTGTTAAGTACGAAGCATTTACTATCAAATATTCTAAAATATGCAATAGTCGGTTTCCTTCCCTTTAGTTGTTCGTAAGGGGTTTTATCATGGTTCTTATTTATGAGTGCTCTATTTTGCACGTGACAAGCAGTGTTGACGGCTTCAGCCCAAAAGTATTCTGGTAGTGAGGCATCACTCAACATGGTTCTGCAAGCTTCTATGAGTGTTCTATTCCTTCTGTCAGCGACTCCGTTCTATTGAGGAGTACGAGGAGAGGAAAACTCATGAAAGATACATAGGCTTTCACAAAATTCTATCACGGCCCCAGGTTTGAACTCTGTTCCATTGTCACTTCTGATTTTGACAATTGAACAATTGTATTCATTCTGGATCTGCCTGACAAAATTAGTGAAAATATCAAATGTATCTGACTTGTGTTTTAGAAAGAACACCCATGCAAAATGAGAGTAGTCATCTACAATAACCAGTGTATAATCCTTACCTCCCAAACTTCTAATTTGCAGGGGACCAAACAAGTCCATATGAAGTAAATAGACAACTGAATTCAAAGTTATGATCATATTTATTGAGTCATATTTAATGCGTCATATTAGTGAAAACATCGAAAGTATCTGACTTGTGTTTTATAAAAAACACCCATGTAAAATGAGAGTAGTCATCTACAATAACCAATGTATAATCCTTATCTCCCAAACTTCTAATTTGCAGGGGACCGAACAAGTCCATATGAAGTAGGTGTAAACACCTGTAAGAATCTTTGCCAATAATATTTTTAAAGGTAACCCTTGTTTGCTTGCCTTTTACGCATGCGTGACAAGGTCTATCTCCAACGTACTTAACGTTGGGTGTATCACGTACTAAATTAAAAGAAAATAATTTATTAATAGTTTTATAATTTATATGTGTTAATTTTTTTATGTCATTGGTCATCAAGATACGCACTATCTTTTGCCAAAAAACACACTGGTGTAGATGAGTCTATGCAAATAAAATTCAAACAAAATATATTTCTACTACGAGTGTCTGATAAAATCGTTTCTAAGTTATCTACCAATTTTATCAAACACTTGTCTGCATGAAATTCTACTATGTATCATTTATCACAGAGCTGGCTTATACTTATAAGATTATGTTCTAGTACTTCAACATAAGTCACATCTGAGAAGGATACACTACCTTTAGTGATCATACCATAGCTTTTTGTGATTCCCATGTCAGAACCTCCAAAGATAACCTTTGGCCCGTTCACAACTGGAGATTACTTTTGAAGTATGCTTCTAGTCCCGGTCATGTGCCGAGAGCATCCATTGTCCAAATACTAGATAGGTGTTTTGTTGGCCTTTGGACATACCTACAAAAATAGAATCAGTTTACCTTAGGAATCCAAACGCGTTTGGGTCTTTGGTTATTTGTCAGCCTGCTCCCCTAGGAGTGTTAACCTTATGAGTGGTCTGCCTCGCATGATTAACTAGAGGAGTTTTAAAATTTCTGGGATTAAACCAGCAATGTACGACAAAGTAACCAACTTTACCGCAACACCAATAATCAAACCTATTGTACCTTTTCCAAGTCTCCTACTTGACCTTTTGAACATATGGTCTTGCAGGGCCGGCTGATCTGGAGGTAGAAGCCTGATGATAATGACATTCATAAGCCTTTTCCACCTCCCTTTCCTTGGGCACAACTGGCTTGGCCTTTGGTTCTTTCTTCACATTATGGTCATGAACGTATGAATCATAGTAATTCATTTGAATTTACTCATAAGGTTCCTTAAAGACACTTTCACCAAAGTTTCGGGCACAGGTCCATCCTTGGTATCGTGACTTAGGCTCTACATAAGTAGGCCCGATAAAGTGTTCGTTGGATGAATCAAGATCAAACTCGTTTGTTGGGAAGATGACCTTCTTAAACGACGTTTGATCAAGAGGGGCCTTCCCTTTTCCTTGACTAAAGCTTTCTTGACAGCCTTATTCTTTCTCTGAGCTTTATTACTCCTAGAAGATTTACTAGGAGCATCCTGATGGCCTGAGCCAGCACCTTTGGCCTGAGCGGAGAATTCAGCAACAATTGGAAAGACTGTCTTGGGCTTGGAGAAACATTCAACCAGTTTCTTTTCAGCTGCAAGTTGTTCTTCCGAATCCTTGATACCAATTGAAAATGTTTTAGTTGTCTACCTAAATCACCTAGATGTGGGTGAATAGGTGAGTTCTGCGTTTGTTTGCGAAATAAAATTTGTATGAGCGATGCACAAAAAATAAACAAACAATCACAGACGACACCAAAAAATATAGTGGTTCACCAACCTTGGGTACATCCACTTTCCACCTCATCGATCTAGCAACGCACTAGACTCGACTACTCCACTATCCTCTCAGATTGAAAACAATCCTACAACTCGGAACAAAGTTCCTACAACTCGGAGTAAAACAACTCTTATAAAAACTCGGAGAATAACTCCTACAATCTCGGAGAAAAACTCCTACAATAATAAAATGAATTTACAATCAGAACACACTGACTTGTCTTCCATAGATCTGGTTGAATCTCAGGTTCTTCCTTCTTTGAAAAACTGAAAAGACCTATCATAAAAATTGAGGAAGAAATCTGAGAATCCTTCGATCTGAGTACTTAGGATCACCACGATCAAGGAGAAGATTTGCATTTGTCGAAAATATTGATCGGTGAACTCCTTCTTGACTGAACCTCTGGGATCGAGAAAGAATTTGGCGATGAAGAACAGAGCAGCGGCGGCGCTTCTCGATTTAGAAAGTGGAAATTGATTCAGAATACTTGAAAATTTTTCTTAGGGTTTGTCAGTTCTGACAAGACCTTTTATAAACCTTTCATAACGGTCTAAATTACATTAAATGCACGACACATGCACCAATTAAGAGTTAATGACATTTGAAATCGAATCCGTCAGAACTTAACGAAAATTCAGAAATCTGCATTTCATTTCTCGAGAGGAGTAAGTATTACTCGAGAAAAGTTTCTGTTTCTCGAGAAGAGGTATGACGTTCTTGAGAAGAAATACTTAAGGAAAGCGTAGAGGAAATCTGGTTTCTCGAGAAAGAAAATCCTTACTCGAGAAAAAATAGACCAGTTACTCGAGAACAACTCTTCTGTTACTCGAGAACAAGAATGCATCTCTAGAAAATTATCTTTGTTACTTGAGAAGAGATTTTTGTTACTCGAGAAATAATTCCCGGTTCTCGAGAAATAATTCTGGCCTTCTCGAGAAATGACTTTGGTTTCTCGAGAAAAATACTTAGAAAAGTTTTGACTTAAATTTTGAGTTTACTTGAGAAGAAGTCAGGATCTACTCGAGTACTGCCAGGCTTTCTCGAGAACTGCACTAGGTTTTCTCGAGAACAACTTCTGCTACTCGAGTATATGACCAGGGTATCTCGAGTAAGAGCTTTATTCTTACTCGAGTAATGAATGTTCTTCTCAAGTAAAAATCTTTCTCTTACTCGAGTAATAACGGAAGTTACTCGAGTAAAACACTTAACAAATTCGATTAATCTGAAAATTGATTTTCTTTTATGAAGGCAGCAACCAGCCTTTCTCCCATAGTTATAGTACTTGAAAATGAAGTGTGTCACAATAGAGAGGTTACACACGAATCAACACCATGTATCACACAATGAGGGATTACATTGTATGATCCTGTGTTTGGTGATCCATTGTAAACTGACATTGGTTCACACTTGCCAATTATAACCTGCAAACACTCAACTTGAAAAGGCATCAAATACAAACTTAATTCATCTTAGTTCAAGAGTGACTTCATACAAATCTAGATTATTGTGGATACAATACCCAACAATGTTTAAAGTCTCTTACAAAGGAGGTCCTGGGTTCGATGTCACCCGGCCTCAACATCTTGTCGTTGGCTTATACTAGGCCCGGAGCAAGGGTGTAGTGTACGGACTGCAGTCCTGATGATTGTAGGCTGTTGAGTTAGGCCATGTTGCGACCTCTTAGCTGACAGCCCGCCCATGTGGTGCACCACCTCTGAGGTAGGGCCCGGTGTCCTACATCAAGAAGTAATGAACTAAGGTCTCATTTGGGCTAATTCTTTTGGCTACGCTGCCCGTCTGCGTGCGTGTAGTAGGTGGATCGTTGAATTTTGCTTTGTATTTTGTGTTTTTTTGCTAGTTTTCGTCAAAAGTAAGATCTAAGAGTGGCTGTCTTGAATTTTACACATTCCCAAAACAAAGAACGCTACCCGTGCAAAACTATTTTCCTGTTTGCTAGGAATTTTTAGCTCATTTTTGTTTAGAGGAAAAAACCTTCACACTCTCATAGCTGTTTGAAAAGTTTATGTTGGTTTTCCCTTATTGATTCGGATCCAGATCCAACCCGGATCCGGGCACGTTAGCACTTTAGGTTTTATATCATTATAAAACCTAGATTTTATTTTCTCCCATCCCATCCGTGAGAAGTTATCATCCGCCCAAGGAGCCGACCGCCTATGAGCTTGACAAGGGAGGTGGCGCCTGTAGCTCTTTGTGGTGGAGCCCCCTGGAGTTTTGGACAGCCGCCCGTGAGAGGAAACCCACCGCCTATGTCTTCCTTTCTTTCTCTCTCTCTCTCTTGCTCGTCCATTTGGAGAGGCCGTCGACCTTGGGTGTTGTCATCGGTCTTAGAGGAGGTATCAGCCAGCATTGGGAGAGTGTATTGCCGCCGGGCTTGGCGGAGTTTGTCGTCGGCGTTGCCTTGAACGTTCTTTTGAGTGAAGAGGAGTGGTGTCGACGAAGTGCGTGAGTGCAGTTAGCCTCGACGGTGGTTTCTCTCTGGTGGTGACGTTGTTATTCGGTGGTGGTGGGGTTGAATGTCGTTCATCGACGTTGAAGGTGTAACGACCCTAGCCGATCCAACGTGACAGCGCCATGGCTCCGCTCTAGGCGACGCTACCGGGCTGCAACCCAAGCACCCCAACCCCTCTCCCTGCACAGGCGTGTTGTTGGTGGCCACAGTCTCCCTTTGATGACTGAAATTCTCCCGTTAAACGGACAGCACGGGGACTTCCCAGGAGATCACCCATCCCAGGACTTCTCCAACCCGAGCACGCTTAACTGTGGAGTTCTTTCAACTCTCATCACCAATTGAGCTGCCCGTGAGAGGAAACCCGCTGCTTCTGTCTTCCTTTCTCTCTCTCTCTCTCGCTCGTACACTCGGAGAGGCCTTCGACCTTGGGTGTTGTCGCCGGTCTTGGAGGAGGTAGCTGCTGGCGTTGGGAGAGGGTGTTGCCGCCGAGCTTGGCGGAGTTTGTCTCCGGCGTTGCAGTGGATGTTCTTTGGAGTGGATATACGTGGTGTTGACGGCATGCGTGAGTGCAGTTAGCCTCGATGGTGGTTTCTCTCCGGTGGTACCGTTGTTCTCCGGTGGTAGTGCGGTTGAACGTCGATCATTGACTTTGAAGGTTCAGTGAACCTTGTGCGTCCGTGAGGCAGATTGCAGTCCAGATCTCCTACTTTCTCGTGGATCGTGCGTGTCAAGCGGATCCACATATATTTCATCGGTCGGTTAAATTTTCTCTTTGTATTTGCATTTATATTTTAAGTATAAATATATTCTGTGATTATTTTTGATATTCTTGTTGCATGCAAATTTATATTTGTGTTTGCGTTTGTACTGATTTTACAACATGACTTCTACTTATAACAAAAACTACTCTGCAGAAAAGTTAGATGGTACCTCCGGTGGGAAGTTGGCATCCAGCTTTTCTATTTCGATCCCGCCTCTTCCCGTTGCCCTAGCTCGGGCCTCTTCCCGTCTTCCCATTGCCCTCCTCCGATCTCTTCCCACCAACCTCGCTTTGTCCTCTTCTCGTCACCACTGCAGTAGGAAAGAAGATCACTCGATCTTCTACCTCCTTCCCTTGACAACACTCCTGCCTCTTCCAGTCGCCACTGTAGCTCTGAGCTCTTCCCGTCTTCTGGTGGCAGAATCGGTAACGTTCACTGTTTTTTTATTTGTTGATTTTGTTCGGCACTGATTCCATGGCTTTCTGATTGATCCTGTGATAACCTTCACTATTTTTCCATTCCTGTTGTGTAAAGCCCATGGATTGCTATGTGAAGCCCACTGAATTATGTGTGAAGCTAGTATAAATGCTTGTTTTTATATATCCATTCATATGTCCAGAGTTATGATCTTTTTGACATTTTTTCATCAAATTTCTATGAGTTGCATCACAATGATTGTGCTCAAATACAAGAACCGTCATTGCCCGATACTCAGCCTCAACAAATGAGCGGTCAACAACTGATTGCTTCTTGCTCCGCCATCTAATAAGGTTTCCACCATAGTATGTACAAAAAATATTTGTTGAGCGTCGATCATCAAGAGAGCTCATATAGTCAGCGTCAAAATATGCAATCAAAGATAGAGAGGAGGATGACTTGTACACAAGCCCTTGTTCAGGAGCAGTCTTCAAGTACCCGAGGATGCACTCTACGACCTAGAGATGAGAGGACCGTGGAGTGTGCATGAACCGACTGACAACCACAACATCATATGAAATATCAAGTCTTGTAATTGTTAGATATATCAACTTTCCTACAAGACATCAATACTATTTTGGATATGTAAGTAGTGTGTCAGAGTCAGATTCATGAACACAAAGCATGCGGTTCACATCCATAAGAGTGTTAGCAAGTTTGCATTCTGAATAACCAGCATCCGAAAGAAGATCAAGACAGTACTTCCGTTGTGTTAGAACAAGACATTCAGTTGTCTTGCTACCTTTAGTCGAAGGAAGTAATGAAGAATTCTCAGATGTTTAATTCGAAAGGCAGAGCTTAAGTGTTCCTTAATCAGTTGTATCCCCGTTGAGTCATTACTAGTAATAAGAATATCATCAACATAAAGTGGGAGAATAACTGTGCCAGTAGGTTGATGACGGGTGCAGCAACAACAACAGCACTCATGTCTTTATCCGACTATAGTGGGGTCAACTATATGGATCTTTTGTCACCATTGTGCCCTATCTTTTGTCATAATCTCACTAATGCTTAACTACATCATGTCTTTCTTTATAGTTTCATTCCAAGTCTTTATTGGTCTACCCCTCCCTTGTCTAACATGTCTAGTGACTAGACTTTCACAATGCCTAACAAGTGCCTCTAATGGCCTCCTTTATACGTGTCCAAACCATCTTAGACGAGCTTCTCGCATATTCTCTGATATTGGTGCTACTCCTGTCTTATCCCTGACACTTTCATTCCTAATTTTATCCAGTCTCGTGTGTTCACACATCCACCTAAGCATTCTCATCTCCGCAACTCCCATTTTTTGCTCATGTACAAGAGGATACAAAAAAGGTCGACCTCTTGGAGAGAGAAAAAGAAGAACCCTCCATAGAAAGAGAGAAAAACAGACAGAAAATCTCTAACCGCCCGGTTAGAGAGAAGACAGCAAAAAGAGCCAACAAGGGATCAGGGCGCAGGAAGCACGGACAGCAAACAGAGAAGGCACCCACGGCTAGGGAAAGAAAATCGAGAGAAAAAATTCCTAACCACACGGTTAGAGAGAGAGAAGTCGAAAAATAACTAGTCGCAGAAAGGTGCACACAAACAAAGGAAGTCGCAGAAAGAAAGAGAGTTCGTGTGAACACAACGGAGGCCGCGCGAACAAAGAATAAGTTGCAAGAAGAACAACTAGGAAAGGGAGGACGAGGAGGGAGACTGCAAGCGATTGGAATAAAAAAGACCGTGAGCTCGAATCAAGAGACTGAATAGCAAACCGGAGCAAAGGAAAAAAAGATCGCGGTTAAGAGACAACAAACTGCAAAAAGAGAAGAAGACCGCAGTTTAAGAGAGAAAACCGCAGAGAGAAGAAAGAAGAGTGGACGGTTAGGAAACAAGAGCCCGCTCGGACTGCCTGAAAAATCAATCTGGAGTAAAGAATCGGTTAGCTCTGATACCATGTAAAAAGTGCTAAATAAAAGATTAATTTTATTGCTTCAAAAAAATAAATAATACAAAGGTGTGCCCCCTATTTATAGAAGATGGGGGAGAGAGGAGATTACAACAAGCGAAGTGCGACTAATTACAATCCGCGCGGGCTATGTAGTTTGTCTGCGTCAAACCGCAAGGCTATATAACGAAGACTAACTATGCAGTCATTCCTGGGATGCCACCAAACCGCAAGGGTGGATAGCCGTCAGACCGCAGCTGCGGGTTGCCTCCATACCGCAGCTGCGGGTTGCCTCCATACCGCAGCTGCGGGTTGCCTTCAGACCGCAGCTGCGGGTTGCCACCAGACCGCAGCTGCGGGTTGCCTCCAGACCGCAGCTGCGCGTTGCCACCAGACCGCAGCTGCGGGTTGCCACCAGACCGCAGCTGCGGGTTGCCACCAGACCGCAGCTGCGGGTTGCCACCAGACCGCAGTTGCGGGTTGCCACCATACCACAGCTGCGTGTTGCCACCATACTGCAGCTGCGTGTTGCCATCAGACCGCAACTGCCTGTTGCCACCAGACCGTAGCTCGAGGTTGCCACCAAACCACAACTATGGGTTGCCCTCCGGACTGCAACTCGAGTAGGAAAAACCTCCTAGACAGCACAACAGGAGCTGGTCGACTACAACGTTTTGTGAAACTGCCAAGACTGTACTGCGGATTTGTCAAACCGCCAGGACTTGCTAAACCGTCAGTCCGCCAAGAAAAGTCACCAAAAGGACCGCAACCTCTTTTCGTTAAGCCAAACCACTAGACCGCCAAACCAGCAGACCGCCGAGACTAGCTCTCCAGACCGCCCGATTTTCATAAGTTTCAACAACAATCAAGTTTTTGAGTAAGATGACTAACAAAACGCAGGTTAAAAGGTAATCCCAGAACATGAAGGACTGAGGATAAAGAGAGAGTTGGAGTGAGAGACACATCGACAACGCCAAAAATCGGGGTGGTATCACCATTGACCACGATAATGAACTTGGGATATGCAGATTGTAAGTACTGAGGCTGTCGCTACGTTGTAATATGATGTGTGACACCCGAGTCCCCAATTCAGTGGGAGCTACGGGAGAGGCGGGATATACCTTTATTGGAGATCGACACAACGGATCTTGATGAGCGACTAATCACTCCTTGTAACTGTTGAAGTTGGGTGTGCAAAAGCATCAATGTCATTACGGGTGGAGTCAGCAATAGCGAAAGCAGTGAGATGTCAAGGCAGACCATGTTTGCGATAACAAGTGGCCTCAAGATGACCATCCCGTCCGCAATGAGCACATTTGAAGAGAGGTCTTCCAGCACGTCTCCGTCCTCGAGAAGAGGATCAACCCCCACGAGCTGACGGACCACGAGTTGAAGGAGCATGAGGAGTAGAGAAGGGCTGCTGGAGAAGAGACAAAGATAGATTTCCAGGAGCATCCGGGGGGGGGGGTGTAACCATCAAGAGCATAGAGCAAACATCCGACAGAGAGGGAGTTGTAGATGAGGAAAGAATCTGAGCCCGAACACTGTGAAGATGGGGTGGAACATGGGGCATCATCATAGCAATCCCAACTACTTTTTTTGGGCCTGTTGGACAACTAGATCCGTGGTGTGAGGATGATGTTGTCACCATGCCTCAACAAGGGTCTTGGCTTCTGCAATAAATGAAGTCAAGTCACCTACTTACCCAGGGTCAAGTGTCTGAAGATCGATGATGATGTCGAACAAGTGCTAGAGGCTGTCCTTTTCATAATAGAGGGAGTGGAGTTCCTCCCACATAGCTTTGGCCATCTCATGTTACATGGCTATCTGATACGACTCTATGTCCATGAAATTGAGGATCCATGATTGGACACAACTATCATCACGAAGCCACTCCTCGGTGGGTACGGTAAGAGGGTTCCTTGTTAGATGATGAAGAAGGTCTTTGGTTTGCAAAATGCGGTGAATTGAGTGCACACACTCCATAAAGTTTTGCTTCCCACGGAGAGAAATGGTGGTGATCCGAAGCTCATCACGAAGTTCAGGAGGAGCAGTAGCACTGGCAGGAAGAGAGGAAGCAGTTGTTGTATACATGAAGCAACAGTGCGATGAAGCGGGTAGACAAAGGCCGAAGCAAACATGGGTGCGGCTAGCAAGTTATGTGGCTAGGCAACCAGCGACACGAGGCATCTCAGCAGGCGGGCGGGGAAGTACAGCGGCCAGTCCGAAGGCGGACTGGGATGGAGGCCAGGACAAAGGCAAGATGGAGGTCAGCAAGCAAGGGAAGAACATCAACAAGAAGAAGGGGTGGCCTGGAGATTGACCACCAACGACAAGGGAGAAAACAACGAGCAGGGCGAGACAACCGGTGCGGCTAGCGACAACGGGCACGATATGCGGCTAGGAGACAACCACCAGAAGAGCACAAATCGGCGACCAGAGAAGAACGGTCTGAGATGCGTAGCTAAGAAGTGGCACGCGTGGATAGAAGAAACCAACGACCAGTCTAGGGTGCTGCGAGGAAAGCAAACCGCGGTGACCGGCGACCAGACTAGGCCAGCGAGCAAAGCAAACCGTGGCAAATTGTCGAGTGATAAAGAGGAAGACGCGTGGTAAGAATTGAAGGCCGCAGCGAGGAGAAAAGTCGGGGTCCCACTGAGCCGAAGGGAGAAACTATAAAAGTAGGGGAAAGGAGGAACTGCAGGAAGGGGGCAGGGTGGGGTGTCTGCCGGTAGAAATAGAGAGAAAAAAACTGTTAAAATTCAACAAACCGCAGACGCCCCCTTGGATACCCTGTTGAAAACTCAACAAACCGAAGGAGAATACGCCCACTTATAATGTTGAAAGTTTTCCCGGATCGTGGAGTTAGCATGGGTTATCTCAACAAAGCAGTAACAACCAGCAACACATGCAGCACAAGCTTCTTTATTGATCAAGAGCAAACTTCTTTACAAGACGAGACATACATGGCGAGACATGCTTCACCAAAACCCAACACCGGGAGAGCATAGACAGTTACAAAGACAAGAACAAAAACAAGCCGCGCGGACTCAATCAACAAGCCGCCGACCTACTGCTGTGGAGTCCGCTCAGTCCGCCAGGTCGCCAGACCGCAACCCAAGCCGCGCGGACTCACCCCTTATTCCAATGCTTAGCTCTTCACCGCCGATCTGCAGGCTGCCTGACCGCGAGGTCGCCTAGCCGCCAGACCGCACAAGCTGCGTCACCGAATGGAACAGTCCGCCTGAAGCAGGCGACTTCCTAAACCCCGAACCAAGTTGCCAAAGAGGAGACCGCCTGGTCGCTATCTGCGACCTGCTGTTTACCGCCTGTTGCTTAACCGCAGAGTCCGCACTGTCCCTGACCGCAATCAGAGCCAAGTCCTGGCTTTCCAGCGCTATCCGCACAACCTGCACAGCACAACCCGGTCAACTCTCTATCCGCGCGGACACAAAGTCCAGACCGCAGCAACTTACGCGAGCTCAATTACTGTTCACTTACTTCGGTTAGGTTCCGTTACACCTGATGTGACATGGGTCCTATTTATAGGCACGACGATGAGTATGGTCACCGCCCTAGCCGATAGGATCACCGCCACATCCCGCAGCTAGAACAAGTGTGTCCGCCAGCCCGCGGACACACATTTCAGTTCTCCACTCCTGTGCAGATAGCCAGTCCGCCCCAGCTTCTCCAAGGCCGGACTCCAATATCCAGCCCGCCTTGCCGCCAGAGACCAAGCCAGGACCACCACAGCCGGACTCCACAACAGCCGTGTCCGCCAATCTGCGGACAAGGCATCAGCCCGCAAACCCCGAGCCCGCAGCCTCGCCATCAAGGCACCTGCCGGACTCAGCGGACACCCGGCTTCCGTCCGCATATCCCAAGTCCATTGCCTCATTGCCAAGGCACCTCCGGACTTAGCGGACACGCCAATCCAGTCCGCTAACAGCAGACTCCAGTCCGCAACTCCTGAGTCCATAACCTCATCACAAGGCTAAACCGGACTCAGCGGACTCTGGCTCCAGTCCGCACGCTCCTGCACAAGCAATTCTCCAGTCCGCATTTCCCCAAGCTAGCAAACAAGGCAACAGCACTTCTACTACGCTTGGCGGACTGAGAATGCAGCCCGCGCTCCACTGCGCGATCTCCCCGGACTGAGCCTCCTGGACTTGGTTCAATTCCCACCAAGTCCAGCCCACTGGCCGCAAGGACCAGTCCGCACTTACTGGCGGACACTGGATCTAGCCCGCCATACCGGGCGACCTCCAGTTTTTGTCCGCGTAGTCCGGCGGTCTCCGCGACTTCCACTTGCCGCTTCACTAGAGCAAGACCAAGGCAACTGCCAAACCGGTCTGCCGAGCTCCAGTTCTTCAGTCCGCTTCATGCCGGACTCCGCGGATAGCATTCCTATCCGCCCGGTTACTTCCTGGGAGTCAACCGCCTGCTGAGCATACACTGGCCTGTCAGACCGCCGCTGCTGTCCGCGTAGTCCGCACGAACAGACCGCCCAGGCCGCCACAGAGCAAACCGCCTGCAACATCCCTGCCGACCTAGCAGTCCGCCAACCCTGTCCGCGTAGTCCGCGCGGATAGGTTTCCCAAGCCTTCCATTCACCCACTTTCACTTCACAGAATTCAACACTCCCCCTTGAAGTGAGAAGTGGTGAATAACTCCAGCAGCTCCCGTAACCTTGCACCTGGTCCTTCCGATAGCATCTACGAAGAGATGTCCAAGACATAGTCCTCGCCCCGCATATCATGGACCATGAGGGAGCCCTCCAGCATCTCCAAAAAGGAGCCATGCTTCCCTCTGCCTTCTTCAGCTTCAACCTCCACTCATGCATCACAGGAGTATCACCAACTTCCTGGACACAGAAGCCCAAGCCTTGTTATCTCTGAGAGAAGTCACCTCTTCAGACTTGGTGTCAAACACCTCCTTGATTCTAGTGGGGTCATCACAGCCAGAAGAACCTTGCTCGACCTGAGGGCTAGCAAAGAGACATGGGACCAAGTCCGCCATGTTTCCTTCGCTATATCGAGCTGGTAGCTTACTGATCCTCTTCGATCTCCGAAGAACCTGATCATGGCTAACCACCTCCGCTGCTTTTGAACCAGCTCCGTTCCCGGGCAAACCCGGAACAATGCTCCCTTTGCTCCCTGAACAAGACGCCTCCTTACTGGAACCAGAAGCACCTAGAGCAACGCTCCCCCTGCTACCTGAACCAGAAGACTCCCCTCTTGAACAAGAACTGCCTGGAACATCGCTCCCTTTGCTTCCTGAACCGGAAGCCTCCGCCTTCGAGCCAGAAGATCCTGGAGCATCGCTCCCCCTTCTTCCCGACTCTGACGCCTTTGCCCCGGAGCTAGAACAACCTGGAACACCTGGTGACTCAGGTAACTCCACTTCCTTAGCAGCAGCCTCCTTCAGCCCACCATCTGACCTGCTTATCTCTAGCTCCACATAAGAGCTACTCCAATACGGCGTCAACTCATCGAAAACAATGTCTCTCGACACTATGAGTTTCTTCGTCGCAGGATCCATACACCTCCATCTTCTTCTCTGCTCATCATACCCAACAAAGACTAGCTTTGTCTTGAGAGCACCCAGAGAATGTAAATAGCAGGTAGATCCAAACACCCGAAGGTGCTTCACTGAGGGCTTCACTCCGAACATCAGCTCATAAGGAGTCTTCATTATGATCGGACTAAGAGGCATCCGGTTGATGACATGAGCAGCACAGGCAATTCCTTCCGCCCAAAGAGCCTTCGGAACTCCTTTACTCTGAAGCCAACACTTGCAGGTCTCCGTTAACCAACGGATCATCCGAGCAGCAATACTACCCTGTTGTGAAGTATGTCCACAAGAAAGCTCCATCCGGATCCCTTGCTTCCTGCAAAAGCGTGAGAACTCGGTTGAGCCAAACTCACCACCGATACTTGTTCTCAACACCTTGATCCTTCGGCCGAGCTGGCCTTCTACAAGCTTCTTGAACTCCACAAACAAGTGTACCATGCTGGACTTCTTCTTCATGAAGTATACCCAAGTATACCCAGAATAGTCATCAACCAATATCAGCATGAAGCTGCTGCCTCCAAGACTGACCGTGACAGTCGGTCCCACCAGAGCACAATGGACAACCGCCAATGATGCATTACATCTGGATTGTGCTTTGTCAACCATGAAGCGATAGGCTCCACTCTCCTGACATCCCGCACACCCCCGACCATCGCCATAGGATGACAATCTAGGCAAGCCTCTTACGAGTCTTCTTTCCGCCATTGCTTTCAGCTTGTCCATCCCTACATGCCCCAGTCTTTCATGCCAGATAGCTGCACTATAACTGACATTCATCCGATCAGCTCCAGAACTAGTTGAAATCCCAACTACGTTCTTCTCCTTCCTTCCTACCTGAGCAACGTTCGCCGAGAGCAAGACAACCTTGCACTCCTTCCGAAGATGACCATGCTGCTTGCATTTATAGCACCTTGGTCCTTCCTTCCTCTTCCTATCACGCCTAGGAGAAACACTCCTTTCTTCCTGATATGAAGTAGAGGGACCATCTTCCGCAGCAACCTTCACCTTCTTCCTGAACAACCCATCAAGGGAAGTCCAGACCTCCGCAGCTGATCGACATCCACTGATGTGATCCAAGAGCTCCGATGAGATCACCTGCTTGAGAATAGACTCCGCTTTCGCATTTGCCTCCTTCCAAGCTCTCATCGCCTCAGCATTGCCAGCAGTATCCTCTTGTCTTCCTGCTCCGCATACAACCTCCCAAAGGTCCTCGCCAAGAAGAAAGCTCTTCATACAGGACTTCCACCGTTCACAGTTCGTCTCTGTAAGAAGATCAATACCAAGACAACTTGCATCCTCCACTGCCATGGTTCTACCACTGGTTTCCTCTACAGAAGAGCAACTACTTCCATTGAGCACTGCTTGACCACTCCAACAACCTGGCTCTGATACCATGTTAAAATTCAACAAACCGCAGACGCCCCCTTGGATACCCTGTTGAAAACTCAACAAACCGAAGGAGAATACGCCCACTTATAATGTTGAAAGTTTTCCCGGATCGTGGAGTTAGCAGGGGTTATCTCAACAAAGCAGTAACAACCAGCAACACATGCAGCACAAGCTTCTTTATTGATCAAGAGCAAACTCCAGCAGAGACAGTTACAAAGACAAGAACAAAAACAAGCCGCGCGGACTCAATCAACAAGCCGCCGACCTACTGCTGTGGAGTCCGCTCAGTCCGCCAGGTCGCCAGACCGCAACCCAAGCCGCGCGGACTCACCCCTTATTCCAATGCTTAGCTCTTCACCGCCGATCTGCAGGCTGCCTGACCGCCGAGGTCGCCTAGCCGCCAGACCGCACAAGCTGCGTCACCGAATGGAACAGTCCGCCTGAAGCAGGCGACTTCCTGAACCCCGAACCAAGTTGCCAAAGAGGAGACCGCCTGGTCGCTATCTGCGACCTGCTGTTTACCGCCTGTTGCTTAACCGCAGAGTCCGCACTGTCCCTGACCGCAATCAGAGCCAAGTCCTGGCTTTCCAGCGCTATCCGCACAACCTGCACAGCACAACCCGGTCAACTCTCTATCCGCGCGGACACAAAGTCCAGACCGCAGCAACTTACGCGAGCTCAATTACTGTTCACTTACTTCGGTTAGGTTCCGTTACACCTGATGTGACATGGGTCCTATTTATAGGCACGACGATGAGTATGGTCACCGCCCTAGCCGATAGGATCACCGCCACATCCCGCAGCTAGAACAAGTGTGTCCGCCAGCCCGCGGACACACATTTCAGTTCGCCGCTCCTGTGCAGATAGCCAGTCCGCCCCAGCTTCTCCAAGGCCGGACTCCAATATCCAGCTCGCCTTGCCGCCAGAGACCAAGCCAGGACCACCACAGCCGGACTCCACAACAGCCGTGTCCGCCAATCTGCGGACAAGGCATCAGCCCGCAAACCCCGAGCCCGCAGCCTCGCCATCAAGGCACCTGCCGGACTCAGCGGACACCCGGCTTCCGTCCGCATATCCCAAGTCCATTGCCTCATTGCCAAGGCACCTCCGGACTTAGCGGACACGCCAATCCAGTCCGCTAACAGCAGACTCCAGTCCGCAACTCCTGAGTCCATAACCTCATCACAAGGCTAAACCGGACTCAGCGGACTCTGGCTCCAGTCCGCACGCTCCTGCACAAGCAATTCTCCAGTACGCATTTCCCCAATCTAGCAAACAAGGCAACAACACTTCTACTACGCTTGGCGGACTGAGAATGCAGCCCGCGCTCCACTGCGCGATCTCCCCGGTCTGAGCCTCCTGGACTTGGTTCAATTCCCACCAAGTCCAGCCCACTGGCCGCAAGGGCCAGTCCGCACTTACTGGCGGACACTGGATCTAGCCCGCCATACCGGGCGACCTCCAGTTTCTGTCCGCGTAGTCCGGCGGTCTCCGCGACTTCCACTTGCCGCTTCACTAGAGCAAGACCAAGGCAACTGCCAAACCGGTCTGCCGAGCTCCAGTTCTTCAGTCCGCTTCATGCCGGACTCCGCGGATAGCATCCCTATCCGCCCGGTTACTTCCTGGGAGTCAACCGCCTGCTGAGCATACACTGGCCTGTCAGACCGCCGCTGCTGTCCGCGTAGTCCGCGCGAACAGACCGCCCAGGCCGCCACAGAGCAAACCGCCTGCAACATCCCTGCCGACCTAGCAGTCCGCCAACCCTGTCCGCGTAGTCCGCGCGGATAGTTTCCCAAGCCTTCCATTCACCCACTTTCACTTCACAGAATTCAACAAAAAAACAGGTATGGGTAGAGCAGACATGGCCGCAATAGGAGCTAGGAAAAACTGTGGTCAGAAGATGGCTATCCCCCAGAGGTCACGTGAGAAATGTCGAAGGACAACCTCCCTCTGATACCATGTAGAGTTTCGCAGGAGATCGAGAGAAAAATAATTTTTTATTCTATTAATTTTTCTCACCTATATAATACAAGTATGAGTACACTTATATAGGAAGAGAAAGAAGAGGATCCCAAACTAAAGATGTGAGACTGAAAAATTAGATTACACATGAGGTCTTAATTGAGCCTCAATATTGGGTCCTTTACATGGTTTTCTTTAACACAGTTGATATCATCCTTTCATCTTTATAACTTGCAATAGATTCTTTATTTAAATAATAAAGTTATGACATTTTTTTCCCTATGTTAATGTATTATGTGCATGTATTTTCAAACCGGCCCAAGCTTGAAACTCCCCCATCTTCAGGCTCCATGTCCGGCCCGATTTTAAAAATCCTTAAAAAGCGATATCTTTTTGGAGTGCTTGCTTTTCCAACCCATTAAGGGTCAGTTTGTTTCGGCGGTGACTGTGACAAAAGGAGCTGTGAGAATGGAGTTGTGGAAATAGAGCTGTTGGAATAGAGCTGTTCAAAATGACAAAACAGTTTGGTAAAACAGCGGTAACAGAGCTGTTTAGAATGGAGAAACAGTTTGGTAAAACAGCGGTGGCGTTTCTGTTATATTTAATTATCAAAAAAAAATTTCAATTACATTAATTATAATGTATTAAAATTAATATTTATTATAAATTTAATTTATTAATAAATTTACTAATAGGATACTAATAAAATCATTAATTTATTATAAATTTCAATTACATTTATTATAATAAAATAATCATATTAATTTATTATTATTATTATTATTATAATAAAATAATTAATAGTAAAATCAAACTTATCACCTGTCCCGGACGGAATACCTTCGCCCATGGCAGGGTTGTTCCTCGTGCTGCAGGAGGAGATGGGGGGGGGGGTCTTCTCCTAGGTCATCTCGCCGGCGTCGTCTATGGAGGTGGAGGAGGAGACGCGGGGGGGGGGGGGGGGGGGGGGGGGTGGTGGCTTTCACCAAGCGTCCATGGCGGAGGAGCTTCTCACATCTGGTCGGCGTCCATGGCGTTGGAGCTTTCACGTGTGGTGTCGCCGTCGTCTGGTCCCCGCGCACAACTCCTCCAACCAGAGCTCCGGCAACCTCTTCTCCGGCAGCAGTGGATCACCCATGGCAACGCGGCGTTGGAAAGCTAATCCCAGCACCTGTGGGAAAGCTCCGTTGGCAACGGAAAAAAAGGGCTCCGTTGGCAACGGAATGGAGAAACAAACTGAACGAAAGGAAAAAAAATTTGCGGTCGGAACTCAACGGAAGAAAAACGCCCAAACAAACGGACCCTAAGCAAACAAAACTAGGGCCGAGATAAATTTTGTTATGTTAAAACACTTCAACATAAAAGTCATTGCTCCAATGCTCAATAATTATACATTTTTTTATATTATCATGAATCAACTCTAAGTTGGACCTAACTGATCAGGACTTGAATCATTTCTTTTTTTGATTCCATGCCCAGCCTGATTATCAAAATTTTGATTATATGATCTAATTTTTAAGAGAAATTAGAGATTTTCCTCAAAATCCTCTTAGTCAGAATATTAGATTCAATTATGGCCACAGAGATATTCTTGAAAATATATTTTTGGATACAAATAATTGCAGGAGGCGTGGATGGGACAGGCGAAGGAGGACGAAGACAACATTCAGGTACGGCAGCTCGATAGCGAGCGAGTGGTTGAGAAGGACTTTGAAGACATTGGTACCACCGCTGATTCCTCCATTGTGGCACCGGCACTGTTCCGTGGAAGGTGATCAGAAATGCCAAGGGGCTGATGAAATGTTGATGCATGCCTTGTAGTTGAACAGCTTTTGTAGGGCAGAAAGATGGTCAGTTAAGCTGAGGACATTCTTGTCTGACCTTTGGTTGCTTTAGATGGTATCAAGATATATGTTGAATAATTTATTGATTTGATACTTAATAAACTTTTACCCAATTTGGTTTTTTTGTCATTTATTGAGAGGAATCACTGATTTTTTTGATTTTTGTAGCTGAATTTGTATATTTTGTAGGAAAATTAGCAATTGTTGTGTATTTGGTTGTTAGCTAGCAGAACTTTGAAAATGTTGAATATGTGTATTTTTTTGTTAGGGAAATTAATGTGTGTGAATTGTTTGTTGGTCAATGTGAATATCTATTTATGAGGCTTGTTGTAATGTATTTAAGAGGATTGTTGTGGTTTTTGTTTTTGATGAGAAGTATGGGGTCATTGCTGCTCTCTTTGAGGATTTTTCCTGAAATCTCATCAGCAAATGCATGAATTCCAGTTCTAGGTACTAGAAGATTAAGCCATGGGTGTGAATTTTTGCGAATTCTAAAAGATGCGGAGTTTGCACTTAGCTATAGGTTTTTGAACAGATTTGTCCATTTGATGTTTTCCTTAAACAGTCACCGCAACAGAGATTTGTCGAAGATGTTTATAATGTGCTTCTATATTCTAAAAGAAGTTTTACAAAAAGAGTTCATCCAAACGAATCTCCATTTGCAATATACCTTCTCAAATAGCTTTTTTTCAGACTTTCCTTTTGATATCACTCCCTTTCCAACTGCTATCATTTCTTTTCGAACTCCCACCGCTTTGCCAAACAAACCCTAAGCCACTATTTGGGTGGCTGCAATGTTGACCAAATTAGTGATGGTAAACTGGAGCGTGAAAATGAGTTCAAAGTAATAGTGGTGAAGACATGTGAGAACTAATGGGATGATCAACAATTTCGGTGCACTAAGGTGAAGACAGTAAATTTGTTTGAAAGAATAACCATGCTGCGGCTAAGTAAAGAAGGCTAAACTGCCTTGATACAATGTATTGTTTAAATGATAGTTATTTACATGCGGAATTATTTATAGTATTGTTTTATCGAAAATATAAAATATTTCAACTATATATATTGATTCAAGATAAACTTTAACATTTGAACAATATTGAAAATAACAATATTGAAAATTCTAAGCATTGCGCCCTCACATTTATATGTTGCACGCATCCTTCAAAATCTGATCATGATTTGGTGCATCCGCTATAACATTGTTGCTGGTTATTCGGTTTTTCTCCGGTTTGGAGAATCAGACAGCCTTAGATCGGAATTGGACTAGCCCCGCAAACAGTCAATGAAAAACAACAACAAATGACAATTTTTTTACATGGAAAACTCGAAAAAGAGTGAAAAATCTTGTGGTCGGATCTGTGTCAGGCCAAAATCCACTATTTCATTATAGTTTACAAGAGCTGAGAAGATTCTTTGGAGAGTGACAGACCACCTCTCCGTTACAAGTGCAGAATATAAAAATAAGGGAGAAAAAAATAAGTCCTTGGAGCCCGTATGGAAGCGCTCCGATGGTGAAAATCTTTAAGCCCACAGAGCCTGAGTGGAAATGCACCGATGGTGAAAATATGTAAGTCATCAGAGCCTCGATGGGAGAACTCCTGTTGAGCCGGAGCCTTGATGAGAGCGCTCCTTTAGAGAAGGAAAAACCCGCGTTCTTGAAGTCTCGAGAAGTCTTCGTGCTAGAGAGGGAGCAGAGAGAATTCTGAGCAGAGGAACGATCTAAGTCCCACATTCTCGCTGGAAAACATCAGAGCACTTTCTAGTATCTGTCGTTGCTTGTCTTCAAAAAAACGTCTGAGTATATTTATAGTTTTCTGGAGGGATATGTTGCTAATTGTCCAGGACAGAATTTGTGTTGGCGAATGTCGTTGCTCCATTTTCGGTCACCTGGATCACCAATTTTAGTTAAATGACGAAAGTGCCCCCGGGCGGTCCCGGCAGGGCGCCCAATGACGATGACTGGTGATGGTCGGTGGCGGAGGCAACCGCACAAGCAATGCGCGCGGCGCGGCGTGCATGGTAAGCCCGCGGGCGCGGACATATGCGAGCGGGTGTAGGGGCGGGCGCGCGGGCGCGCGAGCGTGCCCGCAAATGGGCGCGTGTGCGGCTGGGTGTGCGCGGGCGCATGCCCTGGCCCGCGTGCAGGTGCGCTCCCGACAGGGCGAGCGCAACCTGTAACATCTCATTTCCTTCTAGACCCCTTTAACATATGTTGTTGTATGGTGATCCGGCGATCTGGCGGTCTGACCCTGACGGCTTGAATACCGCACGGTCTGGTGGTTTCTCTCCAACGGTTTGAATGCCGAGGTGTTGCTGGTTGGAGACCGGGCGGTCTGGCGGTTTGACGCGAGCGACCTGAAGACCTGGCGGTCTAGCGGTCTCCCCTAGCGACTTGTCTCTTCTTATAATTGTTGGTTGGCGGTTGGCCTATTTGTCTAACCGCGCGGCTTGTGCGGTGTGTTTTCGTATAGTCGCTTGTACCTGTAATTATTTATCACACATTGCTTATTTGTAATCTCTCCCCGCTCCTCCATTCTATAAAAGGGAGATTATACCTTTGTAATACTTACTTTTTTGGATAATAAAAATTCTGTTATTCCAAATTTCGGTCCATTCTTTCATGTTCGCACATTGTATCAGAGGACTCGATCTTTTCCACCTGATTATGTGAGCTTCTTCTGTTCGCGCGGTTTGCCCTTTCTTCTCGTGGCATGTTCGCGCGACTTCCTTTCTTCTTGCGGCCTGTTCTCTTCCCTCTGTGTGCGCGACCTCTCTGGTTGCTCTCCCTCCCTATTCGCGTCCTGTCTTCCCAGTCTCTTTGCTCCCCGCTCACTCTTGCTTTTACGCGGTTTCTTCTTTGTTCGCGCGACCTCTCTGCTGTTCGCGCGACCTCTCTGCTCGCATTCTGTTCGTGCGACCTCTTTGCTGTTCACACGACCTCCTTGTTGTTTGTGCAGCCTTTTTTCTGGCGCGGCCTTGTTTCTGCTCGCGCGGTCTCCTTTCTGTTCCCGCGGCCTTGTCTCTCTTCCTCACCGATTGGTGTTCTCTGATTGCTGCGGCTTGCTCGCTCCGCTCCTTCTCTTAGCCACGCATCGTCTCTCCTGGCCTTGTCATTGTTGTTGCTGCGGACTGCTGCTTGCCTCTCCTTATGGTTGATTGTTGTCTCCTTCTTCAGTCACGACTTGTCCCTTTTTCTAGTCGCGACTTCAAGTCGCCCTGTCGCTTTCTTCCGATGGCCGCTTCTTTGCCCTGCTTTCTAGGTCACTGCTCTTGCTATTCTAGCTGCGCGACTTGCTGGCAGATCATCTCCTAACCCCCGGTCTTTGCTCTCTTGGTAGCCTTGCTGCTCTAGTCGCTGGGAAGACTTGCTTGTTTCCACTGCTCACTGCCATCTGTCTCAGTCTACCACAGTCTCTTTTGTTCTTGTCTGGCCGTAGTCCACTCTTCTCTTTTATGGCTCTCTCTGATACGGTTGATCGCTGCTGGATGAAACATCCTCATCTTCGCCCCTCTAGGAACGCTTCCACCTCCTCTTCGAAGCAGTCCGCCTCGGTGGTCACGTCTTCAGGTAGTGCCCACTTTGTTACTCAAGGTTAATGGTTGATAGACTATGGTGCTACCAATCATATGACATGCAATTCTCAGTGTTTTTTTATCCTAGAAACACATGATCGGTTTCCCCCGGTCTTTATTGCGGACGACTCTCCCTCCCTGGTCAATGGGACAGGAGTGGTTCAAGTCACTCCATCTCTTCGCTTGGCTGATACTCTCTACGTGTCCAAGTTTCCTTGCAATTTATTGTCTGTTACTTATCTGTGCATGCAACTACAGTGTTCCGTCATATTCACTCCTACTTCTTGTTCTTTTCAGGATCCGGGCTCCCAACGGACTATTGTTACTGGGACTGAGAGCGGCGGCCTATACTTCCTCGACAATGTTTCTGCTCTGTCCACCTTCTCCTCCTCTTCTACAGACCTTCTACAATAGCATCTTTACCTTGGTCATCCTCTTTCACGGCTTCTTCGTCAGCTTCTGCCCCACCTCCCTTCGCACAGTCCTCCTCTCAACTGTGATGCATATCAGCTTGGCAAGCATCACCGCTCCTCCTTCCCACTAAAGCAAGGCTATGGATCTTCCTGTCTGTTTGATCTCGTTCACTCCGATATCTGGGGTCCTGCACCTGCCCTCACTATAGGACGGGGTAGTTTGTATTTTGTAACTTTTATTGATGATTTCTCTCAGTGTACGTGGGTATATCTCTTAAAAGTACGTTATGAACTATTCTCTGTATGGACATCCTTTTATTTTATGATCAAAACTCAGTTTGATGTCTCTATTAAAATCTTTCGCTCCGATAATGCCAAAGAATATCTTAGTCATGATTTTTCTTCTTTCTGTATGCAAAATGAGATTGTTCATCAAACTAGCTATGTGTAACACCTCCCCTGTAATGACCGAATAATATGGGTCTGGCCGGGGCCCCACAACATACAGACGGCACAGCTTAAACATTATAAGATGATATAAACTACCCAATTCAAAACTCAGACTAAACACAGCGGAAACAAAAGATCAAGACTAGAAGTTATCCAGCAACATTTGAGTATCAACACGGCCTTATGGCCTTACAACATTTGAGTGTCCAAAATTCAACCATAACATCAAGTGTCAATGTGCATAAGCACTCCTAGGCTACCTCGGCGTGCAAGCCGAATTACATTGTGCATTAAGCATAACATCCAACATAACAAAGCTACAACACAAAATAATTCACTTCATGAGGCTTATACCTTTTTGGCCGGCGAGCTTGCTAAAGCTTGCGATCCTTGCCCTGTAAAAATTTGGTTGTAACGTGGGTCAACAAAGGCTGGCCTCAACTGTGTAACCAACACATCTCCTCCCGGCCGTCCCTAGCGGACCCCGAGGCACTCCATCACCCTACAGGTCAGCACTTCGTATGCAAAAATAAAAGTACATTTAAAGTAGCAGAAAAGGTTTGAATGTCTCATACCGCAAACACGTTTCTATATTGAACATATAATAAAAAGGGGCCCTACAATGCAGCATGTATACAAACCTGGGCTTCACCCAAGGCACCATAAAGCGTATGCTTCTAACACATCATCAATCAGGTACATCCAATTTCCTCATCGGCGTTCAAGCTGCAATCACAAGGGTACTTCCAATTTCGCCCAAATGATATACAAGCCGCCACACAGAACATTTGCCTAGGCCCCACCCATTCGCGACGACCCAGGCCCGGCTCCAATATCGGGACAAAGTCCACCGAAGGAGACCCAGCGGGACCCAGCTGGGATCGTTCGGGCTTGCCTGCAAGCTCTGATTTCTCACGTCAGGATTCCACCACATGAACAAACTGATGCTAAGAACCCTTGCTATACCCCAACCGTTCGCGATGACCTAGGCCCGACTCCAATATCGGGACCAAGTCCACCAAAGGAGACCTAGCAGGACCCAACTGGGATCGTCCGGGCTTGTCCAAATCTTGGCATTCTCGTCAGTTACACAGAAGGGGACTTGTTTCGCTGGGACACTCTCCACACATGACTTTGCAACGCCACGAGCTAGCTAGCCGACCATAGAGACAAACCACGCCTTAGCACATCACAATCTCATACCTTTCCCACCCTAAACTACCATTCGTACCGTACCATCCCCGTGCCCCCGCGTGTACTGTAATTTCCACCCGGCCCAGTTCTGGTCACACGTACTCACATGAAAGAGGGGGAAAACAACATCACAAACGACATCTTGCCGCTAACGGTTTTCTACAAAATTCTTAAGGCTCGCTATGCAACATCACCGAGTCGGACTAACGGTCGCGACTACGGCTTCACCCACAATTCCAAATACACTAACACAATGAATTTCTAATGCAATATCATGTCGGGGACGGACACAATCGACCCGGTGACTACTCTTGAACCATGGCAACCCGAATCCCTCTCACTTGAGAGATCTGATGCCTAGAATGCTTAAAAGAAAGCAAGAAAAGAGTAGATGTCATGCACGCATCCTAAAACCTAGAGGAGAAGTGTCATTACCTTACAAATCCTCTTCTTAGCCATGAAACCCTTGTCATGCACTGATGAAAATGAGCGCCTGCAAGTCCTCTCCACGGATCTGGCCTCGGAACGATGATCGGAGGCCTGAAGCTCCATCAATGGCGGAAGAAAGCTCTCTTCTTCCTCCTCCCACCTTTCTCTTCCAAACCCTAACTCTCACTTCACAAATGAGAAAATGAAGAGAAACAACTGTTTATCCCTACTTATGGAACTTGAATGAATTATCATGAGCCCTAGGATCAACTTCTAAGAGTAATCAGACAGCTAACAAGCCAAACGATGGATCTGCTTCCGTCTGCTATCGTCGAGCGCTAATGCTATTGCCGGGCGATAGCTTGCCGAGCCGCAAGTCAGAAATAATATCGCGCTAACACCAGCGATAAGGCTAACGCCGCGCGGTAGCATATTTCTCGAGAACAATGTTTTCTCGAAAACTCAGCATTCAATGAACTTGGCCCTTCGTTCGACGTTCGATGAAATAGGGCTATTGTCGGGCGATATCTACTATCGTCGGGCGATAATCCTCCAGCACTCGACAAACGGGACTTTCATTCGGCGTTCGATGAAATAGAGCTATCACCGAGCGGTACCTAGCTAACGTCGTGCACTAGCATTCAATGCTGCCAATGCTTGGCCAATCAACGCTCCCAATGCTTGGCCAATTGACGCTCTCAGCGTCGGACCACTCAACGCACTCAGCGCCTGGCCACTCAATGCTATTCTACCGTTGAGAGATAACTACTACTGTCGGGAGATAGCTTCTAGAGACTCAAGTTCTGAAAACTAGGTTGTTACATTGTATCTATACCTCACAACAAAATGGCATGGCGGAACGCAAAAACCGTCACCTCCATGATGTTGCTCGCACTCTGATGACACATATGCAGGTTCCTCGCTCCTATTGGGGCTATGTCATTGTTATCTCCTACTATCTCATCAATCACATTCCCACCAAAGTTCTCCACGGTCAAACCCCATTCTCCATTCTCTATCCAGGCAAGGACCCTTTTCCTTTCCCTTTGTGCATCTTTGGGTGCACGACATTTGTGCACGCTCCCTCCGCTACCCGTGACAAATGCTCCCCACCACCAAATGTATCTTTCTGGGTTACTCTACCACTCAGAAAGGTTATTGTTATTTTGACCTTGATCTTCGCAAGCAGTTCGTCTCCGCGAACGTAACCTTCTTCGCAAATGCGTCATATTTCTCTCGCGACTCCTCTTTTCTTCCTAATGTTCCAACTTCTCCTACCTTCCCCTCTGTCCTGTCTACACCTACCGAGATTTTCCTCCTTCAGTGTGTCCACCATCTCCTCCTCTCTCTCCACCTACGCTGTCTTCCTCTTCTCTCTGGCCATATCTTTCTACTCCCGGGCCAGCTCTCTCTGCCACGGATCCACCAGATACTAAGGAACACGCCGACCTAGATCTTCCCATTACTCTTCGCAAAGGGGTGCAGACATTTACCCAGCACTTGCTTGCTGCTGTTGTTTCCTATGCTCGTCTTACTCCTTCTCGCAGGACTTTTACGTTGGCTATCTCTGCCACTGCCACTCCCCACACCTATCAGGAATCCCTTGCTGTTCCTTATTGGAAGGCAGACATGGATGAGGAAATTTCCACCCTCACTGAGCGGGGTACATGGACTAATGTTCCTCCTCCGTTGGGCACCAATGTTGTTGGTTGTCGCTGGGTCCTTTTTGTGAAGTTCACTTCGGACGGCGGTATGGATCGTCTCAAAGCACGCCTTGTCGCCAAAGTATTCACTCAGACTTATGCTGTTGATTATTTTGACACCTTCTCTCCAGTTGCTCGTCTCAGCACTATTCGGGAACTCCTCTCTGCGGATGTCAACAGGGATTGGCCCATTTCCCAACTAGATGTCAAGAATGTCTTTATCTATGATGATCTTTAGGAGGATGTCTACATGGAGCAACCTCCTGGGTATATTGCTCTGGGGTAGACACATGTATGCAGGATAAAGAAGGCCATCTATGGCCTAAAGCAATGCCCACATGCTTGGTTTGACAAGTTTTTGTGGCATTGTGGCGACCGTGGGCTTTATAAGAAGTTCTGTCGATCACACATTGTTCATTCGTAAAACCTCCCTGTGTTTTGTGGTTCTTGCTGTATATATGGACGATATTCTTCTCACTGGAGATCACCAAGCTGGGGTAGCCTTGACAAAGAAACATCTCCATCAATACCTGGTCACGAAGCATATGGGCTCCCTAAAATACTTTTTGGGGATAGAAATCTCTCAAAAGCCCAACTCCTTGGTCCTCTCCCAACATAAGTATGCTCTTGATTTTCTAAAAGTGACAAGGTTGACTGGGTTTAAACCTGCCCGATGCCCTATGGCTACTAAAGAAGATAAAACCTGGACAGATGACTCGCCTCCTCTATCAGATGTTATGAGGTACAAGCGTCTGGTTGGCGAACTCATTTATCTCATGATAACCAAACCCAACATCTCCTATACTGTAGGCAAGGTCAGCCAGTTCATGCAAGCTCCTAGGGAGTGCCATCTACAGTCTGCCCTTAGGATTTTGGAATATATTAAAGTGGCGTCAGGTAAAGGACTACAGTTTTAGAAGAATGGTCATTTAAAGGTTGAAGCGTACTTGGATTCTAGCTATACTGATGACAAAGGAGATATCAAGTCCACATCAGGCTTTTGCACATTTGTGGGGGAAAACCTTGTGAGATGGAAGAGCAAGAAACAGTCTGTCGTCTCCAGGTCTAGTACAAAAGCAAAATATCAAAGTATGGCATCGACCACATGTGAATTGAAGTGGTTACGAGCTCTTATGCTTGACTTAGGAGAGGTCTACAACCATCATCTACCTATGTTCTGTGACAACAAGGCCGCTATATATATCTCCAAAAATCTGGTCTTCCATGAGAGAACAAAGCACATTGAAGTAGACTGCCATTTTATTCGGGAAGAGATTGTGAAGAAACAAATATGTACTCCATTCATTACCTCTGACAATGAGTTAGCAGATATCTTCACAAAGCCTGTTTCTGTTTCCTTCTTTCACATTTGCGACAAGCTGGACATGATTGATATTTATGCTCCAGCTTGAGGGGGAGTGTTGCTGTATGGTGACCGGGTAGTCCAACGATCTGACCCTGGTAGCTTGAAGACCACACAGTTTGGCGGTTTCTCTCCAGCGGTTTGATAGCCGAGGTGTTGCTGGTTAGAGACTGGGCAGTTTGGCGGTTTGACACAAGCGACCTGAAGACCGGGCGGTCTAGCGGTCTCCCCTAGCGACTTGTCTCTTCTTATTATTGTTGTAAGGCGGTTAGCCTATTCGTCTAACCACGCGGCTTGTGCGGTCTGTTTTCGTATAGCCGCTTGTACCTGTAATTATTTGTCCCACATTGCTTATTTGTAATCTCTCCCCTTTCCTCGATTTTATAAAAAGGAGGCTATACTTTGTAATACTAATTTTTTTGGATAATAAAAATTCTGTTATTCCAAATTTCAGTCTATTCTTTCTTGTTGGCACAACATAAATTAGGTTAAGACATATGGTGAGTGTGATGAGTTATGCTAGGTAGTGACTTTAGGACCCAATGAGTTAGGGTGAACTCACATGGGATCCTTTATAGTGTATAAGTCAACTTAGGTCAATGTAGCCAAAATTGAACTCACAAGTATAAATTGACCTCATCACTATGTCCCTAACCCTAAAGGAAACCCTAGTGACTCAAAAGCCCTATCATAGGGTCACTAAATTGACCAAAGTGCCCTTTAGGTCAACATATGTCAACTTAACTCTAATTGGCTCAAATAAGCACCACATGATTAAATTGACTCCACCACTATATTTCAAGCCCTAATAGGAGTGCATTGGACTGAAAAGCCCCATCATGGGGTCATCAATTGGTCACATTTGACAAAAGTCAAACTTTCCACAATTTTGGTCAAAATCAAATCTGTTGGCTAAATTAGCCTAATTAGGGCATTACCATGTCTCAATCAACATTGGGTGGTGTCAAGGGACTCAAGACACACACATGAGACCAAACCATACACCAGTTGACCAAGTCAAACTACCAAGTCAACCATGGTCAATATAAGGCCTAAAGAGGAAAATGAGAGCCCAAGTGAATTCCCAGTGGCTAAGGCCTCAATCTAAGCCCACCAGCAGCCCATTAGGCTAATTACAACTCATACCCCCTGGAATTTGAAGGGGGACATACATAGAGGCAAGGATGGAAATTTCCCCTAAATTGGAGAGAGAAAGAGGAATTTGAGGAGAACTTGCCACTTGGCCCTCCTCCTCTCTTCCCAAGCTCAGGTTTGAGCTTCCCAAACCATTTCCAGCAGAAATACAGGGATGGTGGACACATGACAGCAAAGAGGAGCATCCTATGCTCGTGGTCGACCATCCCTTTAATGACATCTCATTATACAGACCTCTCCACCCAATTCTGATCCATTCATTAGCTTCAGTGAGCCCAAAGGTGTCGAGCCAAGCCATAACAGTGAATGAATTGCCTCAGGAGTAGTGGGTGGAGCAAGCTCATCAGAGAAGACAATAACCATGGCTCACGGTCACAACACCCGCCGCCAAGCCCATCTCCAGGTCCGTTTCTCTTCCCCTCCCTCTGTGATAGCTATCTAGGCCATCTAAGAGAGATATCAAGCTCAATTGAGCCTGATTCCATAAGAGCATTGTGGGATTTTTTCGAGCTTTACTTCTTGCTCGGGCTCGCCGGAGGAGCCACCTCCGCCAACCATGTCATCGACAATCGACAGCCACCACCTCAACGGAGATGGTGGTGATAGTGGCCGACAATGGCGGTGGCCCAATGGCCCGAAAAAGCCACTGAAAAACACCCAGGTCGGGCTCATCACAGCCATTGGTTGGCTGGGGAAGATGACCCGGGACCGTTTGATTTGATCATGATCAAATAATTTCAAACTACAGTATTGATTATTTTTGTCACATTATTTGTGGTGTAAAGATTTAATTATTAAGGGTACCTAAAGATAGAATCATGAAATGTGACCAACATGAAAAAGATATCTCTAAGAGTCTACTTTAATTATAAATTAAAATCAGCTCATTTGGAGCCCCGTAGTTCCTTGTAGCGCTGTTTTACTGAGGTGTGTCCTTAGGAAGGGACAAACACTAAAATGAGTATACATGACAGAGGACATGTTGAATGGGCCTAATATTTTGGCCATAGCATTATATACCCTAAAACCCACCCTGTCCAAAAATGAGAATTTTTGGACAACATTTTTCTAAAATTTTAGGAGAAATGTGATTTTTCATATAGTAATTAAATAGGTTGTCAAATCAACTCAAAATGTCCCAAATATTGGGTGACACACTGATTAGGCTATGAGAAGACAGTGAAAAAATTTTGAGCCCATTTGGACCTATGCATGTTTGTGTATTCTACATGCATGACATAGGGCATGTATATAATTAAGAGTGTCTTGATCCAAAAGAGTGTGTTTGTGAAATTTTGCACAAAGAACATGGTGCATGTTGATAAAATTTTGGTCATGCACCTAAAATGAGGAAAGGAACCATCCTTAGAAAAATTGGGATTTTTGGGGTCAAAAATCCTAGGAAATTAATTATAATTCTTTTTGTAATAAAAATGTATTAGTAAAATAAATATGACTTAATGAATTATTAAAAATCCATTCTTCTATCACATGGTTGAAATATATATTTTATGCATCTGAGAATTTTGGTAGAATTTTTGGAAGTCATATGTATGAGAATTTTCCATTATTTAATTTGTCATACTTTTGTATTCAGGAAATATATATGGTTAACATTATCAAGAAAATTATGAAATTTGGGCTATGCTGTTTTCGGGTCCTTTGAAAGCCATAATAATTTTCTCATAATTTGTGGATGAGCTATTTTAGTACTTAATGTGCAATGTTACATATTTACTCTTTTTTAATAAATAAAAATTAAGGGTATAGATTTTCTGGAAAACTATGCAATTCAGTAAATCATGTTATTTTATCATTTATTATCACTGAAAATTTTTTTAGAGCATTTGGAGTTATGTAAATGGTACTTCCTTTGATAATTAATGCAAGTCAAGAAGTTAATAAAATTTATTGATGGTCAAAGTAAATTGTAATATTATGAAATTCTGATAATTTCTTGTTTTAGTCATGAGGAACCCATGGTATGAATTTTAACTCAATTGGGCATGATATAGTGAAGATTGCATTTTCTTAGAGAATAAAACTAGTTCAATTTCATTATGGTCTGCAAATAGTAGAAAATAGATGTATTGATTAGATCAGTAATATCACTTAGAATTATGAAAACTCTTCAGAAGAGTATTATAACCATAGTGCATTAGTGGTGTAGGTTTGGAGGCATATAATTTAGTATATAAGATTGGACTACACACAGTATATCAGAGGTCTTAAGGGTGAATACCATTCAAGAGAATGTGTTGTTTAAGGGTATATCATGGAAGGTGATTATATGATTTAATATTAATTAATTTAGTAAGGAGTGACGTGTGCTTGTAAACATGAATACTAAGAGAAGTGTTAGTTTCAGAGTCTGACGAAAGATCGTCACTTCCTTATAAGTACCATAAGACATTAAGTTTGCTTAAGAGTAACAATGAGAGTGGGTTACTAGTAATGGGTAGTCATTAATAAAAATAATTGTCATGGAAAGGGAGATTTAGGCTTCATCCCATCGTATTCCCTAGTACCGCTGCGAGCCCTTCACCGGGTAGTCCTCGAGAAGTCCAAGATTAACCCTAAGCCACTATGTATAACTAAAAGTTAGAAAGGAGTAGTCTAATAGGTTGAAGGAACAATGTAGAGATCTCACCCGTGTACGGGTTGGAGTGATACATGGCATGTTAATCATGCTAGCTGAAGGCTCGGGAAATTTTGACATCAGGATGAGTTGTCCTACGAGCTGGAGGCTCAGGTTGAGACAACTTGCATGTGCATAGAAACAAATTTGTGGCGCTTCTTCAGTACTGGGTAAGTCGTCACACCGATGGGAGTATGTTTACTCTAGCGAGGTGTGAGGGTTTGAGGGGCCAGTAGGTTATTTATACTGTGGTCTGGATGACAATCCCCAAAAATGCACACTCGACCATTAAGACTGGTGGGATGTCCAACAATTAGTACGCATGGACTCTCGAGTGCACCTGAGATGTGCACAGAGGCGTACGAAGGGTCTAGGCCTAGTAGTGTGAATACCCGCCAAGGAAGTGGATGTGCCCGCTCCACTGGTGTCTTATGTAGCTACAACGGTGGTACCAGAGAGTTTAGATGACTCCAAAAATGAGGAACTAAAGGTCTGTGATCACAGAGTCATGTGAATGAGTTACAATAATATGAATCATAGCATGCATAACATATCATAACATACATATTTATAGGTCATTATAATGCAGACCTTTATCATATAAATTAGTATGAGCTTTTTTTATATGATAAGTTACAATTCTAGAAATCTTAACTTATAAGTTTATATGAGCATTCATATAAGTCAAGGTACTCTTGTAATGGTAGTATAGTAGTAGTTGTTTACTTTACTTGCGCCACACTTATTTACTTTACAACTTCTATTGTACACTATTTCTACCATTTTATTGTTCATTACCACTTGTTAACATACTAATTTTGCTAGCATAAATTCATGAATAATGTTAGATTTTACTTATGCTAGTATAGTTCCCTTGTCACTTGCATATTTGTTGATACTGCCCTTGTTGTCCTCCGCTTTCATCCTCGCGTATGGTGCCTAGGAGTTGTGGGGGTGAGACAAGGGCAAAATGACTTAGTATTTATGACTAACATCCGATTGTGACCGTAGAAGCTCGAGGAATTGGATCGCCAACACGACCAACAAGACGAGGCGGCGGTACCTGTGGAGCAGATACCGCGCATTCCTATTACTACTTAGCGACATGTGATGATGATGAGTGTTTTGTTTTATCTTCCACTTAGAGATGTTGTGAGAGAGGGATTGTACTTTCATTTTGGCATGTACTGGGCATAAGCCCTTACTCTCCTTTTTGTACTCATTGTGGACTATGTTTTCATATATATGTTGATGATTCGATGTGACTTGTGGACCCGTGGTTACTCTTTTATTTCTTTTCTCAAATTAGTCTAATGGTTGAAATGATCGTGCTAGCCGACAGGGTTGGCGTCATGCGGTGGTGACTAACCCATGAGTTGGTATCACCGTAAGACGGCGGTTCTGGGCATAATACCCAGGTAACTCCCTGGTAGGGGGGGGGGGGTGGGTCTTAAAAATTGGTATCATCATACAAACAATCATATGAGAAAGAAGTCCACAACACTGGGTCACCCTGCTCGAGCATTAGTCTACAGACAAACTATACAGTGGAAGCTATGGTGTGCCCATGTATAAAAGTCGCAGAAAATAGTCCATTTAAGCAATGAGTTAGGCAAATCCTAATATAAACCTTACCTTTTGTGTAACCCCACAGATCATCGACCCACAGAATATTATCCCTCTCCCTTCGACTGCCACTCCTTTTCAGCAGATAGAGTTAGGGCAGACTTTGACGACCATCCTTGAGGCCTTCAAAGCTCTGCAGGTCCCAGCCTCACAGTCAAACTTGAGATCAAATTGGTTGAATGCTTTTAGGAGTTTTTATCCTCCGATGTACCATGGGATGGACAATGCGGTGAAGACGGAGGAATGGCTTGAGACCTTACATGAAATTCTTACAGGCATTAGTTGCCCAGTCACCAAGGCAGTTTCTTTGGTGACTTCTACATTGGATGCTCATGCGAAGAGGTAGTGGAAGTCCTTGATGGATTCTATGTATGCAGATAAAGATCTTTTAGATATTTCATGTGAGGAGTTCATTGAAGTTTTCCAGGAGCATTTTGTGTCCACTAATGACAGGAGGAGAGGTTTTTGAACCTCCGATAGGGGAGTAGGTCTGTGAAAGAGTATTAGAGGGAGTTCTCCCATTTGCCCAGATTTGTAGGGATACACGACTTGGATGATAAGATATATGCGAAGAAGTCTATCAGGAACTCTAGGATCCAGTGAGGCAGACATTACTATTCATATCCCATGGCAAGTCGACCCAAATCATAGAGATGGCGAAGAAATTAGAGGCGGATTAGCTGATGGTGTAGAGTAGAGGGAACAGACTGATAGATGGGCCACCCTTTAGGGAGAGCAGCAGGGGCCCACAATGGGGTAGAGTTATGATCAATAAAAAAGGTAGAGGACATTGTCATCCTAACTTTAGGCTGGAGCATAGGTCTCCTGTAGTGTGGGATCCTCCACCATTACTGTTGGATCCCTAGTTGATTTGGGCTAGGTTCACTGACTTAGGGTGTGACCCATCATGTATATCCAGGGTCAAGTTGTGTCCTAGAGTCTAGGTCAAGTCCTTAGGTTCAACTCCAGGTGGACCAGCTTTCAACAAGACCATCAGAGACTCCAGACTTAGAAGTTTTCAAGACTAAGTTAAGTGAGCTCGACGAAAGGAGTTCTGCGCTCGACGATCGTGAGACAATTCTTAGTGCTGAGCTCGACGATCTTAGTTCTCTGTTCGACGAAGACTGAGTTTCTACATCAAGCGAAAGTCAGGAGAACTTCAGAATTTTTCTAAGTCCAGCTTCAAGCTTTGGTCGACGAATTAGATTCTGAGCTCGACGAACTTGGACCTCAAGTCACAGCTTCTCAGGTCGACGAAGTCAGCTTCTCAGCTCGACGAATGAAGATTGTTTGTTCAACGAATGAAGATTGTCTGGTCGACGAACTCTCTCAAGCTCAGCTCGACGAACTCAAGCTCAGCTCGACGAACTCTCTCAAGCTCAGCTCGACGGACTCAAGCTCAGCTCGACGAACTCAATCTCAACTCGACGAATTGTGTTCTCCGTTAGACGATTCCAGACTAGGTTTTCTTCAAGTTTCCCGTCCCGTTTCTTGGCGATGAATCCAGAGTTATTAATGCCAGATCTTCTCGGAATGTTACCGTTGGAACGCGCATTGACTATGGATTATTACATGCCATTTTCCATGGGACAGTTAGGGACATTATTGATTGCCGCTTCTTTCCAAGGCCGACTGCAATTACTGCTCGACATTCAAATTTTTGAATGTTCCTCAGTCAGAAAGAGATAGATACACAGAAAGAAAAGGATCAAGCAGTAACAAAGTAATTATTACAGTACAACAAGCAATACAGACAATCAGACAGACACACTCAGATTGTACAGAACAATCATACTGAAATCAAAAGTTCTACTGCAATCAGCCTGACCAGAGAACATTTTCAAGAAGAAGAAGAAGAACAACCAATCACTATCAAGAGTCTTTTTCCTTCTAACTCTACATGACTACTTCAAAGGACAACAAATTTCAATCTGTCAAAGGAGTTCCTGAAACAATTCTGGTCCAGGCATTCTAGGTCTTTGAAGACCTATCACCCTGAAGCAGTGCTCCAGCATTCCTGACTAATTCAAGATCTTAGGGGGAGCAAGATCTGCTGCAATCAATCCACAAGTCTTCTCAGCTGTTTTGAGAAAGAGAAGACACCATCTCTTTACTTCCAATTCCTGTACAGGGTTTTAATTCCCTTCAAAATTATTCTGGTTGCAAGTATCCTTCCAAAAGACTTGAGGTTTTGGTTTTTGAGCACCTGAACAAAAGCTCATTGGTGTCAGGCACCTGATCAAAAACCTGAGTGGATTCCTACCAGGGTGGTAGAAAAGTGGATCTACCCAGGTTGGGGAACCACTATAAAAATTCTTGTGTCGTCTGGTTGCCCTTCTTTGTGATTTGGCTGTGTTGTTCTGTGATTATTTAGGTTGCTGTGTTTACTTATTTTATGTGCTGATTTGTTCACCTAGGCTTACAACAAAAGTTGTAAAAAGTTTGTAGTGATCACAATACTCTATTCACCCCCCCCTCTAGAGTATTTCAGATCTAACCTGCACTTTCAATTACAAATCCAGAGACCGATAAGGAAGCATGATAAGGGTCACCACCAGGTGATATGCTATGGGTGCACCAGCCGGGGCACAATAGAGCTGACAACCCCTAGTAGTTCTGTCAACCTCTAGTAGCCCTTCTAGAATAATAGGGTCGAGGATGAGGTTGGGGCCAAGGAACTCATGGTAGAGGACGAAGGTCAGAGCAGATGCACATATTGGATATTGCTGAGCCGAAAAATCCCGAGGAGGTCATCATAAGTAATTAAGATTATTACAATTTTAAATTCATTTATAGTGCCTTGCAACCTCTAGTAGAATAACAACATAACATAACTAAATAAAACCCCCAGGTATAGTCTTTATCAACGACAAGCCCGCTCGTACCTTGTTCGATACAGGTACTTCGTACTCATTCGTATCTGAAGAGTTCTTGGAGGGACTAGACAACGTACATCAATTTACCGTCATAACCAGGAGGGTGTGCCTACCAGATGGTTCAAAACTTTTATCCTCTGCCAAGTGCAGAATGGAGGCAGAGATTGGAGGGAAGATATTCGAGGCACCGATGATGATCTTAAAGATGTTGGACTTTGATATGATTCAAGGCATGACATGGTTGCACTAGAACCATGCCCGGATTGATTGCCCAACGAGGAAGATCACCTTGCATCATGGAGATTCAGAGATCATTATCAAAGGTATTAGACCTATCTCTCCTATACTATTATCATCTACACAGGCTGTCAAAGCCCATAAGCAGGGAGACGAGGTATACCTGATTTGCTTCGAGATGGCGAAGGCGAAAGCCTCCATTGTTGATATTCCAGTGGTTTAGGACTTCTCCGACGCATTCCCAAAGAAATTGCCCTTGATTGCCTTTGGGTAGAGATATGGAATTCCAGATCCAGTTGGTACCAGGAGCGAGGCCTGTGTCTCGAGCACCTTACAGGATGGCCCCAAAGGAGTTGGCAGAGTTCAGGACCCAAATATAGGAGCTTGTGGAGTCAGGATTTGTTCTGCCGATATCATCGTCGGGGGAGCCCCATTATTATTTGTAAAGAAGAAGGATGGGTCGCTACGAGTCTGCATTGATTGTTGGGAGCTGGACCAGTTAACAGTGCAGAATATTTATCCACTGCCATGGATTGATGAGCTATTTGATCAGCTGCAGGGAACCTACTAGTTCTCCAAGCTTGATTTGAGATCCAGATACTATCAGTTGTGGATCCAGGTGGAAGAGATACCAAAAATAACTTTTAAATCGCGATACAGACTATACAAATTTACGGCAATGCCCTTCGGGCTCATGAATGCCCCTTCCGCATTCACGAGTCTGATGAACCGCTTGTTTAAGCTCTATTTGTATAAATTCATCGTAGTCTTAATTGATAATATCTTGATCTACTCCAGAACGAAGGAGGATCATTCCCAGCCTTTGGGACTAGTATTGGGCAAGTTGAGGGAGCACTAGATGCACGCCAAATTTTCCAAGTGTTTATTTTGGCTGCTGGAGGTAGCCTTTCTGGGACACATCATCAGCAAAGCCAGGTTGGAAGTGGATCCGGCCAAGGTGTAGGCAGTGAGAGATTGGCTACAGCTGAAGTCTGCTTCAGATGTCCGCAGTTTCTTGGGATTAGCGAGCTATTACCGTAAGTTCGTGGAGGGATTCTCAAGGATAGTAATTCACCTCACTTCCTTGATGAGGAAGGATGCCACATTTACTTGGATAGAGAAGTGTGAGGCAGCATTTAAGGAGCTGAAGGACAGAATCACCTCCTACCCCATCCTTGCACTTCCATCTGGGAAGGAAGGATTTCACATCTAAACCGACACATCATACAAGTGGATGGGTGCAGTTCTGATGCAACATGTATATGTTATAGCATATGCTTCAAGGCAGTTGAAGAAACACGAGAAGAACCATCCGGTACACGACTTAGAGCCCGGGGCTGTGATCTTTGTCTTGAAGATTTGGGGGCACTACATGTATGTGGTTCATTGTGAGATCTTCTCAGATCACAAGAACCACAAATACATCTATACACAGAAGGACCTTAACCTATGCCAGAGGAGATGGTTAGAGTTCCTTTGCGATTATGATTATTCCATGCACTATCACCTGGGGAAGGCGAACATCGTAGCTTATGGTTTGAGCAAGAGAGCCTGCTCTACTAGACCGGAGCCCCGAGTGATGGCCATGGAGTTAGTGAATATGCTGGAGTATATGCATATTACCTTGGTTTCAAAGGCCGAGCCTGAGATCTATAGGGAGTAGTTAGCCTCTTTGAGCATCATTTGTGATATACGAGATCGTATCAGGACATAGTAGAGGATGGATGCAGTTATCGAGCCTATTTTTAGAGGCTTGGAAGGGGGCAAGTCAAAGGACTATTCATTACATGATGACCTTGTTCATTTTCGAGGCCGCATCTATATACCCGTAGGAGGTAGAATCCGGGAGGACATACTCAGGGAGGCACATTGTACTCAGTATTTAGTGTACCATAGAATCACTAAGATGATGACAGAACTATGGATGGACATATACTGGCCCTGGATGAAGAGGGAGATCAGTACTTAGTACTGATCATTTGTGACACACTATGAGACCTGCCAGCAGGTAAAGACAGAGTGTAATAGCCCAGGAGAACTTCAACAGCCATTTCTAGTGCCAGAGTGGAAGTTTGAGGACATAGCCATTGATTTTGTACACGGGTTGCACCGCTCCCACTCTGAGCATGATTTTATTTCGGACATCGTTGATAGATTGGCCAAGGTATCAAGATTCATACCAGTCAAGAAGGACACACCGGTTGAAGTTTGGGTGAGATTGTTTATAGAGTAGTTCGTCAGGTACCACGATGTGCCTAGGACGTTTGTCTTGGATCGTGATGGTCAGTCCACTTGTCGGGATTGGAGGGTGGTGCATGCATATTTTGGTTCGCAGCTTGCTTTCAGCACCACTTTCCATCCACATACCGACGGTTAGACAGAGAGGACCAACCAGACCGTGGAAGATCTGCTTTGCTTGTGTATTTTGGATACTAGGAAGCCCTAGGAGAGGTTGTTGCCATTGATAGAGTTTTCTTATAACAACAACCACCAGGCCAACATCGCGATGAAACCATATGATGTATTATATAGAAGGAAGTTGAAAGTGAGGTGATAGATCTAATATGCTTAAGTGTTTTTAGAAAATAAAAATGCAAAAAAAAAATTCACAGCACATAAGGAAGAAAAAGAGCAAGCAAACCAAACGACACAAGGAACTATAGTGGTTCCCCTAAACTTGGGTACATCCACTCTTCTACCACCCTAGGTAGGAATCCGCTGCAGGATGAGTTGATCAGGTGTCCTGGGCACAAATGAGCTTTTGATAAGGTGCTCAAAAACCAAGCTCAAACTTTTGAAGGGAGTTTGAGAAACCCTTTACAGAGAGGGGGTGAGAGAGTGATGGCAGTCTTCTCTTTCTCAGATCAGCTGAGAAGACTATGTGGATTGATGGTGTCAAAGCTCCCCCTGAAAATATGTATTAGTTCATGAATGCTGGGAAGCTTTGCTTCAGGGTGTAGGCCTTCAACTAGATGAAAATCTCCAGCAAGCTCTGTAGACAAATCTGAATATGTTGTCTCTTGAAAGCCTGGATCAGAAAGAAGAAGATGAAGTTGATTTCCTCTGTTTGAAAACTTGTTGCAGAGTTCTTCTTTTGTAGAGAGAAAAAGTCTTCCTACTTTTTCTCTCTCTGTCTCTTGTTGTTATATCTGAGCCTCTCTGCTATATGTCTTTTCTATCTTATGTATAAAATATATATATGTATCCACTGGGCTGAGGAAAGTCATTTGAATTCTTGTCTGATGCGGCAGAGACATTTTCAAGAAAGGAAACTGTCTTGGAAAGGTAACTGACAATAAACCTCTGAATTGATTCATATTTAATGCAGCCTCCCAACGGCTATATTCATAAGAATATTTAGCATTAAATATATTAGCTGTAAATTCCTTTACTTAAGCCTTGAATAACTCTAGCCAGCTGTCTCCAATAACTGCACAGGAAATCACCAAAATTTAATCTAAAAAGCTTCTCTAATCTGCGTTCGACTATAGTTGAACTCCATTCGACTATCGTTGAACTCCGTTCGACTATAGTTGACCTGCATCTGAGTTATCTGTTCTCTTAGAGCTGAACACAGAAATAGTTGAACTCCGTTCGACTATAGTTGAACTCCGTTCGACTATTTCTGGACTGCAATAGTTGAACTCCGTTCGACTATTTCTGGACTGCAATAGTTGAACTCCGTTCGATTATTTCTGGACTGCAATAGTTGAACTCCGTTCGACTATTTCTGGACTGCAATAGTTGAACTCCGTTCGACTATTTCTGGACTGCAATAGTTGAACTCCGTTCGACTATTTCTGGACTGCAATAGTTGAACTCCGTTCGACTATTTCTGGACTGCAATAGTTGAACTCCGTTCGACTATTTCTGGACTGCAATAGTTGAACTCCGTTCGACTATTTCTGTGAGCTAAAATTTCTGAACTTCAAAACTGATTTTCTCTGGAATTCTTCTGCACTTCTTCTGGGATTCTTTCTGAGAAATACTTGGAAAGCCCTATGACCCTTAGACTATACATTTTGGGTCAAACTAATCATCCTAATAGTGATCCTAACCCAAATCAGAACCTAAGGTTCCAACAATCTCCCCCTATTTGGGTGAGGATACTATTTACATAAAAACAAAATACAAAGCAAAAAGATCTGCCTGAATTATAATATAATAGCAGATGTGCATGGGTGCTTTGTTAAAAAGGAATTCAAAATAAAAGAAATACAAACAGAAACTAAGGGGCAGCTGCATAGAATCTAATAACGTGACAGCTGTACTTTTGTTCATTTTCATTCTGAGATTCTGATAATCTCCCCCTATAGTTGTAGCCTTCTGAACAATTTTCCTGAAAGGAGATGTTAGGAATTCTGGACCCAGATTTGCCTTGGGTCTTATTTTTCTTTCACAATAATAATTTGAAGTAAAGTAATATCCAGGGAAATCTTTATAGCCAAGTGGATGAAGTTTCCTAGAAGGGATGAATCACTGGGTATAAGGATTTTTAAATTTTTGATTATGAAATGATTTAAAATCTTTGCTATGAAAATCTTTAACTGATTTTAATGAGGCTATATGATTTAAAGTAATTTCTAAATCTTCATTGAATTTTATGTTTTTAGAAGAAAGTTTATTTACTTTCTCTCTAAGAAGTTTTATTTCCTTCTTAGATTGAATCAGATCTTTACATAATAATTTAAAATCTGTTTTAAGTTCTTCTAATGAAAAGTCAAGGGTAGAGATAACCTGATCTTCATCATCATCTGAGTCAGATTCTTTATCTTCATCATACCTTTTGCAAGATACATCTATTGCCATTAGACAAAATTCTCTTGCTCTTGCTTCTTCTTCATCCTCAGTTGTGCAAGATGAAGCTTCAGAGTTACTCCAGGAATCAGCATTTGATGTTCTTTCTTTTGCTGATCCAGCAGCCATTACTGTAAGAGAGTCCCAAATTTCCTTTGCAGATGAACATTCAGCAATCTCTTGAAAAATGTCATCAGACATTGATTCTGCAAGAATGTTCATTGCTTGTGCATCAGCCATCTTAAGCTGTTTTTGAGCTTCTGTAGCTGCAGATGGTGTAAAGGGACCTGAAAAAATAGAATTATAAATGGCTTCATCAATAGAGTTCATAAAAAGCCTAATCCTTGCCTTCCATAGTGCAAGCTTGTCCAGATTGCACTTAGGAGGTCCAGTGCTTGACCATTCTTCATTTTGTGCCATGAAAAACTCTTAAGAACAATAAGATCTATCAAGGATCTTTTGATTCAGGTGTTATCCTGTACAACCACCAAGGTGTGGTATGTTTAACCAACCTGCCTCTGATACCAATTGAAAGTGGAGCTAGATCTGATATACTCTAGAGGGGGGGTGGGGGGGGGGGGGGGTGGGGTGAATAGAGTATATGGTGCTTTGAAACTTTTTACAACAACTGTTGTAATAAGAGTGAGCAGAGAAGCAATAATAAATCTAATCACAACACTAAGTTAAACAAAAGCTAAGCACAGAAAAATCAAGACCAGAAACAAACATAAATACAAGCAAAACCAGAAGACACAAGGAAATATAGTGGTTCCCCTAAACTTGGGTACATCCACTCTTCTACCACCCTAGGTAGGAATCCACTGCAGGATGAGTTGATCAGGTGTCCTGGGCACCAATGAGCTTTTGATAAGGTGCTCAAAAACTAAAGCAGATTTTTTGATCAGGTGTCTTGCCACCAATGAGCTTTTGACAAGGTGCTCAAAAACCAAGCTCAAACTTTTGAAGGGAGTTTGAGAAACCCTTTACAGAGAGGGGGTGAGAGAGTGATGGAAGTCTTCTCTTTCTCAAACAACTGAGAAGACTATGTGGATTGTTGATGTCAAAGCTCCCCCTGAATCCTTGAGATCTTCAGGAAAAAAAGCTTTGCTGAGGGTGATAGGCCTTCAAAGATTGAACTCCAGCAATAGATGATTTCAGCAATAGCTGAAATGTTGAATATCTGGAGTCTTGAAAATATGTTGGCCTTGAACACTTTGAAACTAAGGAGATCTGAAGATTTGAGAAAGCTTGATCTCCTTGGATGTGTGTTCTTGAGAAATCTTTGAGACAAAATATTTTTGACTGTGTCTCTGTAATCTGTGTGTCTCTCTCTGTATTGTGTGTTCTATGAGAGATTCAAAAATTCTTCTCTATTATTCTCTGATACAGAATAAAATAACATTCTCTGTCAAGAATAGCCGTTAGCCTGCATTGATTGCATCCTTAATTGCAAAATCTCTTCTGGAGGAAAGTCCACAGGAATATTCCTTGAAAAATCCCTTGAAACTTGGTCCAGAAATGAATGAAAACGGCTAGGAAATCTCTGAATTAATTGCAGAATAACTCCTTAACTGATTTGAATTTGACTTTAGAAACATCCTGGAAGTTATCTGAAATCGTCGAACTGATCTCTGCTATCGTCGAGCTGAGCTCAGTGATCTGGAAATATACAGCAGCAAAATATCATCGATCTGACCCCAAAGATCGTCGAACTGAGCTCAGAGATAAAGATCCAAAGTAGAGTCAAAATCGTCGACCTGAGCTCACCGATCGTCGAATGGAGTTCGACGATATAATGAAGTTGAGCTCAGCGATCGTCGAATGGAGTTCGACGATCTGTCGAAGTTGAGCTAGACGATCGTCGATCGGAGTTCGACGAATCGTCGTGCTGAGCTCGACGATATGACTTAGTCTCCAAACATAAAATCTTGTTCTTCAGGGCAGCTTCCAAACCTAGACTTCTAACCCTTAGACTCAATTCTAATTGACCTATTAAGCTATACAGGAGGTCAAGCAAAGGTTCCTAGAGACATAGTGATCCTGACCCAAATTAGTAATAGGGTGTTCCAACAGAAGTGTCAGATGCCATTATCTTGGTTCCAGGATGAGGATCCAAAGGCACTTGGATCAGACTATATTGAGGACACAGACACGCATATTCAGCTGATCAGAGACAGGATGCTAGAGGCTCAGAGTAGGCATGTCAAGTATTATGATACGCGACATTATAAGGTAAAGTTCTAGGTGGGAGACAGAGTCTTTTTGAAGATACGTTCGGTGCACAGGTTTTCGTGGGTGCGGAGGTACAAGAAGCTCAACCCTCGGTTTATGGGGCCTTATATGATCCTAAAGCGGATCGGTCCCTTAGCATACCGGTTGGAGATACCGCCAAAGTTAGAGAATCTACACGACGTCTTCCATGTCTCCTCACTTCAGAGAGCCTTACTTCGGACGGAGCAGCACATCATAGCTACAGTGGGCCCGGTAGCATCCGATCAGTCAGTTCATTTGGAGATGATTCAGATCAACGATACAACGGTTTGAGTCCTACGGAATAAGAAGGTCCCCTTAGTCAAGGTGTTGTGGTCCAACTACAGACGAGAGGAGCACACCTGGGAGCCGATGTACCTCATGCAACAATAGTACCCGAGACTCTTCGCCTCAGGTACAACTTAAATATCCTTTAAAAGTTTCTTAATTACTTTATGTATAGAACCCCGTAAGCCCAAACTTGAATTTTGGGGACGAGATTAAATTTTTTTTGTTATTGGGATTTGTAATATCTCATTTCCTTCTAGACCCCATTAACACAAATTTGGGTAGGACATGTAGTGGGGGTGATGAGTTAGGCTAGGTAGTGACCTTAGGACCCAATGAGTAAGGGTGAACTCACATGTGACTCATTATAGTGTACAAGTCAACTTAGGCCAAACTAGCCCAAATTGAACTCACAAGTCCAGATTAACCTCACCGCTATAACCATAATCCTAAAGAAAACTCAAGTGACCCAAAAGCCCTATCATAGGGTTACCAAATTGGCCAAATTGACCAAAGTACCATTTAGGTCAACTTAGGCCAATCCGTCACCATTAGGTCCAACTGGCCCTCAAAACATGAAATAGACCTCACTATTGGTCTTGAACATCATAAGGGACCCAATTTACCCAAATTTCTATCATAGGGTCACCAAATTGGGCAAATTGACCAAAATACCCTTTAGGGTCAACATAGGCCAATCCTTCACCGTCAAGTTCAATTGGCCCCCAAAACATGAAATTGACCTCACTCTTAGTCTTAGGACATCATAAAGGACCCAATTGACCCAAAAGCAACATCATAGGGTCTCCAAATTGCGCAAATTTAACAAAATACCCTTTAGGCCAACATATGCCAATCCTTCAACATTAGGTTCAATTGGCCCCCAAAACATGAAATTTACCCCACCCATGGTCTTAGGACATCATATGGGACCCAATTTGCTCAAAAGACCCATCACGGGATAATCAATTAGACCAATTTGACTAAAGTCAAACTTAGCCATAAATTGGTCAAAATTACACATATTGGCTAAATTGGCCCAATTAGGGCACCGCCATTACACAACCAAAATTGAGTGGTGTTAAGGGACACAAGACACACACATTGGACCAGACCACACATTAGTTGACTAAGTCAAACCCCCTAAGTCAGCCATGGTCAACATAAGGCCTAAAGAGGAAAATTAAGAGCCCAAGTCAAAACCAATTGGTCTAAGTCCTTGCCAAGGACCAAACAGCAGGCCCATGAGCCAATTTACATCCAAAGCCCCTCTAAATTTGAATGGAAGATTTCCATGGAGGGTAAGATAGTAAATTCACCCATTTGGAGGAGAAAATGGAGGATTTTATGCGTTGTGTGCCACTTGGCACTCACCTCCTCTTCCCAATGACTGCCAAGGGAGTTCCCATGCATGGGGACTGCCTTCCCATTACTCCAATCAACTAACATGAAGGAGAGAGGGAGAGAAGAGCCTTCAATTTCCATGGCCAACCACCCCCTCTCTTGGCCGTACTTATACACTCCTCAACCCCTTTCAAGCCTTTCATCACCTTCACCACCTCACAAGGAGTTGAGCAAGAGCTTTGGAGTGGAACTTTTGCTGGAGGATCAAAATCAAGAGGTGGATTTCAAGCTAGTTCGTTGGCAATGGCGCACCACCACTGAGCCAGTCGTCAAGCTCGCATACGAGTCCTTTTCTACTCCCCTCCCTCTGTGTTAGTATCCTAGATCCAATAGGAGATAAATCAGGCTTAACAGAGTCCGGTCCAATGTGAGAAAAATGGAGGTTTTCAAAAGAATCCATGGTGGCGGGTTCGCCGGAAAACACCACCTCTGACGGCCAAACCATCGTCAACTGATAGCCACCACCTCAACAGAGGTGGTGGTGGTGGCAGGCCGAGGAAGTGGCTGGGTGGCTGGGAAATCAGGCTGGAAAGTGCCTAGGTTGGGTTGATCATGGCTGTTGGCTGGAGGAGGAAGACACAATCTGGGCCGTCGATCTTGGATATATATATATATCTTTATACTATAAGGAAACCCCTAATGAGGGGGTGGTGTAACTTTTAATTCCAAAAATACCCTCATAAAATCGCATTTGGTGTGTTAATTGGGGGGTATTTTGGACTTCTGTCCGGATTAGGGCTTTAATTTAAGGTTCATGCACTGTTCACCCAACTCCAAAATCCCGATACCCCCGTTTTCTTCTTCTTCTGCGCAGGGAGAGTGCTGCTGTTCGCCACGATTTCTTCTGCTGCGGCTCGCGTGCTTCTTCCCCTGCGGCTATCCCTCCTCCCGCGACTCCAGTGCTTCTTCTCTCGCTGCGGCATACTCCTCACGATGTCCAGGAGTTCCGTCGCGGTTTCTCCTCTCAACCCCGATAGAAGCCCTGGCCAGCGGGTATCGTGATCTCTCCTCCTCCCACGACTTCACAGCACCAACATCATTGCACGCCTCCGCCGCAGTTACAGCGACAAGCCACGAGATTGGCGATGGAGCTCTTCTAGATCCCCTTCTTCCTGGTTTCTCTCGCCGTTTTCTTATCCGCTCCTAATGTCGCTCCGGCAAGAGAAGGTCATCACAGGTAGGGCATCCGAGCCTCGGCACGGCCTCCTCGACACACCCATCAAACCTCCTTCTCAAGCATGGATTCACATGAAGAAAGCTTAGGGTTCATTCTGCTTTGATATGCATCCGCCTCCAAAAGCATCCACGGCTCCGCTACGCACCTCCATCTTCGTCTGCTTCAACTCACATGATTACCTTACACAAATCTCATACGCTCCGACTCGGTATTCCTTCTTCCCGTTCTTCACCCTCCCTTTCCCCTTACGCCTCTGTTTTTATTTTTGTTTCCCCTTCACTGCATTGTGACCCTCGCAGGAACACCCGATCAACATTCTCCACTCTATATCCGACACCTGCAGCTCATGGGCAACAACACTTGCACAGAGAACCATCTCGATCTGGTATATTGTCATTTCTATGTTGTTAGGGCTTCACATTTCCACGGTTTTGAAGCAGGAATTTACTATTATGCATTTTTCTCTTACGAAAAGATCTATCTTCACGATTTTACCGCAGTGAAGGAAGCATGCTCAGAAAACTTCAAAGGTTATTCTCTAAGGGGTGCTTCATGATTTGATTGTAGGAATTATTTCTGATGTTAAATTCCCCTTTAATTTTCAATTTTCTGAGCATGCTTCCCCTCCACTGCAGTAAAATCGTGAAAAATATTTGGTATTCATAGCACTTTTTTGTAGAATATATTTGAAAAATATTTGGCTGTGCGATTTTTGTTATCCATAGCCCTTTTTTGTAGAATATTTTTGTTTAATTAATTTCAAAATGCATTTGTTAATTTGTTGCATGCCTGCAGTTCATTTACAACTTGATGTTTATTTTGTATAACTGCATACCATCATTTTTGAAGAAGTGGTGGTTTAAAGATCTAACCTACAACTCTTCCTTCAACTTGAATAGGGATCACGAACATCAGATCCTCTCCATGTTTGGGTTCTTTCAATCTATTCTAAGGTGATTGATGTTTCTGGTAATACAAAATCATTGTTCTGTTATGCTTATAGGACTGAATTTTACTTTTTGTTTGTATTTTTCTGCATGGATTTTTATCCATTGACTTCTCTTCATTGCTTGCAAATAGCTAACAATTGTGTCCTCTTTGTTTTAGAAATAAGCATGTACAGAGATTTTGTGCAGTTACATGCTACGAAGCACATGACAGTAAGATCTTGGAGAATATAATGAACATTATAAAGAAAAAACTCCTTACCTTTGCAATGAGGATCAACAACTACAGTTTTCAGGTTCTCATCATATTGCAACGTCTTTTACAGTTCTTTTGAACTTTATTTAAAAAAATTAGTCAGAGCACTTCTTGGTCATTCTAGCTTAGTCAATTACAACCAAACCAAACGATCAAACATCTGCACTCTTATTTGTATCAGTTATAAATCTTTTCTAATGTTTATAATATCATGTTGCTTATGTTCAAATAAGAATGAATTTCAAGTGCCTTCAATCTTCCACCACCACATACTCACATTCACATTTGCTACATGCTAAATCATTATCTTTGAAGTTATAGTGCTCACTCATTGTTGCTTTGTGCATAATATGCATTTTAATTCATCGCGCCAACTAGAATCCAACACATCCTACTCTCATGGACCTTAAATTACCGTAATTTTCCATAATATGCATTTCAAATATGAGAATTGCTCAAAAAGAAGCAAAATTGCACCCATTTCAACACAATTCTGGGAATTAGTCACTACAACTCATATTTCAATTGCATATTAAACTAATTCCTTCAATTTTGCACCAGCACATACTCACATTTCCATTACAACTTAATGCATGCATTTATTTGAAGTTAGGAAATAACATATGCGTGTAGAGAGAAATTGTACCTGCAACATTCAAACTGCAGCTTGCAGCTTTTGTGAAACTACAAGCTGCAATTTCAAAAATGCAGTTTGCAATTGCAAAGTTGCAGCTGCATTTTTTATCCGAACTACAATTGGATGCATCGTACATGCAATTTTTATGCACATTTCCGTCTGGTTTATGTGTGGGAGTTGTAGTTAATTATTTATCTGTCTAATAACCTCTTTATAAATTTTTCAAAAAACATAATTAACTGTGCTCATTTGCAAGGAATAAAGAAGCTTTTATATCCGACAAGTAGGGGGTAGGGGTAGGGGGAGCATGCTCCTTTGGTCTAAATTTTTAGTTTTGTCCTGATTTTGTTATATGACATTGCCCTAATGGTGCTCTAATTCCTGGTAACCTTAGGAGATCTGCAATCACTTTTCTTCTTCCATTAGATTATTCAACTACTTATCCACCACTGAAAACCCTGGCCACTACCGCCCTCTTCCACTTCCACATTTTTTCCCTCACAAATGTTGGCCACTTTTAAGCCATTAATTTAAATTATGCTCCTACTTTCCGATAAAATTAGAAAATCCTTAACACTTCCTTCATGAAGTATTAATCCTATCTTTGAGCTTATTCTATGTATAATATAATGACATAATTATTATAAATTATCATATACATGTTGGTTGTTAGCAATATGTTCTTTACTATTATAGTTGGCAGTTACATGTTCTCAAGTCATGATATTGCACAAGTCAAATAGTTTTAAGATCCTCATTAATGTTGCTCAATTGCTCAACTTGAATTATTTACTGTTTTTTTTACTAATTTTATATTTTTACATGGTTTTATGATCCCATTCTCCAGCCCCACTTATTTTACTTCAGTTTTGAGCAAATGGGGCGCTCCTTGCAAGTGCGGCATATTTCAATATGAGTCCTTTCTTTATCAGATGTTCACGTATTCTTGTGCCGCTACATTACTCTCCTCAAGGATTACTGCACCTCATTTATGCAAGATTTTTCACTTTTAACGTTTTGCAACATTTAAAATATAGGTTCCACCGCCTCTTCATGTGCTTAATTTTCTGCTGAAACATTTCTTACAGTAATCCATTCCTTCTCCATGCGCTTGAGGGAGTTGATTAGTGTTACCAACAAACGGTTCCAGGATATCCAAGGAACTTATAATGGTATGTTTTTCCTTTCAATTTAAATGTGTTGGGCTCCATAGTTTCATCTTTAATATAATGTTCTCTTCGACTTCTTCATAATTTTGTACTTTTTTATATGTATCACTATCTTATTAAATATAATGTTGGCATTTTTTCTTTAAAAATTTGACTTAGTTGCACTAAAGTTTTGCTGCATTTGACTACTAGGATTACAATTTGCAAGAAGTTACGAAGACTTGCTCTATAAAGTTCCACCCAGATAGTTCTTTTATTTTGATTCACTCGAATCACTTCTTCCTATAGAAAAGTATTCAAAAAAGGAAGTAATAAAAAAAACTGAAAAGGTAACACAACTATACTATAATCATTTAGAATTAAGACAGAAGAACAGTAATATAGTTAAGAAGTCATAGTCATACAAATACCCTTTATTAGACACTTAAGTGTGTTCCGATCAGTTTCACTCAAAGTCAAACTGAACCATATATGTTCACTAGAAAGAAAAAAATGAATATAAAGGTGGGGGAGCTTTATTACATGAAAGATATAATTAATAAGAAAAAATAATAGCATGTGGCACACCCCTACCTCACACGATCATTGTCGCCGCGCACGATCAATGTCACCGCCCGGACCAATGTCGCCCACACAACCAATGTCACAGTCCATGACCAATATCACTCCACAGGACCAATGTCGTCATCCACTATCAATATTGCCCTCCACGACCAAAGTCACCCCCACGATAAATGTCACCCCGACCAATGTCGGTGCCCCCGATCAATGTCGATGCCCTCGAACAATGTCGCCCCCCCTTCCCCACGATCGATGTCGCTCCCCGACCAATGCCCCCCCCTCCCACGACATATTCTGTCTCACGAAAATTATCGCCCCCACGACAAATGTTGCTTCCACGACAACTATCAACCCCCAAACAATATCCCCCCTCCGATATATGTCACCCCACGACAAATGTCGCTCTCACGTCAAATATCATCCCCACTACAAATATCGCCCCAACGACTAATGTCGTTCCCACGACAAATGTCACCCCCGCGACAAATGTCGCACCTATGATAAATGTCGCCCCCATGACAAATGTCTCACCCACGACCAATGTCTCCCCCCGACCAATGTCGCACCCCGACCAATGCCACACCCCGACCAATGCCGCCCCCATGACAAATGCCTCCCCACGACAAATATCGTCGCCACGACAAATATCGCCCCCACGACAAATGTCGCCCGCACGGGGTCCCCCGTGCACGACTGCTTGTATATATATATATATATATATATATATATATATATATATATATATATATATATATATATATATATATATAATGTGTTGGCGTATGGGGCAAGCCTCAAGGAGGCTCCAAATCAAAAAGTGTTCAACATGAAAGTTGTAGATCTCGACAAGATGAACAATTTTCATGTCTATCACGTTTTGATTTGGAGCAGTCTTGACTTTTGATTTGGGGCTCGAAATCTGGGGCGGCGATAGTGCTTCAGTAAAGACCAGAAAATCTGGTTTTCGGGGCCCAATATTAGGGTAAAGATCGATCCAAATAAAAAAGAGATCAACATGAAAGTTGTTGATCACTTTTCAATTTGGAGCCATCTTGACCCCTAAAAATACTTGCCCGTACGCCCACATATAATGGTGACCGCATATTATATATATTCACACACACACACACACACACACACACACACACAGTAAATGTGATTTTTGTCACATAGAAACACTTATTTGAATCCTAAAAATTAAGGTACTTTGGTGTAGATTCATGGAAAGTGTAGAATATGAAAGTTGTAGCTCTAGATCTCTACTTTAATTAAAACTTGAATCAACCCATTTGACAAAATGTAGCTCCCTGTAGGTTATTTTTGGTGGGGCTGGTCCTTAGGAGGGGACAAACCATATTTTGTGTATATCTTTTTAATGGTAGAAGATATGAATTTGAAATTTGGGGGCATGTAATATTATATCATTAATACACCTACAATCCAAAAAATGAGAATTTTTAGATAATATTTTTATTTAGGTTTAGGAAAAAAAGTGATTTTAGTATAAATGGAATATTTGTTGCTTAAATAACCCTAATGACCCAAATTTTGGGTGGAATGAACCTTAGGAAATTAGAAATCCTTGGTAAAAATTTCAAATCATTAGGACCTCAGCATGGTGGTGGATCCAACTTGTATGTTGAGATAATGTAGAGATATAAGGGTGCAAATAACAAAAAGGGCAAAATGGAGATTTTAGCCCATTTGGCATTTTGTATGCCCATGTAAATTTGGACATGGGATTATTATGATAGAATACACCATCCATAGTAACATTAGGATTTCTGGGAAAAAAATTCTAGGGTTTGCAATTTATTTTAATTATGTTATTTTTTAAAATTAAGAAAATATAAGTGAGCAAATTAACTTGGAAAACTCTAGTTTTCTGCCACTAGTATTTTATTGACATTATACACCTCTGGAAAAACTTTGGATGAGATTCTAGAACAATTGCTGTTAGTAATATCCAAATTTGCATGTTAGACCCTTTTGAGTTTTTGAGATTATTATAGTATATGTTGCTTAGAAAAATCTAGAATTTTGGGTAATCTTATTTTATACTATTTTATGTTTGTGAGAATTTAATTGGGTTTTTTAGAATTTTATTACAGGTAGTTCATGAACAAAGGTAGAAAAATCATTAATTTAGAGTTAAGGTAAACTAGGCCTTAACGACTTTGGATTGGCACCAAACTCTGTTGAACTTTCTTTTAAGTCAATATATCACTTTGAAAAATTACTTAGTATTATTGGAGGTCAAGCGAGTAGTGTTGCTCCAATTATTCCATTTATGACCCTTTAATATTTCTAAAATTTCTATGATCATATCATTGAAGAAAATTATGAATCTCTAGAATTATGTTGTATTTATCATTTACCTCCTCTAAACATTTAATGAAATTTATTTATCAAGTATGTCAATTACTTCCTTTGGATAGTGACCTAGAGATCCTATTTTTGGATAATTCATTTGGGCAATTAAATATCACTTAAAAGTTATGAAATTTTGTCCAGACTCATGTTTTATCAATATAATATTAGGGTAATTTAATTATGCTGGTTTGATAACAAAAAGTGACACTTCATGTTCCAAATCACTAGTGGAATTAATTTAGAAAAATTATATTTTTAGCTGATTAATTTAGGAAAATTAGGAATCTCTAGATTTAAGAAAAATATATCTTGATAGACCCCTGGAAATAATCTTAGGGCCTTTGTAAAAGTATTCTGAGGATTTCCAATTCATACACTCAAACGTGTTCATTAGTCTGCATTTAACAATTTTGACGAAATAAGGATTCAACAGTCGATCTTGCTTAGGAGAATGAGTTTAATAATGGTAGCATAACTTTACTAAATATCTTGAGAAAGGGAACGATGGGGTTCATACCATCATAGTTCCTAGTACAACTACGAGCCATTCACAAGGAAGACCTCGGGAAGTCTAAGATTAACCCTAAATCGCTAGGTGCAACTAAAGGTTAGACATGTAAATCCAAGAGTAACCTTGAGAGAGGGTTTGAATAAGGGAAACACAAATAATATTAAATATCTTGAGAAAGATAGAATTGGGCTTTAGCCCATTGTATCTCCTAGTATCGCTGCGAGCCCTTCACCGAGTAGACATCAAGAAGTCCAAGATCAACCATAAGTTGCTATGCTCAACTAAAAGTTATACAAGAGTAGTCTAATAGGTTGAAAGAACAACATAGCTATCACACCCGTGTATGGGTTGGAGTGATTCAAGACTCATTAGTCCTGCGAGCTGGAGTCTCAGGGTAGTGATAAATTAAGGATGTGTTAGTCCTGCGAGCTGAAGGCTTGGTGTTGTATAAGATTTGAGGATGGGGTGGTCCTGCGAGCTAGGGCTCAGATAGGTATTGTTATACCTAGATTATGCTCGTTATGGTGGGTCATTCGGTACTGGTCCAGTCGGCACACTATCGGAAGTACATAGTACATTGATTCTGGTGAGGAGTGGAGGTTTTTGGGGCTAGTAGGTTATTTATACTGCGGTCTAGAGGACTATTCCCTAAACGCACTCCCGACCATAAAGACTGGTGGATTTTCAGCAAGAGTATGCGGGAGCTCCATTATTGTGTTCTTAGCATTGAGGAGTACGTAAGGTCTAGGCTTGGTAGTGTGTCTTCCCGCCTAGGAGTGGAGATATCCGCCCCACTGCCATCGTGAGCCATGACAGTTGGTACCTGAGAGGTTAGATTTCTCCAAAAAGTGGGAAATGTTTGAAAGTTCCATGCACAGAGTCGGGTGGATGAGTTTCATTACAATTCATTACATCACATAACATGGTATTCATTAATTAGCATAATTAGATTATAATTGCAGACCCTCATCATATAAATTAGTACGAGCTCTTTTATATTACGAGTTACTTTGGAAATCTTAACTTATAAGTTTGTATGAGCATTCATATAAGTTAAGGTATATCCTGTGATGGCAGTGTAGCTCGTTTACTTTACTTTACTTTTTTGTACAATACTGTATTGTTCTAACTTTACTATTTCTACATTTTAGTGTTTATCTTTATACATTTATACTCATGCTAGAATAGTTATATGTAACCTGTTATACTTTTGATACTACCTTTGTTGTCCTCTGCTTTCGTTCTCCCACTCGGTTCCTAGGAGTCGTGGGGGTGAGGCGAGGACAAAATGGCTTAGTATTTAGGACTAACGACCGATTGTGGCCGTAGGAGTTCGAGGAGATGCACCAGTGACACGAGGAGACGCACCCGTCGCACAAGGAGGCAGAACATGAGGAACAGTTGTTGCAAACTACTATTACTACTCGGAGACAGGTTGATGTTAGGTTTTTATAGCTTCTGCTTGTAGTTATTGAGAGATGAGAGAGTGAGCTCTTTTCATTTGGACATGTATCAGGCATAAGCCTTTCTTACTCTCTTTCATTATGTACTCATTGTGGATAACTGCTCTTTTACTTCATTATATATATTGAGCTGTGATTATGGACTATGCTATCTCTTAGTGCTTTTCTTTGGCCTACTTCTGCGTGGTCGTTTTAGCCGGCAGGGTTGACGTTGTGCGGTGGAGACTAACTCAGTTGTTGGTGTCACCGTCAGGCAGCGATTCTGAGCATAAGACCCGAGTACTCCATGGTTTTGGGAGAGGTTTTATAACTTTTGTCAAACAGACTATGTCATTGGTAATAATATCATAGCCTTTAGTTAATCATTTGTCAAGTCCACCAAAGATTACTTTGGGCTCATCTTCAATAGGGGTGAAGTTCTTTAATAAGCTTCATGTTCTAGTCATGTGCCTAGAATATCCACTATCCAATTACCATATGGGATTTTTGATGGCCTTTGGACAATCCTGCAAAAAAAATTTATTTTACCTTTTGAAACCCAAATATTCTTGGGTCCTTGTGTTGGGAAAAACCCCTTGATTTAACTTAACAAATTATTTTATAAGTGATTTTACAACTTAAGATTATTACCCATATTGTATAGTGAGGATAATGTGGTCATAGATGTACTAGGAAATCAGTAAGGTCAAGTGCATGAGAAAGACACAATGAATTAGGAAGAAAATCAAGTTAAGTCAACTAGAGTCAACTGGAAGTTGATGCAACATCAAATAGAAGTCGACACCACTTCGACTAGAAGTCAGAACAACTATACATGATAAAATCGATGCTATTTTAAGGTAGAAGTCGACACATGCATAAATAGGATATTGATGCTGTAACACCCCAGATTTCCTGGAATGAAAAGGAATGAAAATAACAAAAGCTGATTTTGGAGCTATCAATAGCGTTAGTTTGATATCACCGGGCGATAGCGTGGCACGTGATAGTCGTCCAAGTGTTAGCAGGTGGAGAAACGACCACTGAGCGGTACTGACTGAGTCAAGTGGTCATCGCTGCAGCTATCGCTCTGCGATAGTGGATATCGTCCGATGATAGCATTATTTTAAGATTTGTGGCTGAAATTGTGGCCCTTCATTCCTTTGGATGCGAAATAATCTTGTAGCTGGGTTTTATTCTCGTGTTCACTTAGTTAGAGGAGTAAGGAAAAAATCTCATTTCTCTTTCTCTCATACTCACTCTTTTCAAACCTCTCTTCAATCCTTAGAAGAAAAGAGGAAAGGAGGAAGAAGACTGGAGGAAGACCTTTGGAGAGTTGCTAAAGGAGTTCCTATGGTTGGAATTGTGATATGAGTCTAGATCCGCGAAGAGAAAGGCAAGGCAATCCTTGCCATTCGGACAAAATCCATCTTTATGGCTACTAAGTGATCTACAAGGGTAACGACCTTCCTTATTGGACAAGTGAAGTCCTTATTTGGCATATACATGGAAATCCTCACCAATTGGTGAAGAACAGAAGATTTTCAACAGGTTGATCGATGTTATCCCCTGTATGAAAATTTATATAAAATTAAGAAGCCCAGGTCCTGGTTACGGGGTGTGTAGTATCAGATAGCCTGACGGCCTGTTGTGCCCAAATAAAAGGGAGATCTTGAGTATCTATCAGTATCGCGCCGCAGTAGTGCTACCGTTGGCGATAGCTCCTAGTGATCAAATTTGAGATTGCGGGCCCAAGTCTCGGGGACAAAGTAGGTGGAAAATAAGCTATTGTGCTTGTAGTGACTAGTTCGGTGGCCATGAGTGCCGACCATTGTTGAATAACATTCATTATCATATGCAGGATGAGGAAGAGTTGTACCCACACCGTGCATGTGCGATGCCGATGATATGAGCACGGGCAAAGCCGATACAAACCCGTCCCTTATTTGTTGGTGAAGAGGTTGCCCCTTGGTGCACCATCTAATTTTGGGATAGTCCTTAAGGTATAGAGGCCTTGACAGTGAAAGCTCATTGATGTACCATCTGTCTGAGAGTGAATATAGTGGTGGGACTAGGTATCCAAAACACAGAGAAAATATGCCCTGAGTGCACGAGACCTGTGACCGTATGAGTCAACTTCTGTACTGATTAGTGGTTGAATTGCACGTTCTGATGTCATAAGATATACATGATGTTTACCTGCAGGGAAGGAACACCGCCGCCCCGAGTGAGGGGTGGGGTCATTATAATTTTGTTAGCTAATACTGATTGTTGTCTTGTTTTGCCACCTCTTGGTGGGTTGTCCCTATACAAGTGTTGGAGAGCCGAGCAGGATGTAGAGGGCTGAAGTCTGTTTGTGCTATGCCAGCCCGCGAAGGCCAAGCAAAGCGTATTTTACTAATTTCATGTATGGTTGGCCTGTGTGCCGATGTATGTAAGATACTCTTATGAAGAGAATAGTATGTAAGGCCGTAAGGACTGTTGGGTCCATTGATCCCAATGGCCCTGATTTGATGATGTCAAACATGTCAATGAGATAGACATAGTTGTATTTGATGTATGGTTAAGTTCATACATACATGTTAGTCTTTGTCACATTGATTGGACAATTAGTTTAAGAGACAATGACAGGTGGACTCAAGGTCGAGCTGGAAACTCAGAAAATTACCTAAGACCAAAAGCGTTGAGTGAGGCAAGATCTCTAAACGTCATCCAGCTAATAGCGCTGAGAGAAGGGAGTCAGGAAAATTACCCAAGTCCAAAAGCGTTGAGTGAGGCAAGCTCACTCAACGCCATTCAGTAAAAAGCGCTGAGATAGTTGAGACCGCTGAGAAGAAAGCGCTGAGACAGCCAGAAAAGTTGACTAAGGCCAAAAGCACTGAGACAGCTGAGACCAGTTAGAAGAAAGCATTGACATCGCTGAGACAAAGCCTGAGAAAATCGGCCAAGTCCAGGAGCATTGAGTGAGCTCAACTCACTCAACGCCATATAGCTAGAAGAGTTGAATCAAGATTATCCTGTCATAGCCTTACTGTGAAGAATCCAGAAAATCGGCTAAGTTCAGAATCATTGAGAGAGGCAAGCTCACTCAATGCTCTCACTGCCATCAAGCAAAGCTGAAGAAATTTCTAAGTCCAGAATCGCTGAGTCTATCAGAATCATCGACCGGAGTTTAGATTTCATCGACCAGAGTTCAAAGTTTGTTGATCTTAGCTTTTACCTATAAGAAGGACTCAGCTATCAGAATCGTCGATCAGAGTTTAGATTTCGACGATTAGAGTTCAGAGAATTCGTCGAACTCAGCCTTTACCTGAAGAAAGAACTGGGCTGAGGGAATTCGTCGATCTCAGCTTCACTGTTTCGTCAAGCAGAGTTCAGATTTCATCGAGCTAAGTTTGAAGTTCGTCGAATGCAGGATTTCAGAAAAGTTAGTTGATCTTTGCTAAGTCCAGAATAATGCTGACTCAGCAAATTCAACAAGCCAATAAAGTTCAGATTCAACGCAAATCGACATTAACGTCGCCGCCAATCTACAGTGGATCTCAAGTTAATATAGATGAGGTTTTAACCACCGTTAAAATTGATACACGTATAGATCTTCTCGCCAATGTGACAGGATTATAAATAGCAGAAGAGATCAAGATCTAAATGGATGATCAATGAATTAATTGGATTAATTTCTAATTAAAAAATGAGAAGCGGAGTTCGTCATCTTCATCCGCCATTGTTGCAGAAGCCAAGAACCTTAAGATCAAATCTGAATGGCTTCTGAGTTTGCTGGTGCAATCAACATCTACTCCATCGGGTTTAGAGTAATCCTCTGAGAGAGAGGAATCAGCCTAGGTGTGCCCTAGCTGAAGTTATCTTCCCGATCCAAGCCGAGCAAGAATCTGAAAATCAATTTGCTGGATCAAATAAGAAGGAAGGACTGAAATCTGCTCAGTCCAGATCAGGAGATATTTCTGAAGAAGAAGAAGCAGATTCATCTGCTAGTTGATTTCAGAACAAGCCGGGCATCATTTCAAGATCTCTATATCATCTTGTTGCTGTGAAGAAGAAGTTAGGGCTGATGTCTGCTCAGTCCAGGTAGACAGGCATATCAAATTTTCTCTGGTGTTTGTAATTCATCATCTTTAATATTTCTTTATAAGATTCATTTTTAATCTGAGTGGTAAGGCTAATGCCTGAATTATAAGCCTGTGTTATAAAGGCTGAGGTAGGGCTGGAGTTTCCTGAGTTATAGGTGTGTGGATTCACACTGAGGTAGGGCAGGATTGCCTGAGTTGTAGGAGTGTGGAGTCACTCTAAGGTAGAGTTCTTGGGAAGAACTTGAGTTGTAGGATCTTGGTGATTTGAGTGGTAGGGCTTGTGCCCGAGTTGTAGGAGCCGGTTGGGCTCTGAACTATAAGATCTGAGGATCTGAGAAAGATAGAAGGAAGTTTGGCTGAATCTAGTATACTGCTAGATAGGCAAAAGGGGAAAGTGAATGTACCCATCAATTGGGGAACCACTATAAAATTCTATGTACTATGCTATGCTGGTTTTGATTGTGATGAGATTACTGTGATGTGATATTAATCGATTAGTTGCTTAAGTTTTTGGAATTAGGTCTATTCACCCACCTCTGTGTGATTAGTTGTTCTTGAAATCAAAACTTTCAAGTGGTATCAGAGTGAGGTTGCTCAAGATAGACTTAACAGTCTAAGTTGATCTCCAGGGGAAGCTATTAGAAGGCCAAGGTGGGTTCAGGTGAGAATCATAAAGAACTTGGATCCATGTAACTTCCTCTTTGCAGGAAGGAGACCTTTGGCATTTGGAAGGAAAGGGTCAGACTTTTCATGGAATCTTCTAATCCTAGGATATACATCACAGTACAGGAAGGGCCCATCATCCCAATAAGGACATCAGTTCTTGATGTAAATTTGAAGATTCCAAAGTAGTATTTTGAGATGACTAAAGAAGAAATCATCTTAGCTGCAACGGATAAGAGGTAACAAAACATTATTGTTAGTGTTATAGATGACTCAACCTTCCAAAACTTAGTCCACTGCAAGACAGCTAAGGAGATGCGAGACACACTAGTTTTCTGCATGGAGGGGTCTGAAGAAGTGAGAGAGAACGAGAAGTCCATGCTCAATCAGGAGTATAAAAGCTTCAGGAAGGACAAGTCAGCTGGCATTACTGAGTGCTATGAGAAGTTTTTCAGAATTATGAATGAGCTAAAGACATATGGCAGAGTGTTTAGTACTTATGAATTAAATGACAGGCTCCTTAGGTATTTAACTAAAGTCTGGGATACAAAAATCTGTGCCATCAGAGAAGTGGCCAGACTTGCAGACACTCCACCACCAACCCTATTTGGAAAGCTGCTGTCATATGAAATACAACAGACTGATAGAAAGGAGGAGGAGAAAATCAGCAAGCCTACAATCAAAGACAAGTCAGTGGCCTTCAAAGCGAAAGCAACAAGGAAGAGCAGGAGAAAGATTCCTTCTCCACCAAGGAGAGTTGCTGATTCTGAGTTAGAATGCTCAGATACCAGCACATCAGACTGGCACATTTCTGATGAAGACTTTACTGCCTTTTCTAGGCAATTTCAGAAATTTATGAAGAAGAAGCACTGGAGAAGCATGCCATCCTCTTCTTCTCATCCCAAGGAAGATTACTACAAGGGCAAAAAGAAATCCTATAAAGAGGACAAGTATGACTCTAATCCTAGTAAATATACTTCTTCTAAAGTGGTATGTTATTATTGCAACAAGCCAGGGCATGTCATAGCCGACTACTCTGTCAAAAGAAAGGATGCTGGTGGAAAGAAGGAACATCAGTAGAAGGGCAAGAAGGAGAAGTCCTTTATTGCTAAGAAGCAAAAGAGTTGGATTGACTCCTCATCATCAGAGTCGGAAGAGGAAGATGAAGCTGAAGCCCTTATTGGGCTATTTACTGCTGAGGAAGAATCCTTAGAAGCAGACTTCTTAGAGATGCTGGCTGCAATCACTAGAGAAGCTGATGATGCTGCCAGATCTGAAGAAGGAGAAGAAGCCAACCATTATCTTTGGCTGATGGCTTTGACTGAGGAAGGACACATCCAAGAGCAGCCTGGCCCTAGTAAGGTACATTCTACACCTTCTATGTCAGATTATGTAACTAGTCCAGAATCAGAAGCAGCTGCATCAAGAGATGAAGATGGCTCTGAATCTGAGGGAGATGTCAATCAATTGATTGATAATTATGATGAACTCCTGCAAGCACTGAAGAGAAGCAAGCTTCTAGCCAAAAACAGGCTGAGGAGATTGCCTCTCTGAAGCTGTCTATTTCAGACTCAGCAAACATACTGAACCTGAAGATACAAGAAGTCAGCAAGCTGAAAAACATCATTGTTATTCAGATGGGCACAATCACCTTCAAAAATAACCACATTAGAAATCTTGAAGGTAAACTCTAAAAGGAGAAGGAGCTAGTGGCTAAGTTCTCAAAGCTATGTTTAGTATTGCCTTTGATTGATTCCTTATCCTCCCAAAAGGGTAAGAAGGGGTTAGGCTTCAAAGGGAGAACTAGAGCTGCCTATTCCAAAAAGAAGGGCAATGCTCCAGTGCAGCCACTGGCCTCAAGCCTTCAATTCCTTTAAGGAAAGTGGTGCTACCATATAATAGGTATGACCATGACAACATACATGGTCACTGGGAGTATGGTGTTAGGAATAGTAAGGGTGCTAGTGCCTATAATGCAGCCCATGAAGAAATCCAAATGGCCCATCTTGGACCATTTGTGTTTGGTGTACCAGCCCCAACACTCAAAAATATGGCTGCAGCCCATTCTCAAAGTCTTCCAGTCCACAATCAAACAAATAGAAAGTCTATAAGAACACCAAACTTGGGTATATTTGAAGCTATAAAAAGCTTGCACTCTGAAAAGAAGGCAGTAACTGATAGGGTCCAAGATATCCCTAGTACCTCTGCTGCCAGACAAATCCCAAATTAGGTTGTGGCTGGAAGACTTAAGATAAAGGCTGCTATACCTGCTGGAATGAGAGCTGCAGACTGCTATGCTGTAAAGGCAGCCATTAAAAGAAGGTACAACACTTATGAGTGCTGGTGTTGTAGCAAAGTGGGCCACTATACTATTGATTGCTGGCACAATAAGAGTGTCCAAAGAAATAATGCCAGTTTACCTGTCAGAAGAGCTGTAGGTAGGAATGTTCAATTTCAGTCTAACCTACACCTAGGACTCAATAAGAATTGGGGTCCTAAGGAAAGATGATCTATTTTTGCAGGTGAGTCCAAGTGGCCATACCCCTACATGGTACTAGGACAATGAATGTTCCAGACATATGACTGGAATAAGGAGTATGCTGAAGGAGTACACTCCAGTTGAAAATGGACCCAAAGTCATCTTTGGTGGTTCAAAAAGAAGAGTAACCAAAGGGTTTGGTAAGATATCTACTGGCATAATCACTATCACACAAGTAGCTTATGTGAAAGGTTTGCAACATAACCTGATAAGCATAAGCCAACTTTGTGATCTTGGCTATGACATTTGTTTCCTCCAGGATGAGTGACAAATTAGGAGGTCAAGTGACCAAGGGGTCATCTTGACATGCACTAGCAGAGGAAATGTCTATTGTCTCAATTTTGTTTATGAGAGTAAGGATTCTCCTATATGCCTAGTTGTAGATGAGAAAACTTCACTGTTGGGTACATTGGTCAAATGTACCTGATTTGAAGAAGCCTCATCTAACTCAATGATATACATCATAATGTATTTGATGTTTGTTTGAGTTACTTGTGCAGGTTAGGTATTCACTGGACTGAAGCTAAAAGTTTCTAAGTCCATGTGTCGACACCCAGAGGGAAAGTGTCGACACTTGAGAAAGCTTGTGTCGACACCCAGACAAGCAGTGTCGACACTTGGAGTAATTGTGTCGACACCTGAGAAGAAGAGTCGACACCAGTCAGAAAGTGTCGACACTTGGAGCTGTGTCGACACTCAGTGAAGAAGAATGCAGAAAAGCTGTGTCGACACTTAACAGAAGTGTCGACACCTAGAAGAGCTGAGTCTACATCAGAAAGTGTCGACACTTGGAGTTGTGTCGACACTCAGCAAAATTCTGCAGAGACTAAGGACAAGTGTCGACACTCAACACAATGTGTCGACACTCAATCAGCAGAGTCAACATATGAGGAATGTGTCGACACTCAGCACAATGTGTCGACACACACTCAAAGGAGTCAACACTTGAAGTATGTGTCGACACTCAGCACAATGTGTCGACACACAACCAAAAGAGTCAACACTTGAAGAAAGTGTCGACACCCAGCACAATGTGTCGACACTTAGTTGAAGACTCTACACTTGAAGAAAGTGTCGACACAAGGAGCTGTGTCGACACTTAGCAAAGAACAGAAAAGTTTACAAAATATTCTAAGTACAAGTGTCGACACTAAGGAAATGTGTCGACACTCAGCTGAAGAAACAAAATTGAAAACTTGTGTCGACACCAAGAAGCAGTGTCTACACTTGACAGTTTCAACACATGAAGATGTGTCGACACAAAGGAGATGTGTCGACACTTAGAAGAATTCAACAAGTTACAGAAGATCAAGTACTTGTGTCGACACTTAATTTCAGTGTCGACACTTGAAGAAGAATCTGTGTCGAGACATACAAGGAGTTGTGTCGACACCTTATAGACTTGTGTCGACACTTACACAACATGTGTCGACACTTGGTCTATAAGTGTCGACACTTAAGAACAGAAAGTCTCGACACTATCTGACAGTTAGAGAATTTCAAGAAGTGACTGGTTGACATGACAGCTGCCGATCCAGCCGGTCTACAGCAATTGTCAGAGATGTCAGAAGTCAGTTATGAACCGGACCAGCCGGTTACCATGAAGAAGGCCTATAAATAGGCACAGACTGTTTACAGAAGTTGTTGTTGACAAGGGGTTATTAATAAGTTGTTGAAGCCATTTTGAAATAATAGATCAGATTATTCAAGTAATCAGAAAAGTGGTACACAGAGTATCAACACAAGAAGATCAGGCAGTCCAACTGCAGATCTAAGAAGTTGGAGAGAGAGAGCTCCAATCAAGAAATCAGTCATTGGAACTAAGGCTGAGAAGAAGGATTCAGAATCATCTGGATCTCAAGAAGTAGAGGTCAAGGATCAACTGCAGAGGATTCAGACTAATTCAGTTCTACTCAAGAAGCTTTGAAGGAAGCTAAGTCAGTTTGGATCTAGCTGAGTTCTTCCAAGAACTCTTCAAGAAACTCTCAACTCCTCTCTTATTTTCTGAGTTGTAGAGTTAGTTATTGTAATTCAATTTTAACTTGTAGGATCCATTGGATCTGAGTGAATTGTAAGCCTATATTATAAAGGCTGAGGGTAGGGCTTGGTTGCCTGAGTGTAGGAGTTGAAGAACTCTGAGTGTAGGCCTTAATTGGCTGAGTGTAGGCCTGGGTGGCTGAGTGTAGGCCTTGGTGGCTGAGTGTAAGGCTTTGGGCCTGAGGTGTAGGAACCTAGTTGGGTTCTGAGATAGTGGAGAAGTTTGGCCGAATCTAGTACACTGCTAGATAGGCGAAGGGGGAAAGTGGATGTACCCAAAGATTGGGGAACCACTATAAATTTGTGTGTCTGCTGTGCTGTGCTGTGGATTAGCAGTTTATATCTTGTTATTACTGTTAGCTGTAGAAATCTGTGTGATAATTGTTTTGCTGCCAACAAAGTTTCAAAAAAGGTTTAGGTCACCTATTCACCCCCCCTCTAGGTGTTTAGGTACCATATCTTTCAAGTGGTATCAGAGGGAGGTTCCTCAAAAAGGACTAACTGTCTGAGGAGATCTAGTTTGGCAGATTCAGTGTAAGTTAGAACACAGTTTCAAGAAAATCAAGAACATGGGTTCTTCAGAGAATCACAAGGAATTGAGTTCAATGAAACTGCCTATATGCAGAAAAGAGATCTTTGGGATCTGGAAAGAAAGGGTTAGGCTATTTATGGAGGCATCTGACCCTAGAATCTACATCACAGTCAAAGAGGGGCCATATGTGCCCATGAAGGTCTCAGTTTTGGATGCTACACAGAGAACTCCAAAGGATTTCTCTGAGATGACTAAGGATGAAATTGTCCTAGCCACTATGGACAAGAGGGCACAAAACATTATAGTAAGTGCCATTGATGATGCCACTTTTCAGAACTTAATTCACTGTAAAACAGCAAAAGAGATGTGGGATACTCTCATTGTCTATATGGAAGGTTCTGAAGAAGTTAGGCAAGATAGGAAGTCCTTGCTTAATCAAGAGTATGAGAGCTTTAGGCAAGGAAGAGGAGATAGCATCACTGAATGCTACAAGAAGTTCTATAGAATTGTTAATGAACTCATGTCCTATGGAAGAGAGTTCACTAACTATGAATTGAATGATAAGTTCTTAAGGTCCCTAACCAAAGATTGGGACACCAAGATATGTGCCATCAGAGAAATGGCAAAGTTGGGAGAAATTCCTCCTCCCACACTGTTTGGGAAGTTGTTGTCTTATGAGATGCAGCTGTCAGTAAGAAAAGAGGAGGAAAAATCAACAAGGACTGAGCACAGGGAAAGGACTGTTGCCTTCAAATCAGAAGTACCTAGAAAGGGCAGGACTAAGTCATCAACTCCTCCTCCAGAGGTAGTTGAATCAGAATCTGATGAGTCTGTTAGCACAAAGTCTACAAGCAGTGAAAGTGATGAAGACTTTGCTGCATTCACCAGACATTTTCAGAAATTCCTGAAGAAGAAACAGTGGAGGTCCAGACCTTCATTTTCCAAAGGGAAAGAAGTTCAGTATCAGGAGAAGAAGCCTTCAAAGAAGGACAAGAAAAAGACAAAGACTAGCAAGACAACTGGGTCTAAGATAGTGTGTTACTGCTGCAATAGACAGGGTCATGTTATTGCAGATTGTCCTGAGAGAAGAAAAGAATCCAGTGACAAAAAGAAGACTCACTTCAAAGGAAAGAAGGAGAAGTCCTTTGTTGCAAAGAATGAGAAGACTCTTTCAGACATTTCTTCTTCAGACACTGAGACAGATGCTGAAGCCTACATAGGGCTATTTGCTGAAGAAGAAGAAGAGTTTATGCAGATCATAGAATCAATCTATGAACAAGAAGAGTGTCAGTGCCAAGGACTGATGACATTGACTGAAAGTACCAAAATCCTGGAGCAGCCAGGACCTAGTCAGGTACAAAGTCCAACTCAAAGTTCAGATTCCAGTTCCAGTTCAGAGTCAGATTCATCTTCATCAAGTGATGGAAGTGTTTCTGAATCTGAGGGAGATATTCATCAGCTCTTAGATGAATATAAAGTACTGTTGCAAGCCTATAAGAAAAGCAAGACCCTAGCCAAAAGTCAGGCAAAGGAAGATTGCTGATCTCAAGGCAGCTGCAACAGATTTTGAGAAGAACTTTGATCAAAAGCTCAATGAGGTAGCCAGGCTGAAACACATTACTGTGATTCAGATGGGAACTATCACCTATAAAAATGATCAAATTAAGAGACTGGAGATCAATCTTCAGAAGGAAAGAGAGCTATTTGCTAGGTTTTCAAAACCTAAATCAGTGCTACCCTTGATTGATGAATTTGTTCATCATAAAGGAAAGGCTGGATTGGGTTTTATTAAACCAGCTAGGACTGTTCAGGATCAGTCCAAGTCCAAGGGCAAAGCCCCAACATTCAATAAGCCTGCTGTAGTCAAGACAGCCAAGTCTGTACCTAAGCAAAGGTACAACAAGTTTGAATGCTGGTGCTGTGGCAAAGTTGGCCACTTTGCCTTGGACTGTTGGCACAATGCAAGTGCCAATGGGAGTAGCAAGCTACCTGGTGGAAAGCCAGTAGGTAGCTATGTCATGTTGCAAACTAACAATCACCAAGGACCCAAGTTTACTTTGGGTTCTAAGGTTCATTAATTTGTTTTGCAGGTGAATCCAAGTGGCCATACCCCAACATGGTACTTGGATAGTGGATGTTCCAGACATATGACTGGAACAAGGGGACTACTGAAGGACTACATTCCAATCAAAAATGGTCCAAAGGTGACCTTTGGTGGTTCTGAAAAAGGAATCATCAAAGGGTTTGGTAACATTTCCTCAAACTTAGTTACCATTACTCATGTGGCTTATGTTAAAGGGTTGAAACACAACCTTATAAGTATAAGTCAATTAAGTGATGTAGGGTATGACATCTCATTTGTTAAAAATGGTTGTCATATCAAGAGGTCAAGTGATCAAGAGATCATTTTGACAGGATATAGAAAGAGGAATGTCTACTGTCTAGACATCATGATTGAGAACAATGGTTCTCCTGTTTGTCTTGTAGCTGATGAGACAGTCTCTCATTGTGTCAAGTGGCACAAGAGGCTAGCTCATCTTAACTACAAGACTATTAGCAAACTCTTTAGCAAAGAGTTAGTGAGGAATGGTCCTCAAGTTAAGTGTGTTAAAGATGGCATTTGCTCAGCTTGTCAAAAGGGCAAGCAGACCAAATCCACCTTTAAAAGCATTGAGAACAAAGATGCTGTGAGGTGCTTATACCTCTTGCATATGGATCTCTTTGGTCCAATGCCAGTTCACAGCTTAGGTAGGAAGGTCTATACCTTTGTAGTTGTTGATGACTACTCAAGGTTTTCCTGGGTGTTCTTCTTAAGGCAGAAATCTGAAACACCTAGTGTCTTCTACAGCTTTGTCAAGCAAATTCAGAATGAACTAAATAGTACTGTGGTCAAAATTAGAAGTGACCATGGTACTGAGTTTCAATCTGAAAGCATGACAAAACTATGTGAAGACTTTGGGATATTTCAAGAATTCTCTTCACCTAGAACACCTCAGCAAAATGGCATTGCTGAGAGGAAGAATAGAACCTTGATAGAGGCTGGTAGAACCCTACTTAGTGATACATCACTGCCTGAGTATTTTTGGGCTGAAGCAGTTAACACTGCATGCCATGTGATAAATAGGGCTACCATCACTAAAAGGTTAAATAAGACCCCCTATGAAGTTGTGAAAGGCAGGAAACCAAACCTATCCTATTTCAGGATTTTTGGTTGCAAATGCTTCATACTTAACAATGGAAAGTCTTACTTAACTAAGTTTGCTGCCAAGTCCCAAGAGGGAGTGTTTGTTGGGTACAGCAATAATAGTAAGGCTTATAGAGTCTACAACTTGACTACACAAGTTGTAGAGGAGTCTGTGCATGTAGTTTTTGATGAGACAAAACTTATTAACAATGAGTTGTCTAGTAGTGTGTGCAGCCCCACAGGTCTTACTAAGAAGATGGACAAGCTAACCATAGAAGATGTACCTGCTGCAAGACAGCAAGTAGAAGAAGATGGCTTATGTCCAGGGGGAGAACTACATGTACCAGGAGCTGAAGAAGTACAAGGAACTCAGTATGATGAAGATGCTGTAGAAGTACAACCAGAAGTAAGGATGCCTCCAGCCAACATGCATCTAAGAGATCATCCAGTAGAGCTGATTATTGGAGATCCAAGACAAGGTGTTCAGACAAGGAGCAGAAATCAGAATGCTGTAGTATATTCAAGTTTTTATCTCAAATAGAACCTAAGAAATTTGAAGAAGCTATACAAGATCCACAGTGGACTAAAGCTATGCAAGAAGAACTTAATCAGTTTAAAAGGTGCAAGGTTTGGGAACTAGTTCCTAAACCTAAAGACCACAATGTTATAGGAACTAAGTGGATCTACAGAAATAAGTTAGATGAACAAGGGGTCATCATTAAGAATAAAGCAAGACTGGTTGCAAAAGGATATAGGCAAGAAGAAGGTATTGATTTTGATCAAACCTTTGCCCCAGTAGCCAGACTGGAGGCCATAAGGATGTTCTTGGCCTATACAACCTATCAAGGATTCAAGGTATACCAAATGGATGTGAAGTCAGCATTCCTAAATGGTAATCTTAAGGAAGAAGTATATGTGGAGCAGCCTTCAGGTTTTGTTGATCCTACTCTTCCATATTATGTCTATAGACTTAGGAAAGCATTATATGGGTTAAAACAAGCTCCTAGAGCTTGGTATGAGACCCTATCTAGTTTCCTCATTGAGAACAAGTTCTCAAGGGGGAAAATAGATAAGACTCTATTCCTTAGGGAATCTAGAGGCAAAGTAATACTTGTCCAAATATATGTAGATGACATTATATTTGGGTCTACTGAAAGTAGCCTTTGCAAAAAGTTTGCAAAGCTTATGCAAAGTCAATTTGAGATGAGTAGTATGGGAGAACTGAAGTTTTTCTTGGGTCTCCAAGTTAAACAGACTGTAAGTGGTCTATCCATATGTCAGTCCAAGTTCACCCTAGAACTCATAAGGAAATATGGTATGGATTCATCCAGTACCATGAAGACTCCTATGGGGTCAAGTATGTCTCTTAGCAAGGATGATGCAGGGAAACCTGTAGATGAAACCTTGTATAGAGGGATAGTTGGCTCCTTACTATACTTGACTGCAAGTAGGCCTGACATTATGTATGCTACATGTGTTTGTGCCAGGTATCAAGCCTGCCCTAAAGAGTCTCACTTGACTGCAGTCAAGAGAATTTTGAGATATCTAAAGGGCACACCTTATCTAGGCCTCTGGTACCCTAGGAATGGAGAATTTGATCTAACAGGCTATTTAGATGCAGACTTTGCAGGATGCAAAGAAGATAGAAAGAGCACTACTGGATCCTGTCAATTCCTAGGTGGAAGACTCATTTCATGGAGTAGTAAGAAGCAAACTAGTGTGGCTATCTCCACAGCTGAGTCAGAATATGTAGCTGCAGGAAGTTGCTGTGCTCAACTTCTATGGATTCAACATCAGCTAGAAGACTATGGATTTCAGGTAAGTAGAACTCCACTTTTCTGTGATTCTACAAGTGCTATTTCAATAGCTAATAATCCTGTATCACATAGTAGAACTAAACATATTGAGATTAAATATCACTTTCTTAGGGAGCATGTAGAAAGAAATGATATTGCACTTGAATATGTTAAAACTGATAATCAGATAGCTGATATGTTTACTAAGCCCTTAGAAGAAGCTAAGTTCAATAGGTTCAAAATTAAACTAGGTATGATAAACTTAGACTAAGTTTACAGAACTAAAAATTGGCTAAGTAAAAAGGTGTCGACACATAGACAAGTCTATGTCGACACAGAATAGTAAGTGTCGACACTTCAGGAAAATGGTGTCGACACATCTAGGAAGTTGGTGTCGACACTTCAGAATGTTAGTGTCGACACATGTCGAGTTGGTGTCGACACATCCAATGAGGTGTCGACACTTAAGTTTTACTCAGAATTTTCTAAGTAACGTCTCGACTACATGTCGAGTAGTGTGGTGTCGACACATAACCAAGTGTCGACACATAAAATCTGTTGACTAAACTTGTGTCGACACATGAGTGTCGAGACATTATAAGTCAGTGTCGACACTTATTGCCAGTGTCGACACATCTTTAGTAATCCATCCCGCCTGTTCGTCTTCAAACCAGAAAGGTATAAATAGGATTCTGTCTTTGTTTGTCGACACGCTTTCAGAGTTTCGAGACCAAACCACTGTGTCGACATTTCTCTTTTCTAAAGACTAATTCTACAAACCCTAATGGCTCCCAAGCTCGAGGAGAACGTCAATGAAGGCTATGAACTGGTTCATGGCGCGTTCGACGATGGCGATCAAGAAATCAAATCGGTGGTAACCCTAGTCACCGATTCTGGATTGGAGTACCTGGTTTCAGAACCAACCAAAATATGGAAGAAGGAAGTTCTCGAATTCCTTACTGGAGCTTCTGTAGATGACTCAGGTCACAAAATCAAATCAAGAGTGCATGGCACCAAGGTCAAGATTTCACCCAAAACTCTAAGAAAGGTACTTCAGCTACCTAGAATTCAAGCAGAAGAGGAAGTGACTACATCTAAGACCAGGGAAGCACTTACCTGGTGTGGTCTTGACTCTAAGATGAAAATAGGTTCTGTCTTTAACAGAAAAGGCATGAACATTCAAGGAAAGTTTCTGTCAGAAATAGTGGGAAAGGTTATCCTCAGTAAACCTGGAGGGCATGACAGGGTGTCAGCCTCCATGTTCAATGTCATGACCAGAATCATCTTAAACCTAAAAACAGATTGGTCAATGGTTATCTTTGAGAAGATAAAGGAAAGTCTGAAGAAGCCCAATCTGGGCAGGATACTTAGTCTCTACCTGGCTGGTACAATACCAGAGGTAATGAGCTCTGCTGCAGGTAGCAAAATCAACCACATGAGAAAGATGGACATGAGGATCTTCTCAAGGTGGGAAAGGGTGCTGTCAAAGGAACTGTCCACCCCTGAGAAGCAAGTTTCTAAGAAAGATTCACCTCCAAAGAAGAAGAGGAAGATAGCTCCTGTGACACAGGAGTCCTCCAGCAGTTCAGGTAGTGAAGAACAAGTTGTTTTCACTCCTGATAGTCAAATAGAAGTGGCTGCAGAGAAGTCTCCTGCTCCTCAAGAGACAGCTGAAATCCAGGGGGAGCTGCCTACAGCTAGCCCCATGCAAAAGGATCCAAGCCAGGGGGAGCCTCCAGCTGTAGAACAACCCTCTACACTGGAGAGTGAGCAAGCTACAATCATTATCCAAGAGGTACTTTCTGACCTCAATACTTTAGATTTTTCTGTAATAGATTCTGATTTGTCTGATGTCCATCAAGCAAACTCAGCAAGCAAATCAAGAACCAGATGTTGTTCTCCAAGACACATCAGTAGTACAAGAAGTTGTTCCTGATAAAGTAGTTGATGAACCCAGTACTTCTCCTGCACAGTCTCCAGCTGAATACACAATGGAAGATCTATTTCTTAATTTAGATCAAGAGGATTTTGACATGAACAAGCATGCTGCTGCTGAAGAGAAGGGTGCTGCTGCTGAGGGGGAGACACTGCAAGTTCAGGAAGAGCCTATAAGGCAAGAAAGTGAGAAAGCACTTGATGTGCAAGCTGACCAACCATCAAGCCCTAAGGATAGGGTGAATATAGCCAGTACTTCAGAGTCTGAGGAAGATGAGACTGAACAAGCTAAAAAGAAGAAACTCTTTGTATTCAAGAGAAGAAGTCAGAGCTACAAGAAGGCTCTACAAACTGTTGCTAAACAATCCTTAGTCACACAAGCTCCATCTCCTGATTACAGTGCATTAATGGTAGCCCTGCAAATCAAGCTGGATGAGCAAAGGAAGGCTATAGAGACTTATGTTGATGAAGGGCACAAGACCCTACAATTTGATCTGGCACAGGACATCAAGTCAATAAGGTTTGAAATGAACCTTAATAAAAAGGAGATGAATGAATGCTTCCACAAGGGTGGAAATGTAGTTGTGTTTCTGGCAACACATCAAGAGAAGATAAAGGAAAAAATAGATGATATAGCATTGAAACAGGGCTATGTGCTGGAAAATCAATTAAGGATGAATGATAATTTGACTGCATCCCACAATGCTATAGTCACTGAACTAAAGAATAAGACTGCTGAACCTTCAACGTCATCTGCTACTGCAAAGGCTGAATTTGATAAAGCTTTTCAAGATGAAATTGCTGCTGTCAAGACTGCCATCAAGGATTCACAGAAGGTCATTTCTGAACAGCTTACAAAGCTTAGACCTTATTTTAAGGATGGAATCAGGTACTTGGACAGCCAAATCAGGTTCCACAAAGATGATGTAAGAGATCATGTTGCACAAGAAGTCATAAAGGGGGAGAGGGTGTTAGTCAAAGCAAGCTCAGACCATGCTAAGTGGATATCAAATTTCATCAGGGCTACCCTTGGATATCCTCCCCTGTGTGATGATGATAATGTTGCTGAATCAGGAATTCAAAGTGCATATCTTGGAGGTGAGCAACAGGAAGTAGCTCAAGTCATTTATCCACCTCCAGATTTTGAAATGATTCATGCAGATGTAAGCACAATGTATAGCCCAACTGCTGGAAAGTCACATGTTGTTCTGGAAAAGGTTGTTCAACCTATAACAACAGCTATGCAAGAGGCTTTGGACAAAGAAGAAGAGACAAGGCTGTCAAAGAAGAAGTTTAGGGAACTAGCTGAGCAGAAGCCAGATTTTGAATAGTGGAGCCCTACTTCTAGGAACATCATTCTCACAGCCTGGAAAGCAGCCAAGGACAATGCTCATGAAAGGAACAAATGGTTTTCAGAAGCGGAATGGAGGAAGCATGAAATTAGGCAGGAAGCCATTGTCCAGTATAGAAGGAAGGCTAAGTTAGGAAAGCTACCTCCTACAGCTGTGGAGCCTAGCAAGTACTTTCCTAAGCCCTATCATTACTTTGAGAGACAAAAGATCAAGGCTGATAAGCAAGAACTCAAAGGAAAGAAGACTGCTGATACTGAGCCTGTTGCTGCTGCTGCTGTAAAGGCCAAAGTACAAGCTGGGAAAGGAATAGTTATAAAAGAACCTGATCAGAATTAGACTAAGATTAGACTGAAGAATGTTGTAATCTGTTACATCTAAACATTTTGTAAATCATTGAAAATGTATTAAAAACAATGTTTGAACAATTTTTGATAAATATATTTCATGATTGTTCAGAAGAATGTATCTAATTCTTGTTTATTTTGTAATGCTGAATGAGTATACATGTGTGCTTTATTACATGTTTAAGTTTACCCAGTTGACATATACCTGCTTTACATCATTTTATAATTTTTAATTGTGAGTGGTGTATATCATTGACTAAGGGTTATGACTTCTCCAAATAGGGGGAGATTGTTGGGTACATTGGTCAAATGTACCTGATTTGAAGAAGCCTCATCTAACTCAATGATATACATCATAATGTATTTGATGTTTGTTTGAGTTACTTGTGCAGGTTAGGTATTCACTGGACTGAAGCTAAAAGTTTCTAAGTCCATGTGTCGACACCCAGAGGGAAAGTGTCGACACTTGAGAAAGCTTGTGTCGACACCCAGACAAGCAGTGTCGACACTTGGAGTAATTGTGTCGACACCTGAGAAGAAGAGTCGACACCAGTCAGAAAGTGTCGACACTTGGAGCTGTGTCGACACTCAGTGAAGAAGAATGCAGAAAAGCTGTGTCGACACTTAGCAGAAGTGTCGACACCTAGAAGAGCTGAGTCTACATCAGAAAGTGCCGACACTTGGAGTTGTGTCGACACTCAGCAAAATTCTGCAGAGACTAAGGACAAGTGTCGACACTCAACACAATGTGTCGACACTCAATCAGCAGAGTCAACATATGAGGAATGTGTCGACACTCAGCACAATGTGTCGACACACACTCAAAGGAGTCAACACTTAAAGTATGTGTCGACACTCAGCACAATGTGTCGACACACAACCAGAAGAGTCAACACTTGAAGAAAGTGTCGACACCCAGCACAATGTGTCGACACTTAGTTGAAGACTCTACACTTGAAGAAAGTGTCGACACAAGGAGCTGTGTCGACACTTAGCAAAGAACAGAAAAGTTTACAAAGTATTCTAAGTACAAGTGTCGACACTAAGGAAATGTGTCGACACTCAGCTGAAGAAACAAAATTGAAGACTTGTGTCGACACCAAGAAGCAGTGTCGACACTTGACAGTTTCAACACATGAAGATGTGTCGACACAAAGGAGATGTGTCGACACTTAGAAGAATTCAACAAGTTACAGAAGATCAAGTACTTGTGTCGACACTTAATTTCAGTGTCGACACTTGAAGAAGAATCTGTGTCGAGACATACAAGGAGTTGTGTCGACACCTTGTAGACTTGTGTCGACACTTACACAACATGTGTCGACACTTGGTCTATAAGTGTCGACACTTAAGAACAGAAAGTCTCGACACTATCTGACAGTTAGAGAATTTCAAGAAGTGACTGGTTGACATGACAGCTGCCGATCCAGCCGGTCTACAGCAACTGTCAGAGATGTCAGAAGTCAGTTATGAACCGGACCAGCCGGTTACCATGAAGAAGGCCTATAAATAGGCACAGACTGTTTACAGAAGTTGTTGTTGACAAGGGGTTATTAATAAGTTGTTGAAGCCATTTTGAAATAATAGATCAGATTATTCAAGTAATCAGAAAAGTGGTACACAGAGTATCAACACAAGAAGATCAGGCAGTCCAACTGCAGATCTAAGAAGTTGGAGAGAGAGAGCTCCAATCAAGAAATCAGTCATTGGAACTAAGGCTGAGAAGAAGGATTCAGAATCATCTGGATCTCAAGAAGCAGAGGTCAAGGATCAACTGCAGAGGATTCAGACTAATTCAGTTCTACTCAAGAAGCTTTGAAGGAAGCTAAGTTAGTTTGGATCTAGCTAAGTTCTTCCAAGAACTCTTCAAGAAACTCTCAACTCCTCTCTTATTTTCTGAGTTGTAGAGTTAGTTATTGTAATTCAATTTTAACTTGTAGGATCCATTGGATCTGAGTGAATTGTAAGCCTATATTATAAAGGCTGAGGGTAGGGCTTGGTTGCCTGAGTGTAGGAGTTGAAGAACTCTGAGTGTAGGCCTTAATTGGCTGAGTGTAGGCCTGGGTGGCTGAGTGTAGGCCTTGGTGGCTGAGTGTAAGGCTTTGGGCCTGAGGTGTAGGAACCTAGTTGGGTTCTGAGATAGTGGAGAAGTTTGGCCGAATCTAGTACACTGCTAGATAGGAGAAGGGGGAAAGTGGATGTACCCAAAGATTGGGGAACCACTATAAATTTGTGTGTCTGCTGTGCTGTGGATTAGCAGTTTATATCTTGTTATTACTGTTAGCTGTAGAAATCTGTGTGATAACTGTTTTGCTGCCAACAAAGTTTCAAAAAAGGTTTAGGTCACCTATTCACCCCCCCTCTAGGTGTTTAGGTACCATATCTTTCATTCACATTGTGTCCAATGATACAAGAGGCTAGCTCATCTGAATTACAAGGTCATAAGCAACTCTTTAGTGAAGAGTTAGTGAGAAATAGTCCTAAGGTGAAGTGCATCAAGGTGGGTATCTGCTCAGCATGCCAAAAGGGCAAGCAGACCAGGACCTCCTTTCAGAGCCTTGATACCAAAGACTCAGTGAGGTGTTTATACCTCCTGCATATGGATCTATTTGGTCCTATGCCAGTTCATAGTTTAGGTAGGAAAGTCTACACCCTTGTGGTTGTTGATGACTTTTCTAGATTTGCTCGGGTGTTCTTTCTAAGAAAGAAATCTGAATCCCCTGATGTCTTCAGACATTTTTTAGGCAAATTCAGAATGAACTTAATAGTACTGTGGTCAAAATCAGAAGTGGCCATGGGACTGAGTTTTAGTCTGAAGGCATAACAAGATTCTGTGAAGAGCTTGAGATTCATCAAGATTTCTCCTAGAACACCCCAACAAAATGGGATTACTGAGAGAAAAAATAGAACTATCATAGAGGCTGATAGAACTATGTTAAGTGACACATTTCTCAAAATATTTCTAGGCTGAGGCAGTGAACACTGCATGTCATGTCCTTAATAGGGCTTCCATCTCCAAAAGCCACAGAAGACTCCATATGAGATTCTGAAAGGCAGAAAAATAAACTTATCCTATTTCAAGATTTTTGGTAGTAAGTGCTATGTTCTAAACAATGGTAAATCCTATGTGACTAAGTTTGATACCAAGTCCCAAGAAGGGATATTTGTTGGGTACAACAATAATAGTAGGACATATATGATCTATAACTTGACTACTCAAGTTGTAGAAGAATCAGTACATGTTGTCTTTGATGAGTCAAACCTAATTAACTGTGAGCTGCCAAACACCTCTTTTAGTTCTGCAGGTTTAAAGGATGTGATGAACAAGCTTACCATCAGGGAAATGGATCCAGCAGGATAAGATAAGGAAGACGATGGGTGTTGTTCAGGAGAAGCTCAAGACTCATAAGCTGAGGATGAAGAACAGTCAGCTGAAGACAATGCAGTACAGTCAGCAGAAGATAATGCAATACAGCCATCTGAAGACAATGAATTTCAGCCAGCTGAGAACAATGCAGAACAGCTAGCTGAAGCAAGAATGCCTCCAGCTGTGAGACATTTGAGGGACCATCCAACACACCAAATCATTGGTGATGTAAGAGATGGTGTCCAAACAAGGAGCAAGAGCATCAACACAGATCTATGTTCAAGCTTACTATCACAAATAGAGCCCAAGAAGCTTGAATAGGCTATCAAAGACTCTTACTGGATTGAAGCTATGTAGGAAGAGCTGAATCAGTTCAAAAGTTGTAGAGTCTGGGAGATGGTTCCCAGACCAAAGGGACATAATGTCATAGGAACAAAATGGATCTACAGGAACAAGCTAGATAAGAATGACATTATTGTCAAAAATAAGGCCAGATTGGTGGAAAAAGGCTACATGCAAGAAGAAGGAATATATTTTGACCAAACCTTTGCCCCAGTAGCAAAGTTGGAAGAAATAAGGTTATTCCTTGCTTTTGCTGCCTATCAAGGATTCAAATTCTTCCTGATGGATGTGAAGTCAGCATTCCTAAATGGAGTCTTAAAAGAGGAAGTATATGTAGATTAGCCACCAGGTTTTGTAGATCATCACTTTCCTAATTATGTTTATAAGCTTAAGAAAGCTCTATATGGGTTGAAGCCATCCCCTAGAGCATGGTATGAAACATTGTCTACTTTCCTCATTGAGAACACATTCTCAAGGGGGAAAATAGATAAGACCCTATTCCTTAGGGAATCTAAGGGCAAGGTCATCCTAGTCTAGATGTATATCGATTACATTATCTTTGGATCTACTAAAAATAACATTTGCAGGAAGTTTGCCAAACTTATGCAAGAGAAGTTTGAGATGAGCAGCATGGGCGAGCTAAAATTTTTCTTGGGACTCCAAGTAAGACATGCTGATGATAGCTTGTACATATCTCAGTCTAAGTTCACAAGAGAGTTAATTAAGAAATATGGTATGGAGAATGCCTCCACCATGAGAACTCCAATGAGTCAAGTATGACTGTAGGCAAAGATGAGGCAGGGAAACCTGTTGATGAGTCTTTATATAGAGGCATAATTAGCTCCCTTCTATACTTGATTGCTAGTAGGCCTGACATCATGTATGCTACATGTGTCTGTGCTAGGTATCAGGTTTGCCCTAAAGAATCTCATTATTCTACTGCAAAGAGAATTTTAAGATATCTTAAAGGGACACCAGACCTTGGTCTATGGTACCCTAGGAATAGAGATTTTGAGCTAACTGGATTTTTAGATGCAGATTTTGCAGGCTGCAAGAAAGATAGGAAAAGTACCACTTGTACATGTCAATTCTTAGGTGGAAGATTGGTGTCATGGAGCGGTAAGAAACAGACTAGTGTTGCTATCTCCACTACAGAGTAAGAGTACATTGCAGAAGGTAGCTGATGTGCTCAATTATTGTGGATACATTATCAGTTTGAAGACTATGACATTAAGATAAGTAGAACTCCTCTATATTGTGATTCTAATAGTATAATTTCTATTGCTAGGAATCCAGTTTCACGTAGTAGGACTAATCATATAGAAATTAAGTATCATTTTATTAGGGAGCATGTTGAGAGAGAAGACATTTGCCTAGAGTTTATCTCCACTGACAAGCAAGTGGCAGATATCTTCACTAAGGCTCTAGATGAAGCCAAGTTCAACACCTTCAAAATTAAGTAGGGTATGTTGAACTTAGAATAGCTCCAGGTACTCCCTAAGGTATTATGCTTGGTACAGGTTTGTTCTTTTTGCAGGTTCTTCAGACCTAGTGGAAAGCAAGATGAGAGAAGATGTTTCTTATCAGGTGGTATCAGCAGCTACAGGACTAGAGACTTTCAAGTAGCATTCTCTAGTGGTGTAGAGAATTTCTAGTGATACTGAATTTCAAGTGCTGTCAAGTGGTATCAAGTGATATACAAGTCGGTCCTACATAAGGGGCATGTTGGCAGCTGCAATTCTGGATTCATTTACATCAGCTAGGGGGAGAACACAATGGGAGAAACAGACCTGATGCTCTTTCCTGACTGTATGAAGAGGTCAAAAAGGGGGAGAGATGGAGGTTATAATGGTCCAGGCCCATCCCATGGGAACCCACTGGCACCGCCGGCCTACCAGGGTCCAGACCCGGGCCCACCACTGGTAGTCAGCCTTTCACATTCAAGCCTGCATGCCATGCACCCCAACCCCTCTCCGGCCTGTTTATCAGCGCGGTAGGTTCTTGCCACTGGGTCTCGAACCCAGTACCTTGATAAGAGAGCTTTCCACCACTCCCTCATCACCAACTGAGCTGCAGCTTAGTTGGTGATGAGGGAGTGGTGGAAAGATCTCTTATCAAGGTACTGGGTTCGAGACCCAGTGGCAACAACCTACCGCGCTGATAAACAGGCCGGAGAGGGGTTGGGGTGCATGGCCTGCAGGCTTGAATGTGAAAGGCTGACTACCAGTGGTGGGCCCGGGTCTGGACCCTGGTAGGCCGGCGGTGCCAGTGGGTTCCCATGGGATGGGCCTGGACCGTTATAAAAAGTGCACTTTTTATAACGGTCCAGGCCCATCCCATGGGAACCTGCTAGAACCGCCGGCCTACCACGGTCCAGCCCAGGCCCACCACTGGTAGTCAGCTTTTCACATTCAAGCCTGCAGGCCATGGACCCCAACCCCTCTCCGCGCCTATTTATCAGCAGCGGTAGGTTGTTTCCACTAGGTCTCGAACCCAGGACCTTGATAAGAGAGCTTTCCACCACTCCCTCATAACCAACTGAGCTGCAGCTTAGTTGGTGATGAGGGAGTGGTGGAAAGCTCTCTTATCAAGGTCCTGGGTTCGAGACCTAGTGGCAACAACCTACCGCTGCTGATAAATAGGCGCGGAGAGGGGTTGGGGTGCATGGCCTGCAGGTTTGAATGTGAAAGGCTGACTACCAGTGGTGGGCCCGGGTCTGGACCGTGGTAGGCCGGCGGTGCCAGCGGGTTCCCATGGGATGGGCCTGGATCGTTATAAAAAGTGCACTTTTTTATAACGGTCCAAGCCCATCCCATGGGAATCCACTGGCACCGCCGGCCTACCAGGGTCCAGACCCGGGCCCACCACTGGTAGTCAGCCTTTCACATTCAAGCCTGCAGGCCATGCACCCCAACCCCTCTCCGGCCTGTTTATCAGCACGGTAGGTTGTTGCCACTGGGTCTCGAACCCAGGACCTTGATAAGAGAGCTTTTTGCCACTCCCTCATCACCAATTGAGCTGCAGCTCAATTGGTGATGAGGGAGTGGCAAAAAGCTCTCTTATCAAGGTCCTGGGTTCGAGACCTAGTGGCAACAACCTACCGTGCTGATAAACAGGCCGGAGAGGGGTTGGGGTGCATGACCTGCATGCTTGAATGTGAAAGGCTGACTACCAATGGTGGGCCCGGGTCTGGACCCTGGTAGGCCGGCGGTGCCAGTGGGTTCCCATGGGATGGGCCTAGACCATTATAAAAAAGTGCACTTTTTATAACGGTCCAGGCCCATCCCATGGGAACCCGCTGGCACCGCTGGCCTACCACGGTCCAGACCCGGGCCCACCACTGGTAGCTCAGTTGGTGATGAGGGAGTGGCAAAAAGCTCTCTTATCAAGGTCCTGGGTTCGAGACCCAGTGGCAACAACCTACCGTGCTGATAAACAGGCCGGAGAGGGGTTGGGGTGCATGGCCTGCAGGCTTGAATGTGAAAGGCTGACTACTAGTGGTGGGCCCGGATCTGGACCCTGGTAGGCCGGAGGTGCCAGTGGGTTCCCATTGGATGGGCCTGGACCGTTATAAAAAAGTGCACTTTTTATTGTAACGCCCCTAGCAGATCCAACGTGACAGCGTCACGACTCCGCTCTAGGCGACGCTATCGGGCTGCAGCCCAAGCACCCCAACCCCTCTCCATCCACAGGCGGGTTGTTGGTGGCCACAGCCTCCCTTTCATGAGGTAAACTCGATAGTCAAGCCCGCACTACGGGGACTTCCCAGGAGGTCACCCATCCTAGTACTACTCCAGTCCGAGCACGCTTAACTATGGAGTTCTTTCAACTCTCATCACCAATTGAGCTGAAATTTTGTACAGAGCTAGGTATTAATGCCACGGACAACTCTCTAAAATTTGGGAGGGTTTGGAGGTCATTTGACCACCTAATTAAAATACCATAACATTATTAAATAAAAGTAAAAATTTTAGGCAAAGTGTCTCTAAAAATTCTGAGTTTTTGGCAGGCCCTAGGTATAGCTAGGACTGATACTCTGTCCAAATTTCAGCCTATTTGGACAAGGGATGAAGGGTGGGCATCCATTTGAATCTCAGGACAGCCCTAGGTATAAGTCCCACCAAATTGGGTGCGCTGGTCCAACCAGAGGGCCAAATTGGTCCAAATCAATTTTGGATTAAAGTAGACCCATATGGCTACAATTTTCATATTGAACGTTTTCCCACCTGGTGAGTCTAAGTATTTGTAATATTTATTTTAAAACAGCCTAGTTTACAGGACAGAAATTCAGGAATCTAAACTTAATAAAATAAATGATCTGCACGGATCTTAAAGCAAATCGTGGGGCTCTTGGTCATCTTCTTCCACCAGACAAGGGCCATGATTGGCCGAACCTAGAGCTTATTCCAAGAACATTTCCCGGCCACACGGCCACCTCCCTGGCCGGCCACCACCGCCACCACCTTCGTTGAGGTGGGGGCTATCGCCGGGCGGCGGCACGGCCGCCGGAGGGGTGGTTTCCGGCGAACCTGACCACCATTTTTTTTTGGAAAAACCATGGAAATGAAAACTTGGATCGGCTCAATTGAGTCCGATTCTTGTCCTAAACGATTCCTAAGATCTACCCATGGAAGAAGGAGTAGAGGAGGACCTTTAACCGAGATTGTCGTCGAGTGTGGTGGTGGTGCGCCATGGCCGGTGGTGGAGCTTTCCGATGCTTGCAACTTCACTACCAAACCGCCCGGTTTCTTCAGGTGAAGGGTGGAAATGTCTCCTCTAACCTTGGTGAAGCTATTAAAAGAGGCAAAAGGGGGATAGGGAGAGTCATAGCTTGAATCCTCATTTCCACCATTAATGGGGAATTTTAGGAAACTGAAATCCCAATGAATTCAGGCCCTTGGTGACCTGAAGAATGCTGGAAACTCCTCCCCTACTCCTGAGGAGTTGAATCCAGCCATCAATGGGGGGATTTGTGGGGGTTTCACCTTCCATGCCATTATTTACCACTCTTTCTGTTGGAACACCCTATTACTAATTTGGGTCAGGATCACTATGTCTCTAGGACTTTGTGTTTTGACCTCCTGTATAGATTTTAGGTCAAAATAGAATTGAGTCTAAGGGTCAGTAGGCTAGGATTGGAAGCAGCTCTGAAGACCCAAGTTTTTGTAGTGACTAAGTCCAAATCGTCGAGCTCAGCACGACGTTTCGTCGAACTCCGGTCGACGATCGTCTAGCTCACTTTGGCAGATCGTCGAGCTCCATTCGACGATCGCTGAGCTCAAGCCTCAAAATATCGTCGAGCTCTGGTCGACGATCGCTGAGCTCAACTTCTCAATATCGTCGAGCTCCATTCGACGATCTTTGAGCTCAGATCGACGACTTCTTTGCTGCTTGCATTTTCTTTTTCGCTGAGCTCAGCTCGACGATAGCAGAGCTCAGTTCGACGATTTCAGTTGACCTTCAGAATTCTAATTCAAAATCAGATAGAAGTTATTCTGCATTTAAGACAGAAGATCTGCCAGCCATTTTCATTTACTTCTGGAGCAAGTTTCAAGGGATTTTTCAAGGAATATATCAGTGGACTTTCCTTCAGAACATAATATACAATTAAGGCTGTAATTAATTCAGACCAACGGCTATCTTTGACAGAGCAATTTTCTATTCAGACTCAGAGAATAAAAGATAGAATGTTTTTGAATCAGACAGAAGACAGACAAGAATAAGAGAATAGAGAAAGACAAGTAGAGGACACCTCTCTATACACAGAGACTCTCTCAATCTTCTGTCAACAAGAATTCAGAAGAACACTCATCAAAAAGAGATCAAGCTTTCAAACATTCTTCAGATCTCTTCAGCTCTCAAGTGTTCAAGGCCAACATCATCTCAAGACTCCAGACACTCAACATTTCAGCTTGCTGAAATCATCATCTGCTGGAGATCTATTTTTGAAGGCCTATCACCCTCAGCAAAGCTCATCTTCCTGAAGTTTTCAAGGACTCAGGGGGAGCTTTGACAACATCACTGAATCCACATAGTCTTCTCAGTTGCTTGAGAAAGAGAAGACTGCCATAACTCTCTCACCCCCAATCTGTAAAGGGTTTTTCAAACTCCCTTCAAAAGTTTGAATCTGGTTTTTGAGCACCTTGTCAAAAGCTCATTGGTGGCAAGACACCTGATCAAAAAATCTGATCTGGTTTTTGAGCACCTTATCAAAAGCTCATTGGTGCCCAGGACACCTGATCAACTCATCCTGCAGTGGATTCCTACCTAGGGTGGTAGAAGAGTGGATGTACCCAAGTTGGGGAACCACTATATTTCCTTGTGTCATCTGGTTGTGCATGTTTTCTTTTTGTTTCTGGCCTAGATTTTCTTGTGCTTAGTTTCTGCATAGATTAGATTTGTGGTTAATTTTACCTCTGCTTCCCTGCTTACACTCATTACAGCAATTGTTGTAAAGCTTTGCAAAAAGTTTTCTTTGTGTTTTCAAAAAGCACCATATACTCTATTCACCCCCCCTTTAGAGTATATCAGATCTAGTTTCCCCTTTCAATTGGTATCAAAGCGAGGTTGGTTAAACATACCATATCTGTTTGGTTGTACAGGCTAACACCTGAACCCCAAAGATCCCAAACTAGATCCTTCTTTTGTTTTCTTTTTATATTAGATTTAGCTTGCACAAATCATGGCCCAGAACAAGGATTATGCTAGCACCAGACCTCCAGTGTGCAATCTATCAAAGTTTGCACTTTGGAAGGCAAGGGTTAAACTCTACATGAATTCAATTGACGAAGATATTTTTAATTCTGTTTTGACAGTGTGCCCAAGACCTCCAGAGAGCACAAGCACAAATGCTGTTCCACCTCCATCAGGAACAGATGATGACATTAAAAGATGGAAAGTAGCTGATGCCAAGGCAATGAACATTCTAGCTCAGACAATGTCAGATGATATTTTTCAGAAGGTAGCTGAATGTAATTCAGCCAAGGAGATCTGGGACAAGCTTTCAGAAATTGTCTCTGGCTCAGCTGATGAGAGAAAGGACAGAAGATCTCATCTCATCTCCCAATATGAGAACTTCAAGAAGGGAGAAACTGAGTCAGTGGGAGACATGTACAATAGATTGAGTCTAATTGTCAGTGAATTGAGGACATTAGATAAAGAAATCTCACTGACAGAACTCAATGACAAGATCCTAATGTGCTTCCCCAGCACTTGGGATTTAAGAATCTGGCCAATTAAAGATGCCAGAAGCCTAAATGAGATTACCACTGAAGCCTTGTTGGGTAAGCTCAAATCTTATGAGCTACTCATCAAGAACAGAGAAGAAGAACAGAAGGCTGCTTCTCCAGCCACAAGAAAGGAGAAGACTATTGCATTCAAGGCAGCTGAGGATCTGCCTGAAGAAAAGGCCACAAGCAATGATGAACTTCTCAGCCTATTGGCCAAAAGATTCTATAAGATGGCCAGGAAGGACTTCAGAAGAAGATCATACAAGGAGCAAGACAAGCCAAGGTATGACAAGTCCACTGGCAATAGCAAAGACATTATTTGCTTTGGTTGCAGGAAACCAGGGCATATGGTTCCTGACTGTCCAGAAAACAAGAACAAGGACAGGAGGGACAGAAAAGAAAGAAGAAAGGAGAAGGACTCCAAAAGGCATGAAAATAACAAACCTTCCACCAGCAAAAGTAAGCACACAAGGAAAGGATTTGTTGCTGAATCCTGGAGTGAGACTGAAGAGGAGTCACAGGCCTCTTCCAGCTCAAGTGATGATGAGGATGATGCAGAGGAAAAAGAATTCTGCATGATGGCAATCAATGCCTCTCAACACAACTCAGAGGAAGAGGAGTCAGAGTCAGACTCAGAAACTCAACCTGAAGAAGATCAGGTAATCAACTCTTTTGATTTCACTTCAGAAGATTTTAAGCTTGAATTTAAAGCACTATGTTTAGACCTGCTAAAGTCTGAGAAAGAGATCATCTCTCTCAGAAATCAATTGTCTGAACACAATGCTTTAAAATCAGAAAACCTCAAGCTCTTTCAGGAGTTGGAGAACCATAGGGAACAGATAGCTTCACTGAAGAGTGAACTCTCTGAGGCCAAGAAGCTTGAAGAATCTCTCAATGGGAGAAGCATCAAGCTGATGGACATCACAAGCACAGTGAACTCAAGATTCAACAGTACACTGGGCTTGGGTGCCTCATCCAGCCAACCTATTGTTCTAACAACCCCTATCAAGTTTATTTCTGACAAGGGAAAGGGAGTTGTAGAGGTTGCCAGGAAAAATTCTGATCTGCCTCAGAAAACTAAAGTCCAGTACAAATCGTCGAACGGAGATCGACGATCGCCGAATGTAGATCGACGATCGCCGAACGCAGCTCGACGATCTCAGGACAAATCGTCGAACGCTGATCGACGATCTAAGCCAAGATCGTCGAACGCTGGTCGACGATCTCATATACCTGACCTCAGCCATAGTCGACCGTCGAACGGAGCTCGACGATCTGACCCAAGATCGTCGAACTCAGCTCCAAGATCGTCGAACGGAGGTCAGAGCTCTGGAAACTTTTTCAATGGCAAGTCAAAATTGAATCCTGAGGGTTCTTCATCCCAAACATTTAACCCTTATACTGAATGGATTTTACCTCCAAGGAGATATCATCCTGAAGGATATAAGAGTCAGCCAGGGATGTCTTTCATTTCTGAATTTAAAGGTTATCAACCTAGGCCCAAGGTAAACTGGGTCAAAAACAAGTGAATTGCTTAATGTGCAGGTGAAGACCTATCCAATATCTAACCAGCAATGGTATTTGGATAGTGGATGCTCAAAGCACATGACAGGGAACAAGGACAACCTCAATTCCTTTAAAGCCAAGCTTGGACCCAAAGTTATCTTTGGTGACTCCAACTTTGGACAAACTAAAGGATATGGAGCAGTCCAGATTGGTTCTGTAACCTTCAAGAAGGTAGCATATGTGGAAGGACTGAAGCACAACCTAATCAGCATCAGTCAGCTATGTGATGAAGGCTACCAGGTGAACTTCAGCAAAACCTTATGCAAAATCAAGTCAGAGGACAACACCACTGTGTTGACAGGTAAAAGGAAAGGTAACATCTACCTTATAGATTTTCTTTCAACTTCTATAGATATCTGCTTATTCAATTCAGTTTATAGACCAAATGTTTTATGGCATAAGAGACTAGGACACCTAAACCTTAGAACTATCGCTAGGCTCTCCAAGGACAATCTTGTTAGAGGACTACCTTCTGGCCCCTACAAGAAGGAAGGACTCTGCAAGGCCTGTCAATTAGGCAAGCAAACTAAAAACAGTTTTAAGTCACTTAATAAGAGTGATTCACCTAGGATATTGTATCTGTTACACATGGATCTATTTGGACCCATCACAGTACAAAGCCTAGGAGGGAAATCCTACACTTTGGTGATTGTAGATGACTTCTCTAGATTCACTTGGGTGTTCTTTCTAAGGAAGAAGTCTGATAACTTTAAGTGTCTGACAGAGTTTCTCAAATGTGTAAAGATTGAGTTCAATACTCACATTGCCCTGATCAGAAGTGATCATGGGACAGAGTTTGATTCTCTTCTTATGCAAGAGTTCTGTCAGAGTGAAGGGATCAGGCATACTTTCTCAGCTCCTAGAACTCCTCAACAAAATGGGGTAGCTGAAAGGAAAAATAGAACCCTTATTGAATCTGCCACTACATTGTTGTCAGATGCTCATCTACCTCTATCCTTTTGGGCAGAGGCAGTGAACACCTCCAACTATGTGCTGAACAGAAGCCTGATACATAAACTGAAGGGAAAGACTCCCTATGAATTACTCAAAGGGAAGAAACCTAAAGTTGACTATTTCAAAATTTTTGGTTGCATTTGCTATATTCACAATAATGATAAGAAACATCTAGCAAAATTTCAAGCCAAAGCTGATGAAGGAGTGTTTCTGGGATACTCCATGATCAGCAAGGCCTATAGGGTATATAATAAATCATCATTAAAAATTGAGGAATCTGTTCATGTTTCTTTTAATGAAACTAACATGTCTTTCAAGGAGAAGATTTCTTCTACCATAGAACCTTTGCAGGAACACTCTCTAGTTGAAGATATGAACAAGCTACAGGTTGCTCAAGAAGACGAAAGCAGTGAAGATGAGAGCAATGCTCGACATATTGAAACTCAACCTGAAGAGCCAGTTGTTGTACCACAAGAGGAAACAACAACACAGGTTGGTGAACAATCAACACCCCCTGTTGATTTAGTAACATCAAGAGACCATCCAATTACCCAAATAATTGGAGAAATCTCAGCTGGTGTGCAAACCAGAAATCAGGTCAACCAAAACCTGTTGCACACCTGCTTCCTTTCTCAAATTGAACCTCAGTCCATTCAAGATGCAGAGCAAGATCCACACTGGATCATTGCCATGCAAGAAGAGTTGCATCAATTTGAGAGGAACAAAGTATGGGAACTAGTGCCAAAGCCTAAGGATCATTCCATTGTTGGAACAAAATGGGTATTCAGAAACAAACTGGATGATCAAGGAGTAATAATAAGGAACAAGGCAAGGCTAGTTGCCCAAGGATATTCTCAAGAAGAAGGAATTGACTACGACCAGACCTTTGCACCTGTCGCAAGATTAGAAGCCATCAGGATATTCTTAGCTTATGCAACTCACAAAGGCTTCAAAGTTTATCAAATGGATGTCAAGAGTGCCTTCTTAAATGGAGACATCAAAGAGGAAGTCTATGTCAGACAACCTCCAAGTTTTATCTCTCCAACTCATCCTGATTTTGTTTTTAGATTAAATAAAGCATTATATGGTCTCAAGCAAGCTCCTAGAGCATGGTATGAGACCCTAGCATGCTTTCTCTTGGAAAATGGTTTTATAAGGGGTAGAGTAGACCAAACTCTTTTCATTAGAACCCATAAGTCCCATACCCTACTAGTACAAATTTATGTAGACGATATCATTTTTGGTTCTACTAACTCAAAACTATGCAAAAGGTTTTCTAACTTAATGCATTCTAAATTTGAGATGAGTAGCATGGGTGAGCTATCCTTCTTCCTAGGTTTGCAAGTCAAACAACATGCTGAAGGCATCTTTATTTCTCAAACCAAATATGCTAATGAGCTGGTTAAGAAATTTGGCATGTCTGAGGCATCTTGTATGAAAACACCCATGCCTACCAATGCTGTATTGGATGCTGATGAAGATGGGAAACCTGTTGATCAGACAACATATAGAGCAATGATTGGCTCTTTGCTGTATCTTACAGCCAGTAGACCAGATATAATGTTTGCTACATGTATATGTGCTAGATTCCAAGTTAGCCCTAGAGAGTCACACCTCACATTAGTAAAGAGGATTCTCAGGTATGTTAAAAGTTGTCCAAATCTAGGTCTCTGGTATCCAAAAGATTCAGCATTTGAGTTAACTGGATTCTCTGATGCTGATTATGCTGGATGCAGAATTGACAGGAAAAGCACCAGTGGAACTTGTCAGTTCCTTGGTGATAGACTTGTCTCCTGGTTTTGCAAGAAACAAACATCTGTGTCAACCTCAACTGCTGAAGCTGAATATATGGCTGCAGGCAGTTGTTGTTCACAAATACTGTGGATTCAAAATCAACTCCTAGACTATGGTTACAACTTAGAAAAGTCAAAAATCTTTTGTGACAATACAAGTGCTATCTCCATAGCTCAAAATCCAGTCCTCCATAGTAGGACAAAACATATAGAGATTAGGCATCATTTCTTAAGGGATAATGTTGAGAAGAATAAAATTGAATTGCAGTATATCCCAACTGATTTACAAAGGGGAGATATTTTCACCAAGCCTTTGGATGAAAAGAAATATACCTTCTTCCTAAATCAGTTAGGAATGTTAGATGGAGGAAGCCTTAAATAAAACCCAAGATTTTGAAAGCTAAAATTGACCAAGACTAGGCAAAATTTCTGATTTTTCTTAGTACCTAGAAATTCTCTGATCTCTGAACTGTGCTCGACGATTTCCCCAAAGATCGTCGAACGGAGCTCGATGATTGTCTGAATCGTCGAACTGAGTTCAGCGCCCCTCAGACAGCATGAACTGTCTCCTTCGGTCAACGATCGTCGAACGGCGCTCGACGATTTTGTTCACTGAACGATCGTCGAACGGAGTTCGACGCCTTTCCAGATCGTCGAACGGAGATCGACGATTTTGGAGTCTCTTCAGATTCCTTTAGAAGCCTCGATTGTCGAACTGAGTTCAACGATCTTCCCTTTTCTGCGTCGAACCCTAATATAAAACTCATTTTTCGCCGTCGTTCTCTCTTGCGCTTTCAATTTCTCTGCAAACTTTTCTTCCCTCCAAGCAGCTCTACACTTGGTCGTTTTGTTTGTTAATTTTTTTTGCAGGTACCATGGCCGTTTCTGTTGCTGTGCTCGCTGCCATGAAATTTGATGCCGGCTTTGACATCGATTTCGATTCCTTCAACACAACAGATCAAATCTTCCAAGATATTCTCACCTTATTCAAAGATCAGCAATTAACTGCCTTGATGACAACCAGAATCAAACTTGCATCTGATGAGATTAAAGAATGGGTTTACACTGCCCACAACCTTGACACAAACACCATAGTTGGCTCCATTGGTGGCACCCAGGTACCTCTGACTCCAGCAGTATTGACAGAAGTTTTTGGCTTCAGGAATGGTGAAGACTCTGCTGACCTTTCTAGAGAAGAGTTTGCTGATGTTTTTGCCAGGATGGGTCATCCTGAGGGGAACCCTAGCAAGCTGTTTAAGAGAAACCTGTCTGTGGAATACAGGTTTTTGGCTGATGTAGTAGGCAAGGTCCTTTTGGCCAAGCATTCTGCTCATGACACAATCTCCAGATATCAGCTCTGCCTTATGGGAGCTCTGGTAGATAGCAAAAGCCTGAACTGGGGAGAAGTATTCTTTGATTTGTTGAAGAAAAAGATCAACAAGACATTTGTGAACTTTGGAAGAATTCTGGGAATCTTCCTCCAGGCTAAATGCCCTACCCTGCTAGTCTCCTCTGGAGTGCACATAAATGCCTCCAAGAGACTCACCTGTGCCCTTTTTGGCAAATGGGACATGCAAATCTCCAAGCCCAGCAGGCCCTCTTCTTCTGGCCCTTCAGGCACCAGGACTCTAGGAGTCACTCCACCCCAGGCCTCTGCCCCTGCAGAGGACCTGCCTGCTAGTGCTGCTGCTTCTCCTCCTCCAAGCTCAACCCTACCTCCACTTCCATCCACCTCTCCAGCCACCTCCACAATTACCATCTCCAGCCCATCTCCAACATCTACTCCATCTCCAGCAACAATTTCCTCTCCACCAGCAGCCCACCTCCACCCTCTTTTCTCTTATCCACCTCCAGATGTCACCTCCTCCCCATCCCTTCCAACTTTCACTCTCCTGGATGACTCCTACATGGATGATTCCCCCTCTTCTCCTCCAGATTTGCCATCCTCCTCCACATCTTTCCAAGACCTTCTCCACCAGATTCTTGATCAACCCACCTTCACTCCCTCAATTTCCATCCCTGTCCCCTCTATCTCTACCATACCCTCTCCTGAGCCATCCCTTCCACCCTTCAGCCCTCCTCCTCCAGCTTCCTCAGCCATCCCAATGCCCTCTACCTCTGCTCCTCTCATTGAGCATGTAGATCTCCCAGCCCTTGCTGATCAGTTGTATGAGCTCCTTGCACCTAGGCTCTCCCTTCTCATGGAGGCCTCCTTAGCTCCTCTGCAACAATCAGTGGCAGCTCTCTCTGCCAGGCTGTCCTCTTTCCTTACCCCTATAGCAGCACCCCCAGCAGTGTGCCTTGATGCACAGGTTTCTGCATCCAGGCAGGGGGAGATGCCCTATGAAGCCAGCTTCCAGGCTGCTGTTGCTGTTGCTGCTCCTCCTGCTGGTGTTTCTGATGCTGCTACTGCTTCTGCTTCTGCTACTGCTACTGCTGCTGTGTCTGTTTCTGCTGCTGCTATTCCTGTCATAGCACTAGACCTAAGGTCTCTGCTATCTATTTTTGACACTGCTTACTTCAGCTGCCTCCCAGAGCCATATGCTGCCCAGCCCTCAGAAGATATGTCCAAGGCCCTAGTGCCCTTCTCTTGCTGTGACCCCAGAACCATTTCTGATTTTCTTCTGTCAGTGACTGCTACTTCTGATGTTCCTGCTGCTGCTGCTGCTGCTGAAGACAATGCTGTGTCTACCTCTGAAGTTATATCTGCTGCTGCTGAGCCCTCATCTCAGGATGTTTTGATGACAGAGGCTGTTGATTGTGAGCCTGCTGTAGAAGTTGTTAGTTCTGAAGCTGCTGCTGCTGCCCTCATTTCTGAAGTAATTTCTGTTGTAACATCTGCTGCTCCAGTACCTATAGTTACATCTGTTGCTCCTCCTGCTTCTGTATCTTCTGCCCCATCAGCTGCTGTTAAACTAAAAGAGGATTTGATGAAAAGGATTGATGCCTTGTATGATGCACAAAGCTCTGAATCTGAGGATTATAATACTGCTTCTGATGACTCATCAGCCACAATTGCAAAGAGAAGAAAGGCAAGAAGTAAGGCCTTGAAGAGAGTTCCTCCTGCCAAAGTCAGAGATGACAATGATGTTCCATATTATATTCTGCACAATTGCCCAATCTCTGAGCATTGGATGCAATTCTCTAAGAACCAGTTGAAGGCTATGAAAAAGAAGAGGAAATATGAAAAAGATTCCACTCAGTTCAAGCACCCTCATCCTCCTCCACCACCTCCACCTGATGCAGGTGCAGGTGGCAGCTCTGCAAGCTCAGGCCCTGCTAGAAGCCAGGCTCCCTACCAGCCTCATGCCAGAACATATCAAAGGGAAGGCCATTCTAGGGGCTCTTACTCTAGAAGGGGAGGATATAGGGGAAATCAAAGAGAAACTCAGGTTTACTCTAAAGGACACTCCAGGCAGCATCCTTATCCTAGGGGAGGACATGTTCCATCTGACACATCTTCTAGTCCTTTTCCCTACAAGCTCAAAGATACAGTGACTGCCAGGACACCTCAAGTTACTACTTCCAACAGGTATGAGCCACCTGTTCCATTTGAGGATCCTGAGAAAAATCCCATGGCTTGGACTGCAAGAATGAAAGAACTGGCTGCTTTGGATCAGATAAAGAAAGCAAAAGAATAAGGGCTAGACACTTCCAATATATCTACTATGTCAGAGCAAAGGCAAAAAGAGTTAGAAAGATATGCCTCCAGTAAGTTTTTTGATGCAGACAGATACATGGAGTTGCATCCAGCTGCAGTGGTTCCCAGGGCTTCAAAGCAAATCTATTTGGGTGCAGCTGATGATACCAGATCCAAACAACAAGCTTTAGATCCTAACAGAGAAATTAAAATGGTAAAAGGCAAAGAAAAGGAATAACTCTGTAAGGTGATAATTCTTGACTTCTGTGACTGCCTTCTGGATATCATGTTTATATATCTCTGAGATGGTTCTGTGATGTTTAGCTGTGTTGTTTTTATGTTTCTGTATTCTGTTGTTTGTTTTTCAAAATCTGTAAATAGTTTTCCTAACCCAAATAGGGGGAGATTGTTGGAACACCCTATTACTAATTTGGGTCAGGATCACTATGTCTCTAGGACTTTGTGTTTTGACCTCCTGTATAGATTTTAGGTCAAAATAGAATTGAGTCTAAGGGTCAGTAGGCTAGGATTGGAAGCAGCTCTGAAGACCCAAGTTTTTGTAGTGACTAAGTCCAAATCGTCGAGCTCAGCACGACGTTTCGTCGAACTCCGGTCGACGATCGTCTAGCTCACTTTGGCAGATCGTCGAGCTCCATTCGACGATCGCTGAGCTCAAGCCTCAAAATATCGTCGAGCTCTGGTCGACGATCGCTGAGCTCAACTTCTCAATATCGTCGAGCTCCATTCGACGATCTTTGAGCTAAGATCGACGACTTCTTTGCTGCTTGCATTTTCTTTTTCGCTGAGCTCAGCTCGACGATAGCAGAGCTCAGTTCGACGATTTCAGTTGACCTTCAGAATTCTAATTCAAAATCAGATAGAAGTTATTCTGCATTTAAGACAGAAGATCTGCCAGCCGTTTTCATTTACTTCTGGAGTAAGTTTCAAGGGATTTTTCAAGGAATAAATCAGTGGACTTTCCTTCAGAACATAATATACAATTAAGGCTGTAATTAATTCAGACCAACGGCTATCTTTGACAGAGCAATTTTCTATTCAGACTCAGAGAATAAAAGATAGAATGTTTTTGAATCAGACAGAAGACAGACAAGAATAAGAGAATAGAGAAAGACAAGTAGAGGACACCTCTCTATACACAGAGACTCTCTCAATCTTCTGTCAACAAGAATTCAGAAGAACACTCATCAAAAAGAGCTCAAGCTTTCAAACATTCTTCAGATCTCTTCAGCTCTCAAGTGTTCAAGGCCAACATCATCTCAAGACTCCAGACACTCAACATTTCAGCTTGCTGAAATCATCATCTGCTGGAGATCTATTTTTGAAGGCCTATCACCCTCAGCAAAGCTCATCTTCCTGAAGTTTTCAAGGACTCAGGGGGAGCTTTGACAACATCACTGAATCCACATAGTATTCTCAGTTGCTTGAGAAAGAGAAGACTGCCATAACTCTCTCACCCCCAATCTGTAAAGGGTTTTTCAAACTCCCTTCAAAAGTTTGAATCTGGTTTTTGAGCACCTTGTCAAAAGCTCATTGGTGGCAAGACACCTGATCAAAAAATCTGATCTGGTTTTTGAGCACCTTATCAAAAGCTCATTGGTGCCCAGGACACCTGATCAACTCATCCTGCAGTGGATTCCTACCTAGGGTGGTAGAAGAGTGGATGTACCCAAGTTGGGGAACCACTATATTTCCTTGTGTCATCTGGTTGTGCATGTTTTCTTTTTGTTTCTGGCCTAGATTTTCTTGTGCTTAGTTTCTGCATAGATTATATTTGTGGTTAATTTTACCTCTGCTTCCCTGCTTACACTCATTACAGCAATTGTTGTAAAGCTTTGCAAAAAGTTTTCTTTGTGTTTTCAAAAAGCACCATATACTCTATTCACCCCCCTTTAGAGTATATCAGATCTAGTTTCCCCTTTCACTTTCTCTCTTCTCCTTATTGAAGAAATTGAACTCAGCCACCTTGGGTGGCTGGCCATGGCAATTAAACTCCTCAAAACTGATGAGGGGGAATGTATTCAGCCTTTGGAATCAATTGGAGAGGCCCTTGGTCTCCCTTGGCCATGAATGGACTCTTTTCTCACTTTCTCTCTCCTCCATTAAAAGGAAAAATGGACCTTTCTCTCTCCTACTCACCATGGCCGAATTTTCTCATCTACCTAGCCTATTGACATCCCATTAACTCATATTAATAATAAAAATGAGGTTAGCCCATGTGGGGGAAATGGGTTGAGCTTGGGTTAGCCCATTTGGGCTAATTTGACTTGGCTTAGGCTAGGTTTGACTTGGGTCAATTTGAACACTTGGGTTGACCCCAATGGGTCCTTGGTGACCCATTGGCCTCCCCTAAGGTCTATGTAGGGTTGCGTAGGGTTAACTCGGCACCTTGGAGGCCACTTGACCCTTGGTAAGGGCACTTTGACCACTTTCGGGCTTGAGTTGACTTGGGTCAACTTAGCCACTAGGTTTGACTCCAATGGGTCCCTAGTGACCCATTGACCTCACTTTAGGTTTAAGAAGCCCTGATTAAGGTTGGTTGGGCACCTTGGTGGTCACTTGACCCTTAGTAAGGACACTTTGACCACTTTGGGGCTTGAGTTGACTTGGGTCAACATGACCATTTGAGTTGACCCCAAGGGGTCCTTAGTGACCCCATGGCTTCCCCTGAGGACTAGGAAGGGTTATGTAGGGTTACTTTGCACTTTGGAGGTCACCTACCCTTAGTAAGGGTACTTTGACCAGATGAGGGGCCTAAGTTGACTTGGTTCAACTTGGCCTCTAGGGCTGACCCCAATGTGTCCTTAGTGACCCATTGACCTCACTTTAGGATTAGGAGGGCATGAGTGGGGTCCACTTGGCTAGGGGAAGGTCAATTGACCCTAAGTATGCTAGTTTGACCCATTTAGGGTTAGGGTTGACTTGGGTCAACTTAGTCTCTTTGATCGACCCCAATGGGTCCTTATGGCTCTAATGGGCCTCCCAAAATATTTGGGGGTGTTGTGGTAGGGTCTTGGGGTCAAGGTGCAGCCCCATGGTCATCCTAAACCATTGTTCAGAGTTCTACTATTTGCAGACCATGATGATTTTCAACACCTTGTCTCATATCTCTTGGCCCATTTCTGGCTTCCTAGGGTTTGTCATGACCTAGTCATGGACAAAACCACTCCTAGGAGTCTTGTTGGAAATGAGATGTTACAGAGGTCATGTTTACCTTTGGTTGTTTAAGCTCAAGGGGGAGAGATAGAAGATGACTATTAGAAAGGATCAAGCTTCTTCATTCCAGAAACACAGGGGGAGAAAGTCATGGGGAGATCAAGCTAAGAGGTAATCCTCTAAGGTGTAACTAACCCTGCAGAAATCCAGGGGGAGTAGGTAAAATTCATTTTAGGTAAAATTCATTTCACTGAATTTAATATGAATATGCTTTTATTGCCTGTGTAATGTGTATCTCATTAACTAAAGAAGCTTGATTAGTGGTTTTGACATGCTTGATCAGTGGTTTTGACATCTTCAAATAAAGGGAGATTGTTGGGTCTATTGATGCCAATGGCCCTGATTTGATGATGTCAAACATATTAATGAGATAGACATAGTTGTATTTGATGTATGGTTAAGTTTATGCATACAGGTTAGTCTTTGTCACAATGATTGGACAGCTAGTTCAAGAGATAATGATAGGTGGACTCAAGATGGAGCTGGAAACTAAGAAAATTACCTAAGTCCAAAAGTGTTGAGTGAGGCAAGATCACTCAACGCCATCCAGCTAATAACACTAAGAGAAGGGAGGCAGAAAAATTACCCAAGTCCAAAAGCATTGAGTGAGGCAAGCTCACTCAATGCCATTCAGCAAAAAAGCGCTAAGACAGTTGAGACCGCTGAGAAGAAAGCGCTGAGATAGCCAGAAAAGTTGACAAAGGAAAAAACGCTGATACAGCTGAGAAGAAAGCATTGAGATCACTGAGACAAAACCTGAGAAAATCAGCCAAGTTCAGAAGCGTTGAGTGAGCTCAACTCACTCAACGGCATACATCTAGAAGCATTAAGTCAAGATTATCCTATCATAGCCTTACTGTGAAGAATCCAGAAAATCAGCTAAGTTCAGAATCATTGAGAGAGGCAAGCTCACTCAACGCTCTCAATTCCATTAAGCAAAGCTGGAGAAATTTCTAAGTCCAGAATCGCTGAGTCTATCAGAATCGTCGACTGGAGTTTAGATTTTGTCGACTGGAGTTCAGAGTTTGTCGATCTCAACTTTTACCTATAAGAAGGACTCAACTATCAGAATCGTCGACCGGAGTTTAGATTTTATCTATTAGAGTTCAGAGAATTCGTTGAACTCAGCCTTCACCTGATGAAAGAACTGGGCTGAGAGAATTCGTCAATCTCAACTTCACTATTTCGTCAAGCAGAGTTCAGATTTTGTCGAGCTAAGTTTGAAGTTCATCGTACGCAGGATTTCAGAAAAGTTAGTTGATTTTGTCTAAGTGCAGAATGATGCTGACTCAGTAAAGTCAACAAGTCAACACAGTTCAGATTTGATGCAAATCGACATTAATGTCGTCGTCAGTCTACAGTGGATCTCAAGTTAATATAACTGAGGTTTTAAACACCATTAAAACTGAGATACGTGTCGATCATCTCGCCAATGTGATGAGATTATAAATAGCAGAAGAGATCGATATCTAAATGGATGATCAATGAATTAATTGGATTAATTTCTAATTAAAAAACGAGAAGCAGAGTTCATCATCTTCATCCGCCATTGTTGTAGAAGCCAAGAACCTCAAGATCAAATCTGAATGAATTCTAAGTTTGCTGGTGCAATCAACATCTATGAAAGTTATGTGGATAGATCTTAACTTAAACTAATTAGAGTTATACACTAAGTAAAGCAAATCACAACACAAAAATAAAGCAAGAAGATCAAGCACAAAAGACACGAGGATTTATAGTGGTTCCCCAACCTGGGTACATCCACTCTTCTACCATCCTGGTAGGAATCCACTCAGGTTTTTGATCAGATGCCTGACACCAATGAGCTTTTGATCAGGTGATCAAAAACCAATCCTCAAGTCTTTTGGAAGGAGACTTGTGAACCAGAATAATTTTGAAGGGAATTAAAACCATGTATAGAGGTGGGGATGAGAGAGTGATGAAAGTCTTCTCTTTGTCAATATATAACTGAGAAGACTGTGGATTCAGTGATGTTAGCAAATAGCTCCCCCTGAGATGTAGAATGGTTCAGGGAGATGGAGCTTTGCTTCAGGGTGATAGGACTTCAAACTTGCAGCCTTGACCAGCAGAGATTCATGAACTTCTTGACTGATATGTTGTTTGTTGTCTTTGAAGTATCCTGGAGAGTATAAGGAAGAAGAAGACTCTTGATATGAATGGATGTTTTTATTCTTTTTCAGATTGATGTCACTTCTCTGCTCTAGGGCATCTAGTTGCTTTGATGATATTGGCCTGAGTGTTCTACTTCTTCTCTATCTTGGTTGATCACTGCCTGTCACTGGTTATCACTTTCCTGTCACTCTGTATCTTGTTATCTCTGTCTGTCTGTAATAATATCTCTTTTATCTGATTCAAATATTTGTCTTGAAGATGGCTCAATCATTCCCGAGAATGGTAATTCTTTTGGGAATCGATTAGCATTAAAGTATGATTTAATTCAGAATTAATGCAGCCTCCAGACGGCTATATTCATAAGAATATATTGCATTAATTCTGACAGCTATAATCTCCTTTAATTAAGCCTTAATTAATTCTGGCAGCTGTAAATAAATATCTCTGCAATAACTGCACAAAATTCGTCGAGCTGAGAATCTGAGAACTGATTTCGTCGAGCTGAGAATCTGTATTGTTGGATGTGTCGACATAAGTCCTGTGTGTCGACACAATTGCTTCTTGTCTCGACATAGTTATTGTGTTGACAGAAATCTGGACTGTGTCGACACAAGTCCTGTGTGTCGACACAAGTGATGTTGGTGTCGACAGATGTTCTATGTCCTTTGTTGATCTTGAGTGTGTCGACACAAGTCCTGTGTGTCAACACAGCTGACTTCTGGTGTTGATCTTGAGTGTATCGACACAAGTCCTTTGTGTTGACACATTTGGCTTCTGGTGTCGACACAATTGGTGTCGACAGTTATTATTTGTGTCGACACAATCCTTCTGTGTGTCGACACAACCTTTTTGAAGTGTCGACACAATTCCTTCTGGTCTCGACACAACCTTGCTCGAGTCTTTGGCAGTTTGTTGAAGGCTGGTCTATGTGATGTTGATTCTTGACCTAGACTCTAGAAATAAACCTATGACCCATGACTACACATTTTGGGTCAGTCTAAGCAAACCTAGTAGTGATCCTTGCCCAAATCATAACTGGGCTTCCAGCAATCTCCCCCTATTTGGGTGAGGACACTATTTACATAAAAACACATAAAAATACAAAGCAAAAAGAATAATCTGCTTGATTTATAGGATTTTCAGCAGATATACATGAATGCTTTTAGAAATAAAAATAAATAGGCTACTGTCACAATTTAGACAATTTCCTTTAGATAGTCTCTCTTTATCTTCATTGCCTTGCCCTTGTTCTATGTGTTGGCTGAATCTTATGGCTTTTGATTACTGTCACATGCCACAATTCCTCTGTAGTAGGACATGCCTTTTCCTAAAAAGAGAGGTTAGAAGTTCTGGAGCCAGATTACCTTGGGTCCAGGTTCTCTTTTATAATAATTAGAAATAAAAGAGCATTTAGGTTGATCCTTGTATCCAAGTGGATGATATTTTCTAGGAGGGATTATCCACTCAGTGAAAGGATTTTTAAAATGCTGACTTTGATTATAATTTTGAAGAGAACACAAATTTCTGTTCTGAAATCTTGAGTTCGACGAATTTAGGTACTTTCGTCGAGCTGAGTTCGACGAATGGTATTGAGTTCGTCGAGCTCTGTTCACAGAATGACTTTCTGTATTCCATTTTCGTCGATCTCTGTTCGACGAATTATATCTATTTCGTCGAGCATAGATTCCTGAATAGTTGAAATCAAAATCTCTGTTCATAGTTCGTCGAGCTGAGTTCGACGAATAGTATTGATTTCGTCGAGCTCGGTTCGACGAATTAATTTGAACTAAGGTTTTCTGAAGATTTTTATATTGATTTGTTTTATACTTTGGCAATTCTTCAGAAGTTTTATTTATCACCTCTAATTTTTCTTTTAGTTTAATTGATTCTAAAGTACTTATCTGTTCAAAAGCATTTTTTAAATCTTGTTTAAGTTTTAAATTTTTTGAAGATACAATATTTAATCTCTCTGAGAAGTTTTATTTCCTTCTCAGATTGAATTAAGTTTTTACATAATAATTTAAAATCAGATTTAAATTCCTCTGATGAAGGATCAAGGGTAGAGATTACCTAATCTTCTTCTTCTGATCCACACTCTGACTCTTCTTCAGAGCCTGTTTCTTCATCAGTGTTGCTGCAAGAAGCATTTATTGCCATTAGGCAAAATTCTCTGGCTCTTGCCTCTTCCTCATCTTCAGTTGTGCAGGATGAAGCATCTGCGTCACTCCAAGTTACAGCTTTATGGTTTCTTTCTTTAGCTGATCCTGCAGCCAATGCTGTGAGAGAATCCCACATCTCATTTTGCATATGAACATTCAGCAAGTTCCTCAAAGATGTCATCAGACATTGATTGTGCCAGGATGTTCATTGCTTGGGCATCAACAATCTTCAGCTTTTTCTGGGCATCTGTCCATTGAGATGATGGAACAACATTGATGCTTGATGTTGCCTGAGATTGAGTTGGACCTGACAAAATATATTTAAAGATGTTTTCATCAATGGTGTCCATATAAAACCTAATCATTGTTTTCTATAGTGCAAACTTATCAAGATTGCACATAGGTAGTCTGGTGCTTGAAAAGTCTTCAATTTGTGGCATGATAAACTCTAAAGATATTTAAGATCTATCAGATCGTTTTGGTTCAGGTGTTAGCTTGTACAACCAAAGTAACCTCCTCTGATACCAATTGAAAGTTATGTGGATAGATCTTAACTTAAACTAATTAGAGTTATATACTAAGCAAAGCAAATCACAGTACAAAAATAAAGCAAGAAGATCAAGCATGTAACATCCCATATTACTTTTGGACACCTCAACTTAGATTGGGTTAGGCATGGGGTGAATTTAAGGAGATCAACTAGGTTTGACCCTAGGTAGTGGGTGGTAGCCATGTGGAGCCCACTATAGGACCATAGTCAAACTAGGTCAAACTAGCCCAAATGAGGACTCTAGCCACACCATGACCCACCACATTGCCCTAACCCTAAAAACAATCTAAGTGCACCCTGGGGCATGCCATTAGGTCAACAGTTTGACCCCAATTGACCCAAGTCAACCTTGGGCTTAATTTGGTCAAACCCACACTCATAAGCCCAATTAGCCTAAGTAGGGCACCCCCTTGACCCAACCCAAGTTGGGTGGTACCACTAGACCAATTACCACCAAGTAGGGTCAGCCCACCCACCATGTTGACTAAGTCAACTCTCCAAGTCAACAAGTCAACTATTTGACCTAAAAGAGGAAAATGAAGACCAAGTCACCCTCCTTTGGACCAAGCCCACCAAATTTGGCCCATGGCCAGCCCAAGTGAACAAGACCAGCTCTACCCCTTTAAATAAGGAGAGAGAATGCATGCAAAGGGGTAGAAATGGGATTTTGAGAGAAAGAGGAGAGAGAAATGGGGATGAAAGGGAATGGTGGCCACATGGCCACCCCTTCAGCTGAATTCCTCTGCCCAAAACCAGCTGGTCGACCTCCTCAATTCATTCCAGAGGAAATTGGGGGCTATGTGCCACTTGGCAAGCAGGGGCGGAGCAACCAAGGCTGAGCTCGAGCTCACCTTGGTTTTATCTCCCCATATACTCCACCTCAGCCCCAAATAACCTCACCAATAGCTTCAAGAGGTAGAAAGGAATCAAAATCGAGTGCTGGAACATGGAAAACGGTGGAGAATCAAGCATTCGGGTTGGAGCTCGCCGGCGCACCACCACCATGGCAAACCGCCGCCTGACCCGCAGCCAAGCCCCAATCCAGGTCCGTTTCGCCGCCCCTCTACCTGTACTAGAATTCTAGATCCATTTAGGGAGATATCGGGCTCAATCGAGCCCGATGCCATGAGAGGAAAATGAGAAAATTCGGGCTTTTTCTTCTTGCTTGGGTTCGCCGGAGGAGCCAACTCCGGCGGCCCCACCGCCGGGAAACGCTAGCCCCCACCTTAGCAAAGGTGGTGGCGACATCCGCCTGCGGTGGCGGTGGCTCAGCTAGCCGGAAACCGCCAGCAAACATCGTCCAGGAAAGATCAATCTCAGCCGTTAATCCAGTGGGGACGATGAACGGATTCCGTTCATTTGCGCGTCAAGATTCGTGCGGTTTTATTTTAAAAATCAAAATATTTATATATATATAATGAAATGAATCTAATTAAGTGTCACATAAATAAAGTGACTTTGCATGTCATTTTAAGGCCTCTTAGACGCATTTCCAGAAAGTGATCCCTGAATGACAAATGTAGCCTACCTGTTACCGTTAATTTGACAGCTTAATCATTAACTTTGGTCGAGTATTCTGGCCTGTAGGACATTTCTCCTAGGACTGGTCCTAGACAAGGGCAGAAATTCATTTGAATGCCCAAGTCAAACCAGCAATCACCATGGCCCCATATTTTGGGTACATGCATGATTAGGGCATACCTAGCCCCTGCCAAAGTTAGGAATTTTGGAAACAACTTTTCCTATAGTTTTGGTCATAATTTCAAAATGTAAATAAATGAAATATATGGAGTTATATGACTCCTCATGGCCCCAAATTTTGCGGGTGGGTCCTTGCGAACATCATTAGTGCATGATAAAAATTTCAGCACTTTTGGATCACAGCATGATGGGAAAATCCACTTGCATGTGTTGGTGTACATATTGCCTTGGTGTGCTAATAGCAATAGTTTAAATATTGTGCATTCAGCCTAATGGAGGCATTCAAAAATCTTGGATTTGATTCCAGTGGTTCATTAGGGTAAATTTCACCCCTCAGATTAATTATGGGATTTTTGGAATCAAAATCCCATTAATTGGAATTTTTAAAAATACAGCTCCTTTTGAAAATAAATTTGAAAAATAGGTTTTCCTCAAGTACAAATCCTCAAACTTTGCCAAGTTGAAAATATGGTTATATGTGACTTAGGAAAATTTGATCTTTCTGTTTGAAGAACGTTTGGAGTAAAATATCTTGAAATGCCCATTTTACCCTTATTCCATTTATTCTTGAATTGATGGATAGGCACCTCAGAAAAATTTGGAAATATTTCTAGTGTTGTAAAATTGTATTATTAGTCTTGCATAATTATTTCATAATTTATGGGTGTATTGATAGTTTTTTAAATTAATATAATGGCATTTTGGTTAATATGTAAGAATGAAAATTGATAGGCCATTACACTATAAAAGTTGATGAAACTCTGCCAATAGTCATAAATTAGTGTTTTATATGTTCTGTAATTTTCCTGGAATTTTGGATTACATATTACCTGTACTTCATTTGGAAAATAGAAATTATGTGAATTTGGTATTAAATAAGGAATTGGTATAAATAATCAAAGGAAAATTATGAAACCATGTAGACAGAAATATTGTATCAAGATACAACTCAGGAAAAAATTTCCTAGGTTAGTGGATCTTAAATCATACTACTTCACGTGTAAAGTGACCTAGTAATTAATTTAAAAGATTTAATTAAAGGATTATTTGGCCAAGGAAAATTATGAGAATTCATAGGATAGTTCCCTTAGCCCATACCACCCTAGGATAAATATTTAGGTGCAAGATGCCTTAAGGATTGGAAGATTCTATTTTTAGGGTAATAATAGGACATGGTCTGCATATAACATAAATAGGTCTTGCCTTAGGGGTTACCAGAGGATTGATTATCAGAAGAAATAAGAGAGTGCAATATGAATAATCCCTGGTGGGTAGTATGGTCTTAGTGATGGGGTTAAAAGTGCAAGTCTTTAGGTAGCAACTGGAGTGGGGGTCGACGGAAGACCGTCGGTTTCCCGGTAACACCATAAGTCACTAGGGTTGTTCCAGAGCAACAAAGAGAGCTGGGGTGAAACATGGGTAGCCATCAACTAAAGTAAATATCCTTACGAAAGGGAACGCTGGGCGTAATCCCAACACAGTTCCTAGTGCCCCTTGAGAACCCTTCACAGGGAATACCGGGGGCAGTCCTGGGATTAACCTTAAATCACTAAGTATAATAACCTGATAAGTAAAGTTTGTTTTAAAGAAGATAGATTTGGTTTTATATAATCTTTTACGTATATAAGTCTATCTCTTTTTTTACTTATATCCTGTGGATTAAGGCAAGAGTACCTATCGCATAGGAGTATATTATTTTGTAGAAAATATCAAGGTCGTATTTTTCCTGGGATCGGTGTTAATTATTCTACTTTTTAGAACGAACTATTATTTTATCGAACGAACTGAGTGGAGTGTATAGAAAAAAAAATTATATATACGTGTTTTTATTAAGATAGGGACTTAGAAGGTAGTCCTTGATTTCAGAATTACTTTGAGAGAATATTAATTCACCTATTAAAGAACAACTTTATTCCTTAATTACCTAACTTAACGAGAGGGTCCCTTTGGTAGCATCACTGACTCGAAAGTACGACCGGGGAGGCTTGCGTTTAAAACGGGTTAACGTAAACGTAGTGTCTCTTCACCTGGTATATGATCAATTAACAGAAAACCCTAGTTAGGATAACTAGAAAGTAGAGTTGAAATAGTTGAAAATAATATCCAGCCCAGAGCTCATCTTGACCAAGTGCTAAGGGTTCTTAGCCTCTTCTCAGGATGGGGGCGGTATAAAGTGCAGAAAATAATATCTACCTATCTATCTTAATCCAGGACTTAAGCTTTCGCTTCGCCTTTCATTCGGGATAGGGTAGTAAAATCTAAAATTTTGCAGAGCTTTCGCACTATCTTAATCCAGGTCATAGGCTTTCGCCTCGCCTTTCATTCGGGATAGTATGAAATAATAAGGTTTTGAAAATAATTTTGAAAGCAGTTTCACGCTATCTTAATCCAGGACATAAGCAGAGCTTCGCCTTTCATTCGGGATAGTATGAAAAAAATAAAGGTGAGTAAAACTGAAAATAAAACAGTAAAATACTCAGAATTGAAATTGAAAGAGTCTATTTTATAAAGTCCAAAAATTATTACAACTTTCTAAAAAGCTGAAAAGAAAGCTAAAATATTACAACTTACAGAACTTTTGAATACTTGAAAGCTACTACCAGTTCTTTGTCAGAGAGCTGGGGAGTCCTAACAGTTCTTAAGGAAGCTGCTAGTGTTCGAATAATTCTACTCAGCCCTGCCCCTCTATTTATAGGGAAAAAATAAATGCTTTTGGAAAAGCACTTTTGGAAAAGTTGCCAAACAGCTTATGGAAAAGCTGCCAAACAGCTTTTGCAAAAGCTGCAAATCTGCTTATAGAACAGCTGGCTATTGGACAGCTTGACACGCGGCGGTTTGGATATGGATGGAGCTGACTTGGCTGGCTGGATAAGAACTGCATCTGCTGATGGAAAAGCAGCTGATGGATAAGCTGGCAGCTGGCTGATTGAAAAGCTGGCGGGTTGGCGGGTAGCAGGTTGCTGGCGGGTTGGCGGGTAGCAGGTTGCTGGCGGGTTGGCGGGTAGCAGGTTGCTGGCGGGTTGGCGGGTAGCAGGTTGGGGGTCCTGGAGAGTTGGCGGGCTGGAATAAATCCATTCAAAAAGAGTGCTGGCCTGGTCTCGATCCCAAGCAATCAGAGAGAACAACTAGACACCACTCCACTAGGCCAATTGATCATTGCTGTTTGAGAGTTGCATATAATATATTTATAATATATAAAATACAGATTGTATTATACTATAATTCTTACAATCTTATATTATTTTAAAATATAATTATATTATTTACAAGATAATTAAAAATATTGTTTTAATAATATTTTATATTCGTAATAAAATTTTATTTAAAATATAATATACATAATATTACTTATATAATATTACTAAATATTAATAATACTATACTTAACATATTATATTATAATTTATAAGTACAGTGTAATTAATTTATATACATTATATTAACTTTTTTTTTACATTATTATTATTATTATATGTATTATTATTGTATAGATTATTAGATCCTATATATATATATATTTTTAAAATAACATGACGGTTCAGCTCCGTTCAGGCCGTCCAAACCGGTCGGATCGTGAACATTACCACAAAACATAATATAGTAGATTAAAGTGATGGTTAAAATTGACAAACAAACTAATTGAAAAATAAAACTAAAAACAAACCGTTTATTTAAGTTTTTACATGAAGTATTACAAACTTAAATTAGAATTGATATTAAAACATAGAACAAAACATGTATAAATAATCACTCATCAAATACCCCCATACTTAGATTTTGCTATTCCAGAGCAAATATAGAGTTGAGTAAGTTATAAAATTTTCTATTTACTCTCAATTTAATTCTTCAAGATAAAACAGGTATAAACATCCGGTGAATAAAGAGTTAAATGCTTTCGTATATATATATCATTGATACCAGAGTTAGAATTTATAGCCATAAAAAGTTTTTGAAAACAAATAGTAAGCACATATTAAAATCAGATATAACAAGGATAGAGTGGCTTTATGACTACTATATCTTGTATGAGATATGTTGAAAAATTACAACCTATTAATTATGCTCTCTCAAAATTTTAAGCAAAATTAATTCAATTTTGTAGTGGTTTTATGGGATATCAACTTGGTGGTTTTGCCCATGTAGGAGGTGATGAATTTTATCCTCTCACCTTTTTTCATATTCATGCATTGTTACAACTATTTTCGGAAAATATTTTCCAAAATAGCAAAAAAAACTTTGCAGAATTGAACTTTGAATTAATCCAATGCATATGTTTAGGAGCACATACTCCATTTCATATGATCTTTTAATATTTATTGGATGCCTATGTTTACGGAATTTTTTTTTTTATTCCCATGGACATAAGATCTTTTCTTTTCTAGGAGCACATACTCCTAGATGCTTGCGTGCGTAAAGAAACATGCCAAGCGAAATAGTAGGTAGGGGTTGTAAAAATAATTTTGATAAAAGATTTTGAGAGCAATGGTAATAGCTTGATATTTTCTATATTTTAACAAGATTGAAGTAATGATAATTACAGTCTAAAATTGTTTGGTGAACATAATATGATAGCTTCTATTGTATATATATGTATTTCTTTTGATATATTAAAGCAGGCTTGCTAAAAAACTAACTCCGATTGTAATGAGATTTTACAAGGTAGGTTTAACACGTTTATTCCGGATATTTATATCTATCTAGTTATGAGAAGGAGTCGTAAATTTGAAAATTGAATAAGTTGCATTTTTATCAACTCAGATTTTTGGAATATATTTACAAAGTATGGTTTTGAAAATTTTGATTTATTTTGGATGAGTAATAAAATAAACAATGTTTTTATTTTAAAAGGAAAGATATAACATAAAAGTGAGAAAAAAATTGCAGCTAAAAGCACCCCCATACTTATGTTAGGCAGAGGTATGAAGTGAAAAATATGTACAGAATATACAAAAGCATAAAAGATGGAAATATACAAGTGAATTTATATTTCGAGGTTATGGAGTAGTGTTAGGGTTTCAGGTTCTTTTTGAAAAGGGTCCCCAGTAAAATATAGTTTTAAACGGTGCCCGTTTACTTTGAAAGTTCCTAGTTCAGGGTTAGAAATAAGAACGGTCCTATATGGCCAGATTTGTTTAACAGTATAGGGTCCGGTCCATCGGGATTTTAATTTTCCTGGAAATAATTTAAGGCGTGAGTTATATAGTAGGACAAGATCACCTAGTGAAAAAGATTTTGGAAATTTAATTTTCCTATCATGATAAAACTTAGATCGCTCTTTATAAAATTTATTATTTTCATAGGCGTTTGCACGCCATTCCTCAAGTTCATTGAGTTGAAATTTACGTTGTTCGGCGGCTAAGTTTGTATCTAAGTTAAGAAATTTTAGCGCCCAGTATGCGCGATGTTCTAATTCTACAGGTAGGTGGCATGCCTTTCCATATACTAAACGATAAGGTGTACAACCGATCGCAGTTTTGAATGCTGTACGGTAGGCCCAAAGTGCATCATCTAATTTGAGGGACCAATCTTTTCGATTGATATCTACAGTCTTTTCTAATATGCGCTTTAGTTCTCTATTGACTACCTCCACTTGGCCGCTTGTTTGGGGGTGATAAGCGGTAGCGAGTTTATGAGTAACTCCATATTTGGCTAACACTTTAGCCATCTGGGTGTTACAAAAATGAGTACCTCGATCGCTAACTATAGCCCTAGGCGTGCCAAAACGTGAAAACAAGGTTTTCAGAAATTTAACGACGACTCTCGCGTCAGCGGTGGGAAAAGCTTGCGCTTCAGCCCATCGTGAAACGTAATCGACCGCTACTAAGATATAACGATTTTTAAAAGAAGGAGGTAAAGGGCCTACAAAATCTATGCCCCACAGATCAAAAATTTCACATTCTAAGTAAAAGTTTTGGGGCATTTCGTCCCGACGGGAAATGTTACCTGACCGTTGGCAGCGGTTGCAAACACTTACCAATTTTTGAGCGTCCTTGAATAAAGTAGGCCAAAAGAATCCTGCTTCAAGGGCTTTACGTGCAGTCCGGTTGGATTGATAATGTCCGCCAGTTGGTCCTTCATGGCAGTGCCGTAGTACTTTTAGTCCTTCCTCGTTCGAAATACATCTTCTAATTACTTGGTCGGCACAGACTCGGAATAAATACGGGTCTTCCTAAAAGTAGTTTTTCAAGTCAGAAAAGAATTTCCTCTTTTCTTGAAGTGAAAAAGCTTTTGGAAGGACTCGGGCTACTAAATAGTTAGCCAAGTCTGCGAACCAAGGAGTAGAAGAGTTTGTTACCTTTTCGAATGCGAGGAGACTTTCTTCAGGGAATTTATCTTCGATGTCGGCTTCCACGAGTGTATCTGTTGCAGCATTCTCTAGTCGAGAAAGATGATCGGCTGCCAAATTCTCTGCGCCTTTCTTATCTCGGATCTCTAAATCAAATTCTTGTAATAAGAGAATCCAACGTAATAAACGGGGTTTTGCATCTGCCTTAGTTAGTAAATATTTTAAAGCAGAATGATCCGTAAAAACTATAACTTTTGATAGTGTTATATAAGATCTAAACTTATCAAATGCAAATACAATTGCCAGTAGTTCCTTTTCCGTGGTCGTGTAATTGGTTTGTGTGGATGTGAGAGTTTTACTTGCATAATAGATAGGATGAAAATATTTGTCTACTCGTTGTCCTAAGACAGCTCCTACCGCATAATCACTCGCATCACACATGATCTCAAAAGGAATGGACCAGTCTGGGGCTACTAAAATAGGAGAGTTGATAAGTTTGACTTTAATAATATTGAATGCTACTAAGCATTCATTATCGAATATAAATGGGGCTTCTTTTTCTAATAAATGAGTTAACGGTTTTGTTATTTTAGAGAAATTTTGAATAAACCGTCTATAGAAACCTGCATGGCCTAAGAAACTTCGAATAGATTTTACATTTGTTGGAGGAGAAAGTTTTTCAATTATTTCTATTTTGGCCTTATCGACCTCGATTCCCTGGGAAGAAATTTTATGACCGAGAACTAAACCTTCGCGGACCATAAAGTGGCATTTTTCCCAGTTCAACACTAAATTCGTGTCTTCACAGTGTTGAAGAACACGAGCGAGGTTATCTAAACACGTATGGAATGAGTCTCCAAATACGGAGAAATCATCCATAAATACTTCCATAACGTCCTCTACTAACTTGCCAAAAATAGCTAGCATACATCTTTGAAATGTAGCTGGCGCATTACAAAGTCCAAACGGCATTCGCCTATAGGCGAAAGTACCAAAGGGGCAAGTGAACGTAGTTTTCTCTTGGTCTTCAGGGGCTATAGGAATTTGTAAATACCCTGAATAACCATCGAGAAAACAATAATATGAGTGACCCGAGAGTCGCTCTAATATTTGATCTATAAACGGTAGTGGAAAGTGATCTTTACGGGTGGCATCATTTAATTTTCGATAATCGATGCACATCCTCCAACCCGTAACAGTACGTGTTGGAATTAGTTCATTATTAGCGTTTGGCACTACCGTTATACCGCCCTTCTTAGGGACGACTTGTACGGGACTAACCCATGTGCTATCTGAGATTGGATAAATAATTCCTGCGTCTAATAATTTCATTACTTCAGCTTTTACGACATCCTTCATATTAGGATTTAAACGTCGTTGGGGCTGGATAGATTTACGAGGGTTATCTTCCAAAAATATTTTATGCGTACAAAAAGATGGGTTGAGTCCTTGGATATCAGAAATTTGCCATGCTAATGCATGACGATGTTGTTTTAATACTTCTATTAATTCAGACGTTTTTTTATCATTTAATTCGGCAGAAATGATAACAGGGAGTTTCGATTCGGCTTCAAGGAAAACGTATTTCAAATGTGCGGGAAGTGTTTTCAGCTCGAGGGTTGGTGGTTTTTCATATGAAGTTGGGGTTTTTAGAGTTGTAGAAGTTAAGGATATAAAAGGTTCTAAAGGGTCATCGGTAGGCATTTCTTGTGAAAGGGGTAAGTCTGCCAAGTCCGATTCTTCTACAGTTATTGAAAGTAAATCAGAATAGGGAAAACCATTTTCCTCAAAAGAGGCTTCCGCAAGATAGCAGGAATCGTCGTTTATTAAAGAATTTTTCATAGAGGGATTTATATCGATAGTAACCTCGTCATCTCCTACTCGTAAGAGAAGTCTACCGTTACTTACATCTATTATCGCGCGAGAGGTTGCGAGAAAAGGACGACCGAGAATTATGGGAACATCGGCGTCTTCCTCTATGTCAAGTATAACAAAGTCTACCGGGAAGATAAACTTGTCTATTTTGACCAGAACATCCTCTACTATCCCTATTGGATATTTAATAGAACGATCTGCTAACTGGATGCTCATTTTTGTTGGGCTGGGGTTACCTAATCCTAGTTTTTGAAAGAGCGAGTAGGGCATTAAATTTATGCTAGCACCTAAATCTGCTAACGCATCTTTTATTAATAGATTACCGAAGAGACACGGGATGGAAAAATCGTCCCGTATCGTTTAATTTTGGGGGTAATTTATGTAATAAAACGGCTGAACATTCGGCGTTAAGGAAAACTCTTGAAATATCTTCGAGTTTCTTTTTATTTGAAAGTAACGCTTTTAAATATTTTGCGTATTTAGGCATCTGTGCAATTGCCTCGCAGAAAGGTATATTGATTTGAATTTGTTTTAGCATTTTTAGAAAGTTTTTATATTGTTCATCTTCTCGTTCTTCTTTTAATTTAGATGGATAAGGTAAAACAACATGTGGGGAAGAAATTCGCGGGGGTTGAGGAGGCAGAGACGTAACGGGAAGTGGTGTAGGAAGGCTAACCTTAACTTCTTTTTCTACCCTAACGGGTGGTGGTAGATCCCTGCCACTTCGTAGTTTAACGGCTTGTCAACTTGATGGGTTACTGGAATGGCCAGTATCCCGCGGATTTGGTTCCGTATTTCCTGGCAAATTACCAGGTTGGCGTTCCGATAGCATTTTTGAAATTTGTCCAATTTGTGTTTCTAAGTTTTTAATTGATCCGGTCAGGTTCCGGATATTGGACTCATTAATACTGACATATTTCGTAAATATGTCTTCTATCGGGGTTGGCCTAAATTGGTGCGGCTGCGGTGGTGGTATTTGTGGTTGTGGGGGTTGCGGTGCAAATCCACTTGGATTTGCAATCGGAGGGCGTTGAGCATTATTGGGGTTGCTCCATGAAAAATTAGGATGGTTCCTATATCCTGGATTATAAGAATTATTATTATTATTATTATTTGGATTATAGGAAGGTCTATATGAGTTCCCCATATAGTCGACTTCTTCATTATTATTAGTTGAATTAGGCGGAGTCCAAGATGTAGAGGCGGAGGAAGCAGATATTCCTGCCAATTGTTTAGTTAAATTTTCTACTTGGAGTGCTAAAGTAGAAGAAGTGTCGAGCTCATAAATCCCAGCTTGTTTAGGGCGTGACCTTGGCACGTTCCACTGGTACGCGTTCATGGCCATCTCCTCAAAGAGGGTTTGAGCGGCCTCGGGGGTTTTGTTATTGAGCGTGCCCCCAGCGGCAGCATCAATGGCTTGCCTGGTTTGAATATTCAAACCATTATAAAATATTTGTACCTGGAGCCAAGTTGGCAGTGCGTGATGTGGACACCGACGTAGATATTCCTTAAAACGTTCCCAAGTCTCATAAAGAGACTCGAACTCGCCTTGCACAAAGGAAGAAATATCAGCACGCAGACGTGCGGTTTTTGTAGGTGGAAAATACTTTGTAAGGAATTTTTCGGTCATTTCAGCCCAAGTGGTAATAGATCCTCTGGGGAGAGAACCTAGCCACTGTTTGGCTTTCGTTCGTAGCGAAAAAGGAAATAAGCGAAGACGGATGGCATCATCAGTGACGCCATTTATCTTAAATGTGTCGCATATTTCTAAGAAGTTGGACAAGTGTGTGTTTGGATCTTCGTCGGGCAATCCATCGAATTGAACGGAATTTTGAATCATTTGGATTATACTCGATTTAATCTCGAAGTTATTATTAGCAATTGTTGGACGAACGATACTAGACCCCGTGTCATCTAAATTGGGTCGTGCATAATAAGACATGGTCCTTTGGGGGACCACCTCTGGCATTTGTTGTTGTTCTGCTGCCATTTCTTGTACGTGTGCGGTGCCTACGGACTCTTCCAGATTTAATACAAGCTCTTGATTCAGAGATCGGAGGCGCCTGCGAAAGGTGCGATCAATTTCAGGATCAAGTTCAAGAGTTAAATCAGATGGAGTTCTGCGGGTCATACACTAAAAAAGACTTTTTGAGAAAAATAAAAAAACTTTAAAAACAGGTTTTATATAAACACAGGTTTTATATCAACTAGTTTTTTTTTAAAATATATCTAAACACACAAATACAAACACACGAAAAGACTTAAAACGGAAAATAACTAAAAACAGATTTTTTATATAAAACAGGTTTTCTATAAAAGAGGTTTTATAATAAAAATCAGTTTTTATTATAAACTAGTTTTTTTTAAGAAGAAAGGTTTTATATAAAATACGTTAAAATAGTAGGTTAGGTTTTTTTTTTGTTAGAATTCGTTAGTGGTTAATAAACTTGTTAATAAAAAGTTAGGTTTTCTAAAAACAAAGTTTTAAATTCAGGGAATTTTATGTTTGTTTTATTTTTATAAAAACTAAGGTTTTTAAGTAACAAGAAAAATAAAAGATAAAATTAATAGCGTTCTTTTATTTTCAAATATTAACACATATAAACTAATCCCCGGCAACGGCGCCAAAAAGCTTAATAAGTAAAGTTTGTTTTAAAGAAGATAGATTTGGTTTTATATAATCTTTTACGTATATAAGTCTATCTCTTTTTTTACTTATATCCTGTGGATTAAGGCAAGAGTACCTATCGCATAGGAGTATATTATTTTGTAGAAAATATCAAGGTCGTATTTTTCCTGGGATCGGTGTTAATTATTCTACTTTTTAGAACGAACTATTATTTTATCGAACGAACTGAGTGGAGTGTATAGAAAAAAAAATTATATATACGTGTTTTTATTAAGATAGGGACTTAGAAGGTAGTCCTTGATTTCAGAATTACTTTGAGAGAATATTAATTCACCTATTAAAGAACAACTTTATTCCTTAATTACCTAACTTAACGAGAGGGTCCCTTTGGTAGCATCACTGACTCGAAAGTACGACCGGGGAGGCTTGCGTTTAAAACGGGTTAACGTAAACGTAGTGTCTCTTCACCTGGTATATGATCAATTAACAGAAAACCCTAGTTAGGATAACTAGAAAGTAGAGTTGAAATAGTTGAAAATAATATCCAGCCCAGAGCTCATCTTGACCAAGTGCTAAGGGTTCTTAGCCTCTTCTCAGGATGGGGGCGGTATAAAGTGCAGAAAATAATATCTACCTATCTATCTTAATCCAGGACTTAAGCTTTCGCTTCGCCTTTCATTCGGGATAGGGTAGTAAAATCTAAAATTTTGCAGAGCTTTCGCACTATCTTAATCCAGGTCATAGGCTTTCGCCTCGCCTTTCATTCGGGATAGTATGAAATAATAAGGTTTTGAAAATAATTTTGAAAGCAGTTTCACGCTATCTTAATCCAGGACATAAGCAGAGCTTCGCCTTTCATTCGGGATAGTATGAAAAAAATAAAGGTGAGTAAAACTGAAAATAAAACAGTAAAATACTCAGAATTGAAATTGAAAGAGTCTATTTTATAAAGTCCAAAAATTATTACAACTTTCTAAAAAGCTGAAAAGAAAGCTAAAATATTACAACTTACAGAACTTTTGAATACTTGAAAGCTACTACCAGTTCTTTGTCAGAGAGCTGGGGAGTCCTAACAGTTCTTAAGGAAGCTGCTAGTGTTCGAATAATTCTACTCAGCCCTGCCCCTCTATTTATAGGAAAAAAATAAATGCTTTTGGAAAAGCACTTTTGGAAACGTTGCCAAACAGCTTATGGAAAAGCTGCCAAACAGCTTTTGCAAAAGCTGCAAATCTGCTTATAGAACAGCTGGCTATTGGACAGCTTGACACGTGGCGGTTTGGATATGGATGGAGCTGACTTGGCTGGCTGGATAAGAACTGCATCTGCTGATGGAAAAGCAGCTGATGGATAAGCTGGCAGCTGGCTGATTGAAAAGCTGGCGGGTTGGCGGGTAGCAGGTTGCTGGCGGGTTGGCGGGTAGCAGGTTGCTGGCGGGTTGGCGGGTAGCAGGTTGCTGGCGGGTAGCAGGTTGGGGGTCCTGGAGAGTTGGCGGGCTGGAATAAATCCATTCAAAAAGAGCGCTGGCCTGGTCTCGATCCCAAGCAATCAGAGAGAACAACTAGACACCACTCCACTAGGCCAATTGATCATTGCTGTTTGAGAGTTGCATATAATATGTTTATAATATATAAAATACAGATTGTATTATACTATAATTCTTACAATCTTATATTATTTTAAAATATAATTATATTATTTACAAGATAATTAAAAATATTGTTTTAATAATATTTTATATTCGTAATAAAATTTTATTTAAAATATAATATACATAATATTACTTATATAATATTACTAAATATTAATAATACTATACTTAACATATTATATTATAATTTATAAGTACAGTGTAATTAATTTATATACATTATATTAACTTTTTTTTTTTACATTATTATTATTATTATATGTATTATTATTGTATAGATTATTAGATCCTATATATATATATATTTTTAAAATAACATGACGGTTCAGCTCCGTTCAGGCCGTCCAAACCGGTCGGATCGTGAACATTACCACAAAACATAATATAGTAGATTAAAGTGATGGTTAAAATTGACAAACAAACTAATTGAAAAATAAAACTAAAAACAAACCGTTTATTTAAGTTTTTACATGAAGTATTACAAACTTAAATTAGAATTGATATTAAAACATAGAACAAAACATGTATAAATAATCACTCATCATAACCCGTAGACAAGAGTAGGCTAATAGTTTAAGACATTGTTGTACCTTCTCACCCGTGTAGGGTTGGAGAGATTCATGACATATGCTCGCCCGTGTAGGGTTTGAGGGAGTTGGTATAAAGGCACTAATGTGCGTTCTCACCCGGGTTGGGTTTGAGGGTTTCAGGACAGGTTTGGTCCTACGAGCGGAAGGCTCGGAATGAAATACTTGCATGTGCATAAATTTAGTGGCGGGGCATGCGGTACTGGCCATTCGTCACACCGATGGCAGTACGGTGCACCAGGCGGTTGTGAGTGTTAGAGGGGCCAGTGGGCTGTTTTACACTGCGGTCTGGAGGACGACCCACGATAACGCACATCCGACCCAACAAGACTGACAGGTTGTCAGCAAAGTACGTACGCAAGACTCTAGAGTGCACCTTGGACGTGTACAGAGGCATATGAGAGGGGTCTAAGGCTTGGTAGTGTGCATACCGGCCTAGAAGCGGAGACGCCCACTCCGCTGCTGCCGTAGCCACAGCAGTGGTACCCGAGAGTGATGCTAGCTCTCAAAAAGTGGGAACTAAAGGTCTGTGATCACAGAGTCGTTGTGTGTGAGTTGCACTTGCCTGTGCATGAAATTGCATCATAACATTCATTCATATTAGGTCATACGCTTCATAGATCCTTATCATATAAATTAGTATGAGCTCTTTTATATGATAAGTTAAATTTCCTGGAAATCCTAACTTATATATTTTTTATGGGCATTTATATAAGTTAGGGTACTTTTGTGATGATAGTATAGTGGTAGAATAGTTTATTTACTTGCTCTTACTGCTGTCTTTACTTCTTTTACTGTACTGCTCTTACTTACTTGTACTATACTTAGAACTGCTAGAGTAGATCAATATTACCTATTACAACTGCTAGTTAGATTCTGTCACCTGCTTCCACTTTTGCTACCCCTTGTTGTCCTCCGCTTCGTCCTCCCGCTCGGTGCCTAGGAGCTGCGGGCGAGGTGCGGAGGAAACGACTTAGTCTTTTTGACTAATGGTCGGTGACCATACTATTTTTAGGAGCCCGTGGAGATGGAGCACCAGCACGTCGAGGAGGCAGGACTTGAGGAGCAGATACCGCTTCAGCAGGCTACTACCACTACTGTGCGTCCTCAGGTGGGACGAGATCTGATATACTAGTATAGCTTCCGCTTTTATTTATTTTGAGAGAGAGTGGTTTTGATGTACTGGGCATAAGCCCTTATTACTCTTTCTTTTTGTACTCTTCTGTGGACTATGTTGGTTTACCTTTCATTTCATATATATGATTGCACTATGTGACTTGCGGATTAGTGGATTTATATACTGCTTTACTTCTTCTTCTCATATTGGCCTACATGTTATGTTTATGATCGTAATAGCCGGCAGAATCGGTGTGTTGCGGTGTCGACTAATCCGTGCGTTAGTGCCACCGTAAGACGGCGGTTCTGGGCATAAGACCCGGTGGTCCTCCTTGGTAAGGGGGGGGGGGGGAGGGGTCTTACAAACTGGTATCACTTGAACAACAATCATATGAGAAAGAAGTCCACAACATGGGACCACCCCCGCCCGAGCATTAGTTTGCGGACAAACTAGGCAGCGGAAGCAGTGGTGTGCCCATTTGCAAAAGTCACATAAATGGTCCACAAAGTACAATGAGTTAGGCCAGTTCTGTTTTAACCTTACCTTTATGCAACCTCCACAGGTCGCCGCGCCGCAAAATGTGGCTCCTCCCCCTCCAGCTGCCACTCCATTCCTACATACGAAGATGGGGCAGACTTTGACGGCGATTCTGGATGCCTTCAGATCCCAGCAAGTCCCGGCTCCACAGCCAAATCCGGGGTCGAGCTGGCTGAGTGCATTCAAGAGCCTGTCCCCACCGACGTACCATGGGACAGAGGATGCAGTAAAGACGGAAGAATGGCTGGAGGCCATACACGAGATCTTAGCAGGCATCAGCTGCCCGGTCGGCGAGGCAGTACCTCTAGCCACCTCTGCACTAGAGGCTCATGCGAAGAGATGGTGGAAATCAGTGCGGGAGTCTACATATGCGGACTTTGAGCTGTCAGAGATATCATGGGAGGAGTTTGGCGATGTATTTCTGGAGCACTTCGTCTCTGCTACGGACAGAGATGCCTTGGAGGAGAGGTTTTTGAACCTCAGGCAGGGGACTAGATCGGTGATCGAGTATCAGAGAGAGTTCTCTCATTTGGCCAGGTTCGCAGGGATTCAGGATACCGATGATAGGAGGTATGCCAAGAGGTTCTACCGGGGCCTCAGGGATGATTTGAGGCAGGCCTTGCTGTTCATTTCTCATGGCACATCGAGGCATATCATCGAGATGGCAAAGAAGCTGGAGGCTGACCAGCTGATGGTGCGAGTCGGAGGGAAGAGACCGTTTGATGGATCAACATTAGGAGAGAGCAGCAGGGGCTCTTAGAGAGGCAAGACTATCAGATACAAGAAGGGTGGGGGACGTCGTCATCCCAGCTTCAGGCAGGAGCAGGGGCCTCCTCCAGCATTGGCTCCCCCACCTCTACAGATGCATGATCCGAGGAGACAGGATGACCGAGGCCACCGACAGGTAGTTTGTTACGGATGCCTCCAGCTCGGGCACATTAGGTCGGAGTGCCCGCATCGATTCCATCCTCCTCCACCTCCAGTGGCCCCAGTACAGCAGGGCCGAGGCCGAGGCCGAGGCTGAGGCCGAGGCCGAGGCTGAGGCCGAGGCCGGGGATATCACGGCAGGAGACGCGAGCAGGAGCAGATATACGCCTTGGACCTTGTTGGGTACATTGATCAAATGTACCTGATTTGAAGAAGCCTCACCTAACTCAATGATATACATCAGAATGTATTTGATGTTTGTTTGAGTTATTTGTGCAGGTTAGGTATACACTGGACTGAAGCTGAAAATTTCTAAGTCCATGTGTCGACACCCAGAGGCAAAGTGTCGACACTTGAGAAAGCTTGTGTCGACACCCAGACAAGCAGTGTCGACACTTGGAGTCATTGAGTCGACACCAGGGAAGAAGAGTCGACACCAGTCACAAAGTGTCGACACTTGGAGCTGTGTCGACACTCAGTGTAGAAGGATGCAGAAAAGCTGTGTCGACACTTAGCAGAAGTGTCGACATCTTGAAGAGCTGAGTCAACACCAGACAGTGTCGACACTTGGAGTTGTGTCGACACTCAGCATAATTCTGCAGAGACTAAGTACAAGTGTCGACACTCAACACAATGTGTCGACACTCATTCAGCAGAGTCAACATATGAAGTTTGTGTCGACACTCAGCACAATGTGTCGACACACACTCAAAGAAGTCAACACTTAAAGAATGTGTCGACACTCAGCACAATGTGTCGACACATAATCAGAAGACTCAACACTTAGCAAAGAACAGAAAACTTGTAAAATATTCTAAGTATAAGTGTCGACACTAATGGGATGTGTCGACACTCAGCTGAAGAATCAAGAATGAAGACTTGTGTCGACACCAAGAAGCAGTGTCGACACTTGACAGTTTCTACACATGAAGATGTGTCGACACAAAGGAGATGTGTCGACACTTAGAAGAATACAGAAAGAATGAAGTACAAGTGCTTGTGTCGACACTCAATTTCAGTGTCGACACATGCAGAAGAAACTGTGTCGAGACATACAAGGGAATGTGTCGACACCTTGTAGACTTGTGTCGACACTTACACAACATGTGTCGACACTTGGTCTATAAGTGTCGACACTTAAGAACAGAAAGTCTCGACACTAACTGACAGTTAGAGAATTTCAAGAAGTGACTGGTTGACATGACAGCTGCCAATCCAGCCGGTCTACAGCAACTGTCAGCAAAGTCAAAAGACTGTTATAAACCGGATCAGCCGGTTACCATGAAGGAGGCCTATAAATAGGCACCCACAGTCTACAGAAATAGAGAGATAATAATTAAGAAGTTCACAAACATTACATGGTGTGATTGAAGTAGTTGATCAGACTAAATCAAGAAGTGATACACAGAAGATCAACACAAGAAGATCAGGCAGTCCAACTGCAGATCTAAGTAGTTGGAGAGAGAGAGCTCCAACCAAGGATTCAGTCTTTGGAACTAAGGCTGAGAAGAAGAATTCAGAGTCATCTGGATTTCAAGAAGCAGAGATCAAGGATCAACTGCAGAAGATTCAGACTAATTCAGTTCTACTCAAGAAGCTTTGAAGAAAGCTAAGTCAGTTTGGATCAAGCTGAGTTCTTCCAAGAACTCTCCAAGAAACTCTCAACTCCTCTCATTCCTTCTGAGTTGTAGAGTTAGAATTTGTAATTTCTATTATATCTTGTAAGATCCATTGGATCTGAGTGATTGTAAGCCTATTTTATAAAGGCTGAGGGTAGGGCTTGGTGCCTGAGTGTAGGAGTTGAAGAACTCTGAGTGTAGGCCTTTGATTGGCTGAGTGTAGGCCTGAGTGGCTGAGTGTAGGCCTTTTGGCTGAGTGTAAGGCTTTGGGCCTGAGGTAGGAACCTTGTTGGGTTCTGAGCTAGTGGAGAAGTTTGGCCGAATCTAGTACACTGCTAGATAGGCGAAGAGGGAAAGTGGATGTACCCAAAGATTGGGGAACCACTATAAAATTAGTGTGTCTGCTGTGCTGTGCTGTGTTGTGGCTTTTCTATGTGATTTCTGAAATTGCTGTTAACTGTAATAATCTGTGATAAACTGTTGTGCTGTCAAACAAAAGTTAAAAAAGGTTTAGGTCACCTATTCACCCCCCCCCCTCTAGGTGTTTAGGTACCATATCTTTCAAGTGGTATCAGAGGGAGGTTCCTCAAAATCAGGACTAACTGTCTGAGGAGATCCAGTTTGGCAGATTCAGTTAAGTCAGGAAACAGGAAACAGTTTCAAGAAAATCAAGAACATGGGTTCTTCTGAGAATCATAAGGAGTTGGGTTCAATGAAACTACCTATATGCAGAAAAGAGATCTTTGGGATCTGGAAAGAGAGGGTTAGGCTGTTTATGGAAGCCTCTGACCCTAGAATATACATCACAGTCAAAGAAGGGCCATATGTGCCTATGAAGATTTCAGTTTTGGATGCAAATCAGAGGACTCCAAAGGATTTCTCTGAAATGACCAAGGATGAGATTGTCCTAGCAACTATGGACAAAAGGGCACAGAACATCATAGTCAGTGCAATTGATGATGCCACCTTCCAGAACCTTATTCACTGTAAAACTGCAAAAGAAATGTGGGATACCCTCATTGTCTACATGGAAGGTTCTGAAGAAGTAAGGCAAGATAGGAAGTCCTTGCTTAATCAAGAATATGAGAGTTTTAGGCAAGGAAGAGGAGATAGCATCACTGAATGCTATAAGAAATTTTATAGAATTGTAAATGAACTCATGTCATATGGAAGAGAGTTCACAAACTATGAGTTGAATGACAAATTCTTAAGGTCCCTAACCAAAGACTGGGACACCAAGATTTGTGCCATCAGAGAAATGGCAAAGTTGGGAGAAATTCCTCCTCCCACACTTTTTGGCAAGTTGTTATCCTATGAGATGCAATTGTCAGTAAGAAAAGAAGAAGAAAAGTCAACAAGGACTGAATACAGAGAAAAGACTGTTGCCTTTAAGTCAGATGTACCTAGAAAGAGCAGGACCAAGTCATCAACTCCTCCTCCTGAGGTAGTTGAATCAGAATCTGAAGAATCTGAAAGTACAAAATCTACAAGCAGTGAAAGTGATGAAGACTTTGCTGCATTCACCAGACATTTTCAGAAGTTCCTTAAGAAGAAACAGTGGAGGTCTAGACCTTCATCTTCCAAAGGGAAAGAGGTTCAGTATCTGGAAAAGAAGCCTTCAAAGAAGGACAAGAAAAGGACCAAGACAAGTAAGGCAACTGGATCCAAGATAATTTGTTACTGCTGCAATAGACAGGGCCATGTTATTGCAGACTGTCCTGAAAGAAGGAAGGAATCCAGTGACAAGAAGAAAACACACTTCAAAGGAAAGAAGGAGAAGTCCTTTGTTGCAAAGAATGAGAAGACTCTTTCAGATATGTCTTCTTCAGACACAGAGACAGATGCTGAAGCCTATATTGGGCTATTTGCTGAAGAAGAAGAAGAGTTCATGCAGATCATGGAATCTATCTATGAGCAAGAAGACTGTCAAAGCCAAGGACTGATGGCTTTGACTGAAAGTACCAAAAACCTGGAGCAGCCAGGACCCAGTCAGGTACAAGGCTTAACTCAAAGTTCTGATTCCAGTTCAAGTTCAGAGTCAGAGTATTCTTCATCAAGTGATGAGAATATGTCTGAGTCTGAGGGAGATATTCATCAACTCCTAGATGAATATCAAGTACTATTGCTAGCCTATAAGAAAAGCAAGACCCTAGCCAAAAATTTGGCCAAGGAAATTGCTGATCTCAAGACAGCTGCAATAGATTATGAGAAGAATTATGATCAAAAACTAAATGAAGTGGCCAGGCTGAAACACATTACTGTGATTCAGATGGGTACCATTACATTTAAGAATGATCAAATTAAGAAACTGGAGATTAATCTTCAGAAGGAGAAAGAGCTAGTAGCTAGCTTTTCAAAACCTAAATCAGTGCTACCCTTGATTGATGATTTTGTTCATCATAAAGGAAAGACTGGACTGGGATTTGTTAACCCAGTTTGGACTGTTCAGAATCAGTCCAAGTCCAAGGGCAAAGCCCCAACATTCACTAAGACAGCCAAGTCTGTACCTAAGCAAAGGTACAACAAATTTGAATGTTGGTGCTGTGGCAAAGTTGGCCACTTTGCTTTGGACTGTTGGCACAATGTTAGTGCCAAAGGTAGTAACAAGATACCTGGTGGAAAGCCAGCAGGTAGCTATGTCAATTTGCAAACTAACAATCACCAAGGACCCAAGTTTACTTTGGGTTCTAAGGTTCATTAATTTGTTTTGCAGGAGAATCCAAGTGACCATACCCCTACATGGTACTTGGATAGTGGATGTTCCAGACACATGACTGGAACTAGGGGACTACTGAAGGACTACATCCCTATCAAGAATGGTCCAAAGGTGACCTTTGGTGGTTCAGAAAAAGGAATCATCAAAGGGTTTGGTAACATATCTTCTAACTTAGTTACCATTACTCAAGTGGCTTATGTTAAAGGTTTGAAACATAACCTCATTAGTATAAGTCAATTAAGTGATGTAGGGTATGACATCTCATTTGTTAAAAATGGTTGTCATATCAAGAGGTCTAGTGATCAAAAGATCATTTTGACAGGTTATAGGAAGAGAAATGTCTATTGTTTAGACATTATGGTTGAGAACAATAGTTCTCCAGTTTGTCTTGTAGCAGATGAGACAGTCTCTCAATGTGTCAAATGGCACAAGAGGCTTGCTCATCTTAATTACAAGACTATTGGCAAACTCTTTAGTAAAGAGTTAGTGAGGAATGGTCCTCAAGTTAAGTGTGTCAAAGATGGCATTTGCTCAGCTTGTCAAAAGGGCAAGCAGACTAAATCCACCTTTAGAAGCATTGACAACAAGGATGCTGTGAGATGTTTATATCTCTTGCATATGGATCTATTTGGTCCAATGCCAGTTCACAGCTTAGGTAGGAAGGTCTACACCTTTGTAGTTGTTGATGACTACTCAAGGTTTTCCTGGGTGTTCTTCTTAAAGCAGAAATCTGAAACACCTAGTGTCTTCCACAGTTTTGTTAAGCAAATTCAGAATGAATTGAACTGTACAGTGGTCAAAATTAGAAGTGACCATGGTACAGAGTTTCAATCTGAAAGCATGACAAAACTATGTGAAGACTATGGGATATTTCAAGAATTCTCTTCACCAAGAACACCTCAGCAAAATGGCATTGCTGAAAGGAAAAATAGAACCTTGATAGAAGCTGGTAGGACTCTATTAAGTGATTCTTCACTACCAGAATATTTCTGGGCTGAAGCAGTAAACACTGCATGCCATGTGATAAATAGAGCTACCATAACTAAAAGGTTAAACAAGACCCCCTATGAAGTAGTGAAAGGCAGGAAACCAAACCTATCCTATTTCAGGATTTTTGGTTGTAAATGCTTCATACTTAACAATGGGAAGACTTACTTAACTAAGTTTGCTGCCAAATCCCAAGAGGGAGTGTTTGTTGGGTACAGCAGTAATAGTAAGTCTTATAGAGTCTACAACTTGACTACACAAGTTGTAGAGGAGTCTGTGCATGTAGTTTTTGATGAGACACTTCTTATTAACAATGAGTTGTCTAGTAGTGTGTGCAGCCCCACAGGTCTTTTTAAGAAGATGGACAAGCTAACCATAGAAGATGTACCTGCTGCAAGACAGCAAGTAGAAGAAGATGGCTTATGTCCAGGGGGAGAACTACATGTACCAGGAGCTGAAGAAGTTCAAGGAACTCAGCATGATGAAGATGATGAAGAAGTACAACCAGAAGTAAGGATGCCTCCAGCCAACAGGCATCTAAGAGATCATCCAGTGGAGCTGATCATTGGAGATCCAAGACAAGGTGTTCAGACAAGGAGCAGAAATCAGAATGCTGCAATATATTCAAGTTTTCTGTCTCAGATAGAACCAAAGAAATTTGAAGAAGCTATACAAGATCCACAGTGGACTGAAGCTATGCAGGAAGAGCTAAACCAGTTCAAGAGGTGCAAGGTTTGGGACTTAGTTCCTAAGCCTAAAGATCACAATGTGATAGGAACAAAGTGGATCTACAGAAACAAGTTAGATGAACAAGGAGTCATCATTAAGAATAAGGCAAGATTGGTTGCAAAAGGATATAGGCAAGAAGAAGGTATTGATTTTGATCAAACCTTTGCTCCAGTAGCCAGACTGGAAGCCATAAGGATGTTCTTGGCCTATGCAACCTACCAAGGATTCAAAGTATACCAAATGGATGTGAAGTCAGCATTCCTTAATGGTAATTTAAAAGAAGAAGTATATGTGGAGCAACCTTCAGGTTTTGTTGATTCTACTTTTCCACATTATGTCTATAGACTTAGGAAAGCATTGTATGGGTTAAAGCAAGCTCCTAGAGCTTGGTATGAAACCCTATCTAGTTTCCTCATTGAGAACAAGTTCACAAGGGGGAAAATAGATAAGACTCTATTCCTTAGGGAATCTAGAGGCAAAGTAATACTTGTCCAAATATATGTAGATGACATTATATTTGGGTCTACTGAAAGTAGCCTTTGCAAAAAGTTTGCAAAGCTTATGCAGAGTCAATTTGAAATGAGTAGTATGGGAGAACTGAAGTTTTTCTTGGGTCTCCAAGTTAAACAGACTGAAAGTGGTCTTTCCATATGTCAGTCTAAGTTCACCCTAGAACTCATAAGGAAATATGGTATGGATTCCTCCAGTACCATGAAGACTCCTATGGGGTCAAGTATGTCTCTAAGCAAGGATGATGCAGGGAAACCTGTAGATGAAACCTTGTATAGAGGGATAGTTGGCTCCTTACTATACTTGACTGCAAGTAGGCCTGACATTATGTATGCTACATGTGTTTGTGCCAGGTATCAAGCCTGCCCCAAAGAGTCTCACTTGACTGCAGTCAAGAGAATCTTGAGATATCTAAAGGGCACACCTTATCTAGGCCTCTGGTACCCTAGGAATGGAGATTTTGATCTAACAGGCTATTCAGATGCAGACTTTGCAGGATGCAAGGAAGATAGAAAAAGCACAACTGGATCCTGTCAATTCCTAGGTGGAAGACTTATCTCTTGGAGTAGTAAGAAGCAAACCAGTGTGGCCATCTCCACAGCTGAGTCAGAGTATATAGCTGCAGGAAGTTGCTGTGCTCAACTTCTATGGATTCAACATCAGCTAGAAGACTATGGATGTCAGGTAAGTAGAACTCCACTTTATTGTGATTCTACTAGTGCTATTTCCATAGCTAATAATCCTGTATCTCATAGTAGAACTAAACATATTGAGATAAAATATCACTTTCTTAGGGAGCATGTAGAAAGAAATGATATTGCACTTGAATATGTTAAAACAGATAATCAGATAGCTGATATGTTCAATAAGCCCTTAGATGAAGCTAAGTTTAATAAGTTCAAAATTGAACTAGGTATGATAAACTTAGACTAAGTATACAGAACAAAAAAAAATTGGCTAAGTAAAAAGGTGTCGACACATAGACAAGTCTATGTCGACACAGAATAGTAAGTGTCGACACTTCAAAAAAATGGTGTCGACACATCTAGGAAGTTAGTGTCGACACTTCAGAATGTTAGTGTCGACACATGTCGAGTAGGTGTCGACACATCCACTAAGGTGTCGACACTTAAGTTTTACTCAGAATTTTTCTAAGTAAAGTCTCGACACATGTCGAGTATAGTGGTGTCGACACTTAACCAAGTGTCGACACATAGAATCTGTTAACTAAATTTGTGTCGACACATGAGTGTCGAGACATTATAGGTCAGTGTCGACACTTATTGACAGTGTCGACACATCATTAGAAATTCCTCCCGCCTGTTCGTCTTCAAACAGGAAAGGTATAAATAGGGTTCTGTCTTTGATTGTCGACACGCTTTCAACAGTTTCGAGACCTAAACTCTTGTGTCGACATTTCTCTCTTCTCAAAACTAAATCTTCAAACCCTAATGGCTCCCAAGCTGGAAGAGAACGTCAACGAGGGCTATGAGCTCGTGCGAGGCGCATTTGACGACAGCGATCAGGAATTCAAATCGGTGATTACCCTAGTCAGCGATTCAGGACTGGAATTCTTGGTTTCAGAACAAACGAAAATCTGGAAGAAAGAAGTAATTGAATTTCTTACTCAAGCAACTGTGGACGACTCTGGATTCAGAATCAAGTCCAGGGTGCATGGCACCAAAGTCAAACTATCCCCCAAGTCTTTGAGAAAGGTACTTCAGCTACCTAAGATTCAAGAAGAAGAGGAGGTAACTGCTTCTAAGACCAGGGAAGCTCTTACTTGGTGTGGACTGGATTCACAGATGAAGGTGGGATCAGTCTTCAATAGGAAGGGGATGAACAATCAAGGCAAGTTCTTGTCAGAAGTAGTGGGCAAGGTAATTCTGTGCAAACCAGGAGGGCATGACAGGGTGTCTGCCTCCATGTTTGAAGTAATGACCAGAATCATCTTCACTCTGAAGACAGATTGGTCAATGGTGGTTTTTGAGAAAGTGAAGGAAAGCCTGAAGAAGCCCAATCTGGGCAGGATTATAAGTCTCTACCTGGCTGGATCCATTCCAGAGGTAATGAGCACTGCTGCAGGAACAAAGATAAATCATATGAGGAGAATGGACTCCAGAATATTCTCAAGATGGGAAAGGGTGCTGGTGTCAAAGGACTTGGCCACCCCTGAGAAACAAACTTCTAAAACAGACTCTCCTCCCAGGAAGAAAAGGAAGACAGCTGCTGTGCCTCAAGAGTCCTCAAGCAGCTCAGGCAGTGAAGAACAGGTGGTCTTCACTCCTGAAAGTCCAGTAGATGTGACTGCAGCAAAGTCACCTGCTCCTCAGGAGCCAGCTGATATCCAGGGGGAGCCTCCAGCTGTAGAACATTCATCTACACTGGATAGTGAGCAGGCTACTCTCATCATTCAAGAGGTACTTGTTGATCTTAACATTTTGAATTTTTCTATATCACATTCTGATTTGTCTGATGACCATCAGCCAACTCAGCAAGCACAAGAACCAGATGTTGTTCATCCAGACACATCTATTGTGATACCTGATGCAGTGGTAGAAGAACCAAGGACATCTCCTGCACAGTCTCCACCAGAGTATACCATGGAAGATCTGTTTTTGAACTTGGATCAAGAAGATTTTGATATGGAAAAGACTGCTGCTGATGCAGTGAAGGATGCTGTTGCTGAGGGGGAGACTTTGGATATCCTAGAAGAGCCTCTAAGGCTAGATTCTGAGCAGGCACAAGATGTGCATACTGAAAGAACATCCAGCCCTAAGGATAGGGTGGATATAGCAAGTACATCTGACTCTGAAGATGAGGAAGCTGAGCAAGCTAAGAAAAAGAAGTTCTTTGTATTCAAGAGGAGGAGCCAAAGCTATAAGAAGGCTCTACAAACAGTTGCTCAACATTCACTAGTTCAACAAGCTCCATCCACTGATTATAGTGCTCTACTGCTTGCAATGCAAATCAAGATGGATGAACAAAGGAAAGCCTTAGAAACTTATGTTGATGAAGGGCACAAGGCACTGCAAACTGATCTAGGCCAGGAAATCAAGTCTATAAGGTTTGAAATGAACCTTAATAAAACAGCAATGACTGATTGTTTTACCAAGGGTGCTAATGCTGTGGTCTATCTAGCTAAACATCAAGAAGAAATTAAAGAGAAAGTGGATGATATAGCAGTCAAGCAAGGCTATGTGCTGGAGAATCAGTTGAGGATGAATGATAACTTGACTGCATCTCACAATACAATTGTCACTGAAATTAAGAATAAGTCAGATGAACCTTCCACTTCCTCAGCTGCTGCCAAAGCTGATTTTGATAAGATATTTCAAGCAGAGATTGCTGCTGTTAAAACTGCCATAAAAGATTCCCAGAAGGTCATATCAGAACAGCTTACAAAGCTTAGACCTTTCTTTAAAGAGGGCATAAGATATTTGGCTAGCCAAATCCGATTTCAGAAAGATGATGTAAGGGATCATATGGCTCAAGAAGTCATAAAGGGGGAGAGAGTGTTAGTCAAGGCCAGCTCTGAGCATGCAAAATGGATTTCAAATTCTATAAGGGCTACACTTGGATACCCTCCCCTGTGTGATGACAATGAAGTAGGTGAATCTGGTATTCAAGGAACATTTCTTGGAGGTGAGCAACAAGCAGTGGCTGATGTAATCTATCCACCTCCAGACTTTGAAATGATTCATGCTGATGTAAGCACTATGTATAGTCCAACTGCTGGCAAGCCAAATGTTATTCTGGAAAAGGTTGTTCAACCTATCACAGCTGCTATGCAAGAGGCATTGGATAAAGAAGAAGAAACTAGGCTGTCAAAGAAGAAGTTTAGGGAAATTGCTGAACAAAAGCCAGATTTTGAACAATGGAGCCCTACTTCTAGAAACATAATTCTTACAGCCTGGAAAGCAGCCAAGGATAATGCCCATGAGAGGAACAAGTGGTTCTCAGAGGCTGAGTGGAGAAAGCATGAGATTAGACAAGAAGCCATTGTCCAACACAGAAGGAAGGCCAAGTTAGGAAAGCTACCTCCAACAGCTGTGGAGCCTAGCAAGTACTTTCCCAAGCCTTATCATTATTTTGAAAGGCAGAAGATCAAGGCAGATAAGCAAGATCTAAAAGGGAAGAAGACTGCTGAAGCTGAGCCTGCTGCTGCTGCTGCTGTGAAAGCTCAAGTTAAAGCTGGAAAAGGGATTGTCATCAAAGAACCTGATCAGCACTAGATTAGGAATTAACTTGTTGCTTATTGTAATTCTGTTAAGAGAAAAACATTGTAATACTTCATTGAAAATGTATAAGAAACATTATTGGAACAGTATATGATAAATACAGTTTGAATGTTCTGAAATATGTGTGTTTCTTAATTGTTCTGCAATGTTTAATAAGTATACATGTGTAGTTTATTACATGTTCAAGTTTTACCCTGTTGTCATTTATATGTTTTACATCATTTTGTAATTTTTAATTATGAGTGGTGTATATCATTGACTAAGGGTTATGACTTCTCCAAATAGGGGGAGATTGTTGGGTACATTGATCAAATGTACCTGATTTGAAGAAGCCTCACCTAACTCAATGATATACATCAGAATGTATTTGATGTTTGTTTGAGTTATTTGTGCAGGTTAGGTATACACTGGACTGAAGCTGAAAATTTCTAAGTCCATGTGTCGACACCCAGAGGCAAAGTGTCGACACTTGAGAAAGCTTGTGTCGACACCCAGACAAGCAGTGTCGACACTTGGAGTCATTGAGTCGACACCAGGGAAGAAGAGTCGACACCAGTCACAAAGTGTCGACACTTGGAGCTGTGTCGACACTCAGTGTAGAAGGATGCAGAAAAGCTGTGTCGACACTTAGCAGAAGTGTCGACATCTTGAAGAGCTGAGTCAACACCAGACAGTGTCGACACTTGGAGTTGTGTCGACACTCAACATAATTCTGCAGAGACTAAGTACAAGTGTCGACACTCAACACAATGTGTCGACACTCATTCAGCAGAGTCAACATATGAAGTTTGTGTCGACACTCAGCACAATGTGTCGACACACACTCAAAGAAGTCAACACTTAAAGAATGTGTCGACACTCAGCACAATGTGTCGACACATAACCAGAAGACTCGACACTTAGCAAAGAACAGAAAACTTGTAAAATATTCTAAGTATAAGTGTCGACACTAATGGGATGTGTCGACACTCAGCTGAAGAATCAAGAATGAAGACTTGTGTCGACACCAAGAAGCAGTGTCGACACTTGACAGTTTCTACACATGAAGATGTGTCGACACAAAGGAGATGTGTCGACACTTAGAAGAATACAGAAAGAATGAAGTACAAGTGCTTGTGTCGACACTCAATTTCAGTGTCGACACATGCAGAAGAAACTGTGTCGAGACATACAAGGGAATGTGTCGACACCTTGTAGACTTGTGTCGACACTTACACAACATGTGTCGACACTTGGTCTATAAGTGTCGACACTTAAGAACAGAAAGTCTCGACACTAACTGACAGTTAGAGAATTTCAAGAAGTGACTGGTTGACATGACAGCTGCCAATCCAGCCGGTCTACAGCAACTGTCAGCAAAGTCAAAAGACTGTTATAAACCGGATCAGCCGGTTACCATGAAGGAGGCCTATAAATAGGCACCCACAGTCTACAGAAATAGAGAGATAATAATTAAGAAGTTCACAAACATTACATGGTGTGATTGAAGTAGTTGATCAGACTAAATCAAGAAGTGATACACAGAAGATCAACACAAGAAGATCAGGCAGTCCAACTGCAGATCTAAGTAGTTGGAGAGAGAGAGCTCCAACCAAGGATTCAGTCTTTGGAACTAAGGCTGAGAAGAAGAATTCAGAGTCATCTGGATTTCAAGAAGCAGAGATCAAGGATCAACTGCAGAAGATTCAGACTAATTCAGTTCTACTCAAGAAGCTTTGAAGAAAGCTAAGTCAGTTTGGATCAAGCTGAGTTCTTCCAAGAACTCTCCAAGAAACTCTCAACTCCTCTCATTCCTTCTGAGTTGTAGAGTTAGAATTTGTAATTTCTATTATATCTTGTAAGATCCATTGGATCTGAGTGATTGTAAGCCTATTTTATAAAGGCTGAGGGTAGGGCTTGGTGCCTGAGTGTAGGAGTTGAAGAACTCTGAGTGTAGGCCTTTGATTGGCTGAGTGTAGGCCTGAGTGGCTGAGTGTAGGCCTTTTGGCTGAGTGTAAGGCTTTGGGCCTGAGGTAGGAACCTTGTTGGGTTCTGAGCTAGTGGAGAAGTTTGGCCGAATCTAGTACACTGCTAGATAGGCGAAGAGGGAAAGTGGATGTACCCAAAGATTGGGGAACCACTATAAAATTAGTGTGTCTGCTGTGCTGTGCTGTGTTGTGGCTTTTCTATGTGATTTCTGAAATTGCTGTTAACTGTAATAATCTGTGATAAACTGTTGTGCTGTCAAACAAAAGTTAAAAAAGGTTTAGGTCACCTATTCACCCCCCCCCCTCTAGGTGTTTAGGTACCATATCTTTCAGACCTCACAGAGCAGAGGAACCCCGAGGAGGTTATCACAGGTACTTAAAGTTAATTATTAAATTCTTGAATTTTCAATTATATAGTACCTGGAACTATATGATAACAATTAATTTTAACGTAAACAAACCTCAGGCATAGTTATGATCAGCGGCAAGCCCGCTCATACTCTCTTCGACACGGGTGCTCCGCACTCGTTCGTATCCGAGGCCTTCATCGACGGACTCGAAGGCGTGGAGAGGTTTCCTGGACTAGAGATGAGGGTGCGTCTACCCGATGGGTCAGACCTGCGGACCACTGCACACTGTGATATGGAGGCCGAGATTGGCGGCAAGGCATTTGAGGCGCCAGCAACTATTCTGAAGTTGCAGGACTTCGACTTGATTTTGGGCATGGCATGGTTACATCGGAATCATGCTCAGATAGATTGTCCGTCCAGGAGGATCACGCTAAGACACGACGACTCTCATGTTATCATTGAAGGTATTCAGCCTATCTGCCACCTATTGTTATCTTCTGTACAGGCTGTGAAGGCCCATGAGCAGGGAGAAGAAGTTTATCTTATCTGCTTCGAGATGGTGGGAGCAGAGACGACTATTTCAGATATTCCGGTGGTCCGGGATTTCTCCGACGTATTCCCGGAGAAATTGCCCGGGCTATCACCAGCTAGAGACTTGGATTTCAGGATTCAGCTAGTACCGAGAGTGAGGCCGGTGTCCCGGGCATCCTACAGGATGGCTCCCAGGGAGTTAGCAGAGTTCAGGACTCAACTACAGGAGCTAGTCGAGTCAGGATTTGTGCAGCCCAGTTCATCGTCGTGGGGAGCGCCAGTCCTCTTTGTGAAGAAGAAGGACGGGTCATTGCGACTATGCATAGATTACCGGGAGCTGAACCGGGTAACGGTCCGCAATACCTATCCTCTGCCTCGGATAGATGAGCTATTTGACCAGCTGCAGGGAGCCTTCTGGTTCTCTAAGCTAGATTTGTGATCTGGTTACTACCAACTCCGCATCAGGGAAGAGGACATACTGAAGACGACATTCAGTTCACGCTATGGATTATACGAGTTCACGGTGATGCCTTTTGGGCTCACGAATGCCCCTGCCGCATTCATGAGTCTAATGAACTGTGTATTCGAGCCCTTCTTAGACCGCTTCATGATTGTATTCATCGACGACATTCTTATATATTCTCAGACTCAGGAGGAGCATACAGAGCACATATCACAGGTCTTGCAGAGGCTGAGGGAGTCCCAGATGTACACAAAATTTTCAAAATGCCAGTTTTGGCTGCAGGAGGTGGCTTTCCTGGGACACACGATCAGTGGGGTTGGATTAGCAGTGGACCCAGCCAATATAGAGACTGTAAGGGATTGGCCACGGCCGAAGACCGCATCTGACATTCGCAGTTTCTTGGGACTAGCAAGGTATTATCGCAAGTTCGTGGAGGGATTCTCGAAGATAACACTCCCCCTCACGTCCTTGACGAAGAAGGACGCAGATTTTGTTTGGTCAGAGCGGTGCAAGACGGCTTTTCAGGAGCTGAAGGACCGACTCATCTCATGCCCCATTCTTGCGCTTCCATCCGGGAGCGAAGGATTCCAGATCTACACGGACACCTCTTATCAGGGGATGGGTGCAGTCCTGATGCAGCATGGACATGTTATTGCTTATGCTTCAAGACAGTTGAAGAAGCATGAGCATAACTATCCAGTACATGACCTAGAGCTCGGGGCTGTGGTATTCGCCCTAAAGATATGGAGGCATTACTTATACGGGATTCATTGTGACATCTTTTCAGATCACAAGAATCTTAAATATATCGATACACAGAAGGATTTAAACCTGAGACAGAGGAGATGGCTGGAATTCCTCTGTGACTATGATTATAAGATCCACTACCATCCGGGAAAAGCGAACACGGTAGCAGATGCCTTGAGCAGGAGGGCCGACACTTCTGGACCGGAGCCTCGGTTGATGTCTATAGAGGTGCTACAGATGATGGAGGACATGCACATTACCATGGTATCTGAGGCCGAACCAGTGGTGTATCGAGAGTATCTGAGCTCAGTGATCAGTGGTGATGATATACCAGAGCGCATCCGAACTTATCAGAGGCCGGATGCTGCATTACAGCCGATTTTTAGTGCCCTGGAGAGGGGCAAGGTTGAGGAATACACGCTACAGGATGATCTTCTTCGATTCCGTGGGCGCATTTACATACCAGCAGGGGGTAGTATTCGGGATGACATACTCAGAGAGGCTCATTGCTCCAGATATTCAGTGCACCCCGGCATCACCAAGATGTGGGCAAATTTGCGGAGGTCTATGTATTGGCCCGAGATGAAGAGGGAGATCACAGATTTTGTGACCCATTGCGAGACCTGCCAGCGTGTGAAAGCAGAATGCAAGAGCCCGGGAGGTTTACTACAGCCACTGCCAGTTCCAGAATGGAAGTTCGAGGACATTACTATGGACTTTGTACACGGATTGCCTCGCTCCCACTCTGGGCATGATTCTATATGGGTCATAGTGGATAGACTGACTAAGGTAGCGCGATTTATTCCAGTTCGGAAGGATGCCCCAGTTGCAGTTCTGGTGAGACTATTTGTGGAGCAGTTCGTCAGATATCATGGCATTCCCAGGACGATTGTTTCGGACCGTGATGGTCGGTTCACTTCGAGCGAGTGGAGGGCCGTGCATGCCTACTTGGGATCTCGGCTTACTTTTAGCACCGCCTTCCATCCGCAGACCGACAGACAGACCGAGCGGACCATCCGGACCATGGAGGACCTACTCAGACTATGCATATTGGATACATGGAAGCCTTGGGAGAGGCTGCTGCCACTGATTGAGTTCTCGTACAATAACAGCCACCAGGCTAGCATCAGGATGGCTCCATATGAGGCACTTTATGGGAGGAGATGTCGGACACCGCTATTATGGGTTCAGGATGTGGATACCAGGGCTCTTGGATCTGATTATATAGAGGATACTGAGGTTCAGATTCGATTGATCAGGGATCAGCTACTAGAGGCCCAGAGCAGGCAGGCAAAGTATTATGATGCTCGGCACCGGAAGGTGGAGTTCCAGGTTGGGGACAGAGTTTTCTTGAAGATACGTCCAGTACACGGTGTCTCTCGGGTGCGGAGGTACAAGAAGCTCAGTCCACGATACATGGGGCCATACCTGATCCTGGAGCGGATCGGCCCCTTAGCTTACCGACTGCAGCTGCCACCGGAGTTGGGTGCATTACATGACGTCTTCCATGTCTCTTCCTTGCGAAGAGCTCTCCTTCGGCCAGAGCAGCACATTACTACTACAGCCGGACCGGTAGAGCCTGACAGATCAGTTAGATTGGAGCCGATCCGGATTGACGATACAGCCATCCGAGTGTTGCGGAAGAAGAAGGTCCCTCTTGTGAAGGTGCTGTGGTCCAACCATGGACGAGAGGAGCACACCTGGGAGCCGAGGAATCTAATGCTGGAGCAACACCCGGAGCTATTTGCATCAGGTACTTTTAAGTTATGTTTTAAAGTTTCTTAAAAATTCTTGCAAGTAGAACCCCGTAGACCCGAACTTAAATTTCGGGACGAAATTATTTTCTTGTTTATTGGAATTTGTAACATCCCATGTTACTTTTGGACCCCTCAACTTAGATTGGGTTAGGCATGGGGTGAATTTAAGGAGATCAACTAGGTTTGACCCTAGGTAGTGGGTGGTAGCCATGTGGAGCCCACTATAGGACCATAGTCAAACTAGGTCAAACTAGCCCAAATGAGGACTCAGCCACACCATGACCCCACCACATTGCCCTAACCATAAAAACAATCTAAGTGCACCCTAGGGCATGCCATTAGGTCAACAGTTTGACCCCAATTGACCCAAGTCAACCTTGGGCTTAATTTGGTCAAACCCACACTCATAAGCCCAATTAGCCTAAGTAGGGCACCCCCTTGACCCAACCCAAGTTGGGTGGTGCCACTAGACCCATTACCACCAAGTAGGGTCAGCCCACCCACCATGTTGACTAAGTCAACTCTCCAAGTCAACAAGTCAACTATTTGACCTAAAAGAGGAAAATGAAGACCAAGCCACCCTCCTTTGGACCAAGCCCACCAAATTTGGCCCATGGCAAGCCCAAGTGAACAAGACCAGTCCTACCCCTTTAAATCAGGAGAGAGAATGCATGCAAAGGGGTAGAAATGAGATTTTGAGAGAAAGAGGAGAGAGAAATGGGGATGAAAGGGAATGGTGGCCACATGACCACCACTTCAGCTGAATTCCTCTGCCCAAAACCAGCTGGCCGACCTCCTCAATTCATTCCAGAGGAAATTGGGGGCTGTGTGCCACTTGGAAAGTAGGGGCGGAGCAACCAAGGCTGAGCCCGAGCTCACCTTGGTTGTATCTCCCCATATACTCCACCTCAGCCCCAAATAACCTCACCAATAGCTTCAGGAGGTAGAAAGGAATCGAAATCGAGTGCTGGAACATGGAAAATGGTGGAGAATCAAGCATTCGGGGTGGAGCTCGCCAGCGCACCACCACGATGGCAAACCGCCGCCTGACCCGCAGCCAAGCCCCAATCCAGGTCCGTTTCGCCGCCCCTCTACCTGTACTGGAATTCTAGATCCATTTAGGGAGATATCGGGCTCAATCCAGCCCGATGCCATGAGAGGAAAATGAGAAAATTCGGGCTTTTTCTTCTTGCTCGGGTTCGCCGAAGGAGCCAACTCCGGCGGCCCCACCGCCGGGAAACGCTAGCCCCCACCTTAGCGAAGGTGGTGGCGACATCCGCCGGCGGTGGTGGTGGCTCAGCTGGCCGGAAACCGCCAGCAAACATCGTCCAAGAAAGATGAATCTCAGCCGTTAATCCAGTGGGGACGATGAACGGATTCCGTTCATTTGCGCATCAAGATTCGTGCGGTTTTATTTTAAAAATCAAAATACTTATATATATATATATATATATATATATATATATATATATATATATATATATATATATATATATATATATATATAATGAAATGAATCTAATTAAGTGTCACATAAATACAATGACTTTACATGTCATTTTCAGGCCTCTTAGACGCATTTTCAGAAACTGATCCCTGAATAAAAAATGTGGCCTTACCTGGTACCTTTAATTGGACATCTTAATCATTAACTTTGGTCCAATATTCTGGCCTATAGGACATTTCTCCTAGGACTGGTCCTAGACAAGGGCAGAAATTCATTTGAATGCCCAAGTCAAACCAACAATCACCATGGCCCCAAATTTTGGGTACATGCATTATTAGGGCATACCTAGCCCCTGCCAAAATATAGGAATTTGTGAAATAACGTTTCCTATAGTTTTGGTCATAAATTCAAAATGTAAATAAATGAAATATATGGAGTTATATGACTCCTCATGGCCCCAAATTTTGGGGGTGGGTCCTTGGGAACATCATTAGTGCATGATAAAAATTTCAGCACGTTTGGATCAAAACATGATGGGAAAATCCACTTGCATGTGTTGGTGTACATATTGCCTTGGTGTGCTAATAGCAATAGTTTAAATATTGTGCATTCAAACTAATGGAGGCATTCAAAAATCTTGGATTTGATTCTAGTGGTTCATTAGGGTAAATTTCACCCCTCAGATTAATTATGGGATTTTTGGAATCAAACATCCCATTAATTGGAATTTTTAAAAATATAGCTCCTTTTGAAAATAAATTTGAAAAATAGGTTTTCCTCAAGTACAAATCCTCAAACTTTGCCAAGTTGAAAATATGGTTATATTTGACTTAGGAAAATTTGATCTTTCTGTTTGAAGAACTTTTGGAGTAAAATATCTTGAAATGCCCATTTTACCCTTATTCCATTTATTCTTGAATTGATGGATAGGAACCTCAGAAAAATTTGGAAATATTTCTAGTGTTGTAAAATTGTATTATTAGTCTTGCATAATTATTTCAGAATTTATGGGTGTATTGATAGTTTTTTAAATTAATATAATGGCATTTTGGTAAATATGTAAGAATGAAAATTGATAGGCCATTACACTATAAAAGTTGATGAAACTCTGCCAATAGTCATAAATTAGTATTTATATGTTCTGTAATTTTCCTGGAATTTTGGATTACATATTACCTGTACTTCATTTGGAAAATGGAAATTATGTGAATTTGGTTTTAAATAAGGAATTGATATAAAAAATCAAAGGCAAATTATGAAACCCTGTAGACAGAAATATTTTATCAAGATACAACTCAGGAAAAAATTTCCTAGGTCAGTGGATCTTAAATCATACTACTTCACGTGTAAAGTGACCTAGTAATTAATTTAAAAGATTTAATTAAAGAATTATTTTGCCAAGGAAAATTATGAGAATTCATAGGATAGTTCCCTTAGCCCATACCACCCTAGGATAAATATTTAGGGGCAAGATGCCTTAAGGATTGGAAGATTCCATTTTTAGGGTAATAATAGGACATGGTCTGCATATAACATAAATAGGTCTTGCCTTAGGGGTTACCAGAGGATTGATTATCAGAAGAAATAAGAGAGTGTAATATGAATAATCCCTGGTGGGTAGTATGGTCTTAGTGATGGGGTTAAAAGTGCAAGTCTTTAGGTAGCAACTGGAGTGGGGGTCGACGGAAGACCGTCGGTTTCCCGGTAACACCATAAGTCACTAGGGTTGTTCCAGAGCAACAAAGAGAGCTGGGGTGAAACATGGGTAGCCATCAACTAAAGTAAATATCCTTATGAAAGGGAATGCTGGACGTAATCCCAACACAGTTCCTAGTGCCCCTTGAGAGCCCTTCACAGGGAATACCGGGGGCAGTCCTGGGATTAACCTTAAATCACTAAGTATAATAACCCGTAGACAAGAGTAGTCTAATAGATTAAGACATTGTTGTACCTTCTCACCCGTGTAGGGTTGGAGAGATTCATGACATATGCTTGCCCGTGTAGGGTTTGAGGGAGTTGGTATAAAGGCACTAATGTGCGTTCTCACCCGGGTTGGGTTTGAGGGTTTCAGGACGGGTTTGGTACTGCGAGCGGAAGTCTCGGAATGAAATACTTGCATGTGCATAAATTTAGTGGCGGGGCATGCGGTACTGGCCGTTCGTCACACCGATGGCAGTACGGTGCACCAGGCGGTTGTGAGGGTTAGAGGGGCCAGTGGGTTGTTTTACACTGTGGTCTGGAGGACGACCCCCGATAACGCACATCCGACCCAACAAGACTGACGGGTTGTCAGCAAAGTACGTACGCGAGACTCTAGAGTGCACCTTGGACGTGTACAGAGGCGTATGAGATGGGTCTAAGGCTTGGTAGTGTGCATACCGGCCTAGAAGCGGAGATGCCCGCTCCGCTGCTGCCGTAGCCACAGCGGTGGTACCCGAGAGTGATGCTAGCTCTCAAAAAGTGGGAACTAAAGGTCTGTGATCACAGAGTCGTTGTGTGTGAGTTGCACTTGCATGTGCATGAAATTGCATCATAACATTCATTCATATTAGGTCATACGCTTCATAGATCCTTATCATATAAATTAGTATGGGCTCTTTTATATGATAAGTTAAATTTCCTGGAAATCCTAACTTATATATTTGTATGGGCATTTATATAAGTTAGGGTACTTTTGTGATGATAGTATATTGGTAGAATAGTTTATTTACTTGCTCTTACTGCTGTCTTTACTTCCTTTAGTGTACTGCTCTTACTTACTTGTACTATACTTAGAACTGCTAGAGTAGATCAATATTACTTATTACAACTGCTAGTTAGATTCTGTCACCTGCTTCCACTTTTGCTACCCCTTGTTGTCCTCCGCTTCGTCCTCCCGCTCGGTGCCTAGGAGCTGCGGGGCGAGGTGCGGAGGAAACGACTTAGTCTTTTTGACTAATGGTCGGTGACCATACTATTTTTAAGAGCCCGTAGAGATGGAGCACCAGCACGTCGAGGAGGCAGTACTTGAGGAGCAGATACCGCTTCAGCAGGCTACTACCACTACTGTGCGTCCTCAGGTGGGACGAGATCTGATATACTAGTATAGCTTCCGCTTTTATTTATTTTGAGAGAGAGTGGTTTTGATGTACTGGGCATAAGCCCTTATTACTCTTTCTTTTTGTACTCTTCTGTGGACTATGTTGGTGTACCTTTCATTTCATATATATGATTGCACTATGTGACTTGTGGACTAGTGGATTTATATACTGCTTTACTTCTTCTTCTCATATTGGCCTACAGGTTATGTTTATGATCGTAATAGCCGGCAGAATCGGCGTGTTACAGTGTCGACTAACCCGTGCGTTAGTGCCACCGTAAGACGGCGGTTCTGGGCATAAGACCCGGTGGTCCTCCTTGGTAAGGGGGGGGGGGGGGTCTTACAAAGCACATAAGACATAAGGATCTATAGTGGTTCCCCAACCTGGGTACATCCACTCTTCTACCAGCATCGTAGGAATCCACTCAGGTTTTTGATCAGGTGCCTGACACCAATGAGCTTTTGATCAGGTGCTTAAAAACCAATCCTCAAGTCTTTTGGAAGGAGACTTGTGAACCAGAATAATTTTGAAGGGAATTAAAACCCTGTAGAGAGGTGGGGATGAGAGAGTGATGAAAGTCTTCTCTTTCTCAATATACAACTGAGAAGACTATGTGGATTCAGTGATGTTAGCAAATAGCTCCCCCTGAGATGTAGAATGGTTCAGGGAGATGGAGCTTTGCTTTAGGGTGATAGACCTTCAAACTTACATCCTTGACCAACAGAGATTCATGAACTTCTTGACTGATTATTGTTTGTTGTCCTTGAAGTATCCTGAAGAGTATAAAGAGGAAGAAGACTCTTGATATGAGTGGATGTTCTTCTTCTTCTTCAGATTGATGTCACTTCTCTGCTCTAGGGCTTCTAGTTGCTTTGATGATATTGGCCTGAGTGTTCTACTTCTTCTCTATCTTGGTTGATCACTGCCTGTCACTGGTTATCACTTTCCTGTCACTGTGTATCTTGTTATATCTGTCTGTCTGTAATAATATCTTTTTTATCTGATTCAAATATTTGTCTTGAAGATGGCTCAATCATTTCCGAGAATGGTAATTCTTTTGGGAATCGACTAGCATTAAAGTCTGATTTAATTCAGAATTAATGCAGCCTCCAAACGGCTATATTCATAAGAATATATTGCATTAATTCTGATAGTTGTAATCTCCTTTAATTAAGCTTTAATTAATTCTGCCAGCTGTAAATAAATATCTCTGCAATAACTGCACAGAATTCGTCGAGCTGAGAATCTGAGAACTGATTTCGTCGAACTGAGAATCTGCATTGTTGGATGTGTCGACACAAGTCCTGTGTGTCGACATAATTGCTTCTTGTCTCGACATAGTTATTGTGTTGACAGAAATCTGGACTGTGTCGACACAAGTCCTGTGTGTCGACACAAGTGATGTTGGTGTCGACAGATGTTTTGTGTCCTTTGTTGATCTTGAGTGTGTAGACACAAGTCCTGTGTGTCGACACAGCTGACTTCTGGTGTTGATCTTGAGTGTATCGACACAAGTCCTGTGTGTCGACACAATTGGCTTCTGGTGTCGACACAATTGTTGTCGACAGTTATTCTTTGTGTCGACATAATCCTTCTGTGTGTCGACATAGACTTTCTGAAGTGTCGACACAATTCCTTCTGGTGTCGACACAGCCTTGCTTGAGTCTTTGGCAGTTTGTTGAAGGCTGGTCTATGTGATGTTGATTCTTGACCTAGACTCTAGAAATAAACCTATGACCCATGACTATATATTTTGGGTCAGTCTAATCAAACCTAATAGTGATCCTTGCTCAAATCATAACTGGGGTTCCAAAAATCTACTCCATCAGGTTCAGAGTAATCCTCTAAGAGAGACAAATCAGCCTAAGCGTGCCCTAACTAAAGTTATCCCCCTGATATAAGCCGAGTAAGAATCTGAAGATCAATTTGTTGGATCAAAGAAGAAGGAAGGGCTGAAATCTGCTCAGTCCAGATCAGGAGATATTCCTGAAGAAGAAGAAGAAGCAGATTCATCTGCTAGTTGATTCCAAAACAAGCCGGGCATCATTTCAAAATCTCTATATCATCTAGTTTTTATGAAGAAGAAGTTAGGGCTGATATTTGCTCAGTGCAGGTAGACAGGCACAGAGAATTTTCTCTGGTGTCTGTAATTCATCATCTTTAATATTTCTTTGTAAGATTCATTCTAAATCTGAGTGGTAAGGCTAAGGCCTAAATTGTAAGCCTGTGTTATAAAGGATGAGGTAGGGTGGGAGTTGCCTGAGTTGTAGGTGTGTGGATTCACACTGAGGTAGGGCAGGATTTCCTGAGCTGTAGGAGTGTGGAGTCACTCTGAGGTAGAGTTCTTAGAAAGAACTTGAGTTGTAGGATCTTGGTGATCTGAGTGGTAGGGATTGTGCCCGAGTTGTAGGAGCCGGTTGGGCTCTGAGCTGTAAGATCTGAGGATCTGAGAAAGATAGAAGGAAGTTTGGCCAAATCTAGTATACTGCTAGATAGACAAAGAAGGAAAGTGGATGTACCCATCAATTGGGGAACCACTATAAAATTCTATGTACTGTGTTGTGCTGGTTTTGATTGTGATGAGATTGTTGTGATGTGATATTAATCGATTAGTTGCTTAAGTTTTTGGAATTGGACCTATTCACCCCCCCTCCCTCTAGGTGATTAGTTGTTCTTGAAATCAAAATTTTCAAGGACAAAACATTTTGTGTATTTTATTATCATTCCTTTGATGTTATTAGTTGACATTCCTGGTGATTGAGTTCTTCTTAACTTAAAATCTTTCGTTTGAATGCAACTCTGAGTTAGGATGCATTACTGCTATATGGCATTGGGCCCCAACCAGATATTCTATTATATTCTACATGACGGATGGGAATGTTACAAACTGTTGGGTATTGTATCCACAATAACCCGGATTTAGAGAAGGGACTGATGCAGGCCCAAGGTTTCGACTGATTAAACACTGGGCGTTCTTAGGATCAGTAAATAAAATAACTACGTAGCGAGCAAAGTTCTCTAAATTATTACTAACGGTGAATCCAAAAATTTAACAATACACAACACAAAGGGACGCTACCCCTTTTATAGATTGAATAATGGCTATAGGACAATGTTCGCTCAAGTGAATGGGACCCACACGATCCGGACAATTAGTTATTCAAAATTAAATTATACGCAAACATTCACAATTCCAATAAGAGAAATTCCGAGCCAAAATTAGTGATTTAAAATTAAGTCCAAATTAATCCCAAAATATAATTAATATGAGGGAATACCAAACCTCTTGAACTCAAGAGGAAATCAAGGGTGATGAACCCGATTTCTTTTAGTGTTCACGAGATATACCCGCTCCAAACTATACGAAAAATATTCGGAATAACAACTCTTAAAAATCAAATTTTAATTACGCACAACATTCAATATAAATTAGGACAACCTACTAACCTTCTATTCCACCAATACCTCACAAAATTATAGAAAACATCACACAAAGATGGTTAAGAAATTCGTTACCCAATCCCAAGAATAATCCGTCCACAAGATGAGTGGAGGAGGCGCACACGACGGTGGTAGATTCTCTATTTCCACCCAAGTCCTTGGATCCACACTGGACGATGAAGACGCTCACCATTTTCTCTTTTGCCCAAACCCTAGAAGTGGGAGAATTTAGGAACTCAATGAATATAAGGAAAGAAGAGAGAGGAAAGATGGTGGTCTATTCCTTTCAAGGGGGGTGGCTCGGTTTTTGTGAGGGTGATGGCTTCTCGGGTTTGGTTGGTGGTGGAAAGATGGTCGAGAGTTATAAAGAAGGGAGAGGAGGTGGCGGCTAGGATTTTGGCCGGGATTAAAGAGTGGTGGTGGCCGGCGGCTTGGAGGGAGATGGGGCTCGAGTTGGTGGAAATGGAGGGTGGCCGAGAGGTTTTGGAGAGGGAGAGGTAGGGAGGCTGAGATTAGCAAAGGAGAAGGAGGATAGGAGGAAAAGAGAATAGAGGGGAGGATGGAGATGGCCGAAGGCCAAGAAGAAGAAAACCTAAGGGGGCCAAAATTTGAGAGGAGAAGGAGAAGGAGAGGGAAAAAGATCTCAAGGAAGATTTTAGGTATTTCAAATTCTTTTCATTCTCTTCATAAGCATGGCCTTAAATAGCCTACACCACTCCATCTCCACCCTTCATGAAAATACAAACTCTTGATGGTTATAGGCACCCATCAATACACATGAAATGAATTAATTAAAACAACACATGATGGTTATAAACAACCATCATTACACATGAAATAAAATTATTAAAATGAAATAAACACTAAATATGAAATTACTTAAAATAAACAAATGCTAAAATATATAATTATAATTATTTAATTTATAATTATATATTTTATTTAATGGCGGCAGACGTCATGCAAAACATGTAGCGGCGATGGCGACGAACGTCGTGGTAGACTCCCATCCTCGAGCTTGTGGCAATGATCGTCCCAATCCATGAACTCTCTAAGACGGGGATCTACGGCGGCCGTGTCAGCAACATCTCCATCAGGGCCTAATTAAGCTAAGATTAATTGTTACTGTGGTTGATGTTGCTTTTTAGTTATGTACTTACAGGTCTACAATGCCAATTACACACCAATGTCAGGTTACAGTGAGTTAGTAAACACAAGACTATACAATGTAATTCCTCATTATGTAGGCCAAAGTGTTGACTACGTGTAATCTCCATATTGGGGTGTACTTTTATCCCAAGTACAAGAAAAGGCTCAAGGATGGTCAAGGGTTAGACCCAGGAAAAATAGGGATTTTACCTAAGCAAAATTCGGCGAGTATGGTTAAGCATACATATCAAATTCGTCGAGCATCATTGATGATACATGCTGAATTCGTCGAGTATACTTACCAATACACGTCGAATTCATCGTATATACTTAGGGAAAATTTGTTGGAGAAATAGAAAATTCCACCAAGTAAAATTCGTCGAGTATTGTTATGTATACTCGCTGAACTTGTCGAATGTATCTAATGATACTCGCCAAATTCGTCGAATATTCTAAGTGATACTCGCCGAATTCATCGAGTCCAGTCGACACAACTTTCCTAGATTTTTCTAAGTTCAATTCGTCGAATATCAAAGCGTTGAGTATGTTGAGTCATCTCGACGATATTCAACGAATGCAACCTTTGGCGTTGAGTCAATTCAACTGGTCGATTATCATGGCATCGAGAGTGTTGAGTCATCTCGACGCTATTCGACGAATGCTGCTCTTAGCGTTGAGTGATCATAAAGCGTTGAATGTGCAATGAAGTTGAGTGTTTCAGCCGAAACTCGACGAATTCGTCGAGTATATCTGCTAATACTCGACGAATTCGTATAGAATAACTCCCCGCCATGGCGCTAAGTGACCGACCAGCCTGTGATGTTTTGGCTAAGTCCTTTTCGTCGTATATCAATATGTATTTGACGAGTATCAATATGATACTCGACGACACTCGACGAATTTGACTTAGGTCATTTTTCCGGAAATTTTCAAAAACCAATCACAGGTTCCTGTCGGCCATACACAGTGTTTTTCGATTTCGTTTTTGGAAATTTCTTTTATACCGTTGGAGGGTTTATCTCTATAAATACCTCGGGATATTCCCTTTAATTACTAATCATGCTATTGTGCTATTTTGATCACCAATTCAAATGAGAAGAACTTTCCAAATCGGAAAACCCGTCGGCCTCCATTCCACACACGCATTTTGATCGGCCGATACCTACAAGCACAGTAAGATATCATCTTCTTCGACCTCTACATCTGGATTGCTGCTTCTAAAGACTTCTATTACTCCAGATCTAGACGTGTGAACACTCAACATTCAAGTTCTTCAAGATTTCAACTTTCCGAGTTCTACAAGATTCAAAATCTACTTTTACGAAGAACGTCACATCAAAGAATTGTAATCGTTGTTGTATTGTAATATTTATTTATAGATTGTAGGAGATTTTTCTCCCAGTTTATAGATCTGTTTGTGGATCGAGTGAGTAGATCCATTTGTGGATTGAATGTGTAGATCCGGTTTGTCGATCAAGTTGTAGGAGAGGTTGTTCTCCGAGGTGTAAGATTTGACGAAATCTAAGAAAGGTAAAGTAGCCGAATCTAGCCCTTCATGGTAGATAGGAGAGGTGGGAAAGTGGACGTACCTAACTCGGGGAACCACTATAAAATCTCTGTGTTTGTGTGCTTATTTTTAAGTGATTTTTTATTCCGTGAAAAGACACAAACATCACCTATTCACCCCTCCTCTAGGTGATTTAGGTACACGCTAGATACTTTCAATTGGTATCAAAGGGGCGTTTTGTTTGATAAGGCTAACACCTTGAACAAGATCCCTGATCTAGCGTTTAGAGATTCCGCATATTCAGCATGGACAGAAGTAAGGACATGTCATCTATGAAGCTGCCTTCATGGAAGCTGCTGATCCAGAATTTTTCAGATAGTGGAAGAAGGACCGCATGTTCCTACACAACCATCAGATCTAAACCCAGTGATTATGATCCCTAAGAAAATGATGGATTTAACGAAGGATGAAATTACTTTGGTCTCCTTGGATAAGAAAGCGAAGAACATCATCGCAAGCGCAGTGGATGACTATATGCTCCAAAACTTATTCCACTGCAAGTCTGCCAAGGAAATGTGGGATTGCTTAGTAGTTCCGATGGAAGAGACTGAGGAAGTTCGAGATGATCGAAGATCCTTACTGAATCAAGTGTACGAAGTGTTTAAGCAAGGATCAAGTGATACTATTGCTGATAGCTTCGAGAAATTTTTCAAGATCGTTAACGGCCTCAGGAACTATGATCATACATTCACAAATGGCGAGCTCAACACCAAATTTCTGAGATCCCTGACTAAGGACTGGGATACCGAAGTTGTCGCCTTAGGTAATTTGGGAAGTTGCCGAAAATCAACCCTCAGAACCTGTTTGGCAAATTGCTCTCCTCCGAACTCCAGATGAATACCAGGAAGGAGGAACAAAGCAACAGAACTTATAGCAGAGAAACGTTAATGGCTCTGAAGACTGAAGGGTCGAGAAAGTCTAAAGCTGTGTCACCTGTAAGGACACGAGCTCTGGATACTCCAGAATACTCTGAGCCAAGCAGGTCAGGCTCCGAGTTATCAGATGGAGAATTTTCTCTTATCTCCAAACAGTTCAAGAAACTATAGAGCAAGAGGAGACAATTGAAAAATCGGTCATACTCTTCAGATTCCAGAAGTTCACGTCGTGACAGTGATCGAACGACGCAAAGCTACAACAAGGAGGACATGTAAAAATAGAAACAGAACAAACAGATTTCCTCTGACATTGTTTGCTACTGTTGTAATAAGACATGACATGTGATTGCGAAATGTCCCTATAAGAAGAAGGATGGTTCCAAGAAGGTAGAAAAGAGATCCTTCAAGGGAAATAGAAAATAAGAAAAGAGCTTCGTTGCCAAGAAGTTGAAGACCCTTAGTGAAAGTAACTCGAGTGAGTCGAGCTCAGAAAATGAGGAATCCTACTTCGGGCTTATGGCATAATCAAACGAGGAAGTGGGCGACACTGAGCACCACGGGAAGGTAAATTCGCACACCATACACTCTGAGTCGTAAACGTCCACTAATGGTCATGAAGGCTATTCTTCTGATGAGGACGAATCAGAATTGATGGCTCATCACGAGCACCTATTAAAGTTTTTCGACAAATGCGTTAAAGTATTCCAAAATCAGTCAAAAGAGGTTGCCTCCCTCAAGGCAGTGGAAACTAATCTGAAGGAAGAAATTGCAAAACTACTTCCTCTCAGAGACGAAGTCCACTCCTTGAAAGAGGAACTCAAGGGCTCTGCTGAGACATTGAGTCTGAAAGAAAAATACCTTGATGAGATGGAAGAAAAGCTCGCGATGGAGAGAAAACTCATTGAGATTTTCTCCAAGCCGAAGACTGTTCTCCCTCACATTGATGATATTTCAGCTCAGAGGAAAGGTAGTGGTCTTGGCCACATAGCTGGAAAGGGTAAGGATGCTAAGAAATCCAACACCAAGGAAAAGGGGAAGGCACCCATTGGTAACAAGTGTGACCTGGAGTCATCCTTTGGTCATTATGCTAGGCTTACTTATGTAGAGCTCAAGAACAGATACTAGGGATGGACCTATCCCCGTGACTATGGTGCTAGTGTTTTCAAAGTGTCATTTGAAGAAATTTATATGAAGAGTTATGTATCGTATGTACATGACCATAACAATAAAAAGGCACCAAAAGCCGAATCTATTGTGCCTAAGGCAAACAAGATGGGGAGCTCCTGTGTATGCTGCAACCAGGAGTCCTCCACCTCTAAGAATGCTGCCCCTACTAGACCACACGTTTAAGGCATAAAGCAGGAGTACAAAAGGAGGCACAACAAGTTTGACTGTTGGTGCTGCAGCAAAATTGGTCATTTTGGCGCAGATTGTTGGTATAATCCGTCTAATTATGCAACCCCATGAGTTAACAATGCGAGACCGACCACTGGCAAGGTTAATGTTCCTAGTGGTGTTAAGTTGACCAGGAACCAAGGACCCAAATATGTTTGGGTTCCTAAGGTAAAATGATCTGTTTTTGCAGGTATATGCAAAGGCCACCAAAAATCCGATTTAGTATTTGGACAGTGGTTGCTCTCGACACATGACCGAGACAAGAAGCCTTTTACTTGAGTATACACCAGTCGAAGATGGACCAAAAGTGATCTTTGGAGGTTCAGACAGGGGAACAACAAAAGGCTATGGTATGATTTACAACAGTGTAGTCTCTTTCACATACGTAGCTTATGTTGAAGGATTACACCATAATCTTATAAGAATAAGTCAGCTATGTGACAAATACTACATCTTTGATTTCTACAAGGACAAGTGCTTGATAAAATCATCTGTAAATTTGGAGAAGGTCTTAACAGACACTCGGAGCAGAAATATTTTCTGTTTAAACTTTCTTTGTTTAAACAATTCTACTCAATGTGTTTTATGGATAAAAGTAGTGCGTCTCTTTATGACCAATGACATAAGAGATTAACATATATTAATTTCAAAACAATAAATATGTTATTTTCTCACAACTTATTGTGTGATGCCCACATCATTAAGTTCCTTAAAGAGAGTCCTTGTCACTCCTGTCAAATGGGTAAGCAGACACGGGCTACCTTCAAGGGTATTGTTGAAAAAGATTCCTTAAGAAGTTTATACTTACTTCATATGAACTTATTCGATCCTATGTCAATTCACAGCTTAGGAGGTAAGGTCTACATGTTAGTGATTGTTGATGACTACTCATGTTTTACTTGGGTGTTCTTTCTGAAACACAAGTCAGACCCCTTCGAGTCTTTCACCAATTTTTTCCGGCAAATTCAGAACGAACTGAACTGCTCATTGGTCAAAATCAGAAGTGACCACGAAACAGAGTTTGAGTCTGGTGCCATGACAGAATTTTGTGAAAGTCAAGGTATCTTTCATGAGTTTTCCTCCCCGCGCACTCTACAGTAAAATGGAGTTGCTGAGAAAAGGAATAGAACCCTAATTGAAGCATATACAACTATGTTGAACGATGCTTCACTTCCGGAGTACTTCTGGGCTAAAGCAGTCAACACAACGTGTCACATGCAAAACAAGAACTTATCAACAAAATTTATCGTAAGACCCCCTATTAGCTATTGAAGGGCAGAAAACCGACTGTGTCCTATTTTAGGATCTTTGGAATTAAATGCTTCGTACTTAATAATGGGAAATATTACCGCACAAAGTTTAGTGAAAAGTATTTTGAAGGTATTTTTGTAGGATATAGTAGCCATAGTAAGACATATATGATTTTAATAAGAAAATTCTGGTGGTAGAAGAGTCAATAAATGTTGTATTTGATGAGACAAGCATGCTCCAGAGTAGCTTGTCTATTGTTATTGGTGTAGATGTAGGTACCAGGTTCAAGGAGCTAAACTTGGATGAAGCCATCAAGGAAGAAGCTCCAAGCTCAGTTAAGCTCGTTGATCCAGGCTTGGTGTAATGCCATGAAACTCAAAAGAGCGACGGGAGGCGTTTTGGGCCAAATCTGGTGTTTGGCAGGGGACACACGGCTTGGGATACGGGCGTGTCCCAGGGCGTATCAAGACCGTATCGATGATCGGTCCATGGAGTTGACATTTTCGCGCGACGATGTGTCGAGATAGGGAACACGGCCTGAGACACGGGCGTATCTCAGGGCGTGTCGAGCCCGTGTCAACGATTTGCCCGAGGAGTCGACATTTTCACTCGAAGTTGTGTCGAGACATGGAACACGACCTAGGTGAAATATATTGTACCTAATCACCTAGAGGGGGGGGGGAATAAGTGATTTAAATCTTTTTAACTTTTTTGGCAGAATTCAGATTATAACACAAAATTATAACTACTTTTGCTCAGCAATCATTCAACAATCACAGCAAAACACATGCACACAGTGAACACCAAGGTTTATAGTGGTTCCCCAAGGTTTGGGTACATCCACTTTCCCCCTTCGCATATCTAGCAGTGTATTAGATTCGGTCAAACTCCTCCACTATCTCAGATCCTCAGATCTTACACTCAGAACCTCAACCAGGTTCCTACAGCTCAGGCCCAAGGCCCCACAACTCAGCTTCTTCACAAAGCCTACACTCAGCTTCTTCACAAAGCCTACACTCAGCCACAATAGGCCTACACTCAGAGATACAAATATCCTACACTCAGACACACAAGCCCTACACTCAGCCTTTATAATTACAGGCTTACAAACTCAGATCCCTAAGGATCCTACAAGAAAATATGAATACAAAAATGTAAACTCTACAACTCAGAGAAAAGAGAGAAGAGTTGAGAATTTCTTGAAGAGTTCTTGAAAGAACTCAGCTGAGATCAAACTGACTTGGCTTTCTTCAAAGCTTCTTGAATGTAGAACACAATAAGATTGACCTCCTCTGCAGTTGATCCTTGATCTCTGCTACTTAAGATTCAGAACAAAATCTGAACCCTTCTTCTCAGCCTGGTTCCAACGGCTGTCTTCTTGGATGAAGCTCTCTCTCTCCAATTTCTTAGATCTTCACTTGATTCTTCAATGAATAGCTAGATCTTCTTCTTATTAATGATCACTTGAACAACAATTAATCATCTGTTTCTGTAGACAATATAAGCCTATATATAGGCCATCTTCATGGTAACCGGCTGGTCCGGTTCATAACTGATTTCTGACAACTCTGACAGGTGCAGTAGACCGGCTGGAATGGCAGCTGTCAAGTCATCCAGTCAGTTCTTGAAAATTCTGTAACTATCTGAAAGTGTCGAGACTGTCTGTCTTTAAGTGTCGACACTTATAGACCAAGTGTCGACACAAGTTGACTAAGTGTCGACACTAGCCTACAAGGTGTCGACATAACTCCTTGTGTTGTAGAATGCACTTCTCGACACAGCTTCTTCTTCATGTGTCGATACTGATATTGAGTGTCGACACAACACTTTGTTCTTCAGCACTTTGTTGAATTCTTGTAAGTGTCGACACAACACCTTTGTGTCGACACATCTTCATGTGTTGAATCTGTTAAGTGTCGACATATCTTCTTGGTGTCGACACATGCCTTCTGTGTTGATACTTGCTGAGTGTCGACACAGCTCCTTGTGTCGACACATTCTTCTTCTGTTGAGACTCTGGCTGAGTGTCGACACATCTCCTTAGTGTCGACACTTGTACTTAGAATTTTGCTGAACTTTGCTAAGTGACAAGTCTTCTGTTGAGTGTCGACACATTCTTTCTTGTGTCGACACTTTCTTTAAGTGTTGAGTCTTCTGCTGTGTGTCGACACATTCCTCTGGGTGTCGACACTTATACTTAGAATCTGTAGACTTTTGCTGAGTGTCGACACAACCTCCAAATGTCGACACTTTCTGATGTAGACACAGTTCCACTGGGTGTCGACACAACTGCTAAGTATCGACACAGCTTCACTGGACTTTTCTTCATTGAGTGTCGACACAGCTCCTTGTGTCGACACTTCCTGTCTGGTGTCGACTCTGTATCCCTGGTGTCGACACAAGTACTCCAAGTGTCGACACTGCTTGCCTGGGTGTCGACACAAGTCTTCTTAAGTGTCGACACTATGCTCCTGGGTGTCGACACATGGACTTAGAAACTTTTTCATCTTTTCCTGCAAATACTTAACCTGCACAAGGCAAATCAAAATACATCAAATACATTTTGATGTATATCATTGAGTAGGGTGAGGCTTCTTCAAATCAGGTACATTAGAACCAATGTACCCAACAATCTCCCCCTATTTGGAGAAGTCATAACCCTTAGTCAATGATATACACCATTCATAATAAAATTACAAAATGATGTAAAGCAGGATTATATAACAGGGCAAACATAAACATGTATCAAACAAAACATGTAAACACAGATATTATCTCAGAACAATTAAGACATAGATTTATAACACATCTCATTGTTCTAACACTTTGTCATATTCATCATTCAAAAATTTACAGAGTGTTTTAAAATCAACATATTACAACTGTAAACTTAAGATAAATCTATTCTAATTCTGATCAGCCTCCTTAATCACAATTCCTTTTCCTGATTGTACTTTGGCTTGAACAGGGGCTTCAGCAACTTCAGTATCAGCAGGCTTTTTGCCTTTCAGATCCTTTTTCTTTTGCTCTTCAGCTTTAATCTTTTGCCTCTCAAAATAATGACAAGGCTTGGGAAAGTACTTGCTAGGCTCCTGGGCAGTAGGAGGTAGCTTTCCCATCTTTGCCTTTCTCCTGTATTGCACTATGGCTTCTTGCCTTGTCTCATGCTTCCTCCATTCTAGTTCAGAAAACCATTTGTTTCTGTCTTGTATATTATCTTTGGCAGCTTTCCATGCAGTTAAGATAATGTTTCTTGAAGTGGGGCTCCACTGCTCAAAGTCAGGTCTTTGTTCAGCTTGCTCTCTGAACCTTTTCTTAGACAATCTAGCTTCCTGTTCTTTCAGAAAAGCTTCTTGCATAGCCTCAGATACTGGCTGAACCACCTTCTCTATGATGACATTGTCCTTTCCCCCAGGTGGGCTATACATGGACTGTATGTCAGCTTGAACCATATCAAAATCTGGAGGAGGGTAGATGACTTGAGCCACTTCAGGTTGCTCCCCTCCTAGGTATGCAGGATGTATCCTAGATTCAGTTATGTCAGCTTGAACCATATCAAAATCTGGAAGAGGGTAGATGACTTGAGCCACTTCAGGTTGCTCCCCTCCTAGGTATGCAGGATGTATCCCAGATTCTGCTACATTGTCATCATCACATAAAGGAGGATATCCAAGAGTAGCTCTGATAGAATTAGAAATCCACTTAGCATGATCAGAGCTGGCTTTGACTAACACCCTCTCCCCCTTTATGACTTCTCTTTCCATGTGATCTCTTAGATCGTCCTTTTGAAATCTTACTTGGCTATCCAAATAGTTGACTCCATCTTTGAAGTAAGGTTTCAACCTTTGGAGTTTGTCAGTGATGAGCTTCTGAGAGTCTTGAATAGCAGTTATAACAGCAGTTAAGCTCTCTTGCAAGTGCTTATCAAAAGTTTCTTTGGCTGTGGCACTTTCTGCAGACTGTGTAGTGGCTATATTTTTATCTCAGTGACAATAGCATTGTGAGAAGCAGTCAAGTTATCATTCATTCTGATTTGATTTTCCAGTACATAGCCTTGCTTGACTTCAAGTTCATCCACTTGAGCTTTTATCTTCTCTTGATGAGTTTCCAAGTATACCACTGCATTCCCTCCTTTGTGGAAGCAGTCAGTCATTTCCTTCTTATTTAGATTCATTTCAAATCTTATAGACTTAATATCCTGGGCCAGATCAAATTGTAGTGATTTTTGCCCTTCATCCACATACTTCTCAATGGCTTGCCTGTGCTCATCAAACTTTATCTGCATAGCAACCATAAGAGCACTGTAATCTACAGTTGGAGTTGGATGTAGTGCAGGCTGTGGTGCTATAGTTTGTAATGCCTTCTTATAAGTTTGGCTCCTTCTTTTGAAGACTTGAAACTTCTTTTTCTTATCTCTTGCTGCCTCTTCATCTTCAGAAGCTGAGGTACTGGCTATCTCTACCCTCTCCCTAGGTAGCACCTCAACTTCCTTGGGCTTCTCAGGTTCTTGCCTTGCAGGTTCTTCATCAAGTATTACCTGCTCCCCCTCAACTTGAGACTTCTCCCCCTCAGCAGCAGCACTTTCCTTGTCAAAGTCTGTTTGATCCAGATTGAGGAAAAGATCTTCCATTGTATATTCTTGTGGAGAATGGGCTGGAGAAACTCTTTGCTCATCTACCACTGGATCAGATATAACTTGAACTGTGAAAGATGTGTCCTCCATGATAACATCTGGAAGTTGGCTATCAATCTGAGTTTGCTGATTAACATTATTTAAGGAATCAGACAAAACATTATCCTCTATAAGGAAATCTAAAGCATTAAGCTCAGTGATTACCTCAAGGATGATGTGGGTGGCTCTTTCACTTTCAAGAGAAGTTGGCTCTTCTACAACTAGAGGCTCCCCCTAGATTTGATCCTGGTGTATGGGGCTAGCTGATGGTAGCTCCTCCTGCCTCTCTGCAGCATCTTGTTGAGCTGGAGACTTTCCAGCATTCCCTTCTACATCCTCATCAGGAGTAAAGACAACTTACTCTTCACTACCAGAGCTGCTAGATGAATCCTGAGCCACTGGGGCAGTTTTCTTTTTCTTCTTTAGAGGTGTTACTTTCTCAGGAGTTATTTTCTCAGGAGTAGGTAATTCCTTGGTTAAAACTCTGTCCCACCTAGAGAATATTCTCATGTCCATTTTTCTCATATGATTGATCTTAGTTCCAGCAGCTTGACCCATAACCTCTGGTATACTACCAGTTAGGTATAAACTTATTATTCTACCCAAATTGGGTTTCTTCAGACTCTCCTTAATCTTCTCAAAGACAACAACAGACCAATCTGTGTTCACTGTGAAGATTATCCTTGTCATAAGGTTGAACATATGGGCTGAGACCCTATCATGCCCTCCAGGTTTGCTTAAGATTACTTTTCCAACAATTTCTGATAGAAATTTTCCCTGGCTGTTCATGCCTTTCCTATTAAACACAGATCCAATTTTCATCTTTGAATCCAGACCACACCATGTCAATGCTTCTCTGGTTTTAGAAGCAGTAACTTCTTCTTCTTCCTTAGTTCTGGGCAGGTTTAGAACCTTTCTCAAACTTTTTGGAGAGACCTTCACTTTTTCTCCATGTACCCTGTATTTGATCTTGAATCCATATTCGTCTACTTTATCTCCATTCAGGAATTCCAGTACTTCTTTCTTCCAGATCTTAGTCGGCTCAGAAACAAGGAATTCTAACCCTGAGTCTGCAACTAGGGTTACTACATCTTTGATTTCCTGTTCTGCTTCGTCAAACGCTTGTCGCACCAGTTCATAGCCTTCATTGACGTTCTCCTCGAGCTTTGGCGCCATTAGGGTTTGAAGAATTTGACTGGAGAGAAGAGAGGTGTCGACACACAAGTTTGGTCTCGAAACTTTAGTGAGCGTGTCGACAGACAATGGAGAAATAATATTTATACCTTTCTAGGTTTGAAGATGAAAAGGCGGGTTAACTAACTTAAATTGTGTCGACACTGATGAAAAGTGTCGACACAGACTTATAATGTCTCGACACCTATGTGTCGACACAAGTTTAGTCAACAGAATATATGTGTCGACACTTATTTATGTGTCGACACCACTTAGCTCGACACTTAGTCGAGATATTACTTAACTAATACTGAGTAAAGCCTAAGTGTCGACACCACCTTGGATGTGTCGACACCTACTTGTCATGTGTCGAGACTAATTTTCTGAAGTGTCGACACCAACTTCCTAGATGTGTCGACACCTTTTCACTGAAGTGTCGACACCACTTTTCTGCGTCGACACAGATATCTCTGTGTGTCGACACCTTTTTACTTAGCCATTTCTATAAACTTATTCTAAGTTTATCATACCTAGTTCCATTTTAAACCTATTGAACTTAGTTTCTTCTAAGGGCTTAGTATACATATCAGCTAGTTGGTTATCTGTTCTAACATATTCCAGTAAAATATCTTCTTTTTCTACATGTTCCCTAAGAAAATGATATTTTATTTCAATATGTTTAGTTCTACTATGGGAAACAGGATTGTTTGCAATTGATATAGCACTAGTAGAATCACAAAAGAGTGGAGTTCTACTTACCTGAATTCCATAGTCCTCAAGCTGATGTTGTATCCATAGAAGTTGAGCACAGCAACTTCCTGCAGCCACATATTCTGATTCTGCAGTGGAGATAGCCACACTTGTTTGCTTTTTGCTACTCCATGAAATCAGTCTTCCACCTAGGAATTGACAGGTTCCAGTTGTACTTTTTCTGTCTTTTTTGCAGCCTGCAAAGTCTACATCTGAATAACCTGTTAGATCAAAGTCTCCATTCCTAGGGTACCAAAGGCCTAGATAAGGAGTGCCCTTTAGATATCTCAGTATCCTTTTGACTGCTGTCAAATGAGACTCTTTAGGATATGCTTGGTACCTAGCACAGACATAACTAGCATACATGATATCTGGTCTACTTGCAGTCAAATATAATAGGGAGCCAACTATCCCTCTATACAAAGTCTCATCTACAGGTTTCCCTGCATCATCTTTGCTAAGAGACATACTTGACCCCATAGGAGTCTTCATGGTACTGGATGAATCCATACCATACTTCCTTATGAGTTCTAGGGTGAACTTAGACTGGCATATAGATAATCCATTCTCAGTCTGTCTAACTTGGAGACCCAAGAAGAACTTAAGCTCCCCCATACTACTCATCTCAAATTGTCCTTGCATTAGTTTTGCAAACTTTTTGCAAAGACTACTTTCAGTAGACCCAAATATTATGTCATCTACATATATTTGGACTAGTATTACTTTGCCTCTGGATTCCCTAAGGAATAGAGTCTTGTCTATTTTCCCCCTTGTGAACTTATTCTCAATGAGGAAACTAGACAGGGTTTCATACCAAGCCCTAGGGGCTTGTTTTAACCTATATAAAGCTTTCCTAAGTCTATAGACATGATTAGGTTGAGTTGAATCAACAAAACCTGATGGCTGTTCCACATAGACTTCCTCTTTTAGATTACCATTCAAAAAGGCTGACTTTACATCCATTTGGTAAACTTTAAATCCTTGAAAGGTTACATAGGCCAGGAACATCCTTATGGCTTCCAGTCTGGCTACTGGAGCAAAGGTTTGATCAAAGTCAATACCTTCTTCCTGCCTATATCCTTTAGCAACCAATCTTGCTTTGTTCTTAATGATGACTCCATGTTCATCCATCTTGTTCCTAAAGATCCACTTTGTCCCAATTATGTTGTGGTCTTTAGGTTTAGGAACAAGTTCCCAGACTTTGCACCTCTTGAACTAATTCAGCTCTTCTTGCATTGCCTCAATCCAATGAGAGTCTAGGATGGCTTCTTCAAACTTCTTTGGCTCTACTTGGGATAGAAAATTGGAGTAGAGTGCTGCATTCAGATTTCTGCTCCTAATTTGTACCCCTTGTCTTAGATCACCAATGATTTGGTCTGCTGGATGATCTCTAAGATGCCTATTAGCTGGAGGCATCCTGGCTTCAGGTTGAACTTCTTTAGTTTCTTCATCTTGATGCACTCCTTGAATTTCTTCTGCATTAGGTACATGTAGTACTCCCCCTAGACAACAGCCACCATCTTCAACTTGCGGTCTTGCAGTAGGTTCTTCTTCTATAGTGAGCTTGTCCATCTTCTTTGTTATACCTGTGGAGCTGCATATACTACTAGACAACTCATTGTTAATAAGTCTAGTTTCATCAAATACTACATGTACATATTCTTCTACAACTTGAGTAGACAAGTTGTAGACTCTATAAGCCTTACTATTGTTGCTGTACCCAACAAAGATCCCCTCTTGGGACTTGACAGCAAACTTAGTCAAGTAAGACTTTCCATTGTTAAGTATAAAGCACTTACAACCAAAGATCCTGAAGTAGGATAGGTTTGGTTTTCTGCCTTTCACAATCTCATAGAGGGTCTTGTTGTGGCCTTTAGTAATGGTAGCCCTATTAATTACATGGCATGCAGTATTAACTGCCTCAGCCCAGAAATATTCTGGTAGTGATGTATCACTTAATAGGGTCCTACCAGCCTCAATCAAGGTTCTATTTTTCCTCTCAGCAATGCCATTTTGCTGAGGTGTTCTAGGTGAAGAAAACTCCTGAAATATCCCAAATTCTTCACATAGTTTTGCCATACTATCAGACTGAAATTCAGTACCATGGTCACTTCTTATCTTGACCACTGTACTGTCTAGTTCATTCTGAATTTGTTTGACAAAGCTATAGAAGATACTAGGTGTTTCAGATTTCTGTCTAAGAAAGAACACCCAGGAAAATCTTGAGTAGTCATCTACAACTACAAAGGTATAGACCTTCCTACCAAGGCTGTGAACTGGCATAGGACCAAAGAGATCCATATGCAAGAGGTATAAACACCTCACAGCATCTTTGTTTTCAATGCTACTAAAGGTGGATCTAGTCTGCTAGCCCTTTTGACAAGCTGAGCATATTCCATCTTTAATACACTTAACTTGAGGACCATTCCTCACTAACTCTTTGCTAAAGAGTTGGCCTATTGTCTTGTAGTTGAGATGGGCTAGCCTCTTGTGCCATTTAACACAATGAGAGACTTTCTCATCAGCTACAAGACACACTGGAGAACCATTGTTCTCAACCATAATGTCTAGGCAGTAGACATTCCTTTTTCTATAACTAGTCAAGATGATCTCTTGATCATTTGACCTCCTGATATGACAACCATCTTTGACAAATAAGATGTCATATCCTACATCACTCAATTGACTTATACTAATAAGGTTATGTTTCAAACCTTTAACATAAGACACTTGAGTAATAGTTATATGGGAGCTAGAAATGTTACCAAAACCCTTGATGATTCCTTTTTCAGAACCACCAAAGGTGACTTTAGGACCATCCTTGATGGGTGTGTAGTCCTTTAGCAATCCCCTTGTTCCAGTCATGTGCCTGGAACATCCACTGTCCAAGTACCATATTGGGGCATGGCCACTTGGACTTACCTGCAAAACAAATTAGTGAACCTTAGAACCCAAAGAATTCTTGGGTCCTTGGTACTGGTTAGTTTGCTTCCTAACAAAGCTACCTGCAGATTTTCCAACAGGCAGTTTGCTACTCACTTTGGCACTAGAATTGTGCCAACAGTCCATGGCAAAGTGGCCTACCTTGCCACAGCACCAGCATTCAAACCTATTATACCTTTGCTTAGGTACATCCTTAGCTGTTTTGTTTACAGCTTGCTGGTTGAGAGCTGGGGTTTTGCCCTTGGACTTGGACTTGACAGTCCTAGTTGGTTTAGTAAACCCCAGTCCAGCTTTACCTTTTTGATGAACAAATTCATTAATTAAGGGTAGAACTGACTTTGGTTTAGAAAACCTAGCAATCAAATCTTTCTCCTTCTGAAGATTAATCTCCAGACTTCTGATTTGATCATTCTTATATGTTATAGTCCCCATCTTAATCACAGTTATGTGCTTCAGTCTGGCTATCTCATTAAGTTTTTGATCAAACAACTTCTTAAAATCAGTTGCAGTAACTTTGAGACTAGCAATTTCCTTTGCCTGACTCTTGGCTAGGGACTTGCTCTTCTTAAAAGCTTGCAACAGAACTTTATATTCATCTATCAATTGATGAATATCCTCTTCAGACTCAGATGCACTCTCATCACTTGATGATGATGAATCTGATTCTGAACTTGCACAAGAAATTGAACTTAATGAACAATTTTGTACCTTACTAGGTCCAGGTTGCTCCTGGATTTTGTCACTTTCTGTCAATGCCATCAGTCCTTGGCACTGACTGTCCTCTTGTTCATATATAGAGTTCATGATCTGGATGAACTCTTCTTCTTCTTCCTCAGCAAACAATCCTATATATGCTTCTGCATCTAACTCAGTTTCTGATGAAGATAAGTCTGACAGGCTCTTATCCTTTTTGGCAACAAAAGATCTTTCCTTCTTGCCCTTGAATTGAGTCTTTTTTTTATCATTAGACTCCTTCCTTTTCTCTGGACAGTCTGCAATAACATGTCCTTGTCTATTACAGTAATAGCAAACAATTTTTGATAGAGTTGCTTTGCTAGACTTGGTCTTTTTCCTGTCTTTCTTTGATGACTTTTTATTCTGATAATAGTCTTCTTTACCCTGTGAAGTAGATGGCTTTGTCCTCCACTGTTTCTTCTTTAAGAACTTTTGAAAATGTCTTGTAAAGGCAGCAAAGTCCTCATCACTTTCACTGCTTTCAGACTTTCTGCTTGCTGACTCATCTGACTCAGTTTCAGCTACCTTTGGAGGTGGTGACGGAGACTTACTTCTGTATTTTCTGGGGGCTTCTGTTTTAAATGCCACTGTCCTTTCCTTATGTTCACTTCTTGTGGTCTTCTCCTCTTCTTTCCTCACCATCAACTGCATCTCATAGGATAGCAGTTTTCCAAATAGTGTTGGTGGAGGAATTTCTGCTAACTTTGCCATTTCCCTAATGGCACAGATCTTGGTGTCCCAATCCTTTGTTAGGGACCTCAAGAACTTATCATTTAACTCATAATTACTGAATTCTCTGCCATAGGACATTAGCTCATTCACAATCCTATAGAACTTCTTATAGCATTCAGTTATGCTATCAGATCTACCTTGCCTGAAGCTTTCATATTCTTGGTTTAATAAGGACATTCTGTCCTGCCTTACTTCTTCAGAACCCTCCATGTACACAATAAGAGTGTTGGAACACCCTATTACTAATTTGGGTCAGGATCACTATGTCTCTAGGAACCTTTGTTTGACCTTCTGTATAGCTTTATAGGTCAATTAGAATTGAGTCTAAGGGTTAGAAGTCTAGGATTGGAAGCTGCCCTGAAGACCAAGCTTTTCTGTCTGGAGACTAAGTCTGATCGTCGAGCTCAGCACGACGATTCGTCGAACTCAGATCGACGATCGTCGAGCTCAACTTCGGCAGATCGTCAAGCTCCACTCGACGATCGCTGAGCTAAACTTCACAATATCGACGAACTCCATTCGACGATCGGTGAGCTCAGTTCGATGATTTTGACTCTGCTTTGAATCTTTATCTCTGAGCTCAGTTCGACGATCTTTGAGCTCAGATCGACGATTATTTTGCTGCTTAAGTTTTCCAGTTCGCTGAGCTCAGCTCGACGATAGCAGAGCTCAGTTCGACGATTTCAGATAACTTCCAGAATTCAAATTCAAATCAGACAGGAGTTATTATGCAATTAATTCAGAGATTTGCTAGCCGTTTTCATTTACTTCTGGACCAAGTTTCAAGGGATTTTTCAAGGAATATTTCTGTGGACTTTCCTCCAGAAGAGTTTTTGCAATTAAGGATGCAATCAATGCAGACCAACGGCTATCTTTGACAGAGTAATATTCTATTCTAGCACAGAGAATAAAAGACAGAATGTTTTTGAATGAAGATAGATGAGATACAGAGATTAACAAGAAGAGGACACACAACTCAAAATACAGAGACTCTCTCAAAACCTTCTGTCAAAAAGAATTCTGAAGAACACTCATCAAAGAGATCAAGTTTTCAAAAATCATCAGATCTCTTCAGCTTTCAAAGTGTTCAAGGCCAACATCATTTCAAGACTCCAGACACTCAACATTTCAGCTTGCTGAAATCATCTATTGCTGGAGATCTATCTTTGAAGGCCTATCACCCTCAGCAAAGCTTTTCTTCCTGAAGATTTCAAGGATTCAGGGGGAGCTTTGACATCAATCCACATAGTCTTCTCAGTTGTTTGAGAAAGAGAAGACTGCCATCACTCTCTCACCCCCACTCTGTAAAGGGTTTCTCAAACTCCCTTCAAAAGTTTGAATCTGGTTTTTGAGCAACTTGTCAAAAGCTCATTGGTGGCAAGACACCTGATCAAAAAATCTGCTTTGGTTTTTGAGCACCTTATCAAAAGCTCATTGGTGCCCAGGACACCTGATCAACTCATCCTGCAGTGGATTCCTACCTAGGGTGGTAGAAGAGTGGATGTACCCAAGTTTGGGGAACCACTATATTTCCTTGTGTCCTCTGGTTCTACTTATTTACTTTTTGTTTCTGGCCTTGATTTGTTTGTGCTTAGTTTTTGCATAGTTTAGTTCTGTGATTAGATTTATATTTGCTTCCCTGTTCACACTTATTACAACAATTGTTGTAAAAGTTTTTAAAAGTACTAAAACACCATATACTCTATTCACCCCCCTCTAGAGTATATCAGATCTAGTTGCACTTTCAATTGGTATCAAAGGGAGGTTGGTTAAACATACCATATCTGGTTGGTTGTACAGGCTAACACCTGAACCCCAAGATCCTACACTAGATCTGTTTTTCTTTTGTATTTTATTATTAGATTCTGTTTGCACAAATCATGGCCCAAAACAAAGACTATGCCAGCACCAGACCTCCAGTGTGCAATCTGTCAAAGTTTGCACTTTGGAAAGCAAGGATTAGACTCTACATGAATTCTATTGACGAAGATATTTTCAATTCTGTTTTGACAGTGTGTCCAAGACCCCCAGAAAGCACAAGCACAAATGCTGTTCCACCTCCATCAGGAACAGAGGCTGACATCAAAAAATGGAAAGTAGCTGATGCCAAGGCTATGAACATCCTAGCCCAGACAATGTCAGATGACATATTCCAAAAGGTAGCTGAATGCAACTCAGCCAAGGAGATTTGGGACAAGCTCTCAGAAATTGTCTCAGGCTCAGCTGATGAGAGAAAGGACAGAAGATCCCATCTCATCTCCCAATATGAGAACTTCAAGAAGGGAGAGACTGAGTCAGTAGGAGACATGTATAACAGACTGAGTCTAATTGTCAGTGAACTAAGGACATTAGACAAAGAGATCTCTCTGACGGAACTTAATGACAAGATCCTAATGTGCTTCCCCAGCACTTGGGATTCAAGAATCTGGCCAATCAAAGATGCCAGAAGTCTAAATGAGATCACCACTGAAGCCTTGTTGGGTAAGCTCAAGTCTTATGAGCTGCTCATCAAGAATAGAGAGGAAGAACAGAAGGTTGCTTCACCAGCCACAAGAAAGGAGAAGACCATAGCATTCAAGGCAACTGAGGATCTGCCTGAAGATAAAGCTACAGGCAATGATGAACTTCTCAGCCTGTTGGCCAAAAGATTATACAAGATGGCCAGAAAGGACTTCAGAAGAAGATCATACAAGGAGCAGAATAAGCCAAGGTATGACAAGTCCATTGGCAATAACAAAGACATTATCTGCTTTGGTTGCAGGAAACCAGGGCATATAGTTCCTGACTGTCCAGAGAACAAGAATAAGGACAGAAGGGACATAAAAGAAAGAAGAAAGGAGAAGGACCCCAAAAGGAATGGAAGTGGCAAACCCTCTTCAAGCAGGAATAAGCATACAAGAAAAGGGTTTATTGCTGAATCCTGGAGTGAGACTAAAGAGGAGTCAGAAGCCTCATCCAGCTCCAGTGATGATGAGGATGATGCAGAAGAAAAGGAGTTCTGCATGATGGCAATAAATGCCTCACAGCACAATTCAGAGGAAGAAGAGTCAGAGTCAGACTCAGAGACTCAACCTGAAGAAGATCAGGTAATTAGTTCTTTTGATTTTAGTTCAGAAGATTTTAAATCTGAATTCAAAGCACTGTGTTTAGACCTACTAAAGTCTGAGAAAGAGATTATCTCTCTCAGAAATCAATTATCTGAACACAATGGTTTAAAGTCAGAAAACCTCAAACTCTCTCAGGAGTTGGAGAACTGTAGGGAACAGACAGCTACACTGAAAAGTGAGCTCTCTGAGGCCAAGAAGCTTGAAGAATCCCTTAATGGGAGAAGCATCAAGCTGATGGACATCACAAGCACAGTGAACTCTAGATTCAACAGTAAACTGGGCTTGGGTGCTTCATCCAGCCAACCTATAGTCCTAACAACTCCCATCAAGTTTATCTCTAGCAAGGGAAAGGGAGTTGTAGAGGTTGCCAGGAAAAATTCTGATCTGCCTCAGAAAACTAAGTCCCAGCAAAAATCGTCGAACGGAGATCGACGATCGCCGAATGAAGATCGACGATCGCCGAACGCAGCTCGACGATCTCAGGACAAATCGTCGAACGAAGATCGACGATCTCAGCCAAAGTCGTCGAACGCAGGTCGACGATCTCATATACCTGACCTCAGCCATAGTCGACCGTCGAACGGAGCTCGATGATCTGACCCAAGATCGTCGAACTCAGCTCCAAGATCGTCGAACAGAGGTCAGAACTCTGGAAACTTTTTCAAAGGCAAGTCAAAATTGAATCCTAAGGGTTCTTCATCCCAAACCTTCAACCCTTATACTGAATGGATTTTACCTCCAAGGAGATATCATCCTGAAGGATATAAGAGTCAGCCAGGGATGTCTTTCATTTCTGAATTTAGAGGTTATCAACCTAGGCCCAAGGTAAACTGGGTCAAAAACAAGTAAATTGTTTCATGTGCAGGTGAAGACCTATCCAACATCTAACCAGCAATGGTATTTGGATAGTGGGTGCTCTAAGCACATGATAGGGAATAAGGACAACCTCAAATCCTTCAGAGCCAAGCTTGGACCCAAAGTTATCTTTGGTGATTCCAACTTTGGACAAACTAAGGGATATGGTGCAGTACAGATTGGATCAGTAACCTTCAAGAAGGTAGCATATGTGGAAGGACTGAAGCACAACCTGATCAGCATCAGTCAGCTATGTGATGAAGGCTACCAGGTGACCTTCAGCAAAACCTTATGCAAAATCAAGTCAGAGGACAACACAACAGTGTTGACAGGTATAAGGAAAGGTAACATCTACTTAGTAGATTTTCTTTCAACTGATATAGATATTTGCCTGTTTAACTCAGTCTGTAGACCAAATGTGTTATGGCATAAGAGATTAGGACACCTAAACCTTAGAACTATTGCTAGGCTATCCAAGGACAACCTTGTTAGAGGACTACCTTCTGGCCCTTACAAGAAGGAAGGACTCTGCAAGGCTTGTCAACTAGGCAAGCAAACTAAAAACAGTTTTAAGTCACTTAATAAGAGTGATTCACCTAGGATATTGTATCTCTTACACATGGATCTATTTGGACCCATCACAGTACAAAGCCTAGGAGGGAAATCCTACACTTTAGTAATTGTAGATGACTTCTCTAGATTCACTTGGGTGTTCTTTCTATGGAAGAAGTCTGATAACTTTAAGTGTCTGACAGAGTTTCTCAAAGGTATACAGATTGAGTTCAATACTCACATTGCCCTGATCAGAAGTGATCATGGGACAGAGTTTGATTCTCTTCTTATGCAAGAGTTCTGTCAGAGTGAAGGGATCAGGCATACTTTCTCAGCTCCTAGAACTCCTCAACAAAATGAGGTAGCTGAAAGGAAAAATAGAACCCTTATTGAATCTGCCACTACATTGTTGTCAGATGCTCATCTACCTCTATCCTTTTGGGCAGAGGCAGTGAACACCTCCAACTATGTGCTGAACAGAAGTCTGATACATAAACTGAAGGGAAAGACTCCCTATGAATTACTCAAAGGGAAGAAACCTAAAGTTGACTATTTCAGAATTTTTGGTTGCATTTGCTATATTCTCAATAATGACAAGAAATACTTAGCAAAATTTCAAGCCAAAGCTGATGAAGGAGTGTTTCTGGGATACTCCATGATCAGCAAGGCCTATAGGGTCTACAATAAATCATCTTTGAAAATTGAGGAATCTGTTCATATTTCTTTTGATGAAATTAACATGTCTTTCAAGGAGAAGATTTCTTCTACCATAGAACCTTTGCAGGAACACTCTCTAGTTGAAGATATGAACAAGCTACAGGTTGCTCAAGAAGAAGAAAGCAGTGAAGATGAAAGCAATGCTCAACACATTGAAGCTCAACTTGAAGAGCCAGTTGTTGTACCACAAGAGGAAACAACAACACAGGTTGGTGAACAATCAACACCCCCTGTTGATCTAGTAACATCAAGAGACCATCCAATTACCCAAATAATTGGAGAACTCTCAGCTGGTGTGCAAACCAGAAATCAGGTCAACCAAAACCTGTTGCACACCTGCTTCCTTTCTCAAATTGAACCTCAGTCCATTCAAGATGCAGAGCAAGATCCACACTGGATCATTGCAATGCAAGAGGAGTTGCATCAATTTGAGAGGAACAAAGTATGGGAACTAGTGCCAAAGCCAAAGGATCATTCCATTGTTGGAACAAAATGGGTATTCAGAAATAAACTGGATGATCAAGGAGTAATAATAAGGAACAAGGCAAGGCTAGTTGCCCAGGGATATTCTCAAGAAGAAGGAATTGACTACGACCAGACTTTTGCACCTGTTGCAAGATTAGAAGCCATCAGAATATTTCTAGCTTATGCAGCTCACAAAGGCTTCAAGGTTTATCAGATGGATGTCAAGAGTGCCTTCTTAAATGGAGACATCAAAGAGGAAGTCTATGTCAGACAACCTCCAGGTTTTATCTCTCCAACTTATCCTGATTATGTTTTTAGACTAAATAAAGCATTATATGGTCTCAAGCAAGCTCCTAGAGCATGGTATGAGACCTTAGCATGCTTTCTCTTGGAAAATAGTTTTATAAGGAGTAGAGTAGACCAAACTCTTTTTATTAGAACCCATAAGTCCCATACCCTACTAGTACAAATTTATGTAGACGATATCATTTTTGGTTCTACTGACTCAAAATTGTGTAGAAGGTTTTCTAACCTAATGCATTCAAAATTTGAGATGAGTAGTATAGGTGAGTTATCCTTCTTCCTAGGATTGCAAGTCAAACAACATGCTGAAGGCATCTTTATTTCTCAAGCCAAATATGCTAATGAACTGGTTAAGAAATTTGGTATGTCTGAGGCATCTTGTATGAAAACACCCATGCCTACCAATGCTGTATTGGATGCTGATGAACATGGGAAAGCTGTTGATCAGACAACATATAGAGCAATGATTGGCTCTTTACTGTATCTTACAGCTAGTAGACCAGATATAATGTTTGCTACATGTATATGTGGTAGGTTCCAAGTAAGCCCTAGAGAGTCACACCTAACATCAGTAAAGAGGATTCTCAGGTATGTTAAAAGTTGTCCAAATCTATGTCTCTGGTATCCAAAAGATTCAGCATTTGAGTTAACTGGATTCTCTGATGCTGATTATGCTGGATGCAGAATTGACAGGAAAAGCACTAGTGGAACTTGTCAGTTCCTTGGTGACAGACTTGTCTCTTGGTTTTGTAAGAAACAAACATCTGTGTCAACCTCAACTGCTGAAGCTGAATATATGGCTGCAGACAGTTGTTGTTCACAAATATTGTGGATTCAAAACCAACTCCTAGACTATGGTTACAACTTAGAGAAGTCAAAAATCTTTTGTGACAATACAAGTGCTATTTCCATAGCTCAAAATCCAGTCCTCCATAGTAGGACAAAACACATAGAGATTAGGCATCACTTCTTAAGGGACAATGTTGAAAAGAATAAAATTGAATTACAATATATCCCAACTGATTTACAAAGGGGAGATATTTTCACCAAGCCTTTGGATGAAATGAAACACACCTTCTTCCTAAATCAGTTAGGAATGTTAGATGGAGGAAGTCTTAAATAATATCCAAGATTTTGAAAGCTAAAAATTGACCAATACTAGGCAAAATTCTGATTTTTCTTAGTGTCTAGAATTTTCTGATCTCTGAACTGCGCTCGACGATTTCCGCAAAGATCGTCGAACGGAGATCGACGATTTACAGAATCGTCGAACTGAGTTCAGCGCCTCTCAGATAGTATGAACTATCTCCTCCGGTCAACGATCGTCGAACGGCGCTCGACGATTTTGTTCCCTGAACGATCGTCGAACGGAGCTCGACGTCTTCCAAGATCGTCGAACGGAGATCGACGATGTTGGAGTCTCTTCAGACTCCTTTAGAAGCCTCGATCGTCGAACCGAGTTCAACGATCTTTCCAATTCTGCGTCGAACCCTAATATAAAACTCATTTTTCGCCGTCGTTCTCTCTTGCGCTTTCAATTTCTCTGCAAGAATTTTCTTCCCTCCAAACAGTTCTACGCTTGTTCGTTTTGTTTGTTAAGTTTTTGCAGGTACAATGGCCGTATCAGTTGCTGTCCTAGCCGCAATGAAGTTTGATGCAGGCTTCGACATTGATCTGGAATCGTTCAACACTACTGATCAAGTTTTCCAAGACATTCTGAATTTATTCAAGGATCAGAACTTGTCTGCCCTCATGACCACTAGAATCAAGCTTGCTTCAGATGAAATAAAGGAATGGGTCTATACTGCTCACAATCTAGACAACAACACAATAGTTGGATCTATTGCTGGAACCCAGGTACCTCTGACCCCCACAGTTTTAACAGAGGTTTTTGGTTTGAGAAGTGGTGAAGAAACTGCTGAATTATCTGGAGAAGAGTTTTCTGACATACTTGCCAGGATGGGTCATCCTGAGGGAAACCCTAGCAAGTTATTCAAAAGGAACTTGTCTGTTGAGTACAGGTTCCTAGCAGATGTTGTAGGAAAAGTGCTGTTGGCAAAGCACTCTGCACATGACACTATCTCCAGACATCAGCTCTGCCTCATGGGAGCTCTGGTAGATAAGAAAAGTCTGAACTGGGGAGAGGTCTTCTTTGACCTAATAAAGAAGAAAATAAATAAAAGCTTTGTAAATTTTGGAAGGATTATTGGAGTCTTCCTGCAGAACAAGTGCCCTACCTTGCTAGTCTCCTCTGGAGTGCACATAAATGCCTCCAAGAGACTTACCTGTGCCCTCTTTGGCAAGTGGGACAGGCAGATAAGCAAGCCAAGCAGGCCCTCATCTAGTGCTCCTTCAGGCACCAGGACTCATAGAGTCACTCTCCTACAGGTCTCTGCTCCTGTAGAAGACCTGGCTGCTGCTGTTGCTGCCTCTCCTCCTCCTCCAAGTCCAACCCTACCTCCTCCCTCCACCATTCCAGCTCCATCCACCATTACCATCTCTAGCCCTTCTCCCACATCAATTCCATCTCCAGCAACCATTTCATCACCTCCAGTAGACCAATTCCACCCATTGTTTTCATACCCTCCACCAGATGTCACTTCTTCACCATCCATACCATCTTTCACCCTTCTGGATGACTCCTACATGGATGATTCCCCCTCATCTCCTCCAGAATTACCCTCCTCCTCAACCTCATTCGAAGATCTCCTCCTCCACATCATTGACCAACCATCATTCACTCCATCCATATCCATACCCTTGTCCTCCATCTCCACCATCCCCACACCACAGCCATCCATCCCTCCACTCTCCAGCCCTCCACTTCCAGCATCCTCAGCCATCCCTATTCCATCTACCTATGCTCCTGCTATTGAGCATGTAGATCTCCCAGCCTTAGCTGACAAGTTGTATGAGCTACTTGCCCCCAGGCTCTCTCTTCTCATGGAGGCCTCCTTAGCTCCTCTACAACAGTCAGTGGCAGCTCTCTCTGCCAGGCTTTCCTCCCTCATTCCTCAGGCAGCACCTCCAGCAGTGTGCCTTGATACAGATGCATCTGCATCCAGGCAGGGGGAGATGCCATATGAAGCAAGCCTTCATGCTGCTGTTGTTGCTGCTTCTGCTCCTGCTGTTCATGATACTGCTGCTGCTGCTGTTGTTTTTGTATCTGCTGTTCCTGTGGCTCCTACTGCAGTCTTGGCAATAGACCTAAGGTCTTTGCTTTCTGCCTTTGATACTGCATACTTCAGTTATCTCCCAGAGTCTAATGTTGTCCAGCCCCTAGAAGATTTGTCCAAGGCACTGGTGCCTTTCTCTGGCTGTGACCCCAGCATTATATCTTCCTTTGTACTCTCAGTAACTGCTGCTGCTGCTGCTGTTGAAGAAAGAACTGTTTTTGCTGCTGCTGAAATCCCAACTGCCTCTGATGAGCAGATATCCAAGGATTTTCTGATGACAGAGGCCACTGATTTTGAGCCTGCTGAAGATTTTGTTGATGTTACTGAAGTTACTGCTGCCATCACTCCTGAAGCTACTGTTGTTGTTTCTGCTTCTCCTTCTGTATCTGCTGCTGAATCTGTTGCTGTATCTGCTGCTGAATCTACTGTTGCTTTTGCTGAATCTGTTACTATCTCTGCTGCTGTTCCTGCTGCTGCTCCTTCTGCTTCTGCCTCATCTGCTGCTGCTCAGTTGAAAAAAGAATTGATGAAGAAAATAGATGCTGTATATGATGCCCAGAGTTCTGACTCTGATGAGTTCAAGACAGACTCTGATGACTCTGCTGCCACTATTGCCAGGAAGAGGAAAGCTAGAAGCAAGGCTATGAAAAGGGTTCCTCCTGCAAAAGTAAAGGATGATAATGATATTCCCTATTATATTCTGCATAACTGCCAAATTACTGAACATTGGATGCAGTATTCCAAAAATCAGCTGAAAGCAATGAAAAAGAAGATAAAGTATGAGAAGGGCTCCTCCCAGTTCTAGCACCCTCATCCTCCTCCACCACCTCCTCCTGATGTAGGTGCAGGTGGCAGCTCTGCAAGTCAAGCCCCATCTAGAAGCCAGGCTCCCTACCAACCCCATGCCAGATCATACCAAAGGGAAAGCCAGCCTAGGGGTTCTTATTCCAGGAGAGGAGGATACAGGGGAAGTCAAAGAGATATTCAGGTTTATTCTAAAGGGCATTCCAGGCAGCACCCATACTCCAGGGGAGGACATGTTTCAGCTAACACTACTTCTGGTCCATTCCCCTACAAGCTAAGAGAGACAGTGTCTGCTAGGCCTCCTCAAGATAATTCTTCCAACAGGTATGAGCCACCTGTACCATTTGAGGACCCTGAGAAGAATCCTGTTGCTTGGACTGCTAGGATGAAGGAGTTGGCTGCACTAGACCAGATAAAGAAAGCCAAAGAACAAGGGCTAGACACTTCAAATATTTCTACCATGTCAGAGCAAAGACAAAAAGAGCTAGAAAGATATGCCTCCAGCAAATTATTTGATGCAGATAGATATATGGAGTTGCATCCTGCTGCTGTGGTTCCCAGGACTTCAAAGCAAACATACTTGGGTGCAGCTGATGACACCAGGTCCAACAAGGAAGCCTTAAATCCAAACAGAGAAATCAAAATGGTTAAAGGCAAAGAGAAGAAGTAACTCTGTAAGGTGACAATCTTTGGTTTTTCTGACTGCTATCTGGATGCTATATATATATATCTCTGTGATGTTTCTGCAATGTCTAGCTGCTGTTGTTTTTATGCTTTTCTGTTTATATGTTGTTATTTGAATTTCCAAAGTCTGTAAATAGTAATCCTAACCCAAATAGCGGGAGATTGTTGGAACACCCTATTACTAATTTGGGTCAGGATCACTATGTCTCTAGGAACCTTTGTTTGACCTTCTGTATAGCTTTATAGGTCAATTAGAATTGAGTCTAAGGGTTAGAAGTCTAGGATTGGAAGCTGCCCTGAAGACCAAGCTTTTCTGTCTGGAGACTAAGTCTGATCGTCGAGCTCAGCATGACGATTCGTCGAACTCAGATCGACGATCGTCGAGCTCAACTTCGGCAGATCGTCGAGCTCCACTCGACGATCGCTGAGCTCAACTTCACAATATCGACGAACTCCATTCGACGATCGGTGAGCTCAGTTCGACGATTTTGACTCTGCTTTGAATCTTTATCTCTGAGCTCAGTTCGACGATCTTTGAGCTCAGATCGACGATTATTTTGCTGCTTAAGTTTTCCAGTTCGCTGAGCTCAGCTCGACGATAGCAGAGCTCAGTTCGACGATTTCAGATAACTTCCAGAATTCAAATTCAAATCAGACAGGAGTTATTATGCAATTAATTCAGAGATTTGCTAGCCGTTTTCATTTACTTCTGGACCAAGTTTCAAGGGATTTTTCAAGGAATATTTCTGTGGACTTTCCTCCAGAAGAGTTTTTGCAATTAAGGATGCAATCAATGCAGACCAACGACTATCTTTGACAGAGTAATATTCTATTCTGGCACAGAGAATAAAAGACAGAATGTTTTTGAATGAAGATAGATGAGATACAGAGATTAACAAGAAGAGGACACACAACTCAGAATACAGAGACTCTCTCAAAACCTTCTGTCAAAAAGAATTCTGAAGAACACTCATCAAAGAGATCAAGTTTTCAAAAATCATCAGATCTCTTCAGCTTTCAAAGTGTTCAAGGCCAACATCATTTCAAGACTCCAGACACTCAACATTTCAGCTTGCTGAAATCATCTATTGCTGGAGATCTATCTTTGAAGGCCTATCACCCTCAGCAAAGCTTTTCTTCCTGAAGATTTCAAGGATTCAGGGGGAGCTTTGACATCAATCCACATAGTCTTCTCAGTTGTTTGAGAAAGAGAAGACTGCCATCACTCTCTCACCCCCACTCTGTAAAGGGTTTCTCAAACTCCCTTCAAAAGTTTGAATCTGGTTTTTGAGCACCTTGTCAAAAGCTCATTGGTGGCAAGACACCTGATCAAAAAATCTGCTTTGGTTTTTGAGCACCTTATCAAAAGCTCATTGGTGCCCAGGACACCTGATCAACTCATCCTGCAGTGGATTCCTACCTAGGGTGGTAGAAGAGTGGATGTACCCAAGTTTGGGGAACCACTATATTTCCTTGTGTCCTCTGGTTCTGCTTGTTTACTTTTTGTTTCTGGCCTTGATTTGTTTGTTCTTAGTTTTTGCATAGTTTAGTTCTGTGATTAGATTTATATTTGCTTCCCTGTTCACACTTATTACAACAATTGTTGTAAAAGTTTTTAAAAGTACTAAAACACCATATACTCTATTCACCCCCCTCTAGAGTATATCAGATCTAGTTGCACTTTCAAAGAGTATCCCACATCTCCTTAGATGTCTTACAGTGTATCAAATTCTGAAAGGTAGCATCATCTATAGCACTCACAATGATATTTTGAGCCCTCTTGTCCATTGTGGCTAGAACTATCTCATCCTTTGTCATTTCAGAGAAATCTTTAGGTGTTCTTTGATTAGCATCGAAGACTGAAACCTTCATGGGCATATATGGCCCTTCTTTCACTGTGATGTAAATTCTAGGGTCTGAGGCTTTCATAAATAGTCTCACCCTTTCCTTCCAGATGCAAAATATTTCTTTTCTGCAAATGGGTAGCTTCATGGATCCCAATTCCTTATGATTCTCAGTGGAACCCATGGTTCTTGATTTTCTTGATTCTGTAATGTACTTAGACTAAATCTGCCAACATGATCTACTCAGACAATTATGTCGCTTTTTGAGTAACCTCCCTCTGATACCACTTGAAAGATATTATATCTAATCACCTAGAGGGGGGGGGGGGGTGAATAGGTGATTTAAATCTTTTTAACTTTTTAGGCAGAATTCAGATTATAACACAGAATTATAACTACTTTTGCTCAGCAATCATTCAGCAATCATAGCAAAACACATGCACACAGTGAACACCCAGGTTTATAGTGGTTCCCCAAGGTTTGGGTACATCCACTTTCCCCCTTCGCCTATCTAGCAGTGTATTAGATTCGGCCAAACTCCTCCACTATCTCAGATCCTCAGATCTTACACTCAGAACCTCAACCAGGTTCCTACAGCTCAGGCCTAAGGCCCTACAACTCAGCTTCTTCACAAAGCCTACACTCAGCTTCTTCACAAAGCCTACACTCAGCCACAACATGCCTACACTCAGAGATACAAATCTCCTACACTCAGGAACACAGGCCCTACACTCAGCCTTTATAATTACAGGCTTACAAACTCAGATCCCTAAGGATCCTACAAGAAAATATGAATACAAAAATGTAAACTCTACAACTCAGAGAAAAGAGAGAAGAGTTGAGAATTTCTTGAAGAGTTCTTGGAAGAACTCAGCTGAGATCAAACTAACTTGGCTTTCTTCAAAGCTTCTTGAATGTAGAACACAATAAGATTGATCTCCTCTGCAGTTGATCCTTGATCTCTGCTACTTAAGATTCAGAACAAAATCTGAACCCTTCTTCTCAGCCTGGTTCCAACGGCTGTCTTCTCGGATGGAGCTCTCTCTCTCTCCAATTTCTTAGATCTTCACTTGATTCTTCAATGAATAGCTAGATCTTCTTCTTGTTAATGATCACTTGAACAACAATTAATCATCTGTTTCTGTAGACAGTATAAGCCTATATATAGGCCATCTTCATGGTAACCGGCTGGTCCGGTTCATAACTGATTTCTGACAACTCTGACAGGTGCAGTAGACCGGCTGGAATGGTAGCTGTCAAGTCATCCAGTCAGTTCTTGAAAATTTTATAACTATCTGAAAGTGTCGAGACTGTCTGTCTTTAAGTGTCGACACTTATAGACCAAGTGTCGACACAAGTTGACTAAGTGTCGACACTAGCCTACAAGGTGTCGACACAACTCCTTGTGTTGTAGAATGCACTTCTCGACACAGCTTCTTCTTCATGTGTCGACACTGATATTGAGTGTCGACACAACACTTTGTTCTTCAGCACTTTGTTGAATTCTTGTAAGTGTCGACACAACACCTTTGTGTCGACACATCTTCATGTGTTGAATCTGTTAAGTGTCGACACATCTTCTTGGTGTCGACACATGCCTTCTGTGTTGATACTTGCTGAGTGTCGACACAGCTCCTTGTGTCGACACATTCTTCTTCTGTTGAGACTCTGGCTGAGTGTCGACACATTTCCTTAGTGTCGACACTTGTACTTAGAATTTTGCTGAACTTTGCTAAGTGACGAGTCTTCTGTTGAGTGTCGACACATTCTTTCTTGTGTCGACACTTTCTTTAAGTGTTGAGTCTTCTGCTGTGTGTTGACACATTCCTTTGGGTGTCGACACTTATACTTAGACTCTGCAGACTTTTGCTGAGTGTCGACACATCCTCCAAGTGTCGACACTTTCTGATGTAGACACAGTTCCACTGGGTGTCGACACAACTGCTAAGTGTCGACACAACTTCACTGGACTTTTCTTCATTGAGTGTCGACACAGCTCCTTGTGTCGACACTTCCTGTCTGGTGTCGACTCTGCATCCCTGGTGTCGACACAAGTACTCCAAGTGTCGACACTACTTGCCTGGGTGTCGACACAAGTCTTCTTAAGTGTCGACACTATGCTCCTGGGTGTCGACACATGGACTTAGAAACTTTTTCATCTTTTCCTGCAAATACTTAACCTGCACAAGGCAACTAAAAATACATCAAATACATTTTGATGTATATCATTGAGTAGGGTGAGGCTTCTTCAAATCAGGTACATTAGAACCAATGTACCCAACACTAGGACATGGGCGTGTCCAAGTCCGTGTCAGGTAGTCGACGAACTTCACTCGATGAAGTGTCGAGACAGTGGACACGGCCTGGAGCCCAGGTGTGTTCGAGTTTGACACGGGCGTGTCAAATAGGACACGGGCTTGTCCAAGACCCATGTGAGTCTCGGGTTGTTTTCGGGGCTGTGTCAATGGGGGCACATGGCCAAGCACACGGTCGTGTCAGTTGGAACACGGGTGTGTCAGGTTAAACACGGGCATGTCAGGTTAAACACAGGCGTGTTGGATGCCAGTGTGTTTTTTGAGACGCGTCGATTTTGACGGCGAATGAGGGACACGGCCCTGGACACGGGCGTGTCGCAGGCCGTATTTGACCCGGGTTTTACTTTTCAGCTGCGAATCGTAGCCATTCGTTTCCTTATTTTGTGATCTGACAGTTAGGGGTTATTCCTACTGGGATATACCCGGGATTGGGCCTTTGAAACCCTCATTTCACTTGAGTGGTTCTCTTTCTAAGTTAAGAGAGGGGAGAGCAAAGGAGGAAGAAGAAGCCTAGATCCGGTCACCGGCGGAGCCTCGGAGCTCCAAATCGCGAACCGACTTCGGATCTACGGAGGCAAGAAGAGTGCAGTGCTTTTCATCCGCTTAAATTTCCATGGCGCCAAGGAAGAATGCTAGGGTAACGATTCTCTACTTGAGCATGTGAAGCTCTACTTCTTTTGCATAGGAAGCCCGCTCTCGCGAGTTTGCGGTGAGTTTGAGGTGTTCCTTCGGGTAGATATGTAAAGTCCCTGTTGTGTAGAGTCCGTAATCGAGAACGGATATAGGCATGATGTGTGAAGCCTACCCGAACAAGTTGGTCTGGATCGGTGATGTTGCATTGCATAAATGACCAGAGAAGAGTCCGTGTGATTGTTTGTTTTTCAGATTTTCTACGAGGTAGATTGCAGCAGGGAGCCTTGGGGATTAACTCTAAGGTGCACCCGAAAAACTGGGCAGATACGTGATTCTGCCAACTTGGAGGCCTGGGAGCCAACTTGAATATAACCGGGTTATGTGAAGTATGTAACGGAAACGGGACTTGAGAGAAGTTTGACCCGCGCATATGGCTTAAATTTTCGTTGCGATGTGAGCACGGGTTAGATGGAACCGTACCCGTTCTATGTCGTTCGGTTAAAGTGACCTAAAGGTACGTGGTACTTGCCGTTGGCGTAGATGAGGGTCTTCGGCGGTCTATGGCTTAAAATGACGTGACCCATGCCGGGAAGACAAATTGCTCATAGCATGGCCGTTAAAGTGGCGGTGGTGAGACCGGGGTGTCTATGGCTTAAATTGACGTGACATTGACCGGTTCACCGAGAATGTGCCCTGAGTGCACGAGGTGTGTGGTTGTGCGTGCCTATGCCTGTGATGCAATGTCTTTATATACTGCTTGGTTATGATAATAAAGTGCAGGGAAGGAGCATCGCCGCCATGAATTGGGGGCAGGATCGTTATAATTTGGTCAGCATGGCTGACCGTTGCTTTGATTTGCCACCGTTGCAGTGGATTGTGCTTGTAGGTGCTGGGGAGCCGAGCGGTCAATAGCGGGCTAAAGCCCAAGTTGCTGAGCCGGCCCTCGAAGGCCTAATTTTGAGTGTTTTTATTTATTCATGTATGACCGGCCTGCGTGCCGAGGTTTGAAAACATGTAATTGGAAAAAAATATTGTAAGGCCATAAGGCCTGTACTTGTGTATTTGTACTTCATTCCTTTTGGTGTTTTAGTGGACATTCATGCTGGTGTTGGGTTCTTTCTTAATGCAACAATTTTAAATTGCTTCCGCTAGAATGCTCTGTGTAGGACGTTGGATTGGTTGGATGGTTTCCATTGAGTAACCACCCGGTCTGTCTGTGGTATATGGTATCGGGCCCCGGCCGGACCTACTGCTATATGCTATGCGATGAATAGGGGGTGTTACAATTTGGTATCAGACTACTGGTTTTGGTCAGGCTTAAACTGAATTCGTGGACGAATTCGTTTTAAGGGGTGGTGAGCACATGTGTGTGCGTCATCGTTATAACAATAAAAGAACCCATGAATGTCCACTTAAGAATGGAAATACACGTGTTTGGGGAACCTGCGTGTTCCTATAATTACTGTTTGCAATTTTGTTTAGTCGCTTAACGGTGTTTTGTACCACTATAGGTGACCAGAAGCGGTGCTGGGCTGTCAGAACGCCGAGTTTCTGAGGCTAGTAGTGCACCAAATGATGCTCCTGTAACACCTCCATCGGCTGAGACCATACGATTGGTGGCCGAAGCAGTGTTTGCAATGATCAATGCGCAGCCTGCAAGGTAGGTACAACATCCCGCTCCTGTGATGGAGCAGGTACCACTACAAGCGGCTGAGCAGAGAAGGGTGGATCAGGTAGTAGAGGAACTGGTGGTGCCGAGGAGGGAAACCGAGAGACAGCTCAAACATGTCATGAGCTTTAATCCTCCGGTATTCTCGGGGTTGGGAACCCCATCTCAAGCTAAAGACTCGCTCTCCCGTGTGAAGAGAGTCTTGATAGCAACGGAGACGGAAGAATGGCAAATGACCACTATTGCTACGTTCCTTCTGGGCGGTGAAGTGAGATTGTGGTGGGAAGGCCTGGAGCTTCATCATTTGAGAGGTAGACAACTTACAGACGTCCCGATGGAAGAGTTCTTGGGACTGTTCTTGGCAAGGTAGCTCCCTTCTACTCAGAGGATTTCGATGGAGAACGAGTTCCTGAAGTTGGTTAAAGGAGAGAGTAGCGTGAATGAATATCTCCACGAGTTTACTCGATTGAGTCGGTATGCTAGCTCCACCATCGCGGATGAGGAGCGCAAGACGAATCGATTCTACAAAGGGTTGAGAGATGATTTGAGGCTACTACTCTCGGGGCCGATGACGCAGGGTTTCTTGACCTTGGTCAACACGGCCCGGTCCTTGGAGAAGGACATGAAGAAGGTTCAAGCAAAGAAAAGCGTTGGTGACAAGAAGTCTGAGTTGAAGGTGCTGACTACTTCTAAGTCCGTCTATCGAAGGTTCTATAAGAAGGCTAAAACTTTGGGTCCAGCTCCTTCTTCCGGTACTTCTGGGGAAACTACGGGTCGGATCCCGGGTGTATGTTTTACTTGTGGGAAGCCAGGGCACTTTGCCCGTGATTGTTGGAGCGGACGTCCCAAGTCTGAGAGGAAGCCGAGAGCAACTTATGAAGAGAAAGGCAAGGCGGTGGAGTCAACCGCATCCCATTATGCTCCGGCTCAACCAAGGATTTATAATCATGGCCAACAGGAGGCCATCAAACAAGCAGATGTGGTGACAGGTAAAATTTAAATTTATAGCGAGTTAATCTTTTAAATACTTGTTATGCGTATATTACCTTACCACTGCTTGTTTAGGATTTGTTTTGATTTGTGAGTTTCCAGCGAGAGCACTCTTTGATACAGGAGCTTCACACTCCTTCTTGTCCGAAGGATTCATATCACGCATCGGAGTACCTTCTTCGATGACAAAGGACAAGTTGGATGTGTTGTTACCAAATGGGTGTTCGATGCACGCGGATAAAGTCTGCGGTGTTAAGATTCGCATTGGGAATCAAGAGTTTGATCTGCAAGCGTCGTTACTACTGTTGGTGGAGTTCGACGTTATATTTGACATGGACTGGCTCTCGGAGCAGCAAGCCTATATCAATTGTGGTCGCAAGGAAGTCAAGTTGGGAGCAAGTCGTGAGACGACTTTTACGGGCCTGGAAGGGTCGAGCAAGACGTTGATGTCTGCTCTTCAGGTGGTGAAGGCGGTTCGTGCTGGTGCAGAGCTATTCTTTACACTAGTGGAGGTTGCAAAGCCGAAGCCTACGTTGGATAGTATTTCAGTGGGAGCTGAGTACCCTGATGTGTTCCCCGCAGATCTTCCTGGAGCCCCGCCTCAATGGGAGATAGATTTCACGATTTAGCTAGTGCCAGGTGCGAAGCCTGTGTCACGATCTCCATATCGGCTAGCGCCTAAGGAAATGGTGGAGCTGATGGTGCAACTTCAAGAGTTGTTGGAGCAAGGGTTTGTGCGTCCAAGTTCTTTGCCTTGGAGCGCATCGGTCCTCTTTGTAAAGAAAAAGGACGGGAGCTTGAGACTCTGTATTGATTATCGGGAGTTGAACAAGCTAACGGAAAAGAACAAGTACCCAATCCCAAGGATAGATGATATTTTTGATCAGTTGGTCGGGTCGACGATGTACTCTAAGTTGGATCTCAAGTCTGGTTACTATCAGCTGAGGATAAGGGAGAGTGATATCCCTAAGACAACGTTCAGTATAAGGTACGGGCATTACAAGTTTACGGTCATGCCGTTTGGGCTGACGAATGCGCCATCAGTATTCATGGATTTGGTGAACAGGACCTTCAGGGAGTGCTTGGACCATTTTGTGATCGTCTTCATCGATGATATTTTGGTGTACTCGCAGAGTAAGGAAGATCACTTCAGGCATCTTCATTTGGTTTTGTAGACGCTAAGGAGGAATTAATTGTACGCAAAGTTCTCGAAGTGCGAGTTTTGGTTGTCCTCAGTGGCGTTCCTCGGTCATATAGTGAGTGGGGAAGGTATTGCAGTGGATCCGGCGAAGATTATTGCGATATGAGAGTGGACTGAGCTTTCTACGGTAGCGGAAGTCCGGAGCTTTCTGGGGCTTGCCGGCTATTATAGGCGCTTCGTAGAGAACTTCTCGCGGATAGCGTTACCTCTCACTACTTTGACGAGTAAGGAGCAGAAGTTCGTTTGGACGCCAGAATGCGCGCGAGCTTTTGAGGAGTTAAAATGTCGGTTGACCACGGTGCCTATGTTAAGTTCGACAAGTGGGACCGAAGGTTATGAGATTTATAGCGATGCTTTGGGCAGTAGTTTGGGTTGTGTGCTGTTATAGCATTGAAGCGTTATAGCGTATGGCTCGAGACAGCTGAAGGTGCACGAGAGGAACTATCCGGTCCATGACTTGGAGTTAGCGGCCGTGATTTTTGCCTTGAAGCTGTGGAGGCATTATTTGTACGGTGTGAAGATTGATATCTACACCGATCACAAGTGCCTGAAGTATTTGATTGATCAGAAAGATCTGAACATGCGGCAACGTAGATGGATGGAGTTCCTGGGGGACTATACATTCAAGATCCATTATATGCCTGGTAAGGGCAATGCGGTGGCGGACGCGTTGAGTAGCCGGGCCCCAGCTCAAGCCAATTGGCTGTCGGTCCATGACGAGCGGTTGGTTTGGGAGTTGGAGGCGTTGGAGATCTTTTGCGTTGATAAGCAATGAAGTGCTGAAGCAGTATTGAATTGGACTGAAGTCCAATATGACCTGGCTGATCGGATTCGGCAGGCATTGGACATGGATGTCCACATGAAGCGACTCATGATAGAGGCTCTGGATGGGTCAAATTCCCAAGTCGTTGTGGAGTACGGATTACTTTGGAAAGACGGTCGTTTGTGCGTCCCAAGCGTGGACGATTTGCGGGTGGAATTGTTGTACGAGGTGCATCATACCAAGTACTCAATTCACCCGGGGAGCACGGTGATGTACCGCGATGTTAAGAAATTGTTCTGGTGTCCCGGACTGAAAAAGGATGTGGCGCTCTACGTGGCAAAGTGCCAAACTTGCGCCTTGGTGAAGGCAGAGTGCAAAAAACTGGGCGGATTCTTGAAGTCCTTGCCTATTCCAGAGTGGAAGTTCGATGACATCACTATGGACTTTGTGCACGGGTTGCCAAGGTCGCAAAAGGGGAACGACGCCATTTGGGTGGTCGTAGATCGTCTAACGAAGGTGTCGCATTTCATTCCATATAGGAAGTATGATCCGGTTGAGAAATTGGCAAAGTTGTATGTAGATAATATTATACGGCTTCATGGTGTGCCCCGCAACATCGTGAGTGACCGAGATGGGCGGTTCACGTCCAATGATTGGAGGCTGGTGCAGCAGATGTTGGGAACAAAGCTGAGTTTTAGCACAGCCTTTCATCCGCAAACGGATGGGCAGACCGAGAGGGTCAATAGGACAATGGAAGACATGCTTCGCATGTGTGTCCTGGACTTTGGAAAGCAATGGGAAGATCACCTATACTTGGTGGAATTTGCTTACAACAATAGATACCAGGCAAGCATTCAAATGGCGCCCTTCGAGGCCCTTTATGGTAGAAAATGTCGCACGCCGTTGTCCTGGTTGGAAACAGGTGAATCAAAGTTGTATAAGCGACTAGAGATGGAGAATGCTACTTATTTGGTGAGAACCATTCGGGAGAGGTTGCTAATCGCTCAGGACTGCCAGACTAAGTACTATAATGCCAAGAACAGGAACGTGGATTTCGCTGTTGGCGATTGGGTGCACTTGAAGATAAAGCCGTTCAAGGGTGTCTCGCGGGTGCGGCGCCTGAAGAAGCTAAGCCCGAGGTACCTTGGACCGTTTGAGGTTCTAGAGCGGATTGGTGAAGCAGCGTTCCAGTTGAAGCTGTCTGTGGAGCTTAGTGGTCTACATGATGTATTCCATATATCGGTGCTGCGGAGGGCGGTGCAAGAGCCTACGCAAGTGATCATGGACGATCAAGTGCCGGTTGATAGTGGGTTGACGACGAAGGTCAAGACCGTACGTATTGAAGACTCAGAAGTCAAGCGTCTATGCAATAAAGAGATCAGGATGGTCAAGGTCCGTTGGGACAATTGCGGTGGTGAGGAGCTCTCTTGAGAGCGAGAACAGACTATACTTGAGGAGTACCCGGAGTTGTTTCACTCAGGTACCATTTAAGTTTTATGTTTCTTTCCTATATGTCCTTTTTGTAATTTCGAGGTCGAAATTCTTTTAAGAGGGGGAGAGTTGTAACGCCCCGAAACTCAAAAGAGCGACGGGAGGCATTTTAGGCCAAATCTGGTATTTGGTAGGGGGCACACGGCCTGGGACACGGGCGTGTCCCAGGGCGTGTCAAGCCCGTGTCGATGATCGGTCCGGGGAGTCAACATTTTTGCTCGACGATGTGTCGAGATAGGGAACACGGTCTGAGACACGGGCGTGTCTCAGGGCGTGTCGAGCCCGTGTCGACGATCGGCCCGAGGAGTCGACATGTTCGCTCGACGTTGTGTCGAGACATGGAACACGGCCTAGGACACGGGCGTATCCAAGGCCGTGTCAGGTAGTCGACGAACTTCGCTCGACGAAGTGTCAAGATAGTGAACACGGCCTGGAGCCCAGGCTTGTTCGGGTTTGACACAGGCGTGTCAAATAGGACACGGGCATGTCCAAGACCCATGTGAGTCTCGGGTTGTTTTTGGGGCTGTGTCGATGGGGGAATACGGCCAAGCACATGGCCGTGTCAGTTGGAACACGGGCGTGTCAGGTTAAACACGGGCATGTTGGATGCTCGTATGTCGATTTTGACGGCGAATGAGGGAAACGGCCCTGGACACGGGCGTGTCGCAGGCCGTGTTAGGCCCAGGTTTTACTTTTCAGCTGCGAATCATAGCCATTCGTTTCCTTATTTTGGGATCCGACGGTTAGGGGTTGTTCCTACTGGTATATACCCGGGATTGGGCCTTTGAAACCCTCATTTCACTTGAGTGGTTCTCTTTCTAAGTTAAGAGAGGGGAGAGCAAAGGAGGAAGAAGAAGCCTAGATCCGGTCACCGGCGGAGCTTCAGAGCTCCAAATCGCGAACCGACTTCGGATCTACGGAGGCAAGGAGAGTGCAGTGCTTTTCATCCACTTACATTTCCATGGCGCCAAGGAAGAATGCTAGGATAACGATTCTCTACTTGAGCATGTGAAGCTCTACTTCTTTTGCATAGGAAGCCCGCTCTCGCGAGTTTGCGGTGAGTTTGAGGCATTCCTTTGGGTAGATATGCAAAGTCCCCGTTGTGTAGAGTCTGTAATCGAGAACGGATATAAGCATGATGTGTGAAGCCTACCCGGACAAGTTGGTCTGGATCGGTGATGTTGCATTGCATAAATGACCGGAGAAGACTCCATGTGATTGTTTGTTTTTCGGGTTTTCTACGAGGTAGATTGCAGCAGGGAGCCTTGAGGATTAACTCCAAGGTGCACCTGGAAAACTGGCCAGATACGTGATTCTGCCAACTTGGAGGCCTGGGAGCCAACTTGAACATAACCGGGTTATGTGAAGTGTGTAACGGAAACGGGACTCGGGAGAAGTTTGACCCGCACATATGTCTTATATTATCGTTGCGATGTGAGCACGGGTTAGATGGAACCGTGCCCGTTCTATGTCATTCGGTTAAAGCGACCTAAAGATACGTGTTACTTGCCATTGGCGTAGATGAGGGTCTTCGGCGGTCTATGGCTTAAAATGACGTGACCCATGCCGGGAAGACAAATTGCTCATAGCGTGGCCGTAAAAGTGGCGGTGGTGAGACCGGGGTGTCTATGGCTTAAATTGACGTGACATTAACCGGTTCACTCAGAATGTGCCCTGAGTGCACGGGGTGTGTGGCCGTGCGTGCCTACGCCTGTGATGCAATGTATTTATATACTGTTTGGTTATGCTAATAAAGTGCATGGAAGGAGCATCGCCGCCCCGAATTGGGGGCGGGATCGTTATAATTAGGTCAGCATGGCTGACTGTTGCTTTGATTTGCTACCGTTGCGGTGGATTGTGCTTGTAGGTGCTGGGGAGCCGAGCAAAAAATAGCAGGCTAAAGCCCAAGTTGCTGAGCCGGCCCTCGAAGGCCTAATTTTGAGTGTTTTCGTTTATTCATGTGTGATCGGCCTGCGTGTCGAGGTTTGAAAACATGTAATTGGAAGAAAACATTGTAAGGCCATAAGGCCTGTACTTGTGTATTTGTACTTCATTCCTTTTGGCGTTTTAGTGGACATTCATGCTGGTGTTGGGTTCTTTCTTAATGCAAAAATTTTAAATTGCTTCAGCTAGAATGCTTTGTATAGGACGTTGGATTGGTTGGATGGTTTCCATTGAGTAACTACCCGGTCTGTCTGTGGTATATGGCGTCGGGCCCCGGCCGGACCTACTGTTATATGCTATGCGACAGATAGGGGGTGTTACACTTAGTGGATGAAGAACCGCTAGAGGAAGAATTGCCACAACCTACAGATAATGCACAAGATGTTGCAAAGCATGCTGGAGGGAGAGTAAGGAATCTAGGGTTCAGACATCTAAGAGATCATCGAGCTGATCAAATAATAGGAGAGCTCGGCGACATCGTCAAAACCGGAAGAGGTACAACTAATGATATTATGCATCTAAGTTTTATGTATCAGGTTGAGCTGAAGAAGTTCGAAGAGGCAAACAAGGACGCTTCTTGGATATTGGCAATGTAAGAGGAGCTCAACCAGTTTGAACATTGCAAATTCTAGGAGTTGGTACCTAGGCCAACGGTACAGAACGTGATTTACACCAAGTGGATATTCAGAAACAAGCTGGACGAACACAGAGTAATCATCAAGAATAAGGCCAGACTTGTAGTATAAGGATATAGACAAGAAGAGGGGATTGAATTCGACCAGACCTTTTCTCCACTGGCTCGGCTCGTGGCAATCAGGTTGTTTCTTACGTATGCTGCCATCAAAGGCTTCACTGTATACCAAATGGACGTGAAGTCAGCATTCCTCAACGGTAATCTGAAAGAGGAAGTATATGTAGCGCAACCCACAGGTTTTGTAAACTCTCTATTCCCTGATTATGTTTATTTTTTAAATAAAGCTTTATACGGCTTAAAGTAAGCTCCCCGAGCTTGGTATGAGACGTTATCTAACTTTCTTCTTGAGAACAAGTTCACAAGAGGAAAGATAGACAAGACATTATTTCTTAGGGAAGTTAAACTCAAGATTCTGCTAGTTCAAATCAATGTCGATGATATTATTTTTGGCTCTACAGAAGACAACCTTTGCAAAGAGTTTTCCAAACTTATGCAAGAGAAGTTTGAAATGAGCAATATGGAAGAGCTAAAGTATTTCTTAGGACTTCAGGTGAAGTAATCTGAAGTTGGAATTTTCATCTCTTAGACGAAGTTCACCAAGGAGATTCTTAAGAAATTCAGAATGGAGAATGCAACCTCTATGAGAACTCCAATGGGTTCAACTGTATATCTGGACAAGGATGAGAAAAGGGAAACCTTTTGATGAAACCAAGTACAGAAGCATAATTGGATCTTTGCACTACCTAACTGCCAATAAACCAGATATAATGTTCTCAACATGTATCTGCGCTAGATTCCAGATGAACTCTAAGGAATCTCATTACATCGCTGCAAAGTGAATTTTAAGATAGCTTAAAGACACACCCAATCTTGGCTTATGGTACCCGAGAAATAATGATGTTGAGCTAATGAGTTTTTCAGATGCTGACTTTGAAGGAAGCATGGATGATAGGAAAATCAATTCCGGGACGTGTCAATTCCGCGGAAGACGGCTTATCTCATGGAGCAGTAAAAAGCAGAATTGTATGGCAACTTCCACCGCCGAGTCAGAATATATCTCTGCGGGCAGTTATTGCGCACAACTTCTATGGATCTGGAATCAATTAGAAGACTACAACTTGAAGTTCAGAGATATTCCAATGTATTGCCACTCATCCAGCATAGTAGCGATCGCAAACAATCCAGTCTCCCACAGCCGGACAAATCACATCGAGGTGCGCTATCACTTCATCCGGGATCATGTGGAGAACAAGGACATAGCCCTCAGCTATGTCCCGACGGACAAGCAGGTCGCAGATATTTTCACGAAGCCGCTGGACGAGGCCAAGTTTTCGTTTTTCAAAATAGAACTAGGTATGCTAAATATCGACTCATAACGAAGACCAAGCAAGAAGGAGGAAACCTATCAGGAATTACTTCAGGAAAGCAGAAATTTTTTTCAAGGCAAATTCGTTTAATATCGAACAACAAACTCGCTGATTCGCCGGATATCAGTGGATAGTTTCCGAATCTAACCAAGCTTCCGGTGATTCTCGCCGAATTCAACTTTGGACAAATTGCAAATTTCTGTATTGGATCCGAAGAACTGACGACAGATAAGGTACATGCCTTCTATGTCAATTTAAAAATTATATATATATATACACACAAAGGGAGGGCAACCATATAGTCTACTTGACGAAACCCCCGCCGATTCGCCGAAAACAGAAACTCGACCTTTCGGCTCCCCCGACCACTACACCGTCGACTGGATTCCATTTTCTTTATTAGGATTGTGATCATCTTTCGAGCCCTAGCCGACTGAAGAAATTGATTATCCCGACGTTTTCGTGTCATGATGTTCTCCCGACAACCTATGTTTTGCCGATTCCAACAAGCTGCAGTTCTATATATTTCCAGTTCTAGATTCCCGTTCGTGATTCTACATGGCTCCCAAATGCACCAGTGGATTTCTAGGGGAGGCGAGTTGGACTGGACATGGTTTGCTTCTGCATCAGACGAGTTCAGGAATGCCATTCTCATGTTGGAGACTGCATGGCTGTCCTTTGTCTTAGAACACCCTTGCAAAGTTCTGGATAAGGACGTTCTAGAATTTTTCCACAATGCGAAGCTCCGACAGGAAGATACAGTAATCAAGAGCAAAGTTCGTGGAACTGCATTAAGGTGAAGGCCTCTCATCTCACCCGGCTCTTGAGGCTCCCAGCTTGTGGAGAAGTAGATCACCTCGAAGAGGAGGACTTCACAAGGGCTATGTTATTATGTAGTTTGCCCAGAGGTACAAAAACAATCAAAAGGAAAGGGATGAACAAAGAAGGAAAGCTGCTATCAGATATCATCGGTAAAGTACTACTTTGCAAAACTGGTTCTCATGATTATTTATCTTCAGAAATGTTCAAGATCCTAGTCACAATCATTTGCAGAAAGAAAATGGATTGGGGTGTAATGCTGTTTGAGAAAATAAAAGACAATCTCCGCACACCCAACTTTGGAAGGATTATCAGCCTGTACCTGAATCAGATAGATGGTGACAGGTTCGATATGACCAAAGGAGTACATATCCATCACTTAAAGAAGATCGACTCTACTATCATCTCTCAATGGGATATGCGGATAGTCAAGCAAGGGGGATCCCCAGACTTGGCTGAGGAAGAAGAAGTTCAAGCTCCTGAGGTCAGGATTACCACTCCTCACCCCAGTGACATTCCTGAGAGTTCGAGGGCAGTAATAGAGTGGGATTCATTCATTCCAGTTGCAGAGACAAAAAATCTACTGACAGAGGTAGCTCAGATTGTACATACTGCTGTTGAGGAGTTGGTGCATGAGGTGGCAGAGGCTGCTACAGTTGAGGAAGATTTTGCTGAGGAAGAGGATTTAGATGAGGTTGACGATGTTGCTGCTGATAAGATGAGGATTGATTCAGATAAGTCTGCTGATGCTGGGGTTAGTGCTGATAATGCACTCCTGGTAATGGAGAACTGGATAATCCCTCTCCCTGAAATTGTTCCCACTTTATCTTCTGAGGGGGAGGTGACTAAGACTTCGATATCAGTTGCTACCAAGGTTGACAGGTTTATCCGCAACCTTGAAAAGAGAGTTGTCAAGGCAATAGGAATACCTCCACTTCTTCCTGAGGAGGTAGTTGAGATTGCTGACGAGGAGGGCGATACAGAGGAGCAGACTCCAGCTTCCCCTACTGCTGCAGATCAAGCTACTACTTCCAAAGCTCATCTATCTCTGATAGATGAGTCTCCCAGTAAGGATCTTGCCAGCACTCCCATTCTAGAGACTGCAATGCTGACTTTTAATAGCACACTTTTGCAGAGTGTAGAGGCAATGCTAGCCAAGTAGAAGGCATATTTTGATTCTTCCATGAAAATTATTCTGAAATAGATGAAATAGACTGAAAGGGACCTAAACATAGGTATTACTGAAGTTAAGATTCAAATTGAAGCACTTGATACAATGATTGACTTATTATTTATTGAAGGAGGAAAAGCTATAAAGCTAAACATGGATGACCTCCAGTATGTCAAGGAAATAGTGGATAGTGTTGATACAAATGCCAAGAATATGATTGCAGCATATAATACTGCTGTGGTTTATTATGACGACAACTTGAAATCGTATTTTAAAGTTGCTTAACTGAAGGTTAGCTAATCACCTAGAGGGGGGGGGGTGAATAGGTCTTTGAAGTTTTATTAGTTCTTTTGCTGATTTCAAATTAATCTATCTAGAGCTTGTCCTTAGATCCTATAATAAGAAAGAAAACAAACACCACAGTAAACACACAAAGATTTATAGTGGTTTCCCAATTGGGTACATCCACTTTTCCTCCCACCTATCCAACTTATTTGTTGGACTAGGCACAAACTCCACCAATATGCTCCTCAGAGCTTACACCTTAGGCCCTCAGCCTTATACATAGATTCTTCACAGAATCCAAACTCAGAACCACAAGGGTTCCTACCTAAGAGCCCTGCAGAGCTTCTATAGCTCAGTGATCCACTAATCACCTACCTTAGCCTTATTTTTAAGGCCTACAACTCAGGCTCTTCTGCCCTACAGCTTCAGGCACACATCCCTACTCTCAGAGTGCTGCATCACTCCTATAACTCAGTACCTTTCCAGGTACCTACAGCTCAGCCTCCTTAAAGGCCTACAACTCAGTGACACACTTATCACTTACAGCTCAGTGACTCTCCAGTCACTTACCTCAGGCATAAGGCCCTACACTCAGGCTGGGAGGACAGTCATACCTCAGATCGATACTTGGATCCTACCTCAGAGAGCAGCACTCTCCTACCTCAGGCAATAAAGCCCTACAGCTTAGATCCACATTTGTATCCTACCTCAGTACCCCAATAGGGCACCTACCACAGTGACTAATTAGTCACCTACCTCAGGAACCAAGTGCCCTACACTCAGATTTAGATAAACTTAATCCTACTAGAAGTGAATACAGAATGTTTAAGAAAAATAAAACAACTGACTCAAAGATAAATCTCTGATTCTACCTTGCTGGACTGAGCAGATATCAGTCCAGCACTCTTGTTGTAGAAGGAATTAGTCCTCTTCTATAGCTAACACTTTTCTACTACACAGATGAACAACTATCAGCTTGCTGAATGGATGAATCAGCTTCTTTGTTCTGGAGAGAACTATATTGCTGAACTTGAAGAGCTTCAGCTATCTTCCTTTGCCTTCTGTCTATCTCTGCTGGACTTGAGCTTTCAAGTTTAATGGAGAAGAAGATTTCCAGCAGCCTCAAGTTCTCATTTTTTATTTTCTACATTTGTTCTTCATCGCCCTAATCCCCTTTTCTTTTTCCTTTTTATATGCTCTAATTTGAATCAATGACACAAATGTATGTGGGCCCAGCCAAGGATTGGTGAGCCCCACCTCCTTCAAAAAAGGACAAAGCAGCTTTCGGCGCCACTACAGCTTTCCCGCAACGGCTACATGTAACTTGACTTTGATGACGTCAACAGTGGTCATCACCATCTGGACTTAGAAAATATTTCAAAAATTCATAAAGTGTTGAGTGATGTTAAGTCACTCAACGCCATCTATCTTGGCTCTCAGCGCTTCTGGACTTGTGAATTTTCTCTGGATTTGTCTCAGCGGTTCTGTCTCAGCGGTTTCTTATTAATAGCTGAGACAAGCTTCTATCTCGGCGCTTTCTTCACAGCAGTCTCAACGCTTTATTCTTAACTATTGCGACAACCTTCTGTCTCAACACTTTCTTCTCAGTGGTCTCAATGCTTTCTTCTCAGCGGTCTCAGCGCTTTCTTCTCAGCTATCTCAGCTGTCTCAGCGCTTTTTGCCTTAGTCAGTTTTTCTAGCTTTAGATGCGTTCGACGATCTGTGGGCTGAGCTCGACGAACTCTGATCTTCTCAGCAGTCTCAGCGCTTTTTGCTTATTCAATTTTTCTAGTGTTATCTAGACAAGTGTTGAGCTGAGCTCGACGAACTGCAAACTGAGCTCGACGAATATCAGGTTGAGCTCGATGAATTTTGAGTTTACTACCAAACTCATTATTCTTCACCTGTCCCATCATGGACTATATGCATGCAAGAACTAAGGTACACATCAAATACATTATGTGTGTATGTCATTAACTCGTTTGACCTCTTACAAATCTGAGATATTGGGATCAATAGACCCAACAATCTCCCCCTATTTGAAGAAGTTAAAACAATACAGGTCTTTGACAACACAACATATTCATCATAGATAAAATTTAACATTAGTAGAGTATGGAAATGTTACCATATTTCTCCAGCCTGTGGAGAATTACTTACTCCCCCTGGCATGCTGTCATCCTTACTATTCGACCTATCTATTCTCCTCCCCCTTTTGACTTCTGCAATTGGGTGCATTCTAAGGGGTTTTTCTACCCCTATCTATCTGGAGTAGATTTTCCCACTGTGACTGAATCCAGTTTAGCTATTTGGCTAGCTCCCCCTCAACAGTTGCACATCATCTTCAGTATCTGGAGGAAGAACTTGTAATACCTACAAAATGGACAGTGCAGCATATGGTAGAAGAGAGACTTGAAGCTACACAAGATTCAACATAACTAATTCAAATTTTAAGGTATTGAACTTGGCTTCATCTAGTGGCTTAGTGAATATATCAGCCACTGGCATGTCTGTGGTGACAAACTCAAGGATGATGTCTTCCTTTTCCACATGTTTTTTAATGAAATGATACCTAATTTCTATATCCTTAATCCTGCTATAGGAGACAGGATTCCTAGCTATAGAAATTACACTAATAGAATCACAAAAGAGTGGAGTTCTACTTATCTGAATATTGTAGTCCTGAATTTGATGCTGGATCCACAACAACTGAGCACAATAGCTTCCAGCTGAAATATACTTTAACTCTGCTGTTGATATTGCAACACTCGTTTGTTTCTTGCTGCTCCAAGAGACAAGACTTCTACCTTGAAATTGACAGGAGCCAGAAGTGCTCTTCATGTCCTTGCAGCCTGCAAAATCTGCATCTGAATAGCCTGTTAGTTCAAATTATCCATTCCTAGGGTACTATAGGCCAAGATCTGGGGTGCCCTTAAGATATCTCAAGATTCTTTTCACAGCAGTGTAGTGAGACTCTTTAGGGCAGGCCTGATACTTAGAACAGACACATGTTGCATACATAATGTCAGGCCTACTTACAGTGAGATAGAGAAGGGAGCCAACTATACCTCTATACAGTGTTTGATCAACAGGCTTCCCTGGATCATCTTTACCTAAAGGCATACTTGAGCTCATGGGAGTTCTTATGGTGGAAACATTCTCCATGCCATATTTCTTGATTATCTCCCTGGTGAACTTTGACTGGGATATGGATAGACCATCATCAGTCTGTTTTACTCTGAGTCCCAAGAAAAATTTCAGTTCACCCATACTACTCATCTCAAACTTACCTTGCATAAGTTTTGCAAACTTTCTGTAGAGGTTGTCATCAGTAGAGCCAAATATTATGTCATCAACATAAATCTGGACTAGGATGATCTTGCCCTTAGATTACCTTAGGAATAGGGTCTTGTATATCTTACCCCTTGAGAATTTGTTCTCAATGAGGAAGGTAGACAATGTCTCTTAGCATGCTCTTGGGGCTTGCTTGAGCCCATAAAGAGCTTTCCTAATTCTATATATAACAGTAGGAGAGTTATAATCTACAAAACCTATAGGTTGCTCTACATAAATCTCTTCCTTCAAGTCTCCATTCAGGAAGGCAGGCTCAACATCCATTTGGAATACCTTGAATCCCTAAAAGGCTGCAAATGCAAGGAACAGTCTGATTGCTTCCAACCTTGCAACTGGGGTAAAAGTCTGATCATAATCAATCCCCTCTTCTTGTCTATAACCTTTGGCCACAAGTCTAGATTTATTCTTTATTACATGCCATTTTCATCAAATTTATTTCTGAAAATCCACTTGACTCCAATGACATTGTGTCCATCTGGTCTGGGAACCAGCTTCCAGACCTTGCACCTTTTAAACTAGTTCAGTTCTTCTTATATTACACCAATCCAGAATTAGTCTTGATTTGTTTCTTCAAATTTCTTGGGCTCTTCTTGTGATAAGAAGCTGGAATAAAGAGCTGTGTTGAGACTCCTGCTTATGGTCTGTACACCTTGGCTAGCCTCACCAATTATCTGATCTGGAGGATGATCTCTCAGATATTTGACTGCTGGGAGCAGCCTGACTACTTCCTGCTGATTACCATTTTCTTCAGTAGGTTGGTCTTCATTTCTAGCTTGACTGTCCTGTGCTTCCTATGGACAGCATCACTCTTCACATTCTTCTTGGATAGCTGGTTCTTTATCTTTGATGGAGAGCTTTTCCATCATGACTTTTGTACCTGCAGAGCTAGGCAAAGAGTTTATCAACTTCACTATCAATCTTGCATGACTCATCAAACACTACATGGATAGATTCTTCTACAACTTGATTTGTCAAGTTATAGACTCTATATGCCCTACTATTATTGTTGTACCCAACAAAGATCCCCTCATGGGATTTGCCAGCAAACTTAGTTACTTTTGACTTACCATTGTTCAGGATGAAACACTTGCAACCAAAGATCTTGAAATAGGATATGTTTGGTTTTATGTCCTTCAAGATCTCATAGGGAGTCTTCTTGTGGCCTTTTGGTGAAAGAAGCCCTATAGAGCACATGACATGCAGTATTAACTACCTCAACCCAGAAATATTCAGGGAGAGAAGTGCCACTCAATAATGTTCTCACATCTTCTATGAGAGTCCTATTTTTCCTCTCAGCTAACCATTTTGCTGCGGTGTTCTTGGAGAGGAGAATTCTTGATGAATCTCTTGCTCTTCACAGAATGTAGTCATGGAAGCAAACTTAAACTCAGTTCCATGGTGACTTCTCATTTTGACCACAGAGCATGCAAGCTCATTCTAAATTTGCCTGACAAAATTCATGAAGATTTTTAGGGTTTCATCCTTTCTTCTAAGGAAGGACACCCAAGTAAACCTGGAATAGTCATCAACCACCACAAACATGTAGACCTTCCTACCTAGACTATGAATAGGAATAAGACCAAACAAGTCCATATGCAGGAGATACACGCATATCACTGAGTCCTTGGCCCAAATGCTCATGAAAGAGGTCTTAGTCTGCTTATTCTTTTGACAAGCAGCACAGATACCCTCCTTGGAGCATTTTATTTTGGGACCATTCGTAACTATCTCATCACTGAAGAGCTGACCAATGGTCTTATAATTCAAATGAGCCAGTCTCTTGTTCCATTGGACATAATATGAGACTTTGTTATTTGCAACTAGGCATATAGGGGAACTATTATCTATGCAAGAAAAGTTTAAGCAATAGAAATTCTCACTCCTAGTGCCTGTTAAGATGACACTTTGGTCACTTAACCTCTTGATATGGAACATATCCTTGTGGAAGGAAATGTCATAACCATGATCACATAGTTGGCTTATGCTTATGAGGTTGTGTTGCAACCCCTCTATATAAGCTGCCTTTGTGATGGTGGTTATGTCATTTGTGATATTACCATAGACTGTGGTTATCCCCTTGTCAGAGCCTCCAAAGATAATCTTGGGTCCATTCTTTACTAGAGTGAACTCCTTCAATAGCTCCTTTGTTCCAGTCATGTGCTTGGAACATCCACCGTCCAAGTACAATTTAGGGGAATTGGTACTTGTGTTGGATCCCTAGTTGGATTTGGGCTAGGTTCACTAAGTTAGGATGTTTGACCCAACATATATAGCCAGGGTCATGATTGTGTCCTAGAGTCTAGGCCATGTCCTTAGAGTCAGCACCACATGGACCAGCCATCAACAGACTGCAAAATAATCCAGACTTAGAGAAATATCAAAGACTCAGAAAATGAGTTCGACGTTCGTCGAACTCAGGTCGACGAAAGTCGTGCTCAGCTCGACGAAATCTGAGAAAATTCTCTGAGCTGAGCTCGACGAACTTGAATCTCAGGTCGACGAATTCCAGAGTATACTTCAACACCAAGTCCATAATTCTTCACACTTAACTCCAGTCAACAAACTTAGTTCTCAAGTCAACGAACTTAGTTCTCAGGTCGACAATCTCTGGGTATTCTACTTCAACACCTTATTCCAGAAACATCTAAGTATTTGAAGTCCAGCTTCACACTCCAGTCGACGAAGTTAGAATATGAGCTCGACGAATTTGGATCCTGTTCGACGATTTCTGGATCATGTACTTCAACACTATAAGACCAGAAACAACTAAGTATTCTAAGTCCAAAATCACACTCCAGTCGACGAACTCACCTTCTCAGCTCGATGAACTTGGACCACAGTCTTGGCAAGATTTATCAAGTAACAGTTAGAAGTTCTCAGCTCGACGAAACTAGTTCTCAGGTCGACGAAACTAGTTCTCAGGTCGACGAACCCAGTTCTGAGGCCGACGATTTCTGGACACATTACTTCCAACATTCTTAAGACCAAGAAAAATGGAATTCTGTTATTAGGTCGACGAAGTCATATTCTCAGCTCGACGAACTTGATGCACATAATTGAAAGGTTCTAGAGAAAGCAGTTGTCCTCAGGTCGACGATCTTGTATCTCAGCTCGATGAACAAAGATTATTTGGTCGACGAACTTGACTTCTCAGCTCGACGAACTCTGGACACAGATCGACGAATTTTTCTCAACGAATTTTGTAAAGTTCCAGACTTAGAAATTTCCCTCCCTCTATCCTTTTTCCATTGCAATAATTCCTAAGTAATCAATGCATAAATATTCTCTGAATATTACTGTTAGAAGCAAGCATTGATTACGGTCTTCATCAGGATTATTGCTTACCGTTTTTCTATGGGACAGTTGCGGAAATCAATCAATGCAAATATTCTCCAGGCCGTCAGCATTGAATGAAGAAAGGAATTCAAATTTCAAAGTGAAATTATATGGAAAATATAAAAGGGATTTTCTTCATCTATCTCGACAGCGAACACAGAATAGACAACAATACAGGAGAATAGAAAAACCTACACAGAGAATATACTGTATACAGAGCTTACAAGGCAACAACACTATGAAGAGACAAAAAGCCTTATCCCTTGACCAGAAAAAAGAACAACAAGCTGTAGAAGAAGAAGAATATACATTCAAGATCAAGAGTCTTCTTCCTTCTACAATCCAGGATTCTTCAAAGGACAACAAACATTGAATCTGTAAAGAAATTTCTGGAGATCTTCTGGTCAAAGTTTGAAGACCTATCACCATGTAGCAAAGCTTCAACTTCCTGAACCATTCAATATCTCAGGGGGAGCTCTTTGCTAAAATCAAGATCCACAAAAGTCTTCTCAGTTGTATCTGAGAAAGAGAAGATAAAATCACTCTCTCACCTCCACTGTATAAAGGGTTCTTAACTCCCTTCAAAAGTTATTCTTGGTTGCAAGTCACCTGATCAAAAGACTTGAGGTTTGGTTTTTGAGTACCTGATCAAAATCTTATTGGTGGCAGTCACCTGATCAAAAACCTGAGTGGATTCCTACTAGGGTGGTAGAAGAGTGGATGTACCCAGGTTGGGGAACCACTATAAAATTCTTGAGTTGTCTGTGTTGCTCTTTTCTTTTGTTCTTGCTGTGGCTGTGCTAATTAGGTTTGTTGTGTCTGTGATATTTTACATTTGATGTGCATATGTTAGATCAGATTACTTTAGGACTAAGTTTTATTTACAACAAAAAGTTTAAAAACCTAAAGATACTCTATTCACCCCCCTCTAGAGTATACTAGATCTAACCCCTAACTTTCAACTTGAACTAACCTGAAAAGAATACAAATCACCTTACCTTAGGACCCTAATTTCTGTTGGTTCCTACGTTCATATTAGTTTAAAAATACCATATCTTCCTGCAGAATTTCTGACAGGTTGACAACCTCAGGAAACTGAAGGATTGTGCCAACAATCTACAGCATAGTGGCCCACTTTTCCACAACAACAACACCCATAGATATTGTATCTCCTTTTCTGTTTGGGACTAGCATTAGGCTGTACTGCTCCCTGAACAGTGGTGAGATGTGCTGCTCTATACTTCTGTCTTCTTTCAGCAATCATTTGACTGAAGGACAGTCTTTCAGCTGGCAGTTTTGGTCTTTTCTGAGACCCACCAGCTGCATGTCTCTTTTTTGCTAACATGCATCTGATAGCATCTGATATTGCCATTCCAGCAATGCCAGAAGACTCACCTTGAGTCAGTACTTTTGTTGGATGATTTAGATTTAATGTAGCAGCATTATCTTTGAGTTTTGGGGCTGGGGCACCAAAAACAAATGGTCCAGGATGGGCCATTTGAATTTCCTCATGGGAAGCCTTAAAGGCTCTCACATGGCTATATCTTCCACCATGGCTAGGGCCACATTGGTCCATACTAGTGGATCTGTCATTCTCCCAGTGACCATAACAACTTTCATGGTCATACCTGTTAGAAGGCAACAACACTCTCTGAAAAGGAATTTGAGGCAATGAGGCTAGAGGCACAACTGGTGCCTTCCCTTTTCCCTTTCCTTTTGGGTTGGAAGGTCTAGTAGGTCCCTTAAATCCCAACCCTTTCTTACCCGCTTGGGTAAGGTGGGTGTCAATTAAGGGCAGCACAGTGTTTAGCATAGAAAATTTGGTCACTAGCAATTTCTCATTTAAGAGATCATTTCAAGTTTCTGGATAAGTTTCTCATTTGAGAATCTTACCACAGACTCAATGTCAATGGTCTCCTTGAGCTGGGATACTTGTGCATTGTTGGAACACCCTATTACTAATTTGGGTCAGGATCACTATGTCTCTAGGAATCTGTGTTTGACCTTCTGTATAGCTTAATAGGTCAATTAGAATTGAGTCTAAGGGATCAGGAGTCTAGGTTTGGCAGCTGCCCTGAAGACCAAGTTTTTCTGGAGACTAAGTCTAATCGTCGAGCTCAGCACGACGTTTCGTCGAACTCCGGTCGACGATCGTCTAGCTCAACTTCGACAGATCGTCGAGCTCCATTCGACGATCGCTGAGCTCAACTTCTCAATATCGTCGAACTCCATTCGACGATCGCTGAGCTCAGGTCGACGATTTTGACTCTGCACTGGATCCTTATCTCTGAGCTCAGTTCGACGATCTTTGAGCTCAGATCGAAGATTTCTTTGCTGCTTGCATTTTCCAGGTCGCTGAGCTCAGCTCGACGATAGCAGAGCTCAGTTCGACGATTTCAGTTATCTTTCAGAATTCAAATTCAAATCAGATAGAAGTTATTCTGCATTTAATTCAGAAGATCTGCCAGCCGTTTTCATTTACTTCTGGAGCAAGTTTCAAGGGATTTTTCAAGGAACAAATCAGTGGACTTTCCTTCAGAAGAAATTATGTAATTAAGGCTGTAATCAATGCAGACCAACGACTATCTTTGACAGAGTGATATCCTATTCAGACACAGAGAATAATAGATAGAATGTTTTTGAATGAAATAGTGAAGAAAAAAAGAGAGATTGACAAGAATAGGACACAACTCAGAATACAGAGACTCTCTCAATCTTCTGTCAAAAAGATTTCTGAAGAACACTCATAAGAGAGATCAAGCTTTCAAAAATCTTCAGATCTCTTCAGCTCTTAAAGTGTTCAAGGCCAACATCTTTTCAAGACTCCAGACACTCAACATTTCAGCTTGCTGAAATCATCTTTTGCTGGAGATCTATCTTTGAAGGCCTATCACCCTCAGCAAAGCTCATCTTCCTGAAGATCAAGGACTCAGGGGGAGCTTTGAAATCCATCCACTTAGTCTTCTCAGTTGATTGAGAAAGAGAAGACTGCCATCACTCTCTCACCCCCACTCTGTAAAGGGTTTTTCAAACTCCCTTCAAAAGTTTGAATCTGGTTTTTGAGCACCTTGTCAAAAGCTCATTGGTGGCAAGACACCTGATCAAAAAATCTGTTTTGGTTTTTGAGCACCTTATCAAAAGCTCATTGGTGCCCAGGACACCTAATCAACTCATCATGCAGTGGATTCCTACCTAGGGTGGTAGAAGAGTGGATGTACCCAAGTTGGGGAACCACTATAATTCCTTGTGTCATCTGGTTTTGCATGTTTTCTTTTTGTTTCTGGCCTAGATTTTCTTGTGCTTAGTTTCTGCATAGCTTAGTGTTGTGATTAGTTTTATTTCTGCTTCCCTGCTCACACTCATTACAACAATTGTTGTAAAGCTTTACAAAAGTTTTTTTTGTGTTTCAAAAAGCACCATATACTCTATTCACCCCCCTCTAGAGTATATCAGATCTAGTTTCCCCTTTCAATTGGTATCAGAGCCAGGTTGGTTAAACATACCATATCTGTTTGGTTGTACAGGCTAACACCTGAACCCCAAGATCCCAATCTAGATCCTTCTTTTATATTTCATTATTAGATTTAGCCTGCACAAGTCATGGCCCAAAACAAAGATTATGCTAGCACCAGACCTCCAGTGTGCAATCTGTCAAAGTTTGCACTTTGGAAAGCAAGGATTAGACTCTACATGAATTCTATTGACGAAGACATTTCTAATTCTGTTTTAACAGTGTGTCCAAGACCTCCAGAGGGCACAAGCACAAATGCTGTTCCACCTCCATCAGGAACAGATGCTGACATCAAAAAGTGGAAAGTAGCTGATGCCAAGGCAATGAACATTTTAGCTCAGACAATGTCAGATGACATTTTTCAAAAAGTAGCTGAATGCAATTCAGCCAAAGAAATTTGGGACAAGCTCTCAGAAATTGTCTCTGGCTCAGCTGATGAGAGAAAGGACAGAAGATCCCATCTCATCTCCCAATATGAGAACTTCAAGAAGGGAGAAACAGAGTCAGTGGGAGACATGTACAACAGACTGAGTCTAATTGTCAGTGAACTGAGGACATTAGACAGAGAGATCTCACTAACAGAACTTAATGACAAGATCCTAATGTGCTTCCCCAGCACTTGGGATTCAAGAATCTGGCCAATTAAAGATGCCAGAAGTCTGAATGAGATCACCACTGAAGCCTTGCTGGGTAAGCTCAAATCTTATGAGCTACTCATCAAGAACAGAGAAGAAGAACAGAAGGCTGCTTCACCAGCCACAAGAAAGGAGAAGACTATAGCATTCAAGGCAACTGAGGATCTGCCTGAAGAAAAAGGAACAGCCAATGATGAACTTCTCAGCTTGTTGGCCAAAAGATTCTATAAGATGGCCAGAAAGGACTTCAGAAGAAGATCATACAAGGAGCAGGATAAGCCAAGGTATGACAAGTCCATTGGCAATAGCAAAGACATCATTTGCTTTGGTTGCAGGAAACCAGGGCATATAGTTTCTGACTGTCCAGAAAACAAGAACAAGGACAGAAGGGACAGAAAAGAAAGAAGAAAGGAGAAAGACTCCAAAAGGAGTGGCAATAGCAAACCCTCTTCCAGCAAAAATAAGCACACAAGGAAAGGATTTGTTGCTGAATCCTGGAGTGAGACTGAAGAGGAGTCAGAAGCCTCTTCCAGCTCAAGTGATGATGAGGATGATGCAGAGGAAAAGGAGTTCTGCATGATGGCAATTAATGCCTCACAGCACAACTCAGAGGAAGAAGAGTCAGAGTCAGACTCAGAGATTCAACCTGAAGAAGATCAGGTAATCAGTTCTTTTGATTTTACTTCAGAAGATTTTAAATCTGAATTTAAAGCATTGTGTTTAGATCTGCTAAAGTCTGAGAAAGAGATCATCTCTCTCAGAAATCAATTATCTGAACAAAGTGTTTTAAAATCAGAAAACCTCAAACTCTCTCAGGAGTTGGAGAACTATAGGGAACAGATAGCTACACTGAAAAGTGAGCTCTCTGAGGCCAAGAAGCTTGAAGAATCCCTTAATGGGAGAAGCATCAAGCTGATGGACATCACAAGCACAGTGAACTCTAGACTTAACAGTACACTGGGCTTGGGTGCTTCATCCAGCCAACCTATAGTCTAACAACTCCCATCAAGTTTATTTCTAGCAAGGGAAAGGGAGTTGTAGAGATTGCCAGGAAAAATTCTGATCTGCCTCAGAAATTTAAGTCCCAGCAGAAATCGTCGAACGAAGCTCGACGATCGCCGAATGAAGATCGACGATCGCCGAACGCAGCTCGACGACCTCAGGGAAAATCGTCGAACGCAGATCGACGATCTCAGCCAAAGTCGTCGAACGCGGCTCGACGATCTCATATACCTGACCTCACCCACAGTCGACCGTCGAACGGAGCTCGACGATCTGACCCAAGATCGTCGAACTCAGCTCCAAGATCGTCGAACAGAGGTCAGAGCTCTGGAAAATTTTTCAACGGCAAGTCAAAATTGAATCCTGAGGGTTCTTCATCCCAAACCTTCAACCCTTATACTGAATGGATTTTACCTCCAAGGAGATATCATCCTGAAGGATATAAGAGTCAGCCAGGGATGTCTTTCATTTCTGAATTTAGATGTTATCAACCTAGGCCCAAGGTAAACTGGGTCAAAAACAAGTAAATTGTTTCATGTGCAGGTGAAGACCTTTCCAACATCTAACCAGCAATGGTATTTGGATAGTGGGTGCTCTAAGCACATGACAGGGAACAAGGACAACCTCAATTCCTTTAGAGCCAAGCTTGGACCCAAAGTTATCTTTGGTGATTCCAACTTTGGACAAACTAAAGGATATGGTGCAGTCCAGATTGGTTCTGTAACCTTCAAGAAAGTAGCATATGTGGAAGGACTGAAGCACAACCTAATCAGCATCAGTCAGCTATGTGATGAAGGCTACCAGGTGACCTTCAGCAAAACCTTATGCAAAATCAAGTCAGAGGACAACACAACTGTGTTGACAGGTAAAAGGAAAGGTAACATCTACCTAGTAGATTTTCTTTCAACTACTATAGATATCTGTTTATTCAATTCAGTGTGTAGACCAAATGTTTTATGGCATAAGAGACTAGGACACCTAAACCTTAGAACTATTGCTAGGCTATCCAAGGACAACCTTGTTAGAGGACTACCTTCTGGCCCCTACAAGAAGGAAGGACTCTGCAAGGCTTGTCAATTAGGCAAACAAACTAAAAACAGTTTCAAGTCACTTAATAAGAGTGATTCACCTAGGATATTGTATCTGTTACACATGGATCTATTTGGACCCATCACAGTACAAAGCCTAGGAGGGAAATCCTACACTTTGGTGATTGTAGATGACTTCTCTAGATTCACTTGGGTGTTCTTTCTAAGGAAGAAGTCTGATAACTTTAAGTGTCTGACAGAGTTTCTCAAATGTATAAGATTGAGTTCAATACTCACATTGCCCTGATCAGAAGTGATCATGGGACAGAGTTTGATTCTCTTCTTATGCAAGAGTTCTGTCAGAGTGAAGGGATCAGGCATACTTTCTCAGCTCCTAGAACTCCTCAACAAAATGGGGTAGCTGAAAGGAAAAATAGAACCCTTATTTAATCTGCCACTACATTGTTGTCAGATGCTCATCTACCTCTATCCTTCTGGGCAGAGGCAGTGAACACCTCCAACTATGTGCTGAACAGAAGTCTGATACATAAACTGAAGGGAAAGACTCCCTATGAATTACTCAAAGGGAAGAAACCTAAAGTTGACTATTTCAGAATTTTTGGCTGCACTTGCTATATTCACAATAATGATAAGAAATATTTAGCAAAATTTCAAGCCAAAGCTGATGAAGGAGTGTTTCTGGGATACTCCATGATCAGCAAGGCCTATAGGGTATATAATAAATCATCATTGAAAATTGAGGAATCTGTTCATGTTTCTTTTGATGAAACTAACATGTCATTCAAGGAGAAGATTTCTTCTACCATAGAACCTTTGCAGGAACTCTCTCTAGTTGAAGATATGAACAAGCTACAGGTTGCTCAAGAAGAAGAAAGCAGTGAAGATGAAAGCAATGCTCAACATAATGAACCACCACTTGAAGAGCCAGTTGTTGTACCACAAGAGGAAACAACAACACAGGTTGGTGAACAATCAACACCCCCTGTTGATTTAGTAACATCAAGAGACCATCCAATTACCCAAATAATTGGAGAACTCTCAGCTGGTGTGCAAACCAGAAATCAGGTCAACCAAAACCTGTTGCACACCTGCTTCCTTTCTCAAATTGAACCTCAGTCCATTCAAGATGCAGAGCAAGATCCACACTGGATCATTGCCATGCAAGAGGAGTTGCATCAATTTGAGAGGAACAAAGTATGGGAACTAGTGCCAAAGCCAAAGGATCATTCCATTGTTGGAACAAAATGGGTATTCAGAAATAAACTGGATGATTAAGGAGTAATAATAAGGAACAAGGCAAGGCTAGTTGCCCAAGGATATTCTCAAGAAGAAGGAATTGACTACGACCAGACTTTTGCACCTGTTGCAAGATTGGAAGCCATCAGAATTTTTCTAGCTTATGCAGCTCACAAAGGCTTCAAGGTTTATCAGATAGATGTCAATAGTGCCTTTTTAAATGGAGACATCAAAGAGGAAGTCTATGTCAGACAACCTCCAGGTTTTATCTCTCCAACTCACCCGGATTATGTATTCAAACTACATAAAGCATTATATGGTCTCAAGCAAGCTCCTAGAGCATGGTATGAGACCCTAGCATGCTTTCTCTTGGAAAATGGTTTTATAAGGGGTAGAGTAGACCAAACTCTTTTTATTAGAACCCATAAGTCCCATACCCTACTAGTACAAATTTATGTAGACGATATCATTTTTGGTTCTACTGACTCAAAATTGTGCAGAAGGTTTTCTAACCTAATGCATTCTAAATTTGAGATGAGTAGCATGGGTGAGCTATCCTTCTTCCTAGGATTGCAAGTCAAACAACATGCTGAAGGCATCTTTATTTCTCAAACCAAATATGCTAATGAACTGGTTAAGAAATTTGGTATGTCTGAGGCATCTTGTATGAAAACACCCATGCCTACCAATGCTGTATTGGATGCTGATGAACATGGGAAACCTGTTGATCAGACAACATATAGAGCAATGATTGGCTCTTTACTGTATCTTACAGCTAGTAGACCAGATATAATGTTTGCTACATGTATATGTGCTAGATTCCAAGTTAGCCCTAGAGAGTCACACCTCACATTAGTAAAGAGGATTCTTAGGTATGTTAAAAGTTATCCAAATCTAGGTCTCTGGTATCCAAAAGATTCAGCATTTGAGTTAACTGGATTCTCTGATGCTGATTATGCTGGATGCAGAATTGACAGGAAAAGCACCAGTGGAACTTGTCAGTTCCTTGGTGATAGACTTGTCTCTTGGTTTTGTAAGAAACAAACATCTGTGTCAACTTCAACTGCTGAAGCTGAATATATGGCTGCAGGCAGTTGTTGTTCACAAATATTGTGGATTCAAAATCAACTCCTAGACTATGGTTACAACTTAGAGAAGTCAAAAATCTTTTGTGACAATACAAGTGCTATTTCCATAGCTCAAAATCCAGTCCTCCATAGTAGGACAAAACACATAGAGATTAGGCATCATTTCTTAAGGGACAATGTTGAAAAGAACAAAATTGAACTGCAGTATATCCCAACTGATTTACAAAGGGGAGATATTTTCACCAAGCCTTTGGATGAAAAGAAACACACTTTCTTCCTAAATCAGTTAGGAATGTTAGATGGAGGAAGTCTTAAATAATCCCCAAGATTTTGAAAGCTAAAAATTGACCAAGACTAGGCAAAATTCTGATTTTTCTTAGTGTTTAGAATTTTCTGATCTCTGAACTGCGCTCGACGATTTCCCCAAAGATCGTCGAACGGAGATCGACGATTTCCAGAATCGTCGAACTGAGTTCAGCGCCCCTCAGCATGAACTGTCTCCTTCTGTCAACGATCGTCGAACGGCGCTCGACGATTTTGTTCCCTGAACGATCGTCGAACGGAGCTCGACGCTTTCCAAGATCGTCGAACGGAGATCGACGATGTTGGAGTCTCTTCAGATTCCTTTAGAAGCCTAGATCGTCGAACTGAGTTCAACGATCTTTCCAATTCTGCGTCGAACCCTAATATAAAACTCATTTTTCGCCGTCGTTCTCTCTTGCGCTTTCAATTTCTCTGCAAGAATTTTCTTCCCTCCAAACAGTTCTACGCTTGTTCGGTTTGTTTGTTAAGTTTTTGCAGGTACCATGGCCATCTCAGTTGCTGTCCTCGCCGCAATGAAGTTTGATGCAGTGTTTGACATTGATTTGGACTCCTTCAACACCACTGATCAAGTCTTCCAGGACATCCTGAGTTTATTCAAAGATCAGCATTTATCTGCCCTCATGACCACAAGAATCAAACTTGCTTCAGATGAGATAAAAGAATGGGTCTATACTGCACACAACCTTGACAACAACACCATAGTTGGTTCGATTGCTGGAACCCAGGTACCTCTGACCCCAACAGTTTTAACAGAGGTTTTTGGTTTACAAAATGGTGAAGACTCTGCTAAACTTTCTGGAGAAGAATTTTCTGATATACTTGCCAGGATGGGTCATCCTGAGGGAAACCCTAGCAAGTTGTTTAAGAGGAACTTGTCAGTTGAATATAGGTTCCTAGCTGATGTTGTAGGCAAGGTCCTGTTGGCAAAACATTCTGCACATGACACCATCTCCAGACATCAGCTCTGCCTCATGGGAGCTCTGGTAGATAGGAAAAGCTTGAACTGGGGAGAGGTCTTCTTTGACCTGATAAAGAAAAAGATTAACAAAAACTTTGTAAATTTTGGAAGAATTCTTGGAGTCTTCCTTCAGGCAAAGTGCCCTGCTCTGTTAGTCTCCTCTTGAGTGCACATCAATGCCTCCAAGAGACTAACCTGTGCCCTATTTGGGAAATGGGACAGGCAGATTAGCAAGCCCAGCAGGCCCTCTTCAACTGCCCCTTCAGGCACCAGGACTCAAAGAGTCACCCCCCCAGGTCTCTGCACCTGCAGAAGACCTGCCTGCTGCTAGTGCTGCTTCTCCTCCTCCTCCAAGTTCAACCCTACCTCCAGCTCCATCCACCATTCCAGCCTCATCCCCCATTACCATATCCAGCCCATCTCCAACCTCAATTCCATCCCCAGCAACCACTTCATCACCTCCAGTAGACCAATTCCACCCATTGTTCTCCTATCCACCACCAGATGTCACCTCATCTCCATCCATACCATCATTCACCCTTCTGGATGAATCCTACATGGATGATTCCCCCTCTTCTCCTCCAGACTTCCCCTCCTCCTCAACATCTTTCCAAGATCTCCTCCACCACATCCTTGACCAACCATCATTCACTCCGTCCATATCCATACCCTTGTCCTCCATCTCCACAATTCCCACTCCTCAGCCATCTATCCCTTCACCATCCAGCACTCCACTTCCAGCATCCTCAGCCATCCCAATACCCTCTACCTCTGCTCCTGCCATTGAGCATGTAGATCTGCCAGCCCTAGCTGACAAGTTGTATGAGCTACTGGCCCCCAGGCTCTCTCTTCTCATGGAGGCCTCCTTAGCTCCTCTACAACAGTCAGTGGCAGCCCTGTCTGCCAGGCTTTCCTCCCTCATTCCTCAAGCAGCATCTCCAGCAGTTTGCCTTGATACAGAGGTATCTGCATCCAGGCAGGGGGAGATGCCTTATGAAGCCAGCCTTCATGCTGTTGTTGCTGCTGCTTCTGCTTCTGCTCCTGCTGCTGCTGCTGCTGTGTTTGTATCTGCTGCTCTAGTTCAGGCTCCTACTCCAGTCTTAGCAATAGACCTAAGGTCTTTGCTCTTAGCCTTTCATCCTGCATTCTACAGCTGTCTGCCAGAAGTTCATGCTGTCCAGCCCCCAAAGGATTTGTACAAGGCACTGGTGCCTCTCTCTGGCTGTGACCCCAACATTCTTTCATCCTTTGTACTCTCAGTGATGACTGCTGCTGCTGCTGATAAAGAAAAGGCTGTATCTGCTTCTGAAATTGTTCTTGCTGCTGCTGAAGACAATGTTCCAACTGCTACTGAAAATCAAATTGTTTCTGATGAGCCCATTTCCCAGGATTCTCTGATGACAGAGGCTGTTGTTTTTGAGCCTGCTGTAGATGTTGTTGTTGTTTCTGAACCTGCTGCTGCCATAATTCCTGAAATAACAAGTGTTGTTTCTACTGCTGCTCCAGTATCTGTTGTTATATCTGCTGCTGTATCTGTCCCTGTTGCTCCTTCTGCTTCTGCCTCTGCCCCATCTGCTGCAATGCAACTGAAGAAAGATCTTCTGAAGAAGATAGATGCTATATATGATGCCCAGAGCTCTGACTCTGATGAGTTTAAGACAGATTCTGATGACTCTGCTGCCACCATTGCAAGGAAAAGGAAGGCAAGAAGTAAGGCAATGAAAAGGGTTCCACCTGCCAAAGTTAGAGATGATAATGATGTTCCTTACTATATTCTGCACAACTGCCCAATTACTGAGCATTGGATGCAGTTCTCTAAGAATCAGCTAAAGGCTATGAAGAAGAAAAGGAAGTATGAGAAAGGTTCCACCCAGTCCAAGCACCCTCATCCTCCTCCACCACCTCCACCTGATGCAGGTGCAGGTGGCAGCTCTGCAAGTTCAGGCCCAGCTAGAAGCCAGGCTCCCTACCAACCTCATGCTAGAACATATCAAAGGGAAAGCCAGTCTAGGGGCTCTTACTCTAGAAGGGGAGGATATAGGGGAAATCAAAGAGAGACTCAGGTCTACTCCAAAGGGCATTCCAGGCAGCACCCTTATTCCAGGGGAGGACATGTTCCTTCTGATACATCTTCAGGTCCATTCCCCTATAAGCTCAGAGAAACTGTGACTGCCAGGACTCCTCAAGATACTTCTTCCAACAGGTATGAGCCACCTGTTTCATTTGAGGACCCTGAGAAGAATCCTATTGCTTGGACTGCTAGAATGAAAGAGTTGGCTGCTTTAGATCAAATAAAGAAAGCCAGAGAGCAAGGCCTAGACACCTCCAATATATCTACAATGTCAGAACAAAGACAGAAAGAACTAGAAAGATATGCCTCCAGTAAATTTTTTGATGCAGACAGGTACATGGAGTTGCATCCAGCTGTAGTGGTTCCCAGGACTTCAAAGCAAATTTATTTGGGAGCAGCTGATGACACCAGATCCAAACAAGAAGCTTTAAATCCTAACAGAGAAATCAAGATGGTAAAAGGCAGAGAGAAAAAGTAACTCTGTAAGGTGACAATTCTTGGTTTTTCTGACTGATATCTGGATGACATATATATATATCTCTGTGATGGTTCTGTAATGTCTAGCTACTGTTGTTTTTGTGTTTTTCTGATTGTATGATGTTGTTTGATTTTCCAAAGTCTGTAAATAGTTTTCCTAACCCAAATAGGGGGAGATTGTTGGAACACCCTATTACTAATTTGGGTCAGGATCACTATGTCTCTAGGAATCTGTGTTTGACCTTCTGTATAGCTTAATAGGTCAATTAGAATTGAGTCTAAGGGATCAGGAGTCTAGGTTTGGCAGCTGCCCTGAAGACCAAGTTTTTCTGGAGACTAAGTCTAATCGTCGAGCTCAGCACGACGTTTCGTCGAACTCCGGTCGACGATCGTCTAGCTCAACTTCGACAGATCGTCGAGCTCCATTCGACGATCGCTGAGCTCAACTTCTCAATATCGTCGAACTCCATTCGACGATCGCTGAGCTCAGGTCGACGATTTTGACTCTGCACTGGATCCTTATCTCTGAGCTCAGTTCGACGATCTTTGAGCTCAGATCGACGATTTCTTTGCTGCTTGCATTTTCCAGGTCGCTGAGCTCAGCTCGACGATAGCAGAGCTCAGTTCGACGATTTCAGTTATCTTTCAGAATTCAAATTCAAATCAGATAGAAGTTATTCTGCATTTAATTCAGAAGATCTGTCAGCCGTTTTCATTTACTTCTGGAGCAAGTTTCAAGGGATTTTTCAAGGAACAAATCAGTGGACTTTCCTTCAGAAGAAATTATGCAATTAAGGCTGTAATCAATGCAGACCAACGGCTATCTTTGACAGAGTGATATCCTATTCAGACACAGAGAATAATAGATAGAATGTTTTTGAATGAAATAGTGAAGAAAAAAAGAGAGATTGACAAGAATAGGACACAACTCAGAATACAGAGACTCTCTCAATCTTCTGTCAAAAAGATTTCTGAAGAACACTCATCAGAGAGATCAAGCTTTCAAAAATCTTCAGATCTCTTCAGCTCTTAAAGTGTTCAAGGCCAACATCTTTTCAAGACTCCAGACACTCAACATTTCAGCTTGCTGAAATCATCTTTTGCTGGAGATCTATCTTTGAAGGCCTATCACCCTCAGCAAAGCTCATCTTCCTGAAGATCAAGGACTCAGGGGGAGCTTTGAAATCCATCCACTTAGTCTTCTCAGTTGATTGAGAAAGAGAAGACTGCCATCACTCTCTCACCCCCACTCTGTAAAGGGTTTTTCAAACTCCCTTCAAAAGTTTGAATCTGGTTTTTGAGCACCTTGTCAAAAGCTCATTGGTGGCAAGACACCTGATCAAAAAATCTGTTTTGGTTTTTGAGCACCTTATCAAAAGCTCATTGGTGCCCAGGACACCTGATCAACTCATCATGCAGTGGATTCCTACCTAGGGTGGTAGAAGAGTGGATGTACCCAAGTTGGGGAACCACTATAATTCCTTGTGTCATCTGGTTTTGCATGTTTTCTTTTTGTTTCTGGCCTAGATTTTCTTGTGCTTAGTTTCTGCATAGCTTAGTGTTGTGATTAGTTTTATTTCTGCTTCCCTGCTCACACTCATTACAACAATTGTTGTAAAGCTTTACAAAAGTTTTTTTTGTGTTTCAAAAAGCACCATATACTCTATTCACCCCCTCTAGAGTATATCAGATCTAGTTTCCCCTTTCATGCATCCATGTCATTGAGGGTTTTTTCTTGGTCTTCACACTTGATTTTAAGACTAAGAAGCTCTTTTGCTTGTCTCTTGGCAAGTAGCTTGCACCTCTTGAATGCCTCAAGAAGTTCTCCATACTTGGCAATTATGGAGTTGACATCACCCTCAAAGTCTGAATCCCCTTCATCTCTTGATGATTGAGCTTCAGAGTCTGAGCCAGCCTCATGACTTGAAATAAAAGATTGTGATTTAGCATTTACCTGAGTCTGACCAGGTAGATCCTCACTGCTTTCTTCATCTGTCATTGCCATCAATCCATGGCATTGAGCATCTTCTTCTTCATCTTCATCCACCTATGAGTCACTATCTGAGTGAGATAGAGGGGCCCTGATTCCTATTCTAGCAGTAGGGTATTCTTCAGGTTCTTCTTCAGCAACAACTATTAGCCCAATGTAGGCTTCTTCTTCTTCACTGTCTGACCCGGAGGAGGAGTCAGACCAGGTCTTTTCCTTCTTGGCCACAAGGGACTTCTCTTTCTTCTTTGCCTTGTGGTGCTTATTCACTCCTTCTTTCCTCTTCACTGGGTAGTAAACAGCTACATGCCCAGGATTGCTGCATCAGAAAAAAATAATATTAGAGGAAGATTGTTTATTAGAGTTTGGAGCTTACCTGTCCTCCTTAGAGGATTTCCTTCTGTGCTGTGAGGATGAGGATGGCCTTCTGTTCTTCCAATGCCCCTTCTTCATGAATTTCTGGAATTACCTGGAGAAGGCAGCAAGGTCCTCATCAGATATATGGATATCATAGGAGCTAGTCCTTGAGCTCTTAGATTCTGACTCAACAGTTATCCTGACTAGAGAGATCTTCCTTCTGCTCCTAGTTGAAGCATCAGCTCTGAAGTCCACAGATTTCTCCTTGCTCTGTGACTTACTGCTCTTCTTTTATTCTTCCTTCCTTGCTGCAAGCTGCATTTCCAAATAGGGTTGGAGGTGGAGTGTCAGCTAGCTAGCCCATCTTCCTGATGACATAAATCTTTGTGTCCCAATCTTTTGTAAGGGACCTAAGAAATTTGTCATTCAGCTCATAGGTACTGAAGACCCTTCCATATGTTCTCAGTTCATTAACAATTCTAAAAAATCTTTCAAAACTTTCAGCAATGCGCTCAGACTTTCCTTGTCTGAAGGCCTCATACTCTTGGTTGAGCATATATTTTCTGTCATCCCTCACCTCTTCTGAACCCTCCATGAACACAACTAGGGTGTCCCACATCTCCTTAGAGGTCTTGCAGTGCACCAGATTCTGGAATGTAGAATCATCTACTGCACTATCAATGATATTTTGAGCTCTCTTGTCCATGGAGGCAAGGAGGAGCTCATCTTTGTTCATTTCTTCATAATACTTAGGAGTCTGGATGTTGGTATCCAGAACTGAGATCTTCATAGGGATGAAAGGTTCCTCTTTAACTGTGATGTAGATCCTAGGGTCAGCAACTTCCATGAATAGCCTAACCCTTTCCTTCCTTTCTGCAGATTGGTAACTTCATTGCTCCCAATTCCTTGTAGTTTACACCAGACCTGTTGGGTACATTGGAATATATGTACCTGATTTGAAGAAGCCTCACCCTACTTAATGATATACATCAAGGTGTATTTGATGTGCTTTGAGTTTATGTGTGCAGGTTAAGTAATTGCAGGGAAAGCATAAAAGTTTCTAAGTTCATGTGTCGACACCTAGAGGTGAAGTGTCGACACTTATGATGGCTAGTGTCGACACCTAGAGAAGCTGTGTCGACACTTGGAGTAATTGTGTCGATACCAGGAAAGCAGAGTCGACACCATAAGAAAAGTGTCGACACATTACGGCTGTGTCGACACACTGTGAAGAATTGTCAACATTATCTGTGTCGACACTTAGAGGCAGTGTCGACACCCAGAGAAACTTTGTCGACATCAAAAGTGTCGACACCAGGAGGCTGTGTCGACACTCAGCAAACTTCAACAAAGTTAAAGTACATGTGTCGACACTCAGCAAAGTTTCAATACATGAAGGCATGTGTCGACACAAAGGAGATGTGTCGACACTCAGCAAAGTTTCAACACATGAAGGCATGTGTCGACATAAAGAAGATGTGTCGACACTTAGCAAGTTTCAACACAAGAAGTTGTGTCGACACAAAGGAGTTGTTTTGACACACAGCAGAAATCAACTAAGTATTGAAGAAGAAGTATTTGTGTCGACACACTCAATCAGTGTCGACACATTCAACAGAAGGCTTGTGTCGACACACAGGATCTGTGTTGACACATTCTGAAGAAGCAGTGTTGAGAAGCTGTTACAACAACACAAGGAGTTGTGTCGACACCATCAAGGCTAGTGTCGACACTTAGTCCACTTATGTCGACACTTAGTCTATTTGTGTCGACACATAAAGACTATCTGTCTCGACACTTTCAGACAGTGACAGTGATTTTAAGAAGTGACTGGATGACTTGACAGCTGCCATTTCAACCGGTCAACTGCAACTGTCAGAGCTGTCAGAAGGTTGTTAGAAACCGGATCAGCCGGTTACCTTGGAGGAAGACTATTTAAAGACCTTTCTCCTTCGATAGATAAAGAAGTAATCAATTGGAAAAACAACACAAAAAAGAAGAAGACCTTCAAGAGAAGATCTAATAAGTTAGAGAGAGAGAGCTCCTTCTAAGAAGAACAGCTGTTGAACCAGGCTGATAAGTAAGATTCAGATTGAGATCTGATTCACAAGATAGAAGTTGATTGAAGATCATCTTCAGGAGATTCAACCCTACTGTGTTCTAATTCAAGAAGCTTTGAAGAAAGCCAAGGGAGGTTGATCTCTGCCAAGTACATCCAAGAACTCATCAAGAAGCCAGTCAACTCATCTCTCTCTTTCAGAGTTGTGGTTATTTACCTTGTAAACTTTATTTTTTGTAGGATCCTAAAGGATCTGAGTTATAAGCCTATTTTATAAAGGCTGAGTGTAGGAGACTGTGTACTCTGAGTGTAGGTCTTGTTGAAGACTGAGGTAGGACCTTATGCCTGAGTTGTAGGAGACTTTGCTCTCTGAGTGTAGGTCTTGTTGAAGACTGAGTTCTAGGGCTTTGTGCCTGAGTTGTAGGAGTGGGGGCACTCTGAGTTGTAGGAACCTGTTTGTGGTTCTGAGTTGTAAGATCTGAGGATCTGAGAAGAAGTGGAGAAGTTAGGCCGAATCTAGTACACTACTAGATAGGCAAAGGGGGAAAGTGGATGTACCCAGACCTTAGGGAACCACTATAAATCCTGTGTGCACTCTGTGTATGTTTGATTGTATGGTTGTTGTGTTGTGATAATTGTAGAATTGCATTTACTGTACAGTATTTCTGCCTTTAAAGTCAAAAAGAAAAAGAACACCTATTCACCCCCCTCTAGGTGGTTAGGCACTATTTCTTTCAAGTGGTATCAGAGGGAGGTTGCTCAAAAAGGGACATAACAGTCTGAGTAAGTTCCTGTAGGCAGAAACAAAATAAACAAGAATCAAGAAAATGGGTTCTATTGAGAATCACAAAGAGCTGGAGTCCATGAAATTGTCAATCTGTAGAAAAGAGATTTTTGGCATTTGGAAAGAGAGGGTTAGACTATTTATGGAAGCATCTGACCTAAGAATATACATCACAGTCAAAGAAGGGCCATATGTGCTAATGAAGATATCCATTCTAGATGAAAATCAAAAAACTCCTAAGGACTATTCAGAAATGACCAAAGATGAAATCATTCTGGCCACTATGGACAAGAGGGCCCAGAATATTATTGTTAGTGCAATTAATGATGCAACATTTCAGAATTTAATTCACTGTAAAACTTCTAAAGAAATGTGAGACACATTAATAGTCTATATGGAGGGATCAGAAGAAGTAAGACAAGACAGGAAGTCTTTGTTAAATCAGGAATATGAAAGCTTCAGACAAGGAAAGTCTGACAGAATTACTGAATGCTACAAGAAGTTCTATAGGATAGTAAATGAATTGATGTCCTATGGAAGAGAATTCAGCAACCATGAGCTGAATGACAAGTTCTTAAGATCCCTGACTAAGGACTGGGATACCAAGATTTGTGCCATTAGGAAAATGGCCCAATTAGCTGATATACCTCCTCCAACTTTGTTTGGAAAACTGTTATCTTATGAGATGCAGTTAATGGTCTGAAAGGAGGAAGAGAAGACTACTAGAGTGGAGCACAAGGAAAGATCTGTGGCCTTCAAGACTGAATCCACTAGGAAGTATAGAAGCAAGTCTCCATCTCCACCTCAAATAGTTGCTGAGGCTGTGACAGATAATTCAGAAAGCAAGAATTCAGATAGTAGTGAAAGTGATGAAGATTTTGCAGCTTTCACTAGGCATTTTCAAAAGTTTCTGAAGAAGAAGCAGTGGAGGTCTAAGCCTTCCACTTCTCAGCCAAAAGATGACTATTATCAAAAAAGAAAGTCATCAAGGAATGACAGAAGCAGATCCAAGCCAAGCAAAGCTACATCTTCAAAGATTGTGTGCTATTGCTGCAATAGACAAAGACATGTAGTGGCTGACTGTCCTGAAAAGAGGAAGGAGTCAACTGACAGAAATAAGACACAGTTTAAGGGCAAAAAGGAAAAGTCCTTTGTTGCCAAGAAAGACAAAAGTTTGACTGATCAGTCATCTTCAGAAACAGATTCAGAAGCTGAAGCCTATATTGGATTGTTTGCTGAAGAGGAGGAAGATGAGTTCATACAGTTAATGAATTCAATTTATGAGCATGAGGACAATCAGTGCAAAGGGCTGATGGCCTTATCTGAAGGAGGCAAAATCCAGGATCATCCTGGACCAAGTAAGGTACAAAGTTGTTCTTCCAGTTCAATTTCTAGTACTGAGTCAGAATCAGATACATCTGCATCATGTGATGTGAGTGGGTCTGAATCTGAAGGAGATATTCATCAGTTAATTGATGAATATAGGGACTTGTTGCAGGCCTTGAAGAAAAGCAAAACCTTAGCCAAAACTCAGGCAAAGGAGATTGCTAGTCTTAAATTGGCTGCTGCTGATTCAGACAAGTTATTTGATCAGAAACTGAATGAAATAGCCAGGCTGAAGAACATTACTGTTATTTAGATGGGTACTATTACATTTAAGAATGATCAAATTAGAAATCTGGAGGCTAGACTTCAGAAGGAGAGAGAAATTGTATCAAGTTTTTCTAAACCAAAATCTGTTTTACCTTTGATAGATGAGTTTGTACCTCATAAGGGTAAAACTGGATTGGGGTTTACAAAACCTGCCTGGACAGTAAAGTCCAAATCTAAGGGCAAAGCCCCAGCACTAAACAAGAAGGCTGCAGTAGATAATCCAGCCAGGGTTGTACCCAAACAAAGGTACAACAGGTTTGAATGCTGGTGTTGTGGCAAGATAGGCCACTTTACCATAGATTGTTGACACAATTCAAGTATCAAGGAGAGTAGCAAACTACCAGCTAGAAGAGCTACAGGTAGTTTTGTTAAAAGTCAAACTAACCTGCACCAAGGACCCAAGAATTATTTGGGTTCTAAGGTTGAGTAATCTGTTTTGCAGGTGAGTCCAAGTGGCCATGCCCCTATATGGTACTTGGACAGTGGATGTTCCAGGAACATGACTGGAACTAGGGGTTGTTGAAGGACTATACACCAATCAAGGATGGCCCTAAAGTTACCTTTGGTGGTTCAGAAAAAGGAATCATCAAAGGCTTTGGAAACATTTCTAGTAACCAAATTTCAATTACTCAAGTGGCTTATGTAAAGGGTTTGAAACATAACCTCATTAGCATAAGTCAGCTGAGTGATTTAGGATATGACATCTCATTTGTCAAGGATGGTTGTCATATCAAAAGGTCAAGTGATCAAAAGATTATTTTGACAGGATATAGGAAGAGAAATGTCTATTGTCTTGACTTTGTATGTGAGAACAATGTTTCTCCTATTTGTCTTGTAGCTGATGAGAAAGTCTCACATTATGTTAAATGGCACAAGAGGCTGGCTCATCTTAACTATAAGATAATTGGTCAACTCTTTAGCAAAGAGTTAGTGAGGAATGGTCCTCAAGTTAAGTGTATAAAGGATGGGATATGCTCAGCTTGTCAAAAAGGCAAGCAGACCAAATCCACCTTTCATAGCCTTGAGAACAAAGATGCTGTGAGGTGTCTATACCTCTTGCATATGGATCTTTTTGGTCCTATGCCAGTTCACAGCCTAGGTAGGAAGGTCTACACATTTGTGGTTGTAGATGACTATTCAAGGTATTCCTGGGTGTTCTTCCTTAGACAAAAATCTGAAACCCCAAGTATCTTATATAGTTTTGTTAAATAAATTCAGAATGAATTGGACAGTACAGTGGTCAAAATCAGGAGTGACCATGGTACTGAATTTCAGTCTGACAGTATGACAAAATTGTGTGAAGAATTTGGAATTTTTCAGGAATTTTCCTCACCAAGAACACTTCAGCAAAATGGTATTGCTGAAAGGAAAAATAGAACCTTGATAGAGGCTGGTAGAACCCTATTGAGTGACACATCTCTCCCAAAATATTTCTGGGCTGAGGCAGTAAACACTGCTTGTCATGTGATCAATAGGGCTACTATCACCAAGAGCCACAAGAAGACCCCCTATGAGATTATGAAGGGCAGGAAACCATGAAAGATATGGTACCTAAACACCTAGAGGGGGGGTGAATAGGTGACCTAAACCTTTTTAACTTTTGTTTGGCAGCACAACAGTTTTTCACAGATTATTACAGTTAACAGCAATTACAGAAATCACACAGTAAAGCCACAACACAGCACAGCACAGCAGACACACTAATTTTATAGTGGTTCCCCAATCTTTGGGTACATCCACTTTCCCCCTTCGCCTATCTAGCAGTGTACTAGATTCGGCCAAACTTCTCCACTAGCTCAGAACCAACTAGGTTCCTACCTCAGGCCCAAAGCCTTACACTCAGCCAAAAGGCCTACACTCAGCCACCCAGGCCTACACTCAGCCAATTAAAGGCCTACACTCAGAGTTCTTCAACTCCTACACTCAGGCACCAAGCCCTACCCTCAGCCTTTATAAAATAGGCTTACAATCACTCAGATCCAATGGATCTTACAAGTTTAAAATAGAAATTACAAATGCTAACTCTACAACTCAGAAAGGATGAGAGGAGTTGAGAGTTTCTTGAAGAGTTCTTGGAAGAACTCAGCTTGATCCAAACTGACTTAGCTTTCTTCAAAGCTTCTTGAGTAGAACTGAATTAGTCTGAATCTTCTGCAGTTGATCCTTGATCTCTGCTTCTTGAAATCCAGATGACTCTGAATTGTTCTTCTCAGCCTTAGTTCCAAAGACTGAATCCTTGGTTGGAGCTCTCTCTCTCCAACTACTTAGATCTGCAGTTGGACTGCCTGATCTTCTTGTGTTGATCCTCTATGTATCACTTCTTGATTTAATCTGATCAACCCTTCAGTTATTCTCACAACATGTAATGATAATGAACAACCTTCTATGTATCTTCTTCTGTAAACTATGGGTGCCTATTTATAGGCTTCCTTCATGGTAACCGGCTGATCCGGTTTATAACAGACTTTTGACTTCTCTGACAGTTGCTATAGACCGGCTGGATTGGCAGCTGTCATGTCAACCAGTTGCTTCTTGAAATTCTCTAACTGTCAGTTAGTGTCGAGACTTTCTGTTCTTAAGTGTCGACACTTATAGACCAAGTGTCGACACATGTTGTGTAAGTGTCGACACAAGTCTACAAGGTGTCGACACAATTCCTTGTATGTCTCGACACAGTTTCTTCTGCATGTGTCGACACTGAAATTGAGTGTCGACACAAGTACTTGTACTTCATCCTTTAACTGTATTCTTCTAAGTGTCGACACATCTCCTTTGTGTCGACACATCTTCATGTGTTGAAACTGTCAAGTGTCGACACTGATTCTTGGTGTCGACACAAGTCTTCATTCTTGATTCTTCAGCTGAGTGTCGACACATTCCCTTAGTGTCGACACTTATACTTAGAATATTTTACAACTTTTCTGTTCTTTGCTAAGTGTCGACACAGCTCCTTGTGTCGACACTTTCTTCAAGTGTAGAGTCTTCAACTAAGTGTCGACACATTGTGCTGAGTGTCGACACTTTCTTCAAGTGTTGACTCTTCTGGTTGTGTGTCGACACATTGTACTGAGTGTCGACACATTCTTCAAATACTGAGTCTTTAGCTAAGTGTCGACACATTGTGTTGAGTGTCGACACTTACTTCCTGTGCTGAGTCTTCTGCATAGTGTCGACACATTGTGTTGAGTGTCGACACTTGTACTTAGATTCTGCAGACTTTTGCTGAGTGTCGACACTCACTTCAAGTGTCGACACTTTCTGGTGTTGACTCAGCTCTTCTAGGTGTCGACACTTCTGCTAAGTGTCGACACAGCTTTTCTGCATTCTTCTACACTGAGTGTCGACACAGCTCCAAGTGTCGACACTTTCTGACTGGTGTCGACTCTTCTTCCCAGGTGTCGACACAATGACTCCAAGTGTCGACACTGCTTGTCTGGGTGTCGACACAAGCTTTCTCAAGTGTCGACACTTTCCCTCTGGGTGTCGACACATGGACTTAGAAATTTTCAGCTTCAGTCCAGTGTATACCTAACCTGCACAAGTAACTCAAACAAACATCAAATACATTCTGATGTATATCATTGAGTTAGGTGAGGCTTCTTCAAATCAGGTACATTTGACCAATGTACCCAACAATCTCCCCCTATTTGGAGAAGTCATAACCCTTAGTCAACGATATACACCACTCATAATTAAAAATTACAAAATGATGTAAAACATATAAATGACAATAGGGTAAACTTGAACATGTAATAAAGCACACATGTATACTTATTAAACATTGCAGAATAAGTAAGAAACACACATAATTCAGAACATTCATACTATATTTATCATATATTGTTCCAATAATGTTCCTTATACATTTCCAATGAAATATTACAATGTTTATCATTTAACAAATTTCAACAAGCATCAAGTTAATTCCTAATCTAGTGCTGATCAGGTTCTTTGATAACAATCCCTTTTCCAGCTTTAACTTGAGCTTTCACAGCAGCAGCAGCAGCAGGCTCAGCTTCAGCAGTCTTCTTCCCTTTTAGATCTTGCTTATCTGCCTTGATCTTTTGCCTTTCAAAATAATGATAGGGCTTGGGAAAGTACTTGCTAGGCTCCACAGCTGTTGGAGGTAGCTTTCCTAACTTGGCCTTCCTTCTGTGTTGGACAATGGCTTCTTGCCTAATCTCATGCTTTCTCTATTCAGCCTCTGAAAACCACTTGTTCCTTTCATGGGCATTGTCTTTGGCTGCTTTCCAGGCTGTGAGAATTATGTTTCTAGAAGTAGGGCTCCATTGTTCAAAATCTGGCTTTTGCTCAGCAATTTCCCTAAACTTCTTCTTTGACAGCCTAGTTTCTTCTTCTTTGTCCAAAGCCTCTTGCATTGCAGCTGTGATAGGTTGAACAACCTTTTCCAAAATAACATTTGGCTTGCCAGCAAGTGGACTATACATAGTGCTTACATCAGCATGAATCATTTCAAAGTCTGGAGGTGGATAGATTACATCAGCCACTGCTTGTTGCTCACCTCCAAGATATGTTCCTTGAATGCCAGATTCACCTACTTCATTGTCATCACACAGGGGAGGATATCCAAGTGTAGCCCTTATAGAATTGGAAATCCATTTTGCATGCTCAGAACTGGCTTTGACTAACACTCTCTCCCCCTTTATGACTTCTTGAGCCATATGATCTCTTACATCATCTTTCTGAAATCGGATTTGGCTATCCAAATATCTTATGCCCTCTTTAAAGAAAGGTCTTAGCTTTGTAAGCTGTTCTGATATGACCTTCTGGGAATCTTTTATGGCATTCTTTACAGCAGCAATCTCTGCTTGAAATATCTTATCAAAATCAGCTTTGGCAGCAGCAGAGGAAGTGGAAGGATCATCTGACTTTTGCTTGAGTTCAGTGACTATTGCATTGTGAGATGCAGTCAGATTATCATTCATTCTCAACTGATTCTCTAGCACATAGCCTTGCTTGACTGCTATATCATCCACTTTCTCTTTAATTGTTTCTTGATGTTTAGCTAGATAGACCACAGCATTAGCACCCTTGGTAAAACAATCAGTCATTTCCCTTTTATTAAGGTTCATTTCAAACCTTATTGACTTCATTTCCTGTCCCAGATCAGATTGGAGAGCTTTGTGTCCTTCATCAACATAAGTTTCCAAGGCCTTCCTTTGTTCATCCATCTTGATTTGCAAGGCAAGCAATAGAGCACTGTAATCAGTGGATGGAGCTTGTTGTACCAGTGAGTGTTGAGCAACAGTTTGGAGAGCCTTCTTGTAGCTCTGGCTTCTCCTTTTAAAAACAAAGAACTTCTTTTTCTTAGCTTGCTCAGCTGCATCATCTTCAGATTCAGATGTACTTGCTATATCCACCCTATCCTTAGGGCTGGATGGTTTTTCAGTATGCACATCTTGTGCCTTCTCAGTAGCTAGCCTTATAGGCTCTTCCTCAATTTCCATGTTCTCCCCCTCAGCAGCAGCATCCTTTCCTGTATCAGCATTATTCTTTTCCATATCAAAATCTTCTTGATCCAAGTTCAAAAACAGATCTTCCATTGTATATTCTGCTGGAGACTGTGCAGGAGATGTCCTTGGTTCTTCAACCACTGTATCAGGTATCACAACAGATGTGTCTGGAAGAACAACATCTGGTTCTTGGTTTTCTGGCTGATTTTGCTGAGGTTCATCAGACAAATCAGAATTTGTTACAGAAAAATTCAAAGTGTTAAGATCAACAAGTACCTCTTGAATGAGGAGGGTGGCTTGTTCACTCTCCAGGGTAGATGGTTCTGCTACACCTGGAAGCTCCCCTGGATGTCAGCTGCCTCCTGAGGAGCAGGTGTCTTTTCTGCAGCCACATCAACTGGAGTTTCAGGAGTGAAGACCACATGTTCTTCACTGCCTGAGCTGCTGGAGGTCTCTTGAGGCACAGCAGCTATCTTCCTCTTCTTCCTGGGAGGAGAGTCTCTCTTAGAAGTTTGTTTCTCAGGGGTGGCCAAGTCCTTTGACACCAGCACCCTTTCCCATCTTGAGAATATCCTTGAGTCCATTCTCCTCATGTGATTGATCTTTGTTCCTGCTACAGAGCTCATTACCTCTGGAATGGATCCAGCCAGGTAGAGACTTATTATCCTGCCCAGATTGGGCTTCTTCAGGCTTTCTTTTATTTTCTCATAAACCACCATTGACCAATCTGTCTTCAGAGTGAAGATGATTCTGGTCATGACTTCAAACATGGAGGCAGACACCCTGTCATGCCCTCCTGGTTTGCTCAGGATTACCTTGCCCACTACTTCAGACAAGAACATGCCTTGATTGTTCATCCCCTTCCTGTTGAAGACTGATCCCACCTTCATTTTGGATCCAGGCCACACCAAGTAAGAGCTTCCCTGGTCTTGGAAGCAGTTACCTCCTCTTCTTCTTGAATCTTAGGTAGCTGAAGTACCTTTCTTAAAGACTTGGGGGATAGTTTGACTTTGGTGCCATGCACCCTTGACTTAATCTTGAAGCCTGAGTCATCTATAGACGCGCCTGAAAGGAATTCAATGACTTCCTTCTTCCAGATTTTTGTTGGTTCTGAAACCAAGAACTCCAAGCCTGAATTGGCAATTAGGGTTATCACTGTTTTGAATTCCTGATCGCTGTCGTCGAATGCGCCTCGCACGAGCTCATAGCCCTCGTTGACATTCTCTTCCAGCTTGGGAGCCATTAGGGTTTGGAGATTGAGTCTTGAGATGAGAGAAATGTCGACACAAGAGTTTAGGTCTCGAAACTTTGAAAGCGTGTCGACAAATACAAACAGAACCCTATTTATACCTTTCTTGTTTGAAGACGAACAGGCGGGATGAATTTCTAATGATGTGTCGACACTGTCAATAAGTGTCGACACTTACTTATAATGTCTCGACACTCATGTGTCGACACAAATTTAGTCAACAGATTTTATGTGTCGACACTTGGTTAAGTGTCGACACCACTATACTCGACATGTGTCGAGACTTTACTTAGAAAAATTCTGAGTAAAACTTAAGTGTCGACACTTTATTGGATGTGTCGACACCTACTCGACATGTGTCGACACTAACATTCTGAAGTGTCGACACAAACTTCCTAGATGTGTCGACACCATTTTCCTGAAGTGTCGACACTTACCTATTCTGTGTCGACATAGACTTGTCTATGTGTCGACACCTTTTTACTTAGCCAATTTTTGTTCTGTATACTTAGTCTAAGTTTATCATACCCAGTTCAATTTTGAACCTATTAAACTTAGCTTCTTCTAAGGGCTTAGTGAACATATCAGCTATCTGATTATCTGTTTTAACATATTCAAGTGCAATATCATTTCTTTCTACATGCTCCCTAAGAAAGTGATATTTAATCTCAATATGTTTAGTTCTACTATGTGAAACAGGATTATTAGCTATGGAAATAGCACTAGTAGAATCACAATAAAGTGGAGTTCTACTTACCTGACATCCATAGTCTTCTAGCTGATGTTGAATCCACAGAAGTTGAGCACAGCAACTTCCTGCAGCTACATATTCTGACTCAGCTGTGGAGATGGCCACACTGGTTTGCTTCTTACTACTCCATGAAATGAGTCTTCCACCTAGGAATTGACAGGATCCAGTAGTGCTCTTTCTATCTTCTTTGCATCCTGCAAAGTCTGCATCTGAATAACCTGTTAGATCAAAATCTCCATTCCTAGGGTACCAGAGGCCTAGATAAGGTGTGCCCTTTAGATATCTCAAGATTCTCTTGACTGCAGTCAAGTGAGACTCTTTAGGGCAGGCTTGATACCTGGCACAAACACATGTAGCATACATAATGTCAGGTCTACTTGCAGTCAAGTAAAGTAGGGAGCCAACTATCCCTCTATACAAGGTTTCATCCACAGGTTTCCCTGCATCATCCTTGCTTAGAGACATACTTGACCCCATAGGAGTCTTCATGGTACTGGAGGAATCCATACCATATTTCCTTATGAGTTCTAGGGTGAACTTAGACTGACATATGGATAATCCACTTTCAGTCTGTTTAACTTGGAGACCCAAGAAAAACTTCAGCTCTCCCATACTACTCATTTCAAATTGACTCTGCATAAGCTTTGCAAACTTTTTGCAAAGGCTACTTTCAGTAGACCCAAATATAATGTCATCTACATATATTTGGACAAGTATTACTTTGCCTCTAGATTCCCTAAGGAATAGAGTCTTATCTATTTTCCCCCTTGTGAACTTGTTCTCAATGAGGAAACTAGATAGGGTTTCATACCAAGCTCTAGGAGCTTGCTTTAACCCATACAATGCTTTCCTAAGTCTATAGACATAATGTGGAAGAGTAGGATCAACAAAACCTGAAGGCTGCTCCACATATACTTCTTCTTTTAAATTACCATTAAGGAATGCTGACTTCACATCCATTTGGTATACTTTGAATCCTTGGTAGGTTGCATAGGCCAAGAACATCCTGATGGCTTCCAGTCTGGCTACTGGAGCAAAGGTTTGATCAAAATCAATACCTTCTTCTTGCCTATATCCTTTTGCAACCAATCTTGCCTTATTTTTAATGATGACTCCTTGTTCATCTAACTTGTTTCTGTAGATCCATTTTGTTCCTATCACATTGTGATCTTTAGGCTTAGGAACTAAGTCCCAAACCTTGCACCTCTTGAACTGGTTTAGCTCTTCTTGCATAGCTTCAGTCCACTGTGGATCTTGTATTGCTTCTTCAAATTTCTTTGGTTCTATTTGAGACAGAAAACTTGAATATACTGCTGCATTCTGATTTCTGCTCCTTGTCTGAACACCTTGTCTTGGATCTCCAATGATCAGCTCCACTGGATGATCTCTTAGATGCCTGTTGGCTGGAGGCATCCTTACTTCTGGTTGTACTTCTTCAGCATCTTCATTATGCTGAGTTCCTTGTACTTCTTCAGCTTCTGGTACATGTAGTTCTCCCCCTGGACATGAGCCATCTTCTTCTTCTTGCTGTCTTGCAGCAGGTACATCTTCCATGGTTAGCTTGTCCATCTTCTTAGAAAGACCTGAGGGGCTGCACACACTACTAGACAACTCATTGTTAATTAGTTGTGACTCATCAAAAACTACATGCACAGACTCCTCTACAACTTGTGTAGTCAAGTTGTAGACTCTATAAGACTTACTATTACTGCTGTACCCAACAAACACTCCCTCTTGGGATTTGGCAGCAAACTTAGTTAAGTAAGTCTTCCCATTGTTAAGTATGAAGCATTTACAACCAAAAATCCTGAAATAGGATAGATTTGGTTTCCTGCCTTTCACTACTTCATAAGGGGTCTTGTTTAACCTTTTAGTGATGGTAGCCCTATTTATCACATGGCATGCAGTGTTTACTGCTTCAGCCCAGAAATATTCTGGCAGTGATGAATCACTTAATAGAGTTCTACCAGCCTCTATCAAGGTTCTATTTTTCCTTTCAGCAATGCCATTTTGCTGAGGTGTTCTAGGTGAAGAGAATTCTTGAAATATCCCATAGTCTTCACATAATTTTGTCATGCTTTCAGATTGAAACTCTGTACCATGGTCACTTCTAATTTTGACAACTGTACAGTTTAATTCATTCTGAATTTGCTTAACAAAACTGTGGAAGACACTAGGTGTTTCAGATTTCTGCTTTAAGAAGAACACCCAGGAAAACCTTGAGTAGTCATCAACAACTACAAAGGTGTAGACCTTCCTACCTAAGCTGTGAACTGGCATTGGACCAAATAGATCCATATGCAAGAGGTATAAACACCTCACAGCATCCTTGTTGTCAATGCTTCTAAAGGTGGATTTAGTCTGCTTGCCCTTTTGACAAGCTGAGCAAATGCCATCTTTGACACACTTTACTTGAGGACCATTCCTCACTAACTCTTTACTAAAGAGTTTGCCAATAGTCTTGTAATTAAGATGAGCAAGCCTCTTGTGCCACTTGACACATTGAGAGACTGTCTCATCAGCTACAAGACAAACTGGAGAACTATTGTTCTCAACCATAATGTCTAAACAATAGACATTTCTCTTCCTATAACCTGTCAAAATGATCTTTTGATCACTTGACCTCTTGATATGACAACCATTTTTAACAAATGAGATGTCATACCCTACATCACTTAATTGACTTATACTAATGAGGTTATGTTTCAAACCTTTAACATAAGCCACTTGAGTAATGGTAACAAGGTTAGAAGAAATGTTACCAAACCCTTTGATGATTCCTTTTTCAGAACCACCAAAGGTCACCTTTGGACCATTTTTGATAGGGATGTAGTCCTTCAGTAGTCCCCTAGTTCCAGTCATGTGTCTGGAACATCCACTATCCAAGTACCATGTAGGGGTATGGCCACTTGGATTCTCCTGCAAAACAAATTAATGAACCTTAGAACCCAAAGTAAACTTGGGTCCTTGGTGATTGTTAGTTTGCAAATTGACATAGCTACCTGCTGTCTTTCCAACAGGTAACTTGCTACTCAACTTGGCACTGGCATTGTGCCAACAATCCAAAGCAAAGTGGCCAACCTTGCCACAGCACCAACATTCAAATTTGTTGTACCTTTGCTTAGGTTCTGACTTAGCTGTCTTAACTACAGCAGTCTTGTTGAATGTTGGGGCTTTGCCCTTGGACTTGGACTGATCCTGAACAGTCCTAGCTGGAATAACAAAACCCAGTCCAGTCTTTCCTTTATGATGAACAAAATCATCAATCAAGGGTAGCACTGATTTAGGTTTTGAATACCTAGCTGCTAGCTCTTTCTCCTTCTGAAGATTAATCTCCAGTTTCTTAATTTGATCATTCTTAAATGCAATGGTACCCATCTGAATCACAGTAATGTGTTTCAGCCTGGCCACTTCATTCAGTTTTTGATCATAATTCTTCTCATAATCTATTGCAGCTGCCTTGAGATCAGCAATTTCCTTAGCCAAATTTTTGGCTAGGGTCTTGCTTTTCTTATAGGCTTGCAATAGTACTTGATATTCATCTAGGAGTTGATGAATGTCTCCCTCAGACTCAGATATATTCTCATCACTTGATGAAGAATACTCTGACTCTGAACTAGAACTGGAATCAGAACTTTGAGTTAAACCTTGTACCTGACTGGGTCCTGGCTGCTCCAGGTTTTTGGTACTTTCAGTCAAAGCCATCAGTCCTTGGCTTTGACAGTCTTCTTGCTCATAGATAGATTCCATGATCTGCATGAACTCTTCTTCTTCTTCAGCAAATAGCCCAATATAGGCTTCAGCATCTTCATCAGTGTCTGAAGAAGACATATCTGAGAGAGTCTTCTCATTCTTTGCAACAAAGGACTTCTCCTTCTTTCCTTTGAAGTGTGTTTTCTTCTTGTCACTGGATTCCTTCCTTCTTTCAGGACAGTCTGCAATAACATGGCCCTGTCTATTGCAGCAGTAACAAATTATCTTGGATCCAGTTGCCTTACTTGTCTTGGTCCTTTTCTTGTCCTTCTTTGAAGGCTTCTTTTCCTGATACTGAACCTCTTTCCCTTTGGAAGATGAAGGTCTAGACCTCCATTGTTTCTTCTTAAGGAACTTCTGAAAATGTCTGGTGAATGCAGCAAAGTCTTCATCACTTTCACTGCTTGTAGATTTTGTACTTTCAGACTCTTCAGATTCTGATTCAACTACCTCAGGAGGAGGAGTTGATGACTTGGTCCTGCTCTTTCTGGGTACATCTGACTTAAAGGCAACAGTCTTTTCTCTGTATTCAGTCCTTGTTGACTTTTCTTCTTCTTTTCTCACTGACAATTGCATCTCATAAGATAACAACTTGCCAAAAAGTGTGGGAGGAGGAATTTCTCCCAACTTTGCCATTTCTCTGATGGCACAGATCTTGGTGTCCCAGTCTTTGGTGAGGGACCTTAAGAATTTATCATTCAACTCATAGTTTGTGAACTCTCTTCCATATGACATGAGTTCATTTACAATTCTATAAAATTTCTTGTAGCATTCAGTGATGCTATCCCCTCTTCCTTGCCTAAAACTCTCATATTCTTGATTAAGCAAGGACTTCCTATCTTGCCTTACTTCTTCAGAACCTTCCATGTAGACAATGAGGGTATCCCACATTTCTTTTGCAGTTTTACAGTGAATAAGGTTCTGGAAGGTGGCATCATCAATTGCACTAACTATTATATTCTGTGCTCTTTTGTCCATGGTTGCTAGGACAATCTCATCCTTGGTCATTTCAGAGAAATCCTTTGGAGTCCTCTGATTTGCATCCAATACTGAAATCTTCATAGGCACATATGGCCCTTCTTTGACTGTGATGTATATCCTAGGGTCAGAGGCTTCCATAAAAAGCCTAACCCTCTCTTTCCAGATCCCAAAGATCTCTTTTCTGCATATAGGCAGTTTCATTGAACCCAACTCCTTATGATTCTCTGAAGAACCCATGTTCTTGATTTTCTTGAAACTGTTTCCTGTTTTCTGACTTATACTGAATTTGCCAAACTGGATCTCCTCAGACAGTTAGTCCTGATTTTGAGGAACCTCGCTTTGATACCACTTGAAAGATATGGTACCTAAACACCTAGAGGGGGGGGGGGTGAATAGGTGACCTAAACCTTTTTAACTTTTGTTTGGCAGCACAACAGTTTTTCACAGATTATTACAGTTAACAGCAATTACAGAAATCACACAGTAAAGCCACAACACAGCACAGCACAGCAGACACACTAATTTTATAGTGGTTCCCCAATCTTTGGGTACATCCACTTTCCCCCTTCGCCTATCTAGCAGTGTACTAGATTCGGCCAAACTTCTCCACTAGATCAGAACCAAACTAGGTTCCTACCTCAGGCCCAAAGCCTTACACTCAGCCAAAAGGCCTACACTCAGCCACCCAGGCCTACACTCAGCCAATTAAAGGCCTACACTCAGAGTTCTTCAACTCCTACACTCATGCACCAAGCCCTACCCTCAGCCTTTATAAAATAGGCTTACAATCACTCAGATCCAATGGATCTTACAAGTTTAAAATAGAAATTACAAATGCTAACTCTACAACTCAGAAAGGATGAGAGGAGTTGAGAGTTTCTTGAAGAGTTCTTGGAAGAACTCAGCTTGATCCAAACTGACTTAGCTTTCTTCAAAGCTTCTTGAGTAGAACTGAATTAGTCTGAATCTTCTGCAGTTGATCCTTGATCTCTGCTTCTTGAAATCCAGATGACTCTGAATTGTTCTTCTCAGCCTTAGTTCCAAAGACTGAATCCTTGGTTGGAGCTCTCTCTCTCCAACTACTTAGATCTGCAGTTGGACTGCCTGATCTTCTTGTGTTGATCCTCTATGTATCACTTCTTGATTTAATCTGATCAACCCCTTCAGTTATTCTCACAACATGTAATGATAATGAACAACCTTCTATGTATCTTCTTCTGTAAACTATGGGTGCCTATTTATAGGCTTCTTTCATGGTAACCGGCTGATCCGGTTTATAACAGACTTTTGACTTCTCTGACAGTTGCTATAGACCGGCTGGATTGGCAGCTGTCATGTCAACCAGTTGCTTCTTGAAATTCTCTAACTGTCAGTTAGTGTCGAGACTTTCTGTTCTTAAGTGTCGACACTTATAGACCAAGTGTCGACACATGTTGTGTAAGTGTCGACACAAGTCTACAAGGTGTCGACACAATTCCTTGTATGTCTCGACACAGTTTCTTCTGCATGTGTCGACACTGAAATTGAGTGTCGACACAAGTACTTGTACTTCATCCTTTAACTGTATTCTTCTAAGTGTCGACACATCTCCTTTGTGTCGACACATCTTCATGTGTTGAAACTGTCAAGTGTCGACACTGATTCTTGGTGTCGACACAAGTCTTCATTCTTGATTCTTCAGCTGAGTGTCGACACATTCCCTTAGTGTCGACACTTATACTTAGAATATTTTACAACTTTTCTGTTCTTTGCTAAGTGTCGACACAGCTCCTTGTGTCGACACTTTCTTCAAGTGTAGAGTCTTCAACTAAGTGTCGACACATTGTGCTGAGTGTCGACACTTTCTTCAAGTGTTGACTCTTCTGGTTGTGTGTCGACACATTGTACTGAGTGTCGACACATTCTTCAAATACTGAGTCTTTAGCTAAGTGTCGACACATTGTGTTGAGTGTCGACACTTACTTCCTGTGCTGAGTCTTCTGCATAGTGTCGACACATTGTGTTGAGTGTCGACACTTGTACTTAGATTCTGCAGACTTTTGCTGAGTGTCGACACTCACTTCAAGTGTCGACACTTTCTGGTGTTAACTCAGCTCTTCTAGGTGTCGACACTTCTGCTAAGTGTCGACACAGCTTTTCTGCATTCTTCTACACTGAGTGTCGACACAGCTCCAAGTGTCGACACTTTCTGACTGGTGTCGACTCTTCTTCCCAGGTGTCGACACAATGACTCCAAGTGTCGACACTGCTTGTCTGGGTGTCGACACAAGCTTTCTCAAGTGTCGACACTTTCCCTCTGGGTGTCGACACATGGACTTAGAAATTTTCAGCTTCAGTCCAGTGTATACCTAACCTGCACAAGTAACTCAAACAAACATCAAATACATTCTGATGTATATCATTGAGTTAGGTGAGGCTTCTTCAAATCAGGTACATTTGACCAATGTACCCAACAAACCAAATTTATCCTATTTCAGAATCTTTGGTTGCAAGTGCTATATCCTTAACAATGGTAAGTCTTATCTAACCAAGTTTGCTGCCAAATCCCAAGAGGGGATCTTTGTTGGGTACATCAATAATAGTAAGGCTTATAGGGTCTACAACTTGATTACTCAAGTTGTAGAAGAATCTGTTCATGTAGTTTTTGATGAAGCTAGACTTATTAACAATGAATTGCCAAGAAGTGTTTGCAGCTCTACAGGTGTAACTGAGAAGATGAACAAGCTTACCTTAACAGAAGGTTCTTCTGCAAGTCAGCAAGTGGAAGATGATGGTTGTTGTCCAGGGGGAGTACAAGATACTCCTGATGCTGAAGAAGACCAAGATATGCAGCTAAATGAAGAGAATGAAGGTGAACAACCTGAAGACAGGCTGCCTACAGTAAATAGGCACTTAAAGGATCATCCAGCCAATCAAATAATTGGAGATCTCAGACATGGGGTGCAAACAAGGAGTAGGAATCTAAATACAATTCTTTACTCCAGTTTTCTATCCCAAGTAGAGCCAAAGAAGTTTGAAGAAGAAATCCTAGACCCTCATTGAATTGAGACGATGCAAGAGGAGCTGAATCAATTCAAAAGATGCAAGGTCTAGGAGCTAGTTCCTAAACCCAAGTACCATAATATTATTCGAACTAAGTGAATCTTTAGGAACAAGTTGGATGAGAATGGAATCATCATAAAGAATAAAGCTAGACTTGTTGCAAAGGGATATAGATAGGAAGAAGGTATTGATTTTGATCAAACCTTTGCTCCAGTAGCAAGATTGGAAGCAATAAGGATGTTCCTTGCCTATGCAACATATCAAGGATTTAAGGTATATCAAATGGATGTTAAGTCAGCATTTCTGAATGGAAATCTGAATGAAGAAGTCTATGTAGAGTAGCCATCAGGTTTTGTTGATTCTCTTAAACCTGATTATGTATATAAACTTAGGAAGGCTTTGTATGGGTTAATCCAAGCCCCAAGGGCTTGGTATGAAACTCTGTCTAGTTTCCTCATTGAGAACAAATTCTCAAGGGGGAAAATAGACAAGACCCTATTCCTTAGGGAATCCAGAGGCAAGATTATCTTAGTCCAAATATATGTAGATGACATAATATTTGGGTCTACAGAAAGTAGTCTTTGCAGGAAGTTTGCAAAACTTATGTAAGGACAATTTGAAATGAGCATTATGGGGGAACTTAAGTTCTTCTTGGGTCTCCAAGTTAGACAGACTAAAGATGGATTATCCATATGTTAGTCTAAGTTCACCCTAGAGCTGATAAGGAAGTATGGTATGGAATCTTCCACTACCATGAAAACTCCTATGGGGTCAAGCATGTCTCTAAGCAAAGATGATGCAGGGAAACCTGTAGATGAAACTTTGTATAGAGGGATAGTTGGCTCCATACTGTATTTGACTGCTAGTAGACCAGATATCATGTATGCTACATGTGTCTGTGCTAGGTACCAAGCTTGCCCTAAAGAATCTCATTTGATAGCAGTCAAAAGAATTTTGAGATATCTTAAGGGCACACATTATCTAGGCCTTTGGTACCCTAGGAATGGAGATTTTGAACTGACAGGTTATTCAGATGCAGATTTTGCAGGCTACAAGGAAGATAGGAAGAGTACTACAGGAACCTGTCAATTTCTAGGTGGAAGGCTAGTGTCATGGAGTAGCAAGAAGCAAACCAGTGTTGCTATCTCCACAGCAGAGTCAGAGTATGTGGCTGCAGGAAGTTGTTGTGCTCAACTTCTATGGATTCAACATCAGCTAGAAGATTATGGTATTCAAGTAAGTAGAACACCTTTATTTTGTGATTCTACTAGTGCCATTTCTATTGCAAATAATCTTGTCTCACATAGTAGGACTAAGCACATAGAAATAAAATACCATTTTCTAAGAGAACATGTGGAAAAAGAAGACATTTCCCTAGAGTATGTTAAGACAGATAATCAGTTAGCTGATAGGTTTACTAAGCCCTTAGATGAAACCAAATTCAATAAGTTTAAAATTGAATTAGTAATGATAAACTTAGAATAGTTTACAAAAATTGGCTAAGTAAAATAGTGTCGACACACAGAGTTGTCTGTGTCGACACATAGAAGTGGTGTCGACATTTCAGAGAAATAGTGTCGACACATCTAGGAAGTCTGTGTCGACACTTCAGAGAATTAGTGTCGACACATGCAGTGTAGGTGTCGACACATCCAGGGTGGTGTCGACACTTAGGATTTACACAGAATTAGTCTAGTAGAGTCTCGACTAAGTGTCGAGCTGAGATATATAAGTGTCGACACATATATTCTGTCGACTATATTTGTGTCGACACATAGTTGTCGAGACATTAGAAGTCAGTGTCGACACTTATCAACAGTGTCGACACATTTCAAGTAATCTGACGCGCCTTTTCACCTTCAATTTTAGAAAGGTATAAATAGGTTTTCACCATTATTTGTCGATACGCTCACCATAGTTTCGAGACCAAACTTGTGTGTCGACATCTCTCTTCTCTAAATTCAAAATTTCTTCAAACCCTAATGCCACCCAAGCTAGAAGAGAACATTAATGAAGGATATGAGCTCGTGCGACAAGCCTTTGATGACGCGGAACCAGAAATCCAAGGTGTGGTAACCCTAATTGTAGCGACTGGCTTAGAGTATCTTGTTTCTGAACCAATCAAGATATGGAAGAAGGAGGTCCTTGAATTCTTGAGTGCAGCTACTCTTGATGAATCTGGACTCAAGATTAAGTCCAAAGTTCATGGGGCAAAAGTCAAGATTACCCTGAAAAGTCTAAGAAAGATTCTACATCTCCCTAGAACTAAAGAAGAGGAAGATGTACCTGCATCAAAGACAAGGGAGGCACTGGAATGGTGTGGTTTAGATTCAAGCCTGAAAATTGGATCAATTTTCAATAGAAAAGGCATGAACATGCAGGGCAAGTTTTTATCTGAGATAGTTAGCAAGGTAATACTGAGCAAGCCTGGTGGGAATGATAGAATTTCAGCTCACATGTTCAGTTTGATGACAAGGATTATTTTCAAACGTAAAACTGATTGGTCAGTAGTCATGTTTGATAAGATAAAGGAAAGTCTGAAGAAGCCAAATCTGAGTAGGATTCTGAGTTTATACTTAGCTGGAAGTATCCCTGAAGTGATGAACCAAGCTGTTGGTTCTAAGATAAACCATATGAGGAGAATGGATGTAAGAATTTTCTCAAGGTGGGATAGAGTGTTGACAAAGGAAATGCCAACTCCAGAAAAGGACACACCTCAGAAAAAAAAGAAGAAGACAACCATTGTGGCTCAAGAATCCTCAAGTAGCTCAGAGGAGCAAGTGATTTTTAGTTCTGATGATGAAGAGGGAAGAAATGCTGGACAGTCACCAGCAAGACAAGAAGATGCTCAGAGGCAGGGGGAGTTACCATCAGCTAGCCCTATTCACCTGGATCCACTCCAGGGGGAGCCTCTACATGTGGATGAGCCAACTCAATTAGAGAGTGAAAGGGCTACCCAAACCATTCTAGAGGTAATCACTGAAGTTAATCAATTAAATTTCAATATTGAGGATGAAGTTCTGACTGAATCATTACTTGATGTTGATCAGTATACACAGTCACATAGTCAACCACAAGATGTTGTCATGGAGGACACATCAGTTGCTGATAAAGTAGACTCAGTTGCTCCAGAGATAAGAGATTCTCCTGTACAACCTCAACATGAGTTTACATTAGAAGAGCTGTTCCCTGATCTTGTACAGACAGACCTTGAGGGAGAGAAAGCAGCTGTTGAGGGGGAGAAGGACAATCTTAAGGGGGAGCAAATAGAGGAGACTGCTACAAAAGAGACTGAGGAGTAAAGGGATACTGAGGAACTACAAAGGACTGAGAAGGAGTTACCTCCTAGTCCTAAGGATAGGGTAGACATTGTCAGTACTTCTGCTTCAGAGGATGAAGAGGCTGCTAGAGCCAAGAAAAGAAAGTTCCAGTTCTTCAAGAGAAGAAGCCAGACCTACAAGAAAGCACTGCAAACCATAGTTCCACAACAAGCCCCAACTACTGATTATAGTTCTCTGTTTGTGGCTTTGCAAATCAAGATGGATGAGCAAAGGAAAGCTCTAGAAAAGTATATGGATGAAGGACATAAATCCCTTCAATTTGATCTAGCTCAAGATATAAAATCTATAAGATTTGAAGTGAATCAAAACAAGAAGGAAATGACTGATTGTTTCCATAAAGGAGGGAATACAGTGGTCTATCTGGCTACGCATCAAGAGACCCTAAAGAAACTGATTGATGACTTGGCAGTAAAACAAGGATATGTCCTGGAAAATTAGCTTAGAATGAATGATAATCTGACTGCTTCTCATAATGCCATTGTCACTGAAATGAAAAATATAGCTACTGCCCAGACTACTGTAACTGTTACTGCCAAAGAAGCCTTTGATAAGCAATTACAAGAGAGCCTAACTGCTGTTAAAACTGCCATTGAAGATTCTCAGAAGGTAATTACTGACAAGCTACAAAGGTTAAAACCTTTTTACAGAGATGGAGTTAACTATTTGAATGCTCAAATCAGATTCCAGAAAGATGATCTTAGGGATCATATAGAAAGAGAAGTCATAAAGGGGGAGAGGGTGTTAGTCAAATCAGGCTCTGATCATGCAAAATGGATTTCAAACTCCATCAGAGCTACCCTTGGATATCCACCCTTGTGTGATGATGATAATGTGGCAGAGTCTGGAATTAATCCTGCATATTTTGGAGGAGAACAAGCTGAAGTGGCTCAAATGATATATCCTCCTGCAGATTTTGACATGATACATCAGGAGGTACAGTCTATGTATAGTCCTCCTGAGGGTAATCAGAATGTTATTCTTGAGAAAGTAGTCCAGCCTGTGCTAGAGGCAATATTAAAAGAGCAAGAGGCTTTATTAAAGGAGCAAGAAGCTCAATTATCTAAGAAGAGGTTCAGAGAACAAGCTGAATTAAGGCCAGACTTTGAGCAATGGAGCCCAACCTCTAGGAATATCATATTAACTGCTTGGAAGGCTGCAAAGGATAATTTCCTAGAGAGGGGCAAATGGTATTCTGACCAGGAATGGAAAAAGCATGAAGCTAGGCAAGAGGCCATTGTACAATATAGAAGGAAGACTAAATTAGGGAAGCTACCTCCTAATGCACATGAGCCTAGCAAGTATTTCCCTAAGCCTTATCACTATTTTGAGATACAGAAGATAAGAGCTGAAGAACAGAAAAAGAAAGATCTTAAAGGGAAGAAGCCTGCTGATGACAATGATGCTCCAGTCCAAGCAAAGATTCAATCTGGAAAGTGCATTGTTATCAAGGAACCAGAGCAGCCATATGATAGAATTTTTCTTAAATTTACAATCTTGTAATCTTTTACATTAAACTCCATGTAAACTTCTGATTAATAAAACTTTTTGAAGTTGTAAGAACAATGTTATATGTTCAGTCTATTACATTATTGTTCTGAGATAATTGATTATACATGTTTTGTTTATACATGTTTAGTATTTACCCTGTCATTTAATATTGTTATACATCATATTGAGTATTTGTTATGTATGGTGTATATCATTGACTAAGGGTTATAACTTCTCCAAATAGGGGGAGATTGTTGGGTACATTGGAATATATGTACCTGATTTGAAGAAGCCTCACCCTACTCAATGATATACATCAAGGTGTATTTGATGTGCTTTGAGTTTACGTGTGCAGGTTAAGTAATTGTAGGGAAAGCATAAAAGTTTCTAAGTCCATGTGTCGACACCTAGAGGTGAAGTGTCGACACTTATGATGGCTAGTGTCGACACCCAAAGAAGCTGTGTCGACACTTGGAGTAATTGTGTCGACACCAGGAAGACAGAGTCGACACCAGAAGAAAAGTGTCGACACATATAGGCTGTGTCGACACACTGTGAAGAATTGTCAACATTATCTGTGTCGACACTTAGAGGCAGTGTCGACACCCAGAGAAACTTTATCGACATCAAAAGTGTCGACACCAGCAGGCTGTGTCGACACTCAGCAAACTTCAACAAAGTTAAAGTACATGTGTCGACACAAAGGAGATGTGTCGACACTCAGCAAAGTTTCAACACATGAAGGCATGTGTCGACACAAAGGAGATGTGTCGACACTCAACAAAGTTTCAACACATGAAGGCATGTGTCGACATAAAGAAGATGTGTCGACACTTAGCAAGTTTCAACACAAGAAGTTGTGTCGACACAAAAGAGTTGTGTTGACACACAGCAGAAATCAACTAAGTATTGAAGAAGAAGTATTTGTGTCGACACACTCAATCAGTGTCGACACATTCAACAGAAGGCTTGTGTCGACACACATGATCTGTGTCGACACATTCTGAAGAAGCAGTGTCGAGAAGCTGTTACAACAACACAAGGAGTTGTGTCGACACCATCAAGGCTAGTGTCGACACTTAGTCCACTTGTGTCGACACTTAGTCTATTTGTGTCGACACATAAAGACTATCTGTCTCGACACTTTCAGACAGTGACAGTGATTTCAAGAAGTGACTGGATGACTTGACAGCTGTCATTTCAACCGGTCAACTGCAACTGTCAGAGCTGTCAGAAGGTTGTTAGAAACCGGATCAGCCGGTTACCTTGGAGGAAGACTATTTAAAGACCTTTCTCCTTCGATAGATAAAGAAGTAATCAATTGGAAAAACAACACAAAAAAGAAGAAGACCTTCAAGAGAAGATCTAAGAAGTTGGAGAGAGAGAGCTCCTTCTAAGAAGAACAACTGTTGAACCAGGCTGATACGTAAGATTCAGATTGAGATCTGATTCACAAGACAGAAGTTGATTGAAGATCATCTTCAGGAGATTCAACCCTACTGTGTTCTAATTCAAGAAGCTTTGAAGAAAGCCAAGGGAGGTTGATCTCTGCCAAGTACATCCAAGAACTCATCAAGAAGTCAGTCAACTCATCTCTCTCTTTCAGAGTTGTGGTTATTTACCTTGTAAACTTTATTTTCTGCAGGATCCTAAGGGATCTGAGTTGTAAGCCTATTTTATAAAGGCTGAGTGTAGGAGACTGTGTGCTCTGAGTGTAGGTCTTGTTGAAGACTGAGGTAGGGCCTTGTGCCTGAGTTATAGGAGACTTTGCTCTCTGAGTGTAGGTCTTGTTGAAGACTGAGTGGTAGGGCTTTATGCCTGAGTTGTAGGAGTGGGGGCACTCTGAGTTGTAGGAACCTGTTTGTGGTTCTGAGTTGTAATATCTGAGGATCTGAGAAGAAGTGGAGAAGTTAGACCGAATCTAGTACACTACTAGATAGGCGAAGGGGGAAATTGGATGTACCCAGACCTTGGGGAACCACTATAAATCCTGTATGCACTCTGTGTATGTTTGATTGTATGGTTGCTGTGTTGTGATAATTGTAGAATTGCTTTTACTGTACAGTATTTCTGCCTTTAAAGTCAAAAAGGAAAAGAACACCTATTCACCCCCCCCCCTCTAGGTGGTTAGGCACTATTTCTTTCAATACCTCATTCTTTATTTTATAACTAACCTTGGAGGTATACTCAGATTGTTAAATCCCTTTTTGAGTAACCTCCCTCTGATAGCACTTGAAAGTTGCTTAACTAAAGGTTAGCTAATCACCTAGAGGGGGGTGGGGGGGGGGGGGTGAATAGGTCTTTGAACTTTTATTAGTTCTTTTGCTAATTTCAAATTAATCTTTCTAGAGCTTGTTCTTAGATCCTGCAATAAGAAAGAAAACAAGTATCACAGCAAACACACAAAGATTTATAGTGATTCTCCAATTGGGTACATCCACTTTCCCTCCCACCTATCCAACTTATTTGCTGGACTAGGCACAAACTCCACCAATATGCTCCTCAGAGCTTACACCTCAGGCCCTCAGCCTTATACACAGATTCTTCACAGAATCCAAACTCAGAACCATTAGGGTTCCTACCTCAGAGCCCTGCAAAGCTCCTATAGCTCAGTGATCCACTGATCACCTACCTCAGCCTTATTTCTAAGGCCTACAACTCACGCTCTTCAGCCCTACAACTTCAGGCACACAACCCTACTTTTATATTGCTGAAGCACTCCTACAAATTAGTACCCTTCCAGGTACCTACAACTCAACCTCCTCCAAGGCCTACAACTCAATGACACACTTGTCACCTACAGCTCAGTGACTCTCCAGTCACCTACCTCAGGTATATGGCCCTACACTCAGGCTGGGAGGACAGCCCTACCTCAGATCCATACTTGGATCCTACCTCAGAGAGCAGCACTCTCCTACCTCAGGTAATAAAGCCCTACAGCTCAGATCTACATTTGGATCCTACCTCAGTACCCCAATAGGGCACCTACCTCAATGACTAATTAGTCACCTACCTCAGGCACCAAGTGCCCTACACTCAGATTTAGATAAACTTAATCCTACTAGAAGTGAATACAGAATGTTTAAGAAAAATAAAATAACTGACTCAGAGATAAATCTCTGAGTCAACCTTGCTGGACTAAGCAGATATCAATCTAGCACTCTTGTTGTAGAAGGAATTAGTCCTCTTCTACAGCTAACACTTTTTTGCTGTAGAGATGAACAACAATCAGCTTACTGTATGGATGAATCAGCTTCTTTGTTCTGGAGAGAACTATCTTGCTGAACTTAAAGAGATTCAGCTATCTTCCTTTGCATTCTGGCTATCTCTGCTGGACTTGAGCTTTCAAGTTTAATGGAGAAGAAGATGTTCAGCCGCCTCTAGTTTTCATTTTTTATTTTCTGCGTTTGTTCTTCGTCACCCTAATCCCTATTTTGAATCACTGACACAAATATGTGTGGGCCCAGCCAATGATTGGTGAGCACCACCTCCTTCAGAAAAGGACAAAGCAGCTTTCGATGCCAATGCAGCTTTCTTGCAACGACTACATGTAAGTTGACTTTGATGATGTCAGTAATGGTCATCACTATCTGGACTTAGAAAATATTTCAGAAATTCTTAAAGTGTTGAGTGATGTTAAGTCACTCAATTCCATCTATCTTGGCTCTCAATGTTTCTGGACTTGTGAATTTTCTCTGGATTTATCTCAGCGGTTCTGTCTCAGTGGTCTCAGCGGTTTCTTATTAACAGCTGAGACAAGCTTCTGTCTTAGCGCTTTCTTCTCAGCGGTCTCAGCGCTTTATTCTTAACTGCTGAGACAACCTTCTGTCTCAGCACTTTCTTCTCAGCGGTCTCAACACTTTCTTCTCATCGGTCTCAGTGCTTTCTTATCAGCTATCTCAGCTGTCTCAGTACCTTTTGCCTTGGTCAGTTTTTCTGGCTTTAGCTGCGTTCGACGATCTGTGGGCTAAGCTCGACGAACTCTGATCTTCTCAGCGGTCTTAGCACTTTTTGCCTTAGTAAATTTTTCTGGCGTTAGCTTGACAAGTGTTGAGCTGAGCTCGACGATCTGTAAGCTGAGCACGACGAACTATAAACTGAGCTCGACGAACATCAAGCTGAGCTCAACGAATTTTGAGTTTACTACCAAACTTATTTTTCTTCACCTGTCCAATCATGGACTACCTGCATGCAAGAACTAAGGCACACATCAAATAATTTATGTGTGTATGTCATTGACCCGTTTGACTTCTTACAAATCTGGGATATTGCGATCAATAGACCCAACAGTATGCAAATGCTCTGGCTGTAGAAGTTAGAAAGGGGGGAGGATTCCTTGGAAGCCAAGGTGGCTGCTAAGGTCACTGTACTGGAAACAACAATGTTAGCCAATTTCAAAAGTGCAAATGACTACAATTATAACAACTGTTTGTGGCTGCATAATCAGTTGACAGGACCTCAAGTACCTGTTGTGCCTGTACCAGCACATGATGAGACTCATCCTGCCCAGGATTACTCTCAGTACTGGTCAGAGCCACAAGATTATTCTCAGGCTGATACTGCTACTGCTACTGCTACAGAGGCTCCATAGATAGGGTTTATTGAATATTTCCCCCTCTAGTGCACAAGCGAAGAAGATATAGAGAAGGCCCATCTGCTATCAAGTTAGAGCCTGACAGAGAAATGGATGAAGTGTGGAGTCTCATATCCAGAGGCATTATATTGGATACATTTTCTTTGATCTATATTGGTGGAAAAAAACATCATCACCATTACGATCAGGAAGAATGGAATAAGTACAAGTTGTCCTGCACTAAAAGGAGAATTCACTTCAGAAATCATAGAAATGCTGATCTGATGACTGCACCTCCTCCAAAGTACTTTCCAAATCCAAAAGCTATTTTGACAAACAGAGGGAGAAGAGTCAGAGCATGCTGGACCAATAGTTCTATTTTGTGTTGTGTTGAGTTGTGGGTTGCCCCTTCCCCCCAATTTATGAATAATTTGATATATATATATATATATAATTTCTATGATTGTCTTGGAATGCATGTTGTATTTAATTTGGGTTATCCTTTCAAGCCTTAATGTTTAATATTTCACTATTTTTATGTACAATTCACATTAACTTATAGGGTCCCGACTTCTTCAAATAAGGGCAAGTTATTGGGTATTGTATCCACAATAACATGGATTTGAAGAAGGGCACAGTTAAGCTAAGATGAATTGTGATTGTGTTTGTTGTTGCTTTTTAGTTATGTACTTGCAGGTCTACAATGTCAAGTACACACCAATGTCAAGTTACAGTGGGTCAGTAAACACATGACTATACAATGTAATTTCTCATTGTGTAGGCCAAGATGTTGACTCACCTGAATTCTCTCTATTGGGGTGTACTTCTATCCCAAGTACGAGAGAAGGATCAAGGATGGTCAAGGCTTAAACCCAGAAAAAAAATATGAATTTTACCTAAGTAAAATTCAGCGAGTATAGTTAAACATACACGTCGAATTCATCGAGTATCGTTGATGATACATGCCGAATTCGTTGAGTGTACTTACCAATATCCGTCAAATTCATCGTATACTTAGGGAAAATTCATTGGATAAATAGAAAAATCCACCAAGTAAAATTCGCTGAGTATCGTTGTGCATACTCGCCGAACTCGTCGAATGTATCTAATGATACTCGTCAAATTCGTCGAATATGCTAAGTGATACACGCCAAATTCGTCGAGTCCAATCGACACCACTTGTCTTGATTTTTTTAAGTTCAATTCGTCGTATATCAAAGCATTAAGTGCGTTGAGTCATCTCGACGATATTTGACGAATGCAACCATTAGAGTTGAGTCAATTCAACTCGTCGAATATCATGACATCGAGAGCATTAAGTCATCTCGATGCTATTCGACGAATGTTGCTCTTAGCGTGAGTGATCAGAAAGCGTTGAGTGTGCAACGACATTGAGTGTTTTAGCTGATACTCGATTAATTCATCGAGTATACCTGCTGATACTCGACGAATTCGCCAAGTATAACTCCTCGCCATGACGTTGAGTCACCGGCCAGCCCGGGATGTTTTGGCTAAGTCCTTTTCATTGTATATCAATATGTATTCAACGAGTATCAATATAATACTCGACGATACTCGACGAATTTGACTTAGGTTATTTTTCCAGAAATTTTAAAAAACCAGTCACGAGTTATTGTCAGCCATGCACAGTGTTTTCTAATTTCATTTTTGGAAATTTCTTTTATACCGTCGGAGGGTTTATCTCTATAAATACCCAGGGATATTCCTCTTAATTGCTAATCTTATTATTGTGCTATTTTGATCACCAATTCAAACGAGAAGAACTTTCCAAATCGGCATACCCGTCGACCTCTATTCCGCACTCGCATTCCGATCGGCTGATACCTACAAGCATAGTAAGATCTCGTCTTCTTAGACCTCTACATCTGGATTGCTGTTTCTAAAAACTTCTATTCCTCTAGATCTAGATGTGTGAAGACTCAAGATTCAAGTTCTTCAAAATTTCAACTTTCTGAGTTCTCCAAGATTCAAGATATACTTTATGAAGAATGTCGGAGCGAAGACTTGTAATCATTGTTGTATTGTAATATTAATTTACATATTGTAGGAGATTTTTCTCTGAGTTTATAGATCTGTTTGTGGATCGAGTGAGTAGATCCATTTGTGGATCGAGTGTGTAGATCCGGTTTGTGGATCTAGTTGTAGAAGAGGTTGTTCTATAAGTGGTAGGAGTGTCGTCTCCGAGTTATAGGAGTTGCGGCTTCGAGGTGTAAGATTTGACAAAATCTGAGAAAGATGAAGTTGCTGAATCTAGCCCTTCGTGGTAGATACGCGAGGTGGGAAAGTGGACGTACCTAACTCGGGGAACCACTATAAAATATCTATGTTTGTGTGCTTGTTTTTAAGAGATTTTTTATTCCACGAAAAGACACAAATATCACCTATTCACCCTAATCTAGGTGATTTAAGTAGACGCTAGATACTTTCACATATACATCATCGACTATAGAGTTGGCTTGATGGGAATTCATTCTAAAGCAATATGTCAACGTAACTCCTACTTGAAGTTGATATAGCGTCAAATACAACCAAGAATAAAAATTACAGAGAATTCACTCTGACTTATTTCAATGAAGAATTTATTCATATAGAAAGATTTTGAATAATATGTCAAAATCTATTAAAGTAAATTTGGAAAAGGATGACCTTATTCCTTTTGAAGAAAATATTCTATGATGAGGATAATTTAAAATCATTTGGGAATAAATATATATGAATGTCAAAAGAAGTCAGAATAATAATAACAACAAGAGAGAATACACAATATACATATACATTAAGAGAAACATATAGAGAGTCAAGAACACTTGATAATCGTCATCTTCTTCAATCTTCCCTGCTAGTGCTAGAACAAAAATTCAGAAAGGGTAACCAGAGAAGATCATTGGATCCAAATCTCATAACCCCTATAAATTCTTCACCAGCAAGGGTTCATCTAATCAAAGGGATCCAATACACTTAATGCCAAATAGTTCTCAGATTCCTGCTGAGAGAACTCATCCAGAAGACATTCTCTTATACTCTTTTCCTTCTCTTCTCATCAAGTTTCACCATTGTACTGTTAAGTAAAGAGTTTTGAGAATCCCTCTTCAAAGGATTCAGCTGTTGTCAAACTTTGCTCAAACAAAGCAAAGTTTGACAAGACCCCCAACAAGGAGGTGATCTGCTTTACTTATAGAAATCCAGTTCACATTGCTCCTGGTTGTCTAGAAGATAAAAAGGGTAAGTCAAGCAAGAAGAAGCACATAAAATAGTTCTTTAGGAAGAATGATAAGAAGAAAGGGAAAGGCTGCATTACTGAAACCTAGAGTGACTCTGATTCAGAGTCAACCTCCTCATCAGGGAATGAAGATGAAGCTACTACTGAAGAAGCTTGTCTGATGGCTTTGGGAAAATTTTCAGAAGATGAAGATCATATATCATATTTTGATGATATAAATTTGTCTTCAAATGATTTTAAAGAATTCTGTAGAGATTTTTGCATATATCAAATTGAAGCTGAGAAATAGATCAAATCGATTAAAAAGTAATTGGAAAACTTACCAAATGAAAATCAATACCATGTTAACTATGAGCTTAGAGTGAACTTAGGAAGACTTGAAAAATAACTAGCTGAATTAACCAATGGAAATATAACTTTAAAGAATGAGCTTGCAAAGGCAAAGGACTTTGAGGACTCCTTAAATGACAGGAGTCAGAAGCTCAGAGACATAACTGCAAATCTCACAATAAGGTTGGATCACTTAGGTTTGGGTGCTAAGCAAACTAGCTTAGGTAAAGTATCCATCACACTTGCATAGGAAAATCCCATAATTGCTTGAGAAAAGGATATGAAGCTAGAAGCTATTGGTTCAATAGACCATCACTCTTTCATCCAAATGGGTATCATAAAAGGCCAGCCTATACAATCATCACCCCTTATAATGGAAAAAGAAGCAATGAGCCCAATTTAATATAGGTACTAATTAATGTTTAGTTGTTTCTGCAGATGAGGGACTGTACTTCCACAAACCAACTATGATACTTGGATAGTGGCTGCTCCAGGCATATGACTATATAAAGAACTGTTGGAAAACTATAAGGCCAAGGATGGCCCTAAGTTAATTTTTGGTGACTCTATTTGTGGTCAAATCAAAGGCCTTGGTGCAGTCAAAATTGGAGACATCTCTTTCTCCAAAGTAGCTTATGTTAAATTACTTCAACATAACCTAATTAAAATTAGTCAGTTTTGTGATGTTGAATACAAGGTTGTATTCACTCACAACTTTTACCAAATAGTCAACACTAAAACAGATATAAACATGTTATCTAGTTTTAGAAAAAATGTATTTGTGGTTGACTTTAGTTCAAATGAAAGAGAAATATATTTATTTAATGCTTATATAAATAGAAATAAACTTTAGCATAAGTGGCTTAATCATTTAAATCATAAGACCATAGCCAAGCTTGTACAGAATAACCTTGTTAGGGGTTTACAAAAGATAGGTATAAAAAATTAAATCCATGTAGAACATTCCAATTAGGTAAACAAACAAAATCATCATTCAAACTAATTGGTAAGAATGATTCATCTAGAATACTTCATCTATTGCATATGTACTTGTTTGGTATAATTTCCGCTCAAAGCTTAGGGGGAAATTTCTATACATTAGTAATTATGGTTGACTTTTCTAGATTCAGCTGGGTGTTCTTTCTAAGAGCTAAGTCTAATACGTTTTTGGATCCTCTCAAGATTCATTAGACAGATTCAATCTGAATTCAACAATCAAGTGTCTATGATCAAAAGTGACCATGGAACATAGTTTGAAAAATAGTTAATGTATAGACTCTGTCAGGATGGAGGCATAAGACAAAGATTTTCAGCTCATAGAACTCCCCAACAAAATGGGGTAGCTGAAAGGAAAATTAAAGCTCTAATTAAATCAGGAGGGACATTATTGGCTGAGTCAAACTTGCTTAAGTACTTCCGGACTGAAGCAGTTAATACTGGCAACTATGTTCTTAATAGGAGCCTCATTCACAAGACTTAGCTGAAGACTCTATATGAGTTATTGAAGGTGAAGCCACATATAGTCTCATATTTTAAGAAATTTGGGTGTATGTGCTATATTGATAATATTGAGAAGAGCTACCTTGACAAATTTGATAAGAAGTTTGATGATGGTATATGTTGGAACCCTACTTGTGATTTGGGCTAGGTTCACTATTAGAATTGATGACCCAACATGTATAGTCTAGGGTCATAAGTTAGTTCCAGGGTTAAGGTTAGTCATATTAGGTTAGATTGTTGAAAACCTACCTTCAGAAGACTTTAGAGATAGAAGACTATAGATACAAGGCAGTTTTAAAGATTGCAGAAAAGGAGTTCAACGATAGCTGAACCTAGCTCGACGATCGTCGATCTCAGATCGATGAACTCAAAGTTCCTTCTCTGAGTTGAGCTCAAACAAAGTCCAGCTGAGATCGACGAACTGTGAGCTTATATCAGAATCTCATCTCGATGAAGTGCCTTCTCAGTTCGATGAACTTGGAGCTCAGTTTGGCAAGTATATTTTCTGTACAACGATCTTGCAGCTCAGCTCGACGAATGAGAATTATCAGTTCGATGAACTTGGAGCTCAGGTCGACGAAATCTTTGCTGAGTTTGACTAACTCTTTCCAGGTTCTGTTCGACTAAATCTTCTCTACAGTTTATCAGTTTGACTAAAGGAGTTTGATTTCAAATATTAAGACAGAAATACTCTGATAAGTAATGATCGGTATTCTCAAGAATATAGTCGTTTCTTGGCTGCATTAATTATGCATTTCACAGAGTTATTACTCTACCATTTTTACTGGGACTGTTGGGGAAATATATTGAAGACAAAAATAAGTCGTTCCAACTCCCAGAAATTATGTAGAAAATTTCAAGGAATTTGAAATTCAAATGTTTTTGGAATCAGCAATCAATATATATAAAGAAAATTTTCAGAAGATTGAAAAGAAGAGAACAAGCAATTAAGAAAAAGAAGTCAAGGAATGAGAAGGAAGAGAAGATCTAAAAAACAGAGAATAGGAGATAGAAAAAATAGAAACATCTTGTTCATCATCTTCTTCAAGCTTTTCTTCCAACAACACACATTCAATCTGAGACACAAAAATTTAATCTGTCAAAATCATTCACTGGAAGAAGTTCTCTTTGAAGGACTACACACTGAAGCAAAGTTTCCTCTCCTGATCAAATTTCTATAACTCAGGGGGAGCTTTGACAACATAAACAAATCCACTAGTCTTCTCAGAGATTTGAGATAGGGAAGACAACATCTTTTTATTTTCTTTCACTGTGTACAGGATTATAACTCACTTCAAAAGTTAATTTTTGGTTCTCAAGTCACCTAATCAAAAGACTTGTTTTGGTTTTTGGGCACCTGATCAAAAGCTCAAAGGGTTACTAGATCTCCCTTAGAAAATAGATCTTGTGGTGATAGGGTACCTGATCAAAAACCTATGGTGGCAGGACACCTGATCAAAAATCTGTAGTGGATTCCTACTAGGGTTGTAGAAGAGTGGATGTACCCAAGTTTATTGGGGAACCACTATAAACTCCTTGTGTTGTCTGTTTGTGCATTACCTTTTTTATTTTCTGTGTTGTGATATTTCTTTTCTTATATATATATGAATCACCTATTTTAATCCGCTGTAAAAACAAACTTAAAGTTTTTAATATACTCTATTCACCCTCCTCTAGAGTTAGTTAGATCAATTCCTTACTTTCAATTGGTATCAGAGGGAAAGGTTACTTGGTTGTACAGGATAACACCTGAACCAAAAGATCTTTGATTAATCTTATCTACTCTAGCTGTCTTTCATATCATGGCACAAAATAAGGAGTATTCAAGCACTAGACCTCCGATGTGGAATCTTAATAAATTTGCACATTGGAAGGAAAGGATTAGGCTTTAAATGAATTCCATTGATGAAGACATATACAATTCTATTTTGACAGGTCCCCCACTACCGGTGGAAACTACAAGCACAAGTGCTATTCCACCACCTGAGTGGACTGAAGCACAAAATAAGGCCAAGATTGTTCATGCTAAAGCAATGAATATTCTTGCCCAAATTATGTCTGATAACATATTCCAGACGGTTGCATAATGCACTTCAGCAAAGGCCATTTGTGACTCTCTAAATGCTATGGTGGCAGGATCTGCTGATGAAAGGAAGGATAGGAGATCACACTTGATCTCTCAATATTATAATTTCAAGAATGAAGAGTCATAATCAGTTGCAGACATGTACAACATGCTCAGCCTCATAATTAATGAGCTGAAAACTCGGGACAAGGACATCTCTTTAACATATATAAATGACAATATTCTTATGTGCTTCCCTAGCACATGGCACTCTAGGATCTGGCAAATCAATGAAGCCAGAAGCCTAAATGAGATATCTACTGAAACCTTGTTGGACAAGCTCAAGTCCTATAAGCAGCTCATCAAGACCAGAGAAGCTGAGCAAAGGAATTCCTCATCTTCAGTAAGGAAAGAGAAAAGCATTGCTTTTAAAGCATGTGAAGAAGCAGAAGCCACCCCAGATAATGAAGATTTATTGAGTCTCTTGGCTAAGAGATTCTACAAGATGGTAAGGAAGGATTTCAGGAGAAGATCTTCCAAAAATGATGACAATCCAAGGTATGATAAAACCCCTACTAAAGAAACAGTTTGCTATGCATGCAGTAAACCTGACACATACTACCAGAATGTCCTTAGAAGCAAAAGAAAGACAAGACGAAAGAGAAGGACTCCAGGAAGCATTACAGCAAGCCCTCCTCCAGCAAATACAAGAAAAAAGAAAGAGGATTTGTTGATGAGACTTGGAGTGAATCTGAGTCTGAATCTTCATCCAGCTCCAGTGAGGATGAAGAAGAGGCCAAAGCTAGAGAGATATGCTTGATGACAGTCAATGCATCTTGCAGCAACTCTAAAGCTGTTGATTCAGAAGTAGACCACTCAGAAGATGAAGCTATATCAGAAGAAGATCAGGTAATATCTTCTTTTGATTTTACTTATGATCAATTTAAAATTAATTTCAAATTATTATGTAAAGATTTGATTAAGTATGAGAAGGAAATCAAACTTCTCAGAGAGAAATTAATTGAATTTGAAAATGTTTCTTTTGAAAACTTAAAACTTAAAGAAGATTTAAAAACTGCTAATAATAAAATATTTTCCTTAGAAACTAAATTATCTGAGGCTAAGCAATTTGAATAATCCCTAAATGGGAGAAGTATCAAATTGATGGATATCACAAGCACAGTGAATGTCAGGCTTAATGGTAAACTGGGCTTGGGAGCTTCATCTAGTCAGCCACCTCTACTACAGAAAAACACTTTATCTACTCCTATAAATTTATTTCCTCCAAAGGAAGAGAAAAATTAGATGATATAAATATAGCTGCTAAAGTATCACAAAAGAATCAACATAAGAAAATTATAAATTCACATAAGAAAAAGAAAATTTTTAACAAAAACTATGTTCAACATATTTCGTCGAACCAAACTTGACAAAATGAATATGGTTCGTCGAACTCAGATCGACGAACTATGAACGCAGATTTTAGGTATAAATATTCTCCTAACTGCGCTCTACGAACTCAATATGATTCGTCGAACTACGGTTGACGAACGTGGGGTGCAGAGAATGAACACTTTCATTCTGTGAACAGAGCCCGACGAACTCATCCCTATTCATCGAACATAGATCGACGAACTTATTATAATTCGTCAAACCCATTTTCTCATAACAGAAACTTGAATTATTTTCAAAACTTTAATAAGACTAAAACCCTTATTAATCCTTTTACCAAATGGATTATTCCCCCTAGGAGATACCATCCACTTGGTTATAAGGACCAACCTGAATTCTCTTATATTTTCAGTTATAAATTTGAAAGAAATCAAGGACCCAAAGTTACCTGGGTCAAGAACAACTAATCTTATTTTCTACAGGTAAAGAACTATTCTACCACAGGGTAACAATAGTATCCGGATAGTGGCTGTTCAAAACACATGACAGGAAGTAAAGACAACCTGACTGATTTCAAAGCCAATCTTGGACCAAAGGTGATATTATGAGACTCCAACTGTGGACAGACAGAAGGATATGAAAATGTCAAAGTTGGAACTGTTACCTTCAGGAAGGTAGCATATGTAAGTGATCTCAAGCATAACCTAATATTCATAAGCCAATTATGTAATGAAGGTTATTAGGTAAAAACAAAACTGTTTTGACTAGAATTAGACAAGGAAACATATATGTAGTAAATTTCAAATCAGCTAATTCAGAAATTTGCTTATTTAATAAAATTAGTTTAACTAATGATTTATGGCTTAAGAGACGAGGCCATGTAAACCTTATGAACATGCTAAATTATATAGGGATACCTTGTTAGAGGACTGTCTTGTGGTTCTTACAAGAAGGAAGGACTCTGCATGGCTTGTCAATTAAGCAAGCAAACAAAAAATAGTTTCAAATCCATTAATAAAAGTGATTCACCAAGGATTTTGTACTTCCTACATATGGATCTATTTGGCCCTATTGCTGTACAAAGTTTGGGAGGAAAGTCATACGCTCTAGTTATTATTAATTACTTCTCTAGATTCACTTGGGTGTTCTTTCTGAGAAATAAGTCAGATAACTTTAAAGTTCTTACAGATTTTCTTAAGAGCATACAGATTGAGTACTCTACTCAGGTTGCATTGATCAAAAGTGATTATGACACCGAGTTTGAATCTCTTCCCATGCAAGAATTCTGTGAGAAGGAAGGTATCAGATATTATTTTTCTGCTCCTAGAACTCCTCAACAAAATGGGGTAGCTGAAAGGAACAAATAGAACCCTTATTGAATCTACTAGGATATTGCTTGCAGATGCTTATTTGCTGTAAGCACAACAAATTATGTTCTTAGCAGAAGTTTAATTCATAAGCTAAAATATAAGACTGCCTATGAATTACTTAAAGGAAAGAAACCTAAAGTAGATTACTTTAAAGTATTTGGACAAAAATATTATATTCACAATAATAATAAGAAACACCTAAGAAAATTTGAAGCCAAGGCTGAAGAGGGAATTTTTCTTGGATATTCTCAAGTCAGCAAAGCTTATAGGGTATTTAACAAATTAACATTAAAAACATAAGAATCTGTGCATATATCCTTTGATGAAGCTAACATGTTTTACAAGGAGAAGGATTCTTCTACCATAGATACTTCGCAGGTACCCTATCTGTGTGTGAAGTTGGATGATTTAAACCTTACCCAAGAGGTTACATTGCATCCTTCTCCACAGATTGATGAAGACAGTGAAGAAGTTGTTGAAGCAGTTAAACCCGCAACAACAAATATAATTACATAAGAGGAATTAATTCCACAGGCTGTTGATGAACCAAATTCTCCTGCTGATCTTGTCACACTTAATGATCATCACATATCTCAAGTGATTGGAGACATATCAGCTGGTGTGCAAACAAGGCATCAACTCAACCAAGATCTGATGCATGATTGCTTCATTTCTCAAATTAAGCCTTAATCCATAAAATATGCAGAGCAAGATCCCCACTAGATTATTGCAATGCAAGAGGAACTCAATCAATTTGAGTGGTGCAGAGTTTGGGATTTAGTCCCAAGACCCAAAGACTACCTAGTCATTGGAACTAAATGGGTCTTCAGGAATAAATTGGATGCACAAGGATTAATTGTGAGGAACAAAGCAAGGATGGTAGCCCAAGGTTATTCGCAGGAAGAAGACATTGATTATGATCAAACTTTTGCTTCTGTTTCAAAACGTGAAGCCATCAGAATATTTCTTGTATATGGTGTCTATCAGAAGTTCAAGGTCTATCAGATGGATGTCAAAAGTGCATTCCTCAATGGAGAACTTAAAGAGGAAGTTTATGTTGAACAACCTCCAGGTTTTATCTCTTCAACTTATCCCTCTTATGTTTTTAAACTTCATAAAGCTCTTTGTGGTTTAGAGCAAGCTCCAAGAGCTTAGTATGAGACCTTAGCTAGCTTTCTTTTAGAATATAAGTTCATTAGAGGCATTATAGAAAGGACCTTATTAATTAGACATCATAAATCAAAAATTTTGCTAGTCCAAATCAATGTAGATGATATAATATTTGGCTCTACTGATTCCAAACTTTGCAAAAGGTTTTCTGACCTGATGCATTTAAAGTTTGGAAAAAGTAGCATGTGTGAACTATCCTACTTCCTTGGTCTTCGAGTGAAGCAAACCCCTGGTGGTATCTTTATATCCCAGTAAAAATATGTTAAAGAGCTACTTAAAAGATTTGGGATGACAGATGTTTTAGCCAAGAAAACACCCATTCCATCCAATGTTGTAGTTGATTCTGATAAACAGGGCAAGCCAGTTGATCAGAAAACATATATGGCTATTGTTGGGTCCTTTTTGTATCTATAACTAGTAGGCCTGATATTATGTTTGCTACTTGTATTTGTGCTAAATTTCAAGTTAATCCAAAAGAATCACATCTTATTTTATTAAAAAGGATTTTAAGATATATAAAGGGTTGTCCTAATCTAGGACTCTGGTATCCTACTGAGTTAGAATTTGAATTATCTGGATTCTCAGATGCTGACTTTGCTGGATGTAGAGTTGACAGGAAAAGCACATCAGGAACTTGTCAGTTTCTTGGTGATAGGCTTGTGTCCTGGTTTTGCAAAAAAGCAAACTTCTGTGTCAACATCAACTGCTGAAACTGAATACATTGCAGCAGGCAGTTGCTGTTCACAAATTTTGTGGATACAAAATCAGCTCCTGGATTATAGTTTCAACTAAAATAATTCAATTTTCTATTGTGATAATATCAGTGCAATTTCTATTATACAAAATCCAATGCATAATAGTAGGACAAAACATATAGAGATTAGACATCATTTTATTAGAGATTGTGTGGACAAAAATAAAATTAAACTTTTCTTTATCTCTACTGATTTAAAAATAGCAGATATTTTCATCAAACCCTTAGATAAAAAGAAATATCTGTTCTTCCTAAATCAGTTAGGCATGATTAATGGAGAAACTTTAATTTAATTTATGTCTGTGGTCGACGAACTGTTCTATTTCGTCGAACGGAAATCGACGAACTATGAACTCTTCATGGAGTGTTCGTCGAACGGAGATCGACGAACCTTCCATTGCAAAATTTTTCGTCGAATGGAGATCGACAAAGTTTGTTTCAGAAAATTTTCTCGTCGAACGGAGAACGATGAACTGGTTTCACCCTCTTCAGACTTAGATCGATGCTTTTATTTCTTTATGAGATTTTTCGTCGGACTGAGTTCAAAGTTTTAAATTTTTCGTCGGACGGAGTTCATCTTTTCATCTTCTGAAAACTTATAATAGGGTTTTAATCAAACTCCATCTCTCGCTTTCCAGTTCTTGTGCACTTGATCTTTTGTTTTTGCAGGTAAGGCGATTTCGGCGGCGACCATTTCTGGCATGAAATTTGATGCTGGGTTTGGCATCGACATCGATTCATTCATCCATTCTGATCAAATCTTCAAGAACATTCTTCAGTTATTTGAGGCTCCACAGTTGAGATTGTTCATGACCTTAAGTGTACAACCCCGTACCCGGGCGAGTGGGACCCTCCCCAAACGTCAGCCTAGGGGCGTGTTATGGGCGACGAGTCGGTGCGACCCCGTTTGAGGACGTGCGGGTCCTCGTGCGTGCGTACGTGCGGAGGTTCTATACGCGTGGGTTTTTAATTTATATACAAAATATATATGTATATATATATTATATATTGTATTATAATATATATAATATATTATATATATATTATATATTTTGTTGTTATAAGAGAAAGGGGGGGAAATAAAAAAGGAGGAAATAAAGAGGATGGGGGGCAGCAGGTATGGGGGGGGGGAATAAATAAAGAAGAAAAAAGAAGAAAGAGAGGGAGATAAGGCAGAGGAGGCACGGGTTACAGGGGGGCAGGAGAAAAAATGGATCGGGGGAGGATTTTTCTTCTCCCCGCTAGGGCTCGGCCAGGTAGCAGCCCGACGCCGCCGCACCTCCCTCTCTCCGTCCGTTTACAGCCACAACCCCGGCCGCCATCCCCCCTCTCTCCAGTCGCCGGCAAAGCATAGCCACAACCCCGGCCGCCATCCCCCCTCTCTCCCGTCGCCGGCAAAGCACAGCCACAACCCCGGCCGCCATCCCCCCTCTCTCCCGTACACCGATCACCGGCGGCGGGCTGCATTTGATTTCTTCTTCCACCAAGAAGGGGGCGGGACTTCATCATATCAATAGGAGATGTTGTCGCTGTTTTTCCCTATTAGGAGAAACTGAGATCACGAGCCTTTGTTGGTCTGAATCCACCATCTTTAGATTTTTGGCATTTGGAGGAGGATCCAGAACGATAAATCCAAAGCAGTGACTGTTCAGAAATGCTGTAGATCGATCCACTAATGGTTGATGCCATACTTGCTTCTTTGCACTAGCCACTGCAGTAAATACAAGACTCCTCAAGGAGAATCGCCGCCATGATGAAACATGAACATGAAGCCAAAAAACGGGCAGAAGAAATAAAAAGATGGAGCAAGGCTGGCCGAGCCCTAGCTCTCCTTCACCGCCGCAGTCGCCTGGAGCGAGGCTCGGCCTGGAGAGAGGCTCGGCCTGGAGCGAGGCTCGGCCTGGAGCGAGGCTCGGCCTGGAGCGAGGCTCAGCCTGAAGCAAGGCTCGGCCTGGAGTGGAGACCGACCACCGACGCTGCCGCACGCAGCAGAATCGACCCGGAGCTCCTCTCCTGCCCCCGCCGCCGCAGTGGCCTGGAGCGAGGCTCGGCCTGGAGCGAGGCTCGGCCTGGAGCGAGGCTCAGCCTGAAGCAAGGCTCGGCCTGGAGTGGAGACCAACCACTAACGCGGCCGCACGCAGCAGAATCGACCCGGAGCTCCTCTCCCGCCCCCGCCGCCAAGCACGCAACAAGGGTAACGATGTTTCAACTTGGGCATGTGAAGCCTTCAATTTCCATATTCGCACGGAAGCCCCTCTCCACCAACGGGTGGGGGGAAGGGAGCTCCCCGACGGGTTGACGTGTATGTCCCCGCAGTTAATTGCATTAGTGCCCGGAAGCGTGAGTACGGGTTTAGGCATGCTGTGTGAAGCCCATCCGGACGTGTGAGCCGGATTGGTGATGTTCTGGGGTTCTCGGAGAAGACTCCGAGGAAGTTGTTTATTTAGCCGCTTGCAGGGAATGCGCTCCGTAGCCCCCAAAAAAGGGGATGTGCACAATATGTTTGGTCTGCTTATGTTGGCCGACCGATGACTAGTTGGCCGCCGCTCGTCGAGACGTTGGCGTACAGGTGTTGCAGTACCAGGCGGGGAGTAGCGGGCTTAAGCCCAAACTTGTGCTGGCCCTCGAAGGCCTTTTTGTTTATATTTCCGGCCTGCGTGCCGAGTATGGAATTTATATTCCTGTAATATTCTTTTATATCTCTGATGCTCTGTGAATGTAGTTTACTCCCCCTATCTTGGGCGAGCGCTGTGTTCGTGAACCGCTCCCCCCGTGTGGGCCCCGAGGTATAGATGCCGGGAAGCCCCTGATGGCCCGTTGCCATCCTTTCAGAGTAGCGGAGTTCTGCTATTAGCGGCCCAATTGGGGGCTGCGTAGAGTAGGGCTGCTGGGCGGTTTTGCGCCAATAGTAAGGCGGGCGGGGAACATTTTACTTAGACCCGAGGTGGCACCTCTAGTTTGGGAGTGGATCTCAAGATCCTCCTTGGATGTTCCGGTCGGCCAAGAGAGCCCTCCGAAGGTGTCTTAGCTCAGCCCTTAGCTTGGGAGGGGAAGAGTTAGTTAGTCTTCCGGGTATGCGGCGGGTCCTCCACGCTGAGACCTTGGGTCTGTCCCTCGTGTTCCTAGTCTTGTGCCTAGATCGTTCGCTTGAGGGTAGTATGTGCGCGGTCACCCCTTCCCCAAGGGTCGAACTCCACATGAGTCCGATTTTCCGGTTTCAACATTTTGGTGCGGTGAGCGTGGAGAGTGACCAGCACAGAAGAACTCAGGCGAACATCATGGCTATAGAAGTGGAACCAGGTGACAACCAGGGTCATGCGTTGATGCTTTGTGTGTAAGGTCCTCATACTCAGAGTTGTCCCCTCCCATAGCTGTAGTTCGAATCCCATAGCGTTTGGAGTAGGATCTGCACCTATTTGAAGCACTTCTATCTGTGAAAACCCGTGTGTACCCACTTATTGCATCAACGAGAAGCCTGGAGGTTATTGTCTTCAAGATCGAGTAAGAGAGCAGCTGAGAGGTATTATGAGCCGGGGTGACCGGAAAGGGTTCCCTCCCTAGCGGTAATATGTTACCTCTTCCTTGTAATTCAGTAGCGGTCAAGTTTTCTCTTTATTACCAATTCGCCTCGAGCTTCTGAGGGCTTCAAGGGTTAGCCTCGCGATCGACTCCGGAAGCCAAACGTCCAACCCGTTCCTTTTAAATAGCATAGTTCGGACGATGGGACGGTGTCGCGGGACTTTAAGCGCTATTGTAAGACCGAGCCTCTGCACTGACGGCCGAGATCAGCTCCCCCCTTGCACGCCGGCCTATGTCCTCCCGATCGCACCTCTCCTCCGACTAGAGGAATTATCAGGAACGAGCCTAGACGCTAACCTCCCAGATTTGATAAAGGGCCGATCTCTCCAAGCAATCGCAAGTGACATGGCGGAAAGTGATCTTTGTCATTGGATCAGGATACGAAACGTCCAACCCGTTCCTTTTAAATAGCCCAGTTCGGATGATGGGACGATGCCTCGGGACTCTAAGCGCTATTGTAAGACCGAGCCTCTGCACTGACGGCCGAGATCAGCTCCCCCCTTGCACGTCGGCCTATGTCTCCCCGATTGCATCTCTCGTCCGATTGGAGGAATTATTAGGAACAGACTCGGACGCCAGCTTCCCGATTTGACGACCTCCAGATCATCTCTCTTAGGAATAGAATGCGTCCTCCGTTTGTAAAAGCATCGGTGCAATTAACTCTCCAGCACCTCTTAAGTAAATAGGATGTTTCCATCTCGAGCAAAGTCAAGTCGTGGTTGTTTTGGACCCCGAGCAGATCCCGCTGTCAGGCTCTCACCTAGCTGGCAGGGCCGGACGTCACTCGGTGTCATCCGTGGGCCTCGAGCAGATCCCGCTGTCAGGCTCTCACCTAGCTGGCAGGGCCGGAAGTCACTCGATGGCGGTAGTTTTGGACCCCGAGCAGATCCCGCTGTCAGGCTCTCACCTAGCTGGCAGGGCCGGACGTCACTCGGTGTCATCCGTGGGCCTCGAGCAGATCCCGCTGTCAGGCTCTCACCTAGCTGGCAGGGCCGGAAGTCACTCGATGGCGGTAGTTTTGGACCCCGAGCAGATCCCGCTGTCAGGCTCTCACCTAGCTGGCAGGGCCGGACGTCATTCGGTGTCATCCGTGGGCCTCGAGCAGATCCCGCTGTCAGGCTCTTACCTAGCTGGCAGGGCCGGAAGTCACTCGATGGCGGTAGTTTTGGACCCCGAGCAGATCCCACTGTCAGGCTCTCACCTAGCTGGCAGGGCCGGACATCACTCGGTGTCATCCGTGGGCCTCGAGCAGATCCCGCTGTCAGGCTCTCACCTAGCTGGCAGGGCCGGAAGTCACTCGATGGCGGTAGTTTTGGACCCCGAGCAGATCCCGCTGTTAGGCTCTCACCTAGCTGGCAGGGCCGGACGTCACTCGGTGTCATCCGTGGGCCTCGAGCAGATCCCGCTGTCAGGCTCTCACCTAGCTGGCAGGGCCGGAAGTCACTCGATGGCGGTAGTAGTGGACCCCGGGTAGACTCGCTGTCAGGCTCTCATTGGCTGGCAGGGCTGTAGGCACACCTGGGGGGAAAGGGTTGATTCTTGGAGAGTTTTTCGCAGGACCCCGAGTGATACTCGGCCCCGGGTAGACTCGTTGTCAGGCTCTCACTAGCTGGCAGGGCTGTAGGCACACCTGGGGGGTAAGGGAGAGAGTTTGGAGTTTGGATATTTTGCAGGACCCCGAGTGATGCTCGGCCCCGGGTAGACTCGCTGTCAGGCTCTCACTAGCTGGCGGGGTTGAAGGCACACCTGGGGGGTAAGGGACCCCGAGTGCTGCTCGGCCCCGGGTGGACTCGTTGTCAGGCTCTTATTAGCTGGCAGGGGTGTAGGCACACCTGGGGGGAATGGATTAGCTCAGCGTGTACCAGAGGATACGGCTTTGTTGTTTCACGGTATCACGAGAAATTATGTACTCGTTGTAAGTAATGGCATGAGGGTAATTCAATAGCAGCGAGCCAAAGGGTATCGAGCTATTCAAAAGAGCAGAAAGGTCGTGGAGAGATCGATGCTCCAAACGCAGATTCCAGTTTCTCTCAAACTTTTTTTTTGGGTCGGCTCCCACTCACCGGATACGTTGGGTTGGATGATTCTTTCCGAGCTTGTGCCAAACTCGAAAAGAGCGGGGATTGTATACAACCCCGTACCCGGGCGAGTGGGACCCTCCCCAAACGTCAGCCTAGGGGCGTGTTATGGGCGACGAGTCGGTGCGACCCCGTTTGAGGACGTGCGGGTCCTCGTGCGTGCGTACGTGCGGAGGTTCTATACGCGTGGGTTTTTAATTTATATACAAAATATATATGTATATATATATTATATATTGTATTATAATATATATAATATATTATATATATATTATACATTTTGTTGTTATAAGAGAAGGGGGGGAAATAAAAAAGGAGGAAATAAAGAGGATGGGGGGCAGCAGGTATGGGGGGGGGGAAATAAATAAAGAAGAAAAAAGAAGAAAGAGAGGGAGATAAGGCAGAGGAGGCACGGGTTACAGGGGGGGGGGGCAGGAGAAAAAATGGATCGGGGGAGGATTTTTCTTCTCCCCGCTAGGGCTCGGCCAGGTAGCAGCCCGACGCCGCCGCACCTCCCTCTCTCCGTCCGTTTACAGCCACAACCCCGGCCGCCATCCCCCCTCTCTCCAGTCGCCGGCAAAGCACAGCCACAACCCCGGCCACCATCCCCCCCTCTCTCCCATCGCCGGCAAAGCACAACCACAACCCCGGCCGCCATCCCCCCTCTCTCCCGTACACCGATCACCGGCGGCGGGCTGCATTTGATTTCTTCTTCCACCAAGAAGGGGGCGGGACTTCATCATATCAATAGGAGATGTTGTCGCTGCTTTTCCCTATTAGGAGAAACTGAGATCACGAGCCTTTGTTGGTCTGAATCCACCATCTTTAGATTTTTGGCATTTGGAGGAGGATCCAGAACGACAAATCCAAAGCAGTGACTGTTCAGAAATGCTGTAGATCGATCCACTAATGGTTGATGCCATACTTGCTTCTTTGCACTAGCCACTGCAGTAAATACAAGACTCCTCAAGGAGAATCGCCGCCATGATGAAACATGAACATGAAGCCAAAAAACGGGCAGAAGAAATAAAAAGATGGAGCAAGACTGGCCGAGCCCTAGCTCTCCTTCACCGCCGCAGTCGCCTGGAGCGAGGCTCGGCCTGGAGCGAGGCTCGGCCTGGAGCGAGGCTCGGCCTGGAGCGAGGCTCGGCCTGGAGCGAGGCTCGGCCTGGAGCGAGGCTCAGCCTGAAGCAAGGCTCGGCCTGGAGTGGAGACCGACCACCGACGCGGCCGCACGCAGCAGAATCGACCCGGAGCTCCTCTCCCGCCCCCGCCGCCGCAGTGGCCTGGAGCGAGGCTCGGCCTGGAGCGCGGCTCGGCCTGGAGCGAGGCTCAGCCTGAAGCAAGGCTCGGCCTGGAGTGGAGACCGACCACTGACGCGGCCGCACGCAGCAGAATCGACCCGGAGCTCCTCTCCCGCCCCCGCCGCCAAGCACGCGACAAGGGTAACGTTGTTTCAAATTGGGCATGTGAAGCCTTCAATTTCCATATTCGCACGGAAGCCCCTCTCCACCAACGGGTGGGGGGAAGGGAGCTCCCCGACGGGTTGACGTGTACGTCCCCGCAGTTAATTGCATTAGTGCCCGGAAGCGTGAGTACGGGTTTAGGCATGCTGTGTGAAGCCTATCCGGACGTGTGAGCCGGATTGGTGATGTTCTGGGGTTCCTGCAGAAGACTCCGAGGAAGTTGTTTATTTAGCCGCTTGCAGGAAATGCGCTCCGTAGCCCCCAAAAAAGGGGATGTGCACAATATGTTTGGTCCGCTTATGTTGGCCGACCGATGAATAGTTGGCCGCCGCTCGTCGAGACGTTGGCGTACAGGTGTTGCAGTACCAGGCGGGGAGTAGCGGGCTTAAGCCCAAACTTGTGCTGGCCCTCGAAGGCCTTTTTGTTTATATTTCCGGCCTGCGTGCCGAGTATGGAATTTATATTCCTGTAATATTCTTTTATATCTCTGATGCTCTGTGAATGTAGTTTACTCCCCCTGTCTTGGGCGAGCGGTGTGTTCGTGAACCGCTCCCCCCGTGTGGGCCCCGAGGTATAGATGCCGGGAAGCCCCTGATGGCCCGTTGCCATCCTTTCAGAGTAGCGGAGTTCTACTATTAGCGGCCCAATTGGGGGCTGCGTAGAGTAGGTCTGCTGGGCGGTTTTGCGCCAATAGTAAGGCGGGCGGGGAACATTTTACTTAGACCCGAGGTGGCACCTCTAGTTTGGGAGTGGATCTCAAGATCCTCCTTGGATGTTCCGGTCGGCCAAGAGAGCCCTCCGAAGGTGCCTTAGCTCAGCCCTTGGCTTGGGAGGGGAAGAGTTAGTTAGTCTTCCGGGTATGCGGCGGGTCCTCCACGCTGAGACCTTGGGTCTGTCCCTCGTGTTCCTAGTCTTGTGCCTAGATCGTTCGCTTGAGGGTAGTAGGTGCGCGGTCACCCCTTCCCCAAGGGTCGAACTCCACATGAGACCGATTTTCCGGTTTCAACATTAAGGATCAAACTTCCAGTGCAGGAAATCAAGGAATGGGTATTCACAGCAACATTTACATATCTAACTTCCATTTTTGGATCAATTTCAGGACACCGGGTATCTCTTTCCCCTGCTATTCTAACTGAAATTTTTGGATTTATCAATGGGGAAAATGATATTGAACTATCTAACACTGAGTTTGATGATATGCTAGTGATAATGGGTCACTCCCAGGGGAACCCTAACAAATTGTTGAAAAAGAACTTGTCTGCTGAATACAAGTTCCTGGCAGATGTTGTTGTCAAGGTGATCTTGGGCAAGCACTCTTCCCATGACTACATAACCAGGCACCAATTCCTTCTGATGAGTGCCCTGGTTAATCAAAAATCAGTGAACTTGGGTGAAATTCTATTTGATTTGATTTAGAAGAAGATTAGTAAGAAGGATGTCAGTTTTGGTAGAGTTCTGGGAATCTTCTTACAAGCAAAGGTTCCAGACCTTTTGATCTCCCAGACCATTTTCATCAATGCCTCTAAGAGGCTTACCTCTGCCCTCTTTGGCAGATGGGAGAGGGTTATCCCAAAGCCTTCCAGGGCTTACTCTTCCAGGATAGCTTCATAGGACACAAGAGCTGCAATAGCCACTTCACCAACCCCTGAAGAAGCTCCTGCTCCTCATATTCCATCTCCTCCTCCTCCATCTCCACATCATTCAATATTTCCTTCATCAACTCCATTTGTTGATGTTCCTACTATTCAACAACCATTCACTATCATTATAGACACACCTTCTACCTTCATCCCTCCTATCTCACCATCCAAACCACCATCTCCACACTCACCAATCCACATTCTTGAGGATACAACATCTTCACCTCCTCAATTACATCTACAATCATATATTGATGATACAGATCTACTACTCTCATCTCCAACATTTAATCTAATTTCATCTCCATCTCCACAACACACTCCACCTCAATCACCTCAAACTCATACATCTCCACCTCATTCATATATTCAGGAAGATAATATCATCCCTGATGTCTCAACCTCCAACATTCCAACTAACATTCCAACACCATACATTCCACAAGCATTCACCATCTGTCCTACCTGCTCCATGCCATCCTTTTCTATATCATATAATATTCTTGAGCTTATTGCCCCTACACTCAAGAAACTCATAGATGAGGCAATTGCTCCACTTGCTGCTTCCATCACTACACTCTCTTCACAGCTAGCTTATTTCTCCACTGTCCCTTCTTCTGGGGGCCTGGGTTCATGTATCTCTGAATCCAGGCAGGGGGAGATGTCTAATGAAGAAGCTCCAGCCATTCATGAAGAAGTTCCAGTAGTAGCAGTAATTTCAGCAGAAACAGATACAGAAATGCTTCCAGTTTGTACAGAAGAAGAAGCAATAGATTTTCCCATTCCAGAAATCATCACTGTTGGTGATTTTATCCTTAATCCCACAACTGGCATTTCTTCCTTACTTTATTCTTTTGATACATTTTACAGTAGCAATTTACTAGTTTTTGATAATTCTTCTAAAGCTATAGTCTGCTATACAACACCAATAAGTCATGTAGCTCTGGAACAACTAAGGATAAGTTTTGTAGTTAATGAGAATATTATAGAGCAAATAACTGATACAGAGCCAAAGGCTTTATCACCTCTAACTTTTGGCTGGGATGAATCCCCCATGCCCAATCTTGATGATTTCATGGTTGAGGACATAAATACAGAAATTATTGAGCCATAAATTCAAGTACAGCCTCAGGCTGAAGAAGTAAATATAGCTGAGATAATAGATACAAGTATACAACCACAGGCTCATTCAGTTCTATCTGCTGAAATGCTTAAACAAATGAATGTCCTGTATGATAATCCTGCCAATGAATCTGATGATGATGATGAAGAGTCAGATGACTCAGAAGATTCTTGTTCTAAAAAGAAAAAACTTAAGAAGAAGGCTCCATCAAGGGTTGCTCATAAACCCTCTCATACTGCTAACACTCGTTATTATATTCTGCACAACATTACTCTCACTCAAAATACTCCTCAATGGATGGGGTATTCAAAGAATGAGATGAAAGCTAGGAAGAACAGATGGAGATACTCTCCACCACCATAATTCAGGAGAGGTCCTCCTCCTCCTGCAACGATCAGCAGGAAATGTTTCACAAGTTCAAAGGTCTACACCTTCTTATCATTCCAGACCATATCAAAGCAGTAGCAGGTAGTAGCATAGTTCCCAGGGCATCATACAACAACAAAGAAAGCAAAGCAGTCAATAGCAGACATCTGAAGTAATCAGTAAGAAAAATCAAGTCCAGAAAGGCCACTATCTCCAGTATATGATCCTAAAGTGGATCCTAATTTTAGAATGGCCAGATTCAAGGAGGTTATAACACTTTCACAAATAAGGAAAGCCAGGGAAGAAGGAAAAGACACTTCTTAGTATTCAACCATGTCTTCCTACAAAAAGAAAGAGATAGAAAGGAATGAAAAGAAAAATCTCTTTAATGTTGATACTTATATGAGTCTTCATGCAGAGGCTGTAGTGCCTAGAGCTGCATCAGTAAAGATACTGGGTGCTGAAGACATGAAGATGACTCAGAGAGAAGCAGAAGATCCCAAAAGAAATATGGTCTTCTCAAAACCTACTCCTTCTTCAGATGCTTCAAAGAAATATTCATAACTTTCTGATTATGCATTTTGAATTTCTTCATTGTTGTATATATTCACAAGGCACATTTGTTCATATCTGCTGAATGATTTAAAATTTTGTCAGATATTTTTATTGTTTTATGATTTTCTTTATTTTATTTTGTATAGTGACCTCACACAAATAGGGGGAGATTGTTGGAACCCTACTTGTGATTTGGGCTAGGTTCACTCTTAGGATTGATGACCCAACATGTATAGTCTAGGGTCATAAGTTAGTTCCAGAGTTAAGGTCAGTCACATTATGTTAGATTGTTGAAAACCTACCTTCAGAAGACTTTAGAGATAGAAGACTATAGAGACAAGATAGTTTTGAAGATTGCAGAAAAGGAGTTCGACGATAGCTGAACTCCGCTCAACGATCGTCGATCTCAGATCGACGAACTGAGAGTTCATTCTCTGAGTTTAGCTCGACGAAAGTCCAGCTGAGATCGACAAACTGTGAGCTTATGCCAAAATCTCAGCTCGACGAAGTGCCTTCTCAGTTCGACGAACTTGGATCTCAGTTTGGCAAGTATATTTTTTGTTCAACGATCTTGGAGCTCAACTCGACAAAGGAGAATTATCAGTTCGACGAACTTGGAGCTCAAGTCGACGGAATCTTTGCTGAGTTTGACTAACTCATTCTAGATTCTGTTCGATTAAATCTTCTCTGCAGTTTATTAGTTTGCCTAAAGCAGTTTGATTTCAAATATTAAGACATGCATATTCTGATAATTAATGCTCAGTATTCAGAAGAATATAATTGTTTCTTTGCTGCATTAATTATGGATTTCGCAGAGTTATTACTCTATCATTTTTATGGGGACTGTTGGAGAAATACATTAAAGACAAAAATCAGTTGTTCCAACTCACAGAAATTATGCAGAAGATTTCAAGGAATTTGAAATTCAAATGTTTTGGAATCAGCAATCAATATATAAAAAGAAACTTTTCAGAAGATTGAAAAGAAGAGAACATGCAATTAAGAAAAAGATGTCAGGGAATTAGAAGGAAGAGAAGATCTGAAAAACAGAGAACAAGAGACAGAGAAAAAGAAATATCTTGTTCATCATCTTCTTCAAGCTTTTATTCCAGTAACACACATTCAATCTGAGACACGAAAAATTAATCTCTTAGAATCATTCACTGGAAGAAGAAGTCCTCTTTGAAGGCCTACACCCTGAAGCAAAGTTTCCTTTCCTAATCAGATTTCTATAACTCAGGGGGAGCTTTGACAACATCAACAAATCCACTAGTCTTCATAGATATTTGAGACAGTGAAGACAACATCTTTTTATTTTCTTTCAATATGTACATGTTTATAAATCCATTCAAAAGTTACTCTTTGGTTCTCAAGTCACCTGATCAATAGACTTGGTTTGGGTTTTGGGTGCCTGATCAAAAGCTCAAAGGGTTGCTAGATCTCCTGTAGAAAATAGATCTTGTGGTGATAGAGCACCTGATCAAAAACCTGCGGTGGCAGGGCATCTGATCAAAAACGTATAGTGGATTTCTACCAGGGTGGTAGAAGAGTGGATGTACCCAGGTTTATTGGGGAACCACTATAAACTCCTTGTGTTGTCTGGTTGTGCTTTACCTTTTTTTATTTTCTGTGTTGTGATATTTCTTTTCTTATATATATATATATATCACATATTTTAATCCGCTGTAAAAATAAACTTCAAGTTTTTATTATACTCTATTCACCCGCTCTAGAGTTAGTTAGATCAATCCCTTACTTTCAGTATATTCCTAGGATACTCATCATCTAGTAAGGAATATTGGTGTTATAATAAGAGGGCTCTCAAAATAGAAGAGACCATGCATGTAGTGTTTGATGAAGCTAATGTACTTTCCAAGGGGCAGGACTCTTCCACCAAAAATATATTGCAATGAGAAGACTCTATAATTGCTAAGATAAAAGAACTAATATTGGAGAAAATTAGCGAAGGATCATCTAGAGAGCACTATCATCAGCTAGAAAGTGCTAAAGCTAATTCAGATGAAGAATGTCCATGCAAAAATCATCAGCAGTTCAACTCCAAATCAACTTCAAAACCAAGAGCAAGAAGCTAAACTTGAGAATGTAGGAGAAGATGATCTAACTGAATGAGTATAACTAGAGAACACTCTTACATTTGTTGAAGCTAGAACAAGTCCTCTGAGGACAATCCTCATGGATCATCCTTAAACCTAAGTGTTAAGAGATGTAAACCTTGGAGTAAAGACAAGGAACCAACTATCAACTATGGCTATGTTATAATGCTTTATTTCCTAATATAAACCCAAGAAGTTTGAGGAAGCAGATAATGATCGACACTGGATTGTTGCAATACAGGAAGAGCTAGCTCAATATAAAAGGAATGAGGTCTAGACACTAGTAGAAATGTAATGCCCCAAATAATGTTGGGTAACCTGGAGTGTTACAAATTGGGCCTTCTTAAGACCATACTTAAAGTGCCTACTGATATTTGAAGCGGAATATGCCTTCTGTGATGTGTATGAAGGAATTTGTGGTGAACACATGGGCAAAAAGGCCTTGGCTCGGAAAATATTCCGTGAAGGGTTCTTCTGGACGACCATGATAAAAGATGCAATAGACATCATCCAAAAATGCAAGAGTTTTCAACTTCATGCTACCACAACTCATCAACCTCCAGTTGCCCTCACTCCCCTTCAAATCCCTTAGCCACTTGCACAATGGGGGAATAGATCTCCTAGGACTGCTTGTCGTAGAGTCAGGGCAAAGAAAGTTTGTAATCATGGCCATAGATTACTTCATAAAATGTGTTGGGTACATTGGTTTAAATGTACCTGATTTGAAGAAGCGTCACACAACTCAATGATATACATCAAAATGTATTTGATGTGTTTTGAGTTACCTTGTGCAGGTTAAGTATTTGCAGGAAAGAAGAAAAGTTTCTAAGTCCATGTGTCGACACCCAGAGGGAAAGTGTCGACACTTAAGAAGACTTGTGTCGACACCCAGGCAAGTAGTGTCGACACTTGGAGTATTTGTGTCGACACCAGGGATGCTGAGTCGACACCGGACAGAAAGTGTCGACACAAGGAGCTGTGTCGACACTCAATGAAGAAGAGTGCAGTGAAGCTGTGTCGACATATAGCAGTTGTGTCGACACCCAGTAAAACTGTGTCTATACCAGAAAGTGTCGACACTTGGAGGCTGTGTCGACACTCAGCAAAAGTCAGCAGAAACTAAGTATAAGTGTCGACACTCAGAACAATGTGTCGACACACAACAGAAGAGTCAACACTTGAAGAAAGTGTCGACACAAGAAAGAATGTGTCGACACTCAGCTGAAGACTCAACACTTGAAGAAAGTGTCGACACAAGGAGCTGTGTCGACACTTAGCAAAGATCAGCAAAGTTCAACAAAATATTCTAAGTACAAGTGTCGACACTAAGGGAATGTGTCGACACTCAGCCAGAGTCTTGACAGAAGAAGAATGTGTCGACACAAGGAGCTGTGTCGACACTCAACAAGTATCAACACTGAAGACATGTGTCGACACCAAGAAGTAGTGTCGACACTTAACAGATTCAACACATGAAGATGTGTCGACACAAAGGTGTTGTGTCGACACTTAGAAGAATTCAGCAAAATACTGAAGTACAAGTACTTGTGTCAACACTCAATTTCAGTGTCGACACATGAAGAAGCAGTGTCGAGATATAAAATCTACAACACAAGGAGTTGTGTCGACACCTTGTAGGCTAGTGTCGACACTTAGACAACATGTGTCGACACTTGGTCTATAAGTGTCGACACTTAAAGACAGAAAGTCTCGACACTTGCAGACAGTTACAGAATTTTCAAGAACTGACTGGATGACTTGACAGCTGCCATTCCAGCCGGTCTACTGCACTTGTCAGAGTTGTCAAAATTCAGTTATGGACCGGACCAGCCGGTTACCATGAAGGAGGCCTATAAATAGGCTTATGCTGTCTACAGAAAGTTGTTGTTCAAATTATTGATCAAGTATTTAACAAAGAAGATCTAGCTATTCCTTGAAGAATCAAGTGCAGATCTAAGAAGTTGGAGAGAGAGAGCTCCATCCAAGAAATCAGTTGTTGGAACCAGACTGAGAAGAAGGGTTCATATTTATTCTGAATATTAAGTAGCAGAGATCAAGGATCAACTGCAGAAGGAGTCAATCTTATTGAGTTCTACATTCAAGAAGCTTTGAAGAAAGCCAAGTCAGATTGATTTCAGCTGAGTTCTTCCAAGAACTCATCAAGAAACTCACAACTCTTCTCTCTCTTTCTCTGAGTTGTTGAGTCACAATTTTGTATTCATTTTATCTTGTAAGATCTTTTGGATCTGAGTCTTGTAAGCCTGCAATTATAAAGGCTGAGTGTAGGAGATATAAATCTCTGAGTGTAGGCCTTGGTGGCTGAGTGTAGGCCTTGGTGGCTGAGTGTAGGCCTTGGTGGCTGAGTGTAAGCTTTGTGAAGAAGCTGAGTTGTAGGGCCTTGGGCCTGAGGTGTAGGAACCTGTTTTGGATTCTGAGATAGTGGAGAAGTTGGGCCGAATCTAGTATACTGCTAGATAGGCGAAGAGGGAAAGTGGATGTACCCAAACCTTGGGGAACCACTATAAAACTGTGTGTCTACTGTGTGTTGTGATAAACTGTGATTGATGTGTGATTGCTGTGATAAAGTAGCTAGAAATCTGTGTTAGATTCTGTTTGCTGCCATAAAAATTAAAAAGATTCAAGTCACCTATTCACCCCCCCACCTCTAGGTGTTTAGGTACAATATCTTTCAAGTGGTATCAAAGCGAGGTTACTCAAAAAAGGACATAACTGTCTGAGTAGATCCTGTTGGCAGATTCAACCTAAGTCAATTACAGAATCAAGAAAATCAAGAACCATGGGTTCCACTGAAAATCACAAGGAATTGGGATCAATGAAGCTACCCATATGTAGGAAAGAGATCTTTGGGATCTGGAAGGAAAGGGTGAGACTTTTTATGGAAGCCTCAGACCCTAGAATTTATATCACAGTAAAAGAAGGGTCATATGTGCCCATGAAGGTATCAGTCTTAGATGCAAATCAGAGAACACCAAAGGATTTCTCTGAAATGACAAAGGATGAGATTGTTCTAGCCACCATGGACAAAAGGGCTCAGAACATCATAGTGAGTGCCATAGATGATGCAACTTTTTAGAATCTGATACACTGTAAGACAGCCAAAGAGATGTGGGATACTCTTATTATGTACATGGAAGGTTCTAAAGAAGTAAGGCAAGACAGAAAATCCTTGCTAAATCAAGAGTATGAAAATTTTAGACAAGGAAAAGCTGATAGCATAACTGAGTGCTATAAAAAGTTCTATAGGATAATAAATGAGCTCATGTCCTATGGCAGAGAGTTCAGTAATTATGAACTCAATGATAAGTTTCTAAGGTCCCTAACAAAAGATTGGGACACCAAGATCTGTGCCATTAGAGAAATGGCTAAGTTAGCAGAAATTCCTCCACCAACTCTATTTGGGAAACTGCTGTCCTATGAAATGCAGTTGTTGGTAAGGAAAGAAGAGGAGAAATCCACAAGAAATGAACATAAAGAAAGGACAGTGGCCTTTAAATCAGAAGCCCCCAGAAAGTACATGAGTAAATCACCAACTCCACCTCCAAAAGGAGTTGAGACTGAGTCAGAAGATTCAGAAAGCAGGAAGTCTGAGAGCAGTGAAAGTGATGAGGACTTTGCCGCCTTCACAAGACATTTCCAGAAGTTCTTAAAGAAGAAACAGTGGAGGACAAGGACTTCTACTTCATAGAGAAAGGAAGACTATTATCAGGATAAAAAGTCTTCAAAGAAAGACAGGAAAAAGACTAAGTCTAGCAAGACAACTCTTTCAAAAATAATATGCTATTGCTGTAATAGACAAGGTCATGTTGTTGCAGATTGTCCAGAAAAAAGGAAGGAGTCTAGTGACAAGAAAAAGACTCAATACAAGGGCAAGAAGGAGAAGTCTTTTGTTGCCAAAAAGGACAAGAGCCTGTCAGATATCTCTTCTTCAGAAACTGAGTCAGATGCTGAGGCATATATAGGGCTGTTTGCTGAGGAAGAAGAAGAAGAGTTCATCCAAATTATGAACTTTATATATGAATAAGAGGACAGTCAGTGCCAAGGGCTAATGGCATTGACAGCAAGTGACAAAATCCTGGAGCAGCCAGGACCTAGTAAGGTACAAAGTTCATCTTTTAGTTCAATTTCTTGTGCCAGTACAGAATCAGATTCATCATCATCAGATGATGAGAGTGCATCTGAGTCTGAAGAGGATATTCATCAGTTGATAGATGAATATAAAGTTCTGTTGCAAGCTTATAAGAAGAGCAAGTCCCTAGCCAAAAGTCAGGCAAAGGAAATTGCTAATCTCAAAGCTGCTGCAACTGAGTTTGAGAAGTTATTTGATCAAAAGCTTAATGAGATAGCCAGACTGAAGCACATAACTGTGATTCAAATGGGAACTATATCATTTAAGAATGATCAAATCAAGAGTCTGGAGATTAATCTTCAGAAGGAGAAAGACTTAGTTGCTAGGTTTTCTAAACCAAAGTCTGTTTTACCCATAATTGATGAATTTGTTCATCACAAAGGTAAAGCTGGACTGGGATTTACAAGACCTGCAAGGACTGTTCAGTCCAAGTCTAAGTCCAAGGGCAAAGCCCCAACTCTCAACAAGTCTATTGTAGATAAAACAGCAAAGACAGTACCTAAGCAAAGGTACAATAAGTTTGAGTGTTGGTGCTGTGGCAAGGTGGGCCACTATGCAATGGACTGTTGGCACAATGCTAGTGCCAAAGTGAGTAGAAAACTGCCTGTTGGAAAGCCTGTAGGTAGCTTTGTTAGGATGCAAACTAACCAGTACCAAGGACCCAAGAATTCTTTGGGTTCTAAGGTTCACTAATCTGTTTTGCAGGTGAGTCCAAGTGGCCATGCCCCAATATGGTACTTGGACAGTGGATGTTCCAGACATATGACTGGAACAAGGGAATTGCTAAAGGACTACACTCCAATCAAAGATGGTCCTAAAGTTACCTTTGGTGGTTCTGAAAAAAGAATCATCAAAGGGTTTGGTAACATTTCTAGTAACTTAGTTACCATTACTCAAGTGGCTTATGTTAAAGGTTTGAAACACAACCTAATTAGTATAAGTCAATTAAGTGATGTAGGATATGACATCTCATTTGACAAAGATGGTTGTCATATCAGGAGATCAAATGATCAAGAGATCATTTTGACAGGTTATAGAAAGAGGAATGTCTACTGCCTAGACATTATGTGTGAGACCAATGGTTCTCAAGTGTGTCTTGTAGCTGATGAGAAAGTCTCTCATTGTGTCAAATGGCACAAGAGGCTAGCCCATCTAAACTACAAGATAATTAGCAAACTCTTTAGCAAAGAGTTAGTGAGGAATGGTCCTCAAGTTAAGTGTATTAAAGATGGTATTTGCTCAGCTTGTCAAAAGGGCAAGCAGACTAGATCCACCTTTAGAAGCATTGAAAACAAAGATGCTGTGAGGTGCTTATACCTCTTGCATATGGATCTCTTTGGTCCAATGCCAGTTCACAGCATAGGTAGGAAGGTCTATACCTTTGTAGTTGTAGATGACTACTCAAGGTTTTCCTGGGTGTTCTTCCTAAGACAGAAGTCTGAAACACCCAGTGTCTTCTATAGCTTTGTTAGACAAATTCAGAATGAACGAAATAGTACAGTGGTCAAAATAAGAAGTGACCATGGTACTGAGTTTCAGTCTGATAGCATGACAAAACTATGTGAAGAATTTGGGATATTTCAAGAGTTTTCTTCACCAAGAACACCTCAGCAAAATGGCATTGCTGAGAGGAAGAATAGAACCTTGATTGAGGCTGGTAGGACCCTATTAAGTGATACATCACTACCAGAATATTTCTGGGCTGAAGCAGTTAATACTGCATGCCATGTTATCAATAGGGCTACCATAACTAAAAGCCTCAACAAGACCCCCTATGAGGTTGTGAAAGGCAGGAAACCAAACCTATCCTACTTCAGGATCTTTGGTTGTAAGTGCTTTATACTTAACAATGGAAAGTCTTACTTAACTAAGTTTGCTGCCAAGTCCCAAGATGGAATTTTTGTTGGGTACAGCAACAACAGTAAGGCTTATAGAGTCTACAACTTGTCTACACAAGTTGTAGAAGAGACTGTACATGTAGTATTTGATGAAACTAGACTTATTAACAATGAGTTGTCAAGTAGTGTTTGCAGCCCCACATGTATAACTGAGAAGTTGGACAAGCTCACTATAGAAGAAAGATCTACTGCAAGACAGCAAGTAGAAGACAGTGGCTGTTGTCCAGGGGGAGTACTACATGTACCTAATGCAGATGAAGTTCAAGGAGTGCAGCATGATGAAGATGTTGATGAAGTTCAACCTGAAGCCAGGATGCCTCCAGCCAATAGGCATCTTAGAGATCATCCAGCTGAGCAAATCATTGGTGATCCAAGATAAGGGGTACAGACAAGGAGCAGAAACCTGAATGCAGCAATCTACTCCAGCTTTCTATCCCAAGTTGAACCAAAGAAGTTTGAAGAAGCCATCCAAGACCCTCATTGGATTGAGGCAATGCAAGAAGAACTCAATCAGTTCAAGAGGTGCAAGGTCTGGGAGCTTGTTCATAAACCTAAAGACCACAATATAATTGGAACCAAGTGGATCTATAGGAACAAAATGGATGAACAAGGAGTCATCATTAAGAACAAAGCAAGATTGGTTGCTAAAGGATATAGGCAGGAAGAAGGTATTGATTTTGATCAAACCTTTGCTCCAGTAGCCAGACTGGAAGCCATAAGGATGTTCCTGGCCTATGCAACCTTTCAAGGATTCAAAGTTTACCAAATGGATGTCAAGTCAGCATTTCTGAATGGTAATCTTAAAGAGGAAGTCTATGTGGAACAGCCATCAGGTTTTGTTGATTCAACTCTACCTAATCATGTCTATAGACTTAGGAAAGCTTTATATGGGTTAAAGCAAGCCCCTAGGGCTTGGTATGAAACCCTATCTAGTTTCCTCATTGAGAATAAGTTCACAAGGGGGAAAATAGACAAGATTCTATTCCTTAGGGAATCTAGAGGCAAAGTAATACTAGTCCAAATATATGTAGATGACATTATATTTGGGTCTACTGAAAGTAGCCTTTGCAAAAAGTTTGCAAAACTAATGTATGGTCAATTTGAGATGACTAGTATGAGAGAGCTAAAGTTCTTCTTGGGTCTCCAAGTAAGACAGACTGAGAATGGTTTATCCATATGCCAGTCCAAGTTCACCCTAGAACTCATAAGGAAGTATGGTATGGATTCATCCAGTACCATGAAGACTCCTATGGGGTCAAGTATGTCTCTTAGCAAGGATCATGCAGGGAAGCCTGTAGATGAAACCTTGTATAGAGGGATAGTTGGCTCCCTATTATACTTGACTGCAAGTAGACCAGATATAATGTATGCTACATGTGTCTGTGCAAGGTATCAAGCCTGCCCTAAAGAGTCTCATTTGACAGCAGTCAAAAGAATATTGAGATATCTAAAGGGCACTCCTTATCTAGGCCTCTGGTACCCTAGGAATGAGGATTTTGAACTAACAGGTTATTCAGATGCAGACTTTGCAGGATGCAAAGAAGACAGAAAAAGCACAACTGGAACCTGTCAATTCCTAGGTGGAAGACTGATTTCTTGGAGTAGCAAAAAGCAAACAAGTGTGGCTATCTCCACTGCAGAGTCAGAATATGTGGCTGCTGGAAGTTGCTGTGCTCAACTTCTGTGGATACAACATCAGCTTGAGGATTATGGGTTTCAAGTAAGTAGAACTCCACTCTTTTGTGATTCTACTAGTGCTATATCAATTGCACATAATCCTGTTTCCCATAGTAGAACTAAACATATTGAGATAAAATATCATTTTCTTAGGGAGCATGTAGAGAAAGAAGATATTTTACTAGAATATGTTAAAACTGATAATCAAATAGCTGATATGTATACTAAGCCCCTAGAAGAAACTAAGTTCAATAGGTTTAAAATTGAACTAGGAATGATAAACTTAGAGTAAGTTTATAGAATTGGAAATGACTAAGTAAAAAGGTGTCGACACACAGAGATATCTGTGTCGACACAGAAAAGTGGTGTCGACACTTCAGGGAAAAGGTGTCGACACATCTAGGAAGTTAGTGTCGACACTTCAGAATATTAGTGTCGACACATGACAAGTAGGTGCCGACACATCCAAGGTGGTGTCGACACATAGTGTTTACTCAGAATTATCTAAGTAAAGTCTCGACTATGTGTCGAGATAAGTGGTGTCGACACATAAACAAGTGTCGACACATATAATTTGTTGACTAAACTTGTGTCGACACTTATGTGTCGAGACATTATAAGTCAGTGTCGACACTTATCGCCAGTGTCGACACAATTTAAGTTAGCTTCCCGCCTTTTCATCTTCAAACATAGAAAGGTATAAATAGGTTTTTACCTTAGTCTGTCGACACGCTTTCAAAAGTTTCGAGATCAAACTTGTGTGTCGACACCTCTCTTCTCTCCAGTCAAATTCTTCAAACCCTAATGGCGCCAAAGCTTGAGGAGAACGTCAACGAAGGCTACGAGCTGGTGCGCAATGCTTTTGATGATGCAGACCTAGAGATCAAGACTATAGTAACCCTAGTTGCAGACTCAGGGTTGGACTTTCTTATTTCTGAACCTACTAAAATATGGAAGAAAGAGGTACTGGAATTCCTCAATGGAGCTGAAGTGGACGAATCTGGATACAAGATCAAATCCAGAGTTCATGGTGCAAAGGTTAAGGTTTCACCAAAAAGTCTGAGAAAGGTACTTCAGTTGCCTAGAACTAAAGAAGAAGATGAGGTTACTGCTTCAAAGACCAGGGAAGCTCTAACTTGGTGTGGATTAGATTCTAAGATGAAGATTGGTTAAGTTTTCAATAGAAAAGGAATGAACAGTCAGGGGAAATTCCTGTCAGAAATTGTAGGCAAAGTAATCCTAAGCAAACCTGGAGGGCATGATAGGGTATCTGCCCATATGTTCAGCATTATGACCAGGATAATCTTCAATCTGAAAACTGACTGGTCTGTAGTGATCTTTGAGAAGATCAAGGAAAGCCTGAAGAAGCCCAACTTGGGCAGGATCTTAAGCTTATACCTAGCTGGAAGCATACCAGAAGTTATGGGTCAGACTGCTGGCACTAAAATAAATCATATGAGGAAAATGGATATGAGGATATTCTCCAGATGGGACAGGGTGTTGTTTAAAGAGATGCCAACCCCTGAGAAGATAGTTCCTGAGAAAGTATCACCTCAGAAGAAGAAGAGGAAAGCTGCTCCAGTGGCTCAGGTTCCAACTAGCAGCTCTGATAGTGAAGAGCAAGTGGTCTTCACACCTGATGAGAATGAGGAAGGAACTGCTGTAAAGTCTCCAGCTCCTCAAGATGTTGCTGAAATCCAGGGGGGCTACCTCAAGCTAGTCCCATACACAAGGATCACATCCAGGGGAGCCACTAGTTGTGGAAGAACCCACTCCTCTTGAAAGTGAGCAAGCTACAACCACAATTCTAGAGGTAATCACTGAGCTTAATGCTTTGGTTTTTCCTATAGAAGATACTGATTTTTCTGATGTTTATCAGCAACCACAGACTGCTATTCAAGTCCCAGATGTTGTCATGGAAGACACATCTGTTGCAGCTAAGTTAGTATCTGATCCAGTGGTAGATGAGTCAAGAATTTCTCCAGCTCATTCTCCACAAGAATACACAATGGAAGATCTGTTCCTTAACCTGGATCAACAAGACTTTGACAAGGAAAATGCTGCTGCTGAAGAGGAGAATGCTCCACTTGAGGGGGAGTAAGTGCCAATTCATGAAGAACGTATAAGGCAAGAACCAGAAAAGCCCCAAGCTGTTGAGGAGCTACCTAAGGAGAGGGTAGAGATAGCAAGTACTTCAGCCTCTGAATATGAAGAAGCTACAAGGACTAAGAAAAGAAAATTTCAAGTATTTAGAAGAAGGAGCCAAAGTTATAAGAAGGCTCTCCAAACTGTTACTCCACAGCCTATATTACAGCCAGCTCCAGCTGTTGATTATAGTGCACTGATGGTTGCTATGCAAATTAAACTTGATGAGCACAGGCAGGCCATTGAGAAATATGTGGATGAAGGGCAGAAATCATTGCAGTTTGATCTGGCCCAGGATATAAAGTCAATAAGATTTGAAATGAATCTTAATAAGAAGTAGATGATTGACTGCTTCCACAAGGGTGGGAATGTAGTAGTCTATCTTGCTACACATCAGGAAAAGATAAAGGCTCAAGTAGATGACATAGCACAGAAGCAGGGGTATGTTCTAGAGAACCAAATCAGAATGAATGACCATTTGACACAATCTCACAATGCTATTGTCACAGAGATGAAGAACATTGCTGCTGGCCTGACAACTTCTACTGCTACTGCTATGATAGCTTTTGATAAAGCACTGCAAGAGAGCTTAACTGATATTACAACTGCTATTCAAGACTCTCAGAAGCTGATCTCTGAAAAACTCCAAAGGTTAAGACCTTTCTACAGGGATGGAGTCAATTATCTAAATGATCAAATCAGATTTCAAAATGATGATTTAAGGGATCACATAAAAAGAGAAGTCATAAAGGGGGAGAGGGTCTTAATCAAAGCTGGCTCTGACCATGCAAAATGGGTTTCTAATTCCATCAGAGCCACTCTTGGTTATCCTCCTCTTTGTGATGATGATAATGTAGCAGAATCTGGAACTAACCCTGCCTATCTTGGAGGTGAGCAACCAGAAGTAGCTCAAGTGATCTATCCTCCACCAGATTTTGATATGATTCATGCTGATATTCAGTCCATGTACAGTCCACCTGATGGTACTCAGAAGGTTATTCTAGAAAAGGTGGTTCAGCCAGTCTCTAAAGCCATGCAAGAAGCTATCTTGAAAGAGCAAGCTGAAGAAGAGACCAGATTGTCTAAGAAGAGGTTCAGGGAGCAAGTTGAACAAAGACCTGACTTTGAGCAGTGGAGCCCCACCTCTAGGAACATTATTTTGACTGCCTGGAAAGCTGCAAAAGATAATGTGCATGACAGGAACAAGTGGTTTTCTGAGGCTGAATGGAGAAAGCATGAGACAAAGCAGGAGGCTATAGTCCAATACAGAAGAAAGGCCAAGATGGGAAAGCTACCTCCTACTGCTCAGGAGCCTAGCAAGTACTTTCCCAAGCCTTATCATTATTTTGAAAGGCAAAAGATTAAAGCAGAAGAGCTAAAGAAGAAAGATCTGAAAGGCAAGAAGCCTGCTGATGCTGAAGTTGCTGAAGCTCCTGTTCAAGCCAAAGTACAAGCTGGAAAAGGAATAGTAATCAAGGAGCCTGAACAGAAATAGAATTAGAATTTTCTTAAAGTTTACTATGTAATCTCTTTGATGTAAAACATTCTGTAAACTTTTGAAAATGAATATGACAGATATTAGAACAATGTGTTATATGTTAAATCTATTTCATATTTGTTCTGTGATGATGTCTATGTATACATGTTTGATTGATACATGTTTATGATTGCCCTGCTATATATAATCCTGCTTTACATCATTTTGTAATTTTATTATGAATGGTGTATATCATTGACTAAGGGTTATGACTTCTCCAAATAGGGGGAGATTGTTGGGTACATTAGTTTAAATGTACCTGATTTGAAGAAGCCTCACCCAACTCAATGATATACATCAAAATGTATTTGATGTGTTTTGAGTTACCTTGTGCAGGTTAAGTATTTGCAGGAAAGAAGAAAAGTTTCTAAGTCCATGTGTCGACACCCAGAGGGAAAGTGTCGACACTTAAGAAGACTTGTGTCGACACCCAGGCAAGCAGTGTCGACACTTGGAGTATTTGTGTCGACACCAGGGATGCTGAGTCGACACCAGACAGAAAGTGTCGACACAAGGAGCTGTGTCGACACTCAATGAAGAAGAGTGCAGTGAAGCTGTGTCGACACATAGCAGTTGTGTCGACACCCAGTAAAACTGTGTCTATACCAGAAAGCGTCGACACTTGGAGGCTGTGTCGACACTCAGCAAAAGTCAGCAGAAACTAAGTATAAGTGTCGACACTCAGAACAATGTGTCGACACACAACAGAAGAGTCAACACTTGAAGAAAGTGTCGACACAAGAAAGAATGTGTCGACACTCAGCTGAAGACTCAACACTTGAAGAAAGTGTCGACACAAGGAGCTGTGTCGACACTTAGCAAAGGTCAGCAAAGTTCAACAAAATATTCTAAGTACAAGTGTCGACACTAAGGGAATGTGTCGACACTCAGCCAGAGTCTTGATAGAAGAAGAATGTGTCGACACAAGGAGCTGTGTCGACACTCAACAAGTATCAACACTGAAGACATGTGTCGACACCAAGAAGCAGTGTCGACACTTAACAGATTCAACACATGAAGATGTGTCGACACAAAGGTGTTGTGTCGACACTTAGAAGAATTCAGCAAAATACTGAAGTACAAGTACTTGTGTCAACACTCAATTTCAGTATCGACATATGAAGAACAAGCAGTGTCGAGATATAAAATCTACAACACAAGGAGTTGTGTCGACACCTTGTAGGCTAGTGTCTACACTTAGAAAACATGTGTCGACACTTGGTCTATAAGTGTCGACACTTAAAGACAGAAAGTCTCGACACTTGCAGACAGTTATAGAATTTTCAAGAACTGACTGGATGACTTGACAGCTGCCATTCCAGCCGGTCTACTGCACCTGTCAGAGTTGTCAGAATTCAGTTATGGACTGGACCAGCCAGTTACCATGAAGGAGGCCTATAAATAGGCTTATGCTGTCTACAGAAAGTTGTTGTTCAAATGATTGATCAAGTATTTAACAAAGAAGATCTAGCTATTCCTTGAAGAATCAAGTGCAGATCTAAGAAGTTGGAGAGAGAGAGCTCCATCTAAGAAATCAGTTGTTGGAACCAGACTGAGAAGAAGGGTTCAGATTTATTCTGAATCTTAAGTAGCAGAGATCAAGGATCAACTGCAGAAGGAGTCAATCTTATTGAGTTCTACATTCAAGAAGCTTTGAAGAAAGTCAAGTCAGATTGATTTCAGCTGAGTTCTTCCAAGAACTCATCAAGAAACTCACAACTCTTCTCTCTCTTTCTCTGAGTTGTTGAGTCACAATTTTGTATTCATTTTATCTTGTAAGATCTTTTGGATCTGAGTCTTGTAAGCCTGCAATTATAAAGGCTGAGTGTAGGAGATATAAATCTCTGAGTGTAGGCCTTGGTGGCTGAGTGTAGGCCTTGGTGGCTGAGTGTAGGCCTTGGTGGCTGAGTGCAGGCCTTAGTGGCTGAGTGTAGGCCTTGGTGGCTGAGTGTAGGCCTTGGTGGCTGAGTGTAAGCTTTGTGAAGAAGCTGAGTTGTAGGGTCTTGGGCCTGAGGTGTAGGAACCTGTTTTGGATTCTGAGATAGTGGAGAAGTTGGGCCGAATCTAGTACACTGCTAGATAGGCGAAGAGGGAAAGTGGATGTACCCAAACCTTGGGGAACCACTATAAAACTGTGTGTCTACTGTGTGTTGTGATAAACTGTGATTGCTGTGTGATTGCTGTGATAAAGTAGCTAGAAATCTGTGTTAGATTCTGTTTGCTGCCATAAAAATTAAAAAGATTCAAGTCACCTATTCACCCCCCCCCCCTCTAGGTGTTTAGGTACAATATCTTTCAAAATGGTTGGGTGCAGAGCCCCTTGCCAAAATAACTGAAGAAAATTCCAAATAATTCGTCTAAAGAAACATTGTCTGCTGATTTGTCAATTCAACAGTAATCATTATAGATAATGGGACACAATTCACTGGGAAAATATTCACCCAGATGTGAGATGACCTGAAGAATAACCTCCTCCACACTATTGTTGCACACCCGCATGCCAACAACCAAATAGAAGTGATGAACCACACTAGTTTAAAGGGATTGAAAACACACCTCCAATAAGCAAGGGAATAATGGGTGGATGTACTCCTAAATATACTATGGGCTTACCACACCACAAAAAATCCCAAACAGAGAAACCCCATTAAATCTGTGTTATGGAGCAGAGGTCATCCTCCCCATTGACATCAACATCCCAAGCGCCCACGTAAAGATGATGTGTCCTTATTTTATATTAGGGGCATTAATGTAATTTACCCAACTATATCTTATATAAATAGTGGGCTTAAGTTTATGTTATGTTCATGTTGAATGTATTGTCATGTGGTGTGTCTTAGCGGCTGCACGGGAGAGTCTCCCCTCGCCGGAAGATCGAACCGTTCAGGGCTGGTACCCTTAGGTGAGATCAGTTATCTTGTAATCCTTCTTAACAATGTTACGATCCATTTGACGTATTTTGCCTTGAGATTATTTTGGATCGTATCAGAGGTATCAGATCCATTCCTTCCTCCCGCCTGCAAGTCATTCCTCCTTTGCTCACTCAACAGCCGCTGCAACGTTTTTCCTCCCTCAATCCGTCACCAACAGCCCCGTCGTGCGGCCACTACTCAACTAGCGCCGCATCAGTCCCCTCCAGCTGCAACGATCTTCAACTACACCTCCTCCCTGTCCTTTGGCAGCACACCCCCAAACCGCCACAACCCCACCCATCGTTGCATCCCTGTACGTTGCTGCATCCCTACACCCCCTCCATTTCCGAACCTCCCCTACCTGCTCTGCCTCCTCGCCCATCTCTGCATCCCTAGAGCCGCGGTTCATCTCCCTCACCGCTCGTCGGCATTCCCTCCTTCCATGACGCCAATCCCTCCCTTGTCTCAGTCGAGGTTCGATTTCCCCGTCCTCGATTCGCTCACCCAGAAGCCCCTGTTGTCACCTGGTCTGTCTCCATACTCCCTAATCAACTCCCACACTTCTTCTTTCTCTTTCTAACTCTCTACCGCCTGCTCTCCTCGAGCCCCTCCCATTTCACTCTTTTATTATTTTTGATAGCCATCGCCACTTTTAAAATTTGTCCTTTTTATTTCTTTTTTTATTTCCCTGCCAATCCCACTATCTCACGCCAACCTTGCCTACCAGTCAGTTGTCCTCCAATTTCCAACCTTTTTAAAAAAAAAATTTTATTTATCTCTCGTTCTCACTTTTTGTTTCTATTTCTACTCACTGTTTCAATATACTGCTCACAAGTCACCCCTAATTAATTCTCGTGACAACCTTCACCTTCTCTTATATATCTATATATTTTTATATCATTCTTGTATCCTATCTAAATTTTTCTTTTTTCGTGCTTTTTTTTTCATCATGCCCATTAGCTCTGCCGCCCTCGCATTGCTCACCCGTCTCGATGCGATCTTGGGTTCAGCCGCTGCCGAGACTACTGTGATTGTGGCAACCATGAATGCCAATCTTGCCAAACTAGCTGCTCACCGCACTGACCCGTGCTTGATGACACCTTCATTACCCGCCGAACCGTCTCCACCACATGTGGATAACCTTCCGTCACCCATGCCGACTATCCTGCAACCCACATTGTCAAAGCTTGCTCGGCCGTCCATCTCACGACTTCACCAAACGGTTTGTTCACCTCTGGCTCCTCCGACCCTCTCGCCACCGGTCGTTACTCCGTCACCACCCCCTGCTTGTGCGGTCGCTACGCAGCCACAACTACCTCCGGCCACCCGACAGTCGTCGCCGCCACCGATGACAGCACCTGCGCCGCCGGTCCCACCCTTGTCGGCCCCTGCCCCGCCACCCTCATCGGTCACCTTACCGTCGCTCCTGCAGATCGAAGTTCCTCCAGTCGTGGTCATTTAGGCCGTCTTGCCATGATGCCTCACTGTCGCATCGCTAGACCCGTTCTTACCATGGGATATTGTTCCTCCGACCATCTTACTGATGCTGCCACCTACCGCTTCGCAAATATTGCCGGACCCCGTTCATTCAGGGCATATTTTTTTGACAGTGCCGCCACATCTGCTAGCTGAAGCTCCAGCGGCCGCGACTCGTTATCGGGAATTGTTTTGGCGCGAAGTCAAGATGCCAGATGACTTGATCTCCCAAGCAACGTTCGAGCTTGAGGACAAGCTCGTTTTGGAGGAGGTAGTAATGATGTGTCCTTATTTTATATTAGGGGCATTTATGTAATTTACCCAACTATATCTTATATAAATAGTGGGCTTAAGTTTATGTTATGTTCATGTTGAATATATTGTCTTGTGGTGTGTTTTAGCGGCTGCACGGGAGAGTCTCCCCTCGCTGGAAGATCGAACCATTCAGGGTTGGTGCCCTTATGTGAGATCAGTTATCTTGTAATCCTTCTTGTCAATGTTACGATCCATTTGACTTATTTTGCCTTGAGATTATTTTGGATCGTATCAAAAGACCTTCGATCTAGAAAAGAATGAGGAGCTACTCCAAGAAACCTAGACATGGTCGCCAAAATATGAGAAGTGGTGGTACAGTGAATTGCAACCAACCAAAAGAACGTAGCCTGCTACTATGATGGAATGGTAAAATCAAGGCCCATCCGCATTGGAGATCTTGTCCGACACAATATAGAAGAGACTAGCAAGGGCCCGTGGAAGGAATAATTATCACCGGCATGGGAAGGACCATTCATTGTCTCCAAAATTATTAGACTTGGGACATACAAGCTCAAAATGGCAGAAGGAAAGACCCTTCCTCGAACTTTGAATGCACAGAACCTGTGATGGTTTTATTATTAACTCGTACTGAAATGAGGCTTCTATGAAGTCGTAAGCATGTGCTTGTCCACGTATATTAGATTTCCTTTAATATAATGTGTTTGTTTGCTCCTAACTTTTCTGTCGTAGGAATGCACGAAGCTCGTCCAACCAACTGTACACCGTCAACATAACAGTAGTCCTTATTACCCTAAATTGAAGGTTATCTCTTCTCCCCCGTAATAAGGGCACGTCATCGGGGTCTTACCATAGTGACCTCGCACTACCTTGGATAGAAGGCTTGCTCTTCTCCCTAGCGGTAGGTCACAGTGATGCTAGGGCAATCCACCCTCGCATGTGTCAAATGACTAGTAGTGTTAACCCCTAGTCGTCTCTTGGGCCTTTCCCAAGTGACCTCTCACTACCCTGGATTGAAGGTTAGCCATTCTCCCCCACGATAGGTCATGGCACTGTTAGGGTCTGCCCCCCTCATGGTTTCCTAGATTCAAAGATTAGTCCTTCACAAACACAATCAATGACATCCCTTGGTTTAGATATCTTAATCTCTACTTAGCTAAAATTATTCGACCTTCTCCTTGATAGTAGATGGATACGTCACTAGGTCTCGTCCTTTAACTGTCAACCAACCAACGACATCCCCCAGCTCAATACTCTAACCTCTTACCATATGGCTGGTAGGGTTTGTAACAGGCCAAATTCCTGAAACAGGCAATTTTTGGGTGACACGGCCTGGGACACGGGCGTGTCCCAGGGCGTGTCAGTTGACACGGCCTACGACACGGGCATGTCGCAGGGCGTGTCGGGTTGTGTCGACGATCGGCCCTGGTCTCGACGATTTTTTGGCTCGACGAGGTGTCGAAAGGGGGCACACGGCCCAGGACACGGGCGTGTCCAAGGCCGTGTCGTATGCTCGACGAGTGTTACTCGACGATCGTCGAGTGTCGAGTTTCGAGAGAGGACACGGCCTGTGACACGGGCGTGTCAGGGGCACACGACCAGGAACACGGGCGTGTGCCAGGCCGTGTGAAGTCTCGGGTTGTTTTGGGATTATTTTCGTTGAGGCACACGGCCTCAGACACGGGCGTGTCTGAGGGCGTGTCGGGTACACGGCACGTGACACGGGCGTGTCACACGGGCGTGTACTGGCTGGATTGAGTCGGTTGTCTGCCGCTTAGAGGGACACGGCCTGTGACACGGGCGTGTCACAGGGCGTGTCAGGCCGTGTTTTAGCTTTTCTGGCCAGATCTGAGCCGTTTGTTTCCCTCTTCCTGGATCCAGTGGCTGGGCTTTGTCCAGGTGTTGTGAAGGCCGAGAAAAAGGGGATTTAAACCCTCTTTTCTCTTCTTCTTCTTCTTCATCTTCATTCCAAGAGAGAGAGAGAAGAAAGGCCTAAGGGAGAGAGAAGGGAGGAGTCTACCAGCTGCTGTAGGAGCTGCGGAGTGCGGAGCGAAGATCCGAGAGCGGATTCGTGAAGGCAGAGCCGAGGCGGTGATTTCCATCCGGCTACTTCATGGCGCCAAAGCGATCTTCAAGGGTAACGATCTCCTTCTTGGACATCGAAGTCCTTTCTTTATACATGTGTTTGGAATCCTCCACCAAGAGGTGGATTTGCGGAAGAGATTCCTTTGTTGAGTCTGCATTTAGAGCCGGAAATATGGAGTACGACATAGACATGCTGTGTGAAGCCCATCTGGACCGGTAGTCTGGATTGGTGATGTTCATGGGTAAACCGGAGAAGACTCCGTGGTTTTGATGATATGTAAATGGATTTCTATTGTGATGAATGTATGGATGTGATGATGAGGAGGCTTTGGCAAAGCTCCTGTTTATGAGATGATCAATTGGTAGCACGCCTGGGGAGCTCGTGATAAACCCGGCCTGTTACAGCACTAGGGTGGGTTGATCTAGTTAGGAAGGGATCGATGGGTGGCAATGCCTGGGGAGCCGAGTTAAACCCGGCTTGCTGCACCACATAGTGTGGGTCGATCGGATTAGGAGGGGGGTCGATGGGTAGACATTGCCTAGGGAGCTTGGATAAACTCGGCGTGCTACACCACATGTTATGGGTCGACCTACTCTGGTTGTTGGATGCTGTGAGGGTGTACCTCTGTGTGGTTTGGGCGGGATGTCGCCAGCTTGCGGGACTGGTGGACTAGGGCCGGTCAACCAACAAGTTAAAACCTCGAATCGGCGGTGTATGACTGGTGGATTCCGGTACGCCAAGAAGGTGCCCTGAGTGCACGGAACGTCTGGTGGATTCCAGCGTTTGTGATGTTATGTGTTTGTTAGCAGGATAAACATATGATATACATATGATGCTTGATGACACTTGATGATAGATGACAGCACTGTATACAGGGAAGGAACCACTACCCCGGGTAGGGGGTAGGGTCGTTATAATGGGTCAGCCAAATGCTGACCGTTACTTTGTTTTCTGTGTTGGCTTGGATGTGGAATTACAGGTGTTGCGGCTTAAATGGAATAAGTGGAATAGCTAGCTTGCTGAGATAGGCCCTTGCATGCCATGTGAAGAGCTGTGTTTGGATTTCATGTGTGGCCGGCCTGCGTGCCGATGTACGAAATTGTTGCTGTGTAAAGAGGAACCTGTAAGGCCATAAGGCCAGGGTGTGTGAGTTGTATACATTCCTGGTGGTGTTATATAAATGTGGTATTTATATATTGGTGGACATTCTGGTTTGAGTTCATGCTAACAAGTAAAAATGCTGCGCTAGAATGGAATGAGTTAAGGATACGCATAGAGTTTGATTTCCACAAGTAATTCTTTCGCCTGTCTGTGCTATATGGCGTGGGGCCCCGGCCGGACCCACCGTTATATGTCATGTGACGGGTGGGGGCGTTACAAAGTGGTATCAAAGCCAGGTTGAGATTGTTTGGGAGGAGAGAACATAATTGAACTCATGAATGTCCATTAGGAATGTATGTCATGCACATGATGTGCGTGAGGGTGTAGTCAATGTAGCAGTACCGTTATGATTGGAAGTATTAATGGTGTTCTGTACATTGATAGGTGGCGAGTGATGGAGCTGGGCCGTCTGAACCACAGCGGTCGGATGAGAGTGCAGCACCCGTGGAAGCGCCTATGCCTCCCTCGGCAGAGGCCATACGGGTGGTCACGGAGACAGTGCTTGCAGTGTTACAAGCACAGCCAACTGGACAGGCAAGACCTGGTGGAAGGCAAGAGCATGCTGCTGAGGTGGTGGACGTGCAAGCAAGTGACGACTCATTGTCACGTTTTATGCACTTCCATCCACCTACGTTTGGTGGAGCGCTTTCACCAACGCAGGCAGAAGATTGGTTGGCAAGGGTAAAAAGGATCCTAACTGCAATCAGGACGGGAGAGGAGCAGAAAGTGACGTTGGCCACTTTTCTGTTGGAAGGCGATGCGAGATTATGGTGGGATGAAATTGAAGTGCACCACTTGGCAGGTTGAGGTTTAACGGAGATTTCAATGGAGGAATTCTCCCAAATATTTTTCGCCAAGTATGTGCCAGTGTCGCAGAGGATTGCGATGGAAAATGAGTTTCTCCGTCTGGTGCAGGGTGAGCGAGATATTGATACTTACCTGCATTAGTTTACAAGATTGGGGAGATATGCGGGATCTACCTTTGCGGAGGAAGCGCGAAAGACAAATCGGTTTTATGGAGGATTGCGGGATGAATTGAGATTGGCACTTCCGAGTTCAGTGAGCCAAGGCTTCCAAGCGTTGGTCGATACAGCCCGTGCTTTGGAGAAGGATATGAAGCGAGTACGAGAGAATAAGAGACGGGCAATAGAAAAGTCAGAGTTTCAATCGGATCAATCGGAGTTTAGACGACGAGAGAAGAAACGATTTAGGCCGGTAGAATCAACGCCGTCGACTGTTTCTTCGGGGGCGACGTATGGGCCAGGACGTGTCGATACACGTATATGCTATAAATGTGGGCAGCAAGGACACATCGCAAAATTCTGTCGGAATGCCCCTCCAGGGAGTGAGAAAAAGATAGGTGCGTCATATGAAGAAAAAGGGAAAGCAGTGGCCGAATCATCTGCACCGCGGACGCAACCTCGCTTTCATGCTATGGAAGTGCAAGAGCCGCAAAGCTCAGTAGGGGAGATTCAGCCTCGGGTGTATAATTTGTCTCTCAATCGCGACTTTCAAAATCGGGAGGCTGAGCGGAAGTGAACTGTGATGTGCATCATGTCGATCTTATGAATGTTGTGTATGAAAACTATGTGGATCTATCAGGTGTGATGAATACTAGCTGGTGTGCATATTAAGAAAAGTTTGGTGCACTTGTGATTGTGCTGAGAATCAATTATGTTGTTTTATTTTGAGGTCTTATTTGGCGGAATGTGCACACGTGGAAGTTAGGGATGTTTGTTGTGTTGTCTGTTTGTTAGTGTGTGCGGAGGCTTGGGGTGTACGCTTTTGTGATGTTGTGGCTGATTGGCTGCTTGGAGTCAAATTTCGAGGACGAAATTATTTGAAGGAGGGGAGGATTGTAACAGGCCAAATTCCTGAAACAGGCAATTTTTGGGTGACACGGCCTGGGACACGGGCGTGTCCCAGGGCGTGTCAGTTGACACGGCCTACGACACGGGCGTGTCGCACGGCGTGTCGGGTTGTGTCGACGATCGGCCCTGGTCTCGACGATTTTTTGGCTCGACGAGGTGTCGAGAGGGGGCACACGGCCCAGGACACGGGCGTGTCCAAGGCCGTGTCGTATGCTCGACGAGTGTTACTCGACGATCGTCGAGTGTCGAGTTTCGAGTGAGGGCACGGCCTGTGACACGGGCGTGTCACAGGGCGTGTCAGGGGCACACGGCCAGGAACACGGGCGTGTGCCAGGCCGTGTGAAGTCTCGGGTTGTTTTGGGATTATTTTCATTGAGGCACACGGCCTCAGACACGGGCGTGTCTGAGGGCGTGTCGGGTACACGGCACGTGACACGGGCGTGTACTGGCTGGATTGAGTCGGTTGTCTGCCGCTTAGAGGGACACGGCCTGTGACACGGGCGTGTCACAGGGCGTGTGTCAGGCCGTGTTTTAGCTTTTCTGGCCAGATCTGAGCCGTTTGTTTCCCTCTTCCTGGATCCAGTGGCTGGGCTTTGTCCAGGTGTTGTGAAGGCCGAGAAAAAGGGGATTTAAACCCTCTTTTCTCTTCTTCTTCTTCTTCATCTTCATTCCAAGAGAGAGAGAGAGAAGAAAGGCCTAAGGGAGAGAGAAGGGAGGAGTCTACCAGCTGCTGTAGGAGCTGCGGAGTGCGGAGCGAAGATCCGAGAGCGGATTCGTGAAGGCAGAGCCGAGGCGGTGATTTCCATCCGGCTACTTCATGGCGCCAAAGCGATCTTCAAGGGTAACGATCTCCTTCTTGGACATCGAAGTCCTTTCTTTATACATGTGTTTGGAATCCTCCACCAAGAGGTGGATTTGCGGAAGAGATTCTTTTGTTGAGTCTGCATTTAGAGCCGGAAATATGGAGTACGGCATAGACATGTTGTGTGAAGCCCATCTGGACCGGTAGTCTGGATTGGTGATGTTCATGGGTAAACCGGAGAAGACTCTGTGGTTTTGATGATATGTAAATGGATTTCTATTGTGATGAATGTATGGATGTGATGATGAGGAGGCTTTGGCAAAGCTCCTGTTTATGAGATGATCAATTGGTAGCACGCCTGGGGAGCTCGTGATAAACCCGGCCTGTTACACCACTAGGGTGGGTTGATCTAGTTAGGAAGGGATCGATGGGTGGCACTGCCTGGGGAGCCGAGTTAAACCCGGCTTGCTGCACCACATAGTGTGGGTCGATCGGATTAGGAGGGGGGTCGATGGGTAGACATTGCCTGGGGAGCTTGGATAAACCCGGCGTGCTACACCACATGTTGTGGGTCGACCTACTCTGGTTGTTGGATGATGTGAGGGTGTACCTCTGTGTGGTTTGGGCGGGATGTCGCCAGCTTGCGGGACTGGTGGACTAGGGCCGGTCAACCAACAAGTTAAAACCTCGAATCGGCGGTGTATGACTGGTGGATTCCGGTACGCCAAGAAGGTGCCCTGAGTGCACGGAACGTCTGGTGGATTCCAGTGTTTGTGATGTTATGTGTTTGTTAGCAGGATAAACATATGATATACATATGATGCTTGATGATACTTGATGATAGATGACAGCACTGTATACAGGGAAGGAACCACTACCCCGGGTAGGGGGTAGGGTCGTTATAATGGGTCAGCCAAATGCTGACCGTTACTTTGTTTTCTGTGTTGGCTTGGATGTGGAATTACCGGTGTTGCGGCTTAAATGGAATAAGTGGAATAGCTAGCTTGCTGAGATAGGCCCTTGCATGCCATGTGAAGAGCTGTGTTTGGATTTCATGTGTGGCCGGCCTGCGTGCCGATGTACGAAATTGTTGCTGTGTAAAGAGGAACCTGTAAGGCCATAAGGCCAGGGTGTGTGAGTTGTATACATTCCTGGTGGTGTTATATAAATGTGGTATTTATATATTGGTGGACATTCTGGTTTGAGTTCATGCTAACAAGTAAAAATGCTGCGCTAGAATGGAATGAGTTAAGGATACGCATAGAGTTTGATTTCCACAAGTAATTCTTTCGCCTGTCTGTGCTATATGGCGTGGGGCCCCGGCCGGACCCACCGTTATATGTCATGTGACAGGTGGGGGCGTTACAGGGTTTACCCCTCACCTAGATAGGAGGTTACAACATTGCTTGGGGTCATGTTCATGCTCAAAATGATGATATCAATACCACACAAGCTCTATCAACATCAAAATAATGCTCAATGCTAGAAAAACTTACAAACAAAGGTGTGATATAAAGAAGCGCCTAAAGTACCTCTAGCAAAAGCTATTACAAAGTATAAGAATAAAAAAGATAATCCTACCACAAAATGGTAGAATCAGACAAATACAAACAATGCAAAGGACATACACAAAGATACAAAGATATGATCGCTACTCTCCCACCACGTCATCATCAAAATCGGAGCCCGAGCCTTCAAGCTTAGAAAGTTCGTCAAAGCCAGGGCTAGATACGTCGCACTCAAGCTTTTTGGCCACCATCCAAAGAGCCTTTGACACTCCACGCCTGAGTGAAACCTCTCGTACATCTTTAATTTGAGTCTCCACTTCCCTGGTCCAGACCTCCTTCCGGATTTCCTAACCAAGCAGGCAGCGGTCTCACATATAGTTTACAAAATCCTTGTACTCAACAAGTCCTGCGGCCTTAAGCTCTGCGGCCTGATCTTCCGAAGGGAGACGCTCTACTTTAGCCATTGAATCCTCCACCTCAGCCTCCAAATAGGAAGAATCTTCTTGTACATTCCTTAGCAGTTGCGCAATCTTCTCCACTAAGGATTTTTTTGTCTGAAGCATTGCACACGACTCCTCAAGCTCAACTTTCAGATCAGAGTCGAAAGTGAGATATATCTCGATCCTGCTTCTCTCTCAAGTTAGAAAGATAACTCTTTGCTTCTCAAAGCTTCTCTTAAACCACCAATTACCCATCTTTCAGGATCACATAATGTTCATTTTGTGTAAGTGCTATTTTGGCCCGAGCCTCAATCTGCACACAAAAGAGGAGTTGAATTTATACAAAACAACAAGCTAGAGAGAAGGTTTTACTCACTGCATTGCTCATTATCTTTAAAGAAGAAGACATACATTTTCTTTTCGCCACCTGAGGTGCAGGAGCCTCCGCGGGGAGAGCCTGGGGGCTGAAGACCCCAGGACCTCGAGATCAGAAGGTTTTACTTCAAGCCAGGTAGGTATCCCATATCTTTTTCTCCAAACCGCAATCTATTCCATGATAAACGAGGAGCGCAATCACATTGTTTGACCCCGTGCGCAACGCCTTAGTACCTGGTAAGTAAAACATGTTAAGTTCATGTAAAAAGGCCAAAAAGGGGGCACACACAACACAGCCCCGTGCGCACATGCAAAAGTCATGCGCGAGATTTCCCCCTCGCACACGTGCAGTCCGCTCCGCGCATGTAGCGCATGGGTGGATGCCCCCCCCCCCCCCCCCCCCCGCATTCTGCACGCGCGCAGTGCACAGGCGGATCCCCTCGCGTACACGTGCGCGCTGCACTCTGCTCGCACGCAATGCGTGGGAGGATGCCTCACGCGTAGTGCACAGGAGGACCTCGCGCACTCAGTGCACGTGTTCACCCTGCGTGTGTGTGGCACACAGGTCTCGCTCATGCTTTGTGTTTGCTCTCTTTCACTGCACACCTTGGCATTTGTCTCATTGTCGCCTACATTTTCTGGCATCCCTTCGTTCACCTCCACCATTCAACACACCCCAGTCTCTCGTAAAATGTCCTTACTTTTCTCTCATTCCAACTCTGAACACCGAGAATTTTGGGGTGCCAATTATTAGGCCATGCATAATTTATAGGAGAACTGGTGTGTAATTAACTGGTGACCCTTGACACTCACAAACTTGGTAGGGATCATGAAATTAACCAGCGCGGGCACGATCAACACACTCGATTCATGCACAATTCGTGTGCGAGATCCAATCATGCGCACGACCTAAACAACTGTCGGCGTATGGTCTTCAGTGGCAGAGTTCGCCCGGCCGGCCTCCATGAGGCCGGTGCCGGGCAGCTTTCGCCAGGTCGGCCTCTATGAGGACAGCACTGGGCGCCGCCCAGTCGGCCTAATAAAGGTCGGCACCGGCTAAACTCCGCCCGGACGGCCTCCGTGAGGCCAGCATCGGGTGTCGTCGGCCGTCCTTTTAGAGGCAGGAGTCGAGCAGTGTTCGCCCGACCGGCCTCCATGAGGCGGGCACAGGGCGCCGCCTGGTTGGCCTCATAGAGGCCAATGTTGTGCGGCCTTCACCCGACCAGCTTCCGTGAGGCTGACGTTGGGCACCACCAGCCGGCCTTCTAGAGGTTGGCTGTGTTTGTCCGACTGGCCTCCGAGAGGACAGCGTCAGGCGTCAGTCGACCTCATAGAGGTCGGTGCTGGGTGACCTCCGCCTAGCCGACCTCCATGATGCTAACGCAGTGCACCGCCGGGTGCCACCGCTAGGCCTCTTCAAATCCGGCGATCGTCCGAGCAGCCTCTCCCGGTCGTCCACCGAGCTAGCCCTCCAGCGATCACCACCGTCTAATACGCGGGTAACAACTCATGTAACCATTGCCATAACCATCGAAAGTGGTGGGTGTGAATAGTTTGGATGATGGCGGCCTGTGAATAGCAAAATAATAAAAAAAAACGCAACAGAAATTTTATTAAAAATGGTCTGTACCTAATAATTTGGGTGGTTGTGGTTTGTGGATAGTCACAAAACTACCGTAACCACCTCTGAGGTCTATAAATAAGAACTCAGACCCCTCTCATTTCTAATTTTCTCTTCTCAGTCTTCTCCTCCTATAGGCCAGTGCATGTCGAAAATCTTACTACGAGTCACCACCCTTCGAGAACTGCTAGAATCCGTGAATTCGTCTATGTCCACGACGCTACAGAGAGAAAGACGTTCCGCCGGCCTCTCCAATAATTCTCCTACTAGCAAGGCATTTTGTGAGCCCTCTCCTCAACAAATCCCTTAAGCGCGTCGCTACATCTTGTAGCGTCTGGTGAATGTCCGAGAGCATCCACCAGGACCACCACCAACAAAAAGAGAGATTTTGAGTTTAGCGAGTGACGGTGGCCTTGAGCAACAATAATATTATTTAAATAAATATTAATATATATACACATGTTATGAATAGAATTAATAAATTTTAGTCCATTCTTTTATAGGATTTTTTGTCACAACCCAAAACCGGGACTACTACTTTTGTATTTGTCAAGGATTAGGAAGTGTAATTAAATTATTCGCTACGAATTAGGTAATGGAGCCATATTTTCTCATTAGTCACGAATTAAATAAACTGTTGCAAATGTTTTTTTATCACGAATTAGGCATCCATTATTAATTCTTATTTATTAACCACAAATTAGGAGGTTATGACAAACACTTGGTAAAATTTTTGGTTAAAATTTTGATGAGACCGCCATGATTTTATAAAAAAAATGGGGTGCAGTTAGACCACTTCTCAAGATCCCCATTAATTTAGTGGGATCACGGGGAAACTATCACACACACGATCGGCGTGCCCGATCCCCTGCATGGCCTACAACGGATCACCCTACGCGCATCTTCCATGCAACCACCAACGTCAATTAGTCTATGCCCGGCTGGCCCAGCCGAGATTGACGCTGACCTCCCGCGGCCGCGGCCCGCGGCCGCAGAGCCGCACCCGCAAAGGACAGTCGCACCCCATGGCTGCCCTCCCGCGGTCGTGGAGCTGCTCACGCAAGGGGTGGTCACGCACCGCGGCCACCCTCCTGAGGCCGCGGACGCGGAGCTGCACCCGCAAGGGGCGGCTGGCGCCCACGGACGCGGAGCAGCACCCGCAAGGGGCGGCCGGCGTCCACGGACACGGAGCTGCACCCGCAATGGGCGGACGCCCTTCTACGACCGCCTCCCGCGGCCTCGGGACCGCTCCCGCAAAGGGCGGCAGCACCCCGCGACCTCCCTCCCGCGGTCGCGGAGCTGCTCCCGCAACAGGTGGTCGCGCCCCGCGGCCGCTCTCCTACGGCTGCCGCTCGCGGTCGGGCGCCCTCCCGCGGCCATGGGACTTGCCCAAATGGGGTAGCGACACCCTGCGGCCACCGTCCTGTGGCCGCGGGGGTAAGGGCGCATCCCGCGCCCGCTTTCCGTAGCCACGGGCTCGCCCGCCACGGCCGGTCAATCTGTCGATTGTGACTCCTCCATTGGTGGATGATCATTGCCAAATTGGTCGCCCGCTCGTGGCGGGCTGAACTACCGTCCGATCATGCCAACACGATCACCATCATTCATTACAATAATAATCACTCGGTTAACTACCCACTAACCCTCATGATTAGTGGGGAATATTATTTATTTATTTAATGCTCTGCATGTAGTCAAAATCATGGAAATAATATACGCCCAAAATTATACTGAATGTTGTCTTCAATTAGTGATTTTGAGTGGTTAAGTGTGTGAATTGCCGCGTAACCACCATAACCATCTCCAGGAGCCTATAAAAATGCCCCATGACCCGCTCATTTCTAACTGTTTCTCCTCTCAGTCTTCATCTTTCTTAGGTCAGAGCTCTGCTAAAATCCTCCAACATGCATCCTCCACCTGCCGTGCCACCTAGGAATTTGTCCAAGTCCACGACACTCCTGAGAATAAGATGCTCTGCTCTCCATTCTGCGAAGCCTCCTACGTGTGTGACGTTCCTTGAGTCATCACCGACATATCTCTGTGCATCCCGCTACAAAGTTCGTCAGTCTAGCAGCGTTCGAGAACACTCGTCCTCATTAGAAAATAAAAAGGAACAAGATTCGTGTGAGCGGCCGGTCGCCCACTAAGCGTAATATCATCTCTCATCTCAAAGTTGTAACGACGAGCTGCTTGTCGCCCTCGATTCTCAAGACATTCTGTAAATTGCCTCCAGTGGTGAAGTTTGACAAGCACAGTACCGGTCACGTGGTTTTTTACCCAGTTAATGAGATTTTTCATGTTAAAATCTTCTTGTGTACTTTTGCTTACCATGTGATTGTGTGCGCGCTCGACCGCTCCACGGGCTAAGGCGCCCTAGTTTAGTCCAGTCTACCAGAAGGGTTGAGTTGGCTGCAATAGTTTGGCGTCGTCTGTGGGAACAGGTTCCCCCAAAGCCTAACAAGGTTTTCTAGAGATTCATAAGACAGTGTCCTTTACCCAGCGACATTGTGACTGATAATAGAGAGAAAAAGTACTCGCATAACCCAAGGATTAGCCCGACAAGGACTTGATAATGTCGAGCCCACGCATTCCCTAGTTAACACACTTCGGCATGAAGAAACCATTGCCGCACCAGACAGTGTGCTCACCGAAAGGATCACTCACATAGTGGAACAACAAGCTAAAGTACTCGCACTGCTAAAAAAATCTGGGAATGTCCCGGGCAGCCACAACACCTACAACACCCACCAACGGGGCCCCAACCTATAATACATGTTCCAGAGAAACATCCGGAAGAGAAATCCAAAGAATATTCGGAAGTCGCAAGCACTTCACACCCCTCCCATTTGTCTAGGGCTACCGGAGCTGGGCAACAACAACACCAACAGGCGGTCGCCACTAGAAGACCCATCACGGAGGAAATCAAATAGTTCATGGTAGAATAATATGATCAGATTGGCCGAAGGACAGCATACCTGCATCTCCCTACCCGGGCCGGATCCCCGCTGGCATAAGATATTTTTGGCACATCTTTTCCCAGCTAGGTTCAAACTGCCCTACATCAAGTCTTACGACGGGACTAAAGACCCGTTGGAACACATTAATCACTTCATCACGGTACTACAAATCTACAATGTGCCTGATCAGCTCCTCTGCCAAGTTTTCCCGGCCACGCTAAAGGGTCAGGCCCAAACATGGTTCCACTCCCTCAAAGACGGAACAGTCTGAACCTTCGCAGAGTTAACTTAACAATTTCTAGATTAGTTCGTGACAAATCAGAAGATTTTAAAGGACCCTTCTCACATGTCCAGCATCCATCAAGATGAATGAGAAACCCTCAGAGAATTCTTTCTTCAGTTCATATCAAAAGCAAGGCAGATACCAAGAGTATATCCCAAACTACTCTGAGGAGTCTTGAAAGTCTTTATTTCAAGGTAGCTTAAAACCTAGAGGGGTGTATAGGTTGTATGATTGTTATTAATTTCTTTTTAATTTTATCTTTCGCACTATATGTGTTGGTAGTAGTTTGCTTTCAAAAACCTGCACAAAGAAAAATAACACAACAAGTACACACAGATTTATAGTGGTTTACCAATTTTTGGGTACATCCACTCTCCTCCCACCTTTCCAACTTCATGTTAGTCAAGGCACTTCTCCAAAACAATGCTTCAAAGAGCTTACACCTCACATCCCTCGGGATCTCTCAGTCTCCTCCAAGTCCTACAACTCAGCCACAAGGGCCTACAACTCAGTGATCAGTTGATCACCTACCTCAGGCCAAAGGTCATAGACTCAGACTAGGAGGACAACCCTACCTTAGATCAACTAGGGATCTTACCTCAGACCCAAAGGTCATATACTCAGAGAGTATTCCTCTCCTACAGCTCAGTGATCAATTGACCACCTACCTCAGACTTGAAAGTAAGTCATACAACTCAGATCCAGTTGGATCCTACAACTCAGAGAGCTTCACTCTCCTACAACTCAAACAATATTGCCCTACCTCAGGCTGAGAGAGCCCTATAACTCAGATCCAAGAAAGATCCTATAGGAATAAATAGATTTATATTTAGCACAGATAAATTTCTCTGTGACAACCCCTTGAGCTGAGTTATCTCAGCTCAACCTTTCTTCATAGCTACAAAGATCTTGAGATGAAAATATCTAGCAGTAAACTGCTTTGCTTTCTCCTCCTTCCCTGGACAGAGTCAACTACTTTCTTCTTTCTTCTTTTCAGCTTCAGAAAATGGATTTTTAATTTAGATCTTGCTGAGCTAAGAAGCAACTTGATCTGCTATGATTTCTTCCTTGTTTCTGCTACTCCCTCAGAAGGAAAGCCTTCTGATCTTGTTGGTGTCGATGAAGAAGACACACAGCTAACTGAGCTTTTTGCAGGAAGACTTCAATCTTTTTCACGCAGCAATGGCGAAGAACATGAAGTCCAGGTGCAACCCCTTTTTAAAAATTGTAAGCCCTAAATGTTGTCGTCGTCTTGCTCACTCTCTTCCTTTTGTAGTTTGCCGATCAATGGCTCTTAGAAGTTAGTGGGTCAGGCTTGCAGCATCCAGCTGCACCTTGCTTCAACAGAAGAAGACGTACAGTAGCTTCACGATAGAGTTTGTTGTATTCCGCAGCTTCTCCGTACTTGATTTGAAATAAGTTGACTTTGTCAATTTTGTAAATTTTGCTGACTTCAACACCCTTGGACTTAGCCAAAATCGAGCATCAGTAGAATATGCGTCGAGTGAATGAGCTTCACACAACGCCAAAGTACTTAGACAATTTTATCTATCTAGGCATTGACAATGTTGAGTGAGCAACCCTCACTCAACGCTTTTTACCTTAACCATTTCTGCAGCCTTTTCTGCAAGCCTGGCGTTGAGAACGTTGAGAGCATTGTGTAAGCACGCCTCAATGCTTTTTTCTTTAGCTAGATTTTCTGAATCATGGCGTTGAGAGATTTGAGTGAGCACGCCTCACTCAACGCTTTCTGCCTTAGCCAGATTTTTCTGCTTCTTAGCGTTGAGTGAGTAAGCTCCACTCAACGCTGAACTACTTAACAGATTTTCTTCTGTTATCTTGCGTTGAGTGAATGAACTATACTCAACGCATTTGGACATAGCCAAATTTTTGTGTCTAAGAAAAAACACTGACTTTGAGATTTAGTTAACACATTATCACATGGCGTTGAGTGAGCTTGTCTCACTTAACACTTGTGGACTTGGTAGATATTCACAGTTTTCATGTGAAATTGACTGACTGTGTTATACTCAATGATTCTGGAGCTATGGCATTGAGTGAATGATCTTCACTCAACGCCTGTGGTCTTGGACACTTTCTCATCTTGCCACATCAAGGATTTGACTATTTAGGCTTCATTCAGCATTATAAGTCATCTGGCGTTGAGTGAATGACCTTCACTCAACACCTATGGACTTGGACAGCTTTCTGTCTTTCCATACCTTAGGTAAGCATATACCCGACCAAGCCACTTAGGCTATCTGTCCCATCATTGTTATTAGGACATCCTGCATGCATGAACTCATGCACACATTAATTTCAACTTTATGTATATCATTGACAAAATTGACTTCACTCAAATATAGGACATTGAGGGCAATGAACTGAACAATCTCCCCCTATTTGAGTAAGTCAAGTCTCTTAAGCAAATGATTCAATAATGATTCAATGATATAAAAAACACTATGCAGCAATAAGAATTATAAAAGCATATATCAGGAGAATGATTTATAGCTACCACACTTCACCACACCTCCTTGCGTGCAGGGTGAACATTACTATACCTGCTCCCCCTGAATTGCTGCGACCATTCTTGATAATGGTTATCATACGTCCTTGCCTGCTTATCTTTTCCTCCCCCCTTTTGACTTCAACAAATAGCTAGCAAGGTACAGTGTTGGACATGCTCCCCCTCAACTGATGTACCATCTTGAAGAGTCTTCATTGTTCTAAAGAACAAATCCATCTGCAAAATACAAAATAATTTGCAACAAACATGAGGAGCAACTGAAGCTATACCAGGTTTAACATACCCAACCCAAATTTGAGGGTGTTAAATTTTGCTTCATCTAGTGGCTTAGTGAAGATGTCAGCCACTTGCATGTCAGTTGGGACAAACTCAAGGTTGATATCTCCACATTCCACATGCTCCCTAATGAAATGATATTTGATTTCAATATGCTTAGTCCTGTTATTGGAGACATGATTCCTAGCAAATAAAATAGCACTAGTATAATCACAAAATAAAGGACTTCTACTTATTTTAAGGTTGTAGTCCTGTAGCTGATGCTGGATCCCAACAATTGAACACAGCAGCTACCTGTTGATATGTACTCTGACTCTACAATTGAAATTGTCACACTGGTTTGCTTCTTGCTGCTCCATGAGACTAGTTTTTCTCCTAGGAATTGACAGGTGCCAGATGTTCTCTTCATGTCTTCCTTGCAGCCTGCAAAGTCTGCATATGAATATAGAGTTAGTTCAAATTCCCCATTCCTACCGCAGGCCAAGATTTGGTGTTCCCTTAAAATGCCTCAGAATTCTCTTTGTAGCAGAGTAATGAGATTCTTTGGGGCAAGACTGATACATAGTACAAACACATGTAACATACATGATGTCTGACCTACTAACAGTTATATAAAGAAGAGAACCAATTATCCCCCTATATAAAGTCTCATCAACAGGTTTCCCTGCCTCATCTTTGCATATGGACATACTTGATCCCATAGGAGTTCTCATGGTGAAGTAATTTTCCATACCAAATTTCCTTATTAACTCCCTAGTGAACTTAGACTGGGATATGGACAAGCCATCATCAGTCTGTCTTACTTGGAGACCCAAGAAGAATTTAAGTTCACCCATACTGATAATCTCCAAACTTCCCCTACATAAGTTTGACAAACATCCTACAGAGTTTGTCATTAGTAGATCCAAAGATGATGACATCTACATAAATCTGAACTAGGATGATCTTACTCTTGGACTCCCTCAGGAATAGGGTCTTGTCTATCTTCCCCCTTGAGAATTTGTTCTCAATGAGGAAGCTAGATAAAGTCTCATACCATGCTCTAGGGGCTTGCTTTAGCCCATATAGAGCTTTCCTAAGTCTATAACTAGAATCAGGTGAGTTAAGAACTACAAAGCCTGGAGGCTACTCAATATAGACTTCCTCTTTTAAATCACCACTCAGAAATGCTGACTTCGCATCCATCTATTAGACCTTGAATCCCTTGTGTGCAGCATATGCAAAGAACAATCTTATGGCCTCCAATCTTGCAACAGGGGCAATGTTTTGATTAAAATTAATTCCTTCTTCCTGCCTATACCCCTTAGCTACTAATCTTGCTTTATTCTTAACTATAATGCCATTTTCATCAAGTTTGTTTCAGTAAATCCACTTGCCTCCAATGACATTATGTCCATGAGGCCTGGGAACCAGCTTCCAGACATTGCATCTTTTGAACTAGTTCAGTTCCTATTGCAAAACTGCTATCCAGAATTGATCTATGTTGGCCTCTTCAGACTTCTTTGGTTCCACTTGTCATAGGAAGCTTGCATACATAGCTATATTTAGACTTTTGCTTATGGTCACTATCCCTTGGTTGGCTTCACCAATGATTTGGTATGCAGGATGGTGTCTTAAGTTCCTGATTGCTAGAGGCAATCTTCTTTCAGCAGTAGCTTCTAGAAGTACTCTTCTTTCTGCATCAGCTTCAGGAAAAGCTCCTTGTCGATCCTCATCTGCTTCAAGTGTGTCTGGTGGACCTTCAGGAATATCCTATTCATTTTGGATAGCTGATTCTACTTCCTTGATGGTCAGATTATCCATCATCTATTTTGTACCTGCAGTGCTGGAGAAGGGGCTTGACAACACCATATTAATCATGTTAGACTCATCAAAGACCACATGCACTGACTCTTCTACAACTTGGCTTTTCAAGTTTTATATCCTATAGACTTTGTTATGATTGTTGTACCCAACAAAAATTCCATCAATGGATTTGGCAGCAAATTTAGTCACATAGGGCTTTCCATTATGGAGCACATAACACATACTACCAAAGATTCTGAGATAGTCCAGATTTGGTTTTCTGCCTTTCAAGATCTCATAAGGAGTCTTCTTGTGGCATTTAGTGATAGAGGCCCTATTGAGGACAAGACATGCAGTATTTACTACCTCAGCCCAGAAATATTCTGGGAGAGATGTGTTGGAGCATGCGTTCCACGCTTCTTTGGTTTGCTAATAACAAATCTCATTTATTTTTGAACTTTGGGTGTCTATGGTGTGCAAATATCACAGGTCTAGCTCTAATGGCATTTGGGTGTTATTTTGGGTCAGAACAGATGAGTTTAGGGGATATCGCAAGGCGATATTGGGTATTGCCCACAGATAATAGCGATGATCGACAAATCTACGATCGCCGATCGCCGATCGAAGAATCTGCAATGTGAGAATCAGGAGTTTGTGGGACACGTGACAGCCATAATCGATATCGTTAGGTGGCGATACCCAGTGTCGCCAGGAGACAGTCCACGTTCGACGATCGACAGATCTGTGATGTGAAAATGAGGAGTTCATAGGACACGTGGCAGCAGTTACCGATATATCTAGGTGGCGATACCCAGTGTCGCGAGGCGATATCGCCAAAGTATAAAAGCTAGTTCATTTTCTGTGGGGATTACGAATTTCATTACCTGGAGTGCACCTTACTGTTTAGACGAACCAGAGAGCTCCAGATTCCATATTTACTTGGGGAGGAGAAAGTGACTTGTCAAGAGTATTGTCCGTCTTCGACAAGGACACTAGAACTTGAGAAAGATTTCTCTAAGTCACAGTCTCGGGTTGAATCTCTTACAAGAGAGAAAGAGGTCTTAGGGAGATCTCTAAAGCTTTCTCAATCTCAAGTGGAGGGTAGAAAAAAGTCCTTCGCAAGCCGATGCGGCACCATTATTGTTGAAATCACTACATTGAGAGGGAGAGTCCGTGATCTAGAAATGGCCACTAAAAAGATTGGAATGGGCCAAAAGTCACTAAATATGATTTTGGCGAGCCAGTGCTATGGTTCGGCAAAATTAGGACTTGGTTACTCTCCATAACACTATCGCCCGGTGACATCCACTGTCGCCTGCGATAAGGAAAAATCCAGAAAATCGTTTTTTAAAATTAAAAATAATAAATCTAGCGTCACTTCTACTCCTAGCAAAAGTTCAAAACTTATTTTGAAAAATCAGTCAACTTCTTTCATCACGTGTGTCAAATGTAATAAGTTTTGAAAGTTCTTGTTTTCAAGATAGCTATCAACCTAGAGGGGGGTGAATAGGTTTATCTAGGTCTTTTGAATTTCTTTTTGTTTCTTCTTGAGTTATTATGTGATTGAATAGATGAGAGCTTTTTGAGAACCTGCAACTAGAAAACAAATACAGAAAAGCACACAAGTATTTTTATAGTGGTTCCCCAAAATTATGGGTACATCCACTCTCCTCCCACCTTGCTAACTTCATGTTAGTCAACGCACTTCTACAAAGCAATGCTCTAAGGAGCTTACACCTCAGATCCCTCGGGATCTCTCAGTCTCCTCCAGGACTTACACCTCAGCCACAAAGGCCTACACTGAGTGATACAGGTATCACCTACCTCGGGAAATTAAGCCCTACCACTTAGGCTATGGAGGATAGCCCTACCTCAGAGCAAACTTGCTCCTACAACTCAGAGAGATTCACTCTCCTACAGCTCAGACAATATTGCCCTAATTCTCAGTGAGTAAAACTCAATTACCTCAGATCCCACAGGATCCTACACTCAGAGAGGAGCCCTCTCCTATAGATAAGGCAAATTTACCTTACCTCAGGCGCATGGCCCTACAGCTCAGATCCAAAAGGATCCTACAATATGAATTGTTTTAAATTGCTTTGACACAGAAAATTTTGTGTGTCAACAACTAGAGCAGAGAAATTTCTGCTCTAACTCACCTCACAACAGAGAAATATTTTGCTGGAGGAACTCAGAAGCTGACTCATGAACTTGTTGTAGAAGGCTAAAGATCTATTGATCTTGAGTCTTCAAGCAGCTTACTGAACCTGCTGAAGGCTGAAGGTTCTTCTTTTTTCAGAACTATTTTTGATTCTGCTATGGCTGATGGAGACTGCACAACTATCTGAACTTTTTCTTGCAGGAGAGCTTTAAGCTTTTTGCATGCAACAATGGCGAAGAAGATGAAGTCGGCTGCTAACGTTTTTGAAATAGATGATGCCCTAAACGTTATCTTGTGTCTTGGCCCATCTCATCCTTTTGTAGTCCGCTGATCAACGGCTCTTAGAGATCAGTGAATCCCACCTGCAGCTTCCAGTTGTACCTTTCTTTAACGGAATAAGACATACAATAGCTTCTCAGTATAGTTTGTCATGTTCTGCAGCTTCTCCGTGCTTGATTTGAACTTAGTTGGCCTTGCCGATTTTGCTGACTTTGCTGATGTCAGCACCTGTGGACTTAGCCAAAATCGAACATCAGTAGAATAGGCATTGAGTGAATGAGCTTCACTCAACGCCAAAGTACTTAGACAAATCTGTCTATCTAGGCGTTGACAATGTTGAGTGAGTAATCTACACTCAATGCTTTTTTTCGTAACCATTTTTGCATCCTCTTTTGCATGCATGGCGTTGAGAGCTTTGAGTGAACATACTTCACTCAATGCCTTGTTCCTTACTGCATTCTGCATTTTAGGCATTGAGAGCATTGAGTGAACATGACTCACTCAACGCTTTCTGCCTTAGACATTTCTGCTTCTTCAGCATCTTAAGCGTTGAGGGCGTTGAGTGAGCATGTCTCACTCAATGCTTTTTTGCTTCAACTAATTTTGTGTCATGGTGTTGAGAGCATTGAGTGATCACGCCTCAATCATTGCTTTCTGCCTTAACAAGATTTTTTGTTTCAGAATTCAGTTTGAGTTCGACGAACTTAGAACACAGTTCGACGAACTTTGAGCTCAGGTCGACAAATAAGTAATAACTCAGTTCGACAAATTTAGAGTTCAGTTCGACGAACTCTGAGCTCAGCTCGACGAATAAGTGAAAGTCCAACTCGACGAACTCAGACCTTAGTTTGACAAACTATGAGCTCAGCTATTCAACAATTATGAAGCTAAGACGTTGAGTGAGTGAGCTACATTCAACGTCTGTGGACTTAGCCACTTTTCAGCTCATTTCTCTTTAGGATATGACTGTATTAGCCTGACTCGCATCCTTTTGATGTATTGCATTGAGTGAGTTGAATTCACTTAACGCATGTGGACTTAGCCACATTCTAAGCTTGCCACTTTATGGCTTTGACTGAATAGGCTTTACTCAGCGCTATGTCATCTGGCGTTGAGTGAATGATCTTTGCTCAATGCCTGTAGACTTAGACAGTTTTTTATCTTTCCACCACTTAGGTAAGAACTTACCTAACTTAGCCACTTAGGCTATCTATCTCATCACTGTCAACTACAATTATATGTATATCATTGGCAAGATTGACTCCCTCAAATCTAGTACATTGTGGGCAATGGACCCAACAATCTCCCCCTATTTGAAGAAGTCAAAACTCTTAAGCAAGTGAGTGAGTTGACTTACATAGTACTATGTAGCAATAAGAATAAAAATTATAATATCTATAGTTACTACACTCTCTTGCCTGCTATCATACCTGAACCTGATCATCTGATCATCATCTCTGATCATCTTTTCCTCCCCCTTTTGACTTCTGCAAATAGCAGGTAGGACTCTTATCATCTATTCCCCCTCAAATAGGCAGCAGTGAACTGTTGGAGTTATGCTGGACATGCTCCTCCTCAATTGGAGAATCTTCATTTCTTTAAAGAACAAATCCATCTGCAAAATAACAAATAGCTTGCAACCAGATTAGGAGCAACTGAATCTATACTAAGTTTAACATACCCAACTCAAATTTAAAGGTGTTAAACTTGGCTTCATCTAGCGGCTTAATGAATATGTCATCCACTTGCTTGTCTATTGGAACAAATTCAAGGGTGATGTCTTCACATTCCACATACTCCCTAATGAAATGATATCTAATCTTTATATGTTTAGTCCTGCTATGTGAGACATGATTCCTAACAATTGAGATTGTACTAGTAGAATCACATAATAGAGGAGTTCTACTTATCTAGAGGTTGTAGTCTTGAAGTTGCTGTTGGATCCACAGTAACTGAGCACGACAGCTACCTGCTGAGATGTACTCTGACTCTACAGTTGATATTGCAACACTGGTTTGTTTCTTTCAGCTCTAAGATACTAATTTTCCTCCCAAGAACTAACAGGTGCCAGAAGTGCTCTTCCTGTCCTCTTTGTAGCCTGCAAAGTTTGTATCTGAATAGTCTGTTAGTTCAAACTCCTCATTCCTAGGATACCATAGGCCAAGATCTGGAGTGCCCTTAAAATACGTCAAAATTCTCTTAGCTGAAGAGTAGTGAGATTCTTTAGGGAAAGCCTAATACCTAGCACAAGCACATGTAGCATACATGCTGTCTTGCCTACTTGTAGTTAGATATAGAAGGGAGCCAATTATCCCCCCCATACAGAGTTTCATCAACAGGTTTCCCTGCCTCATATTTGCCTACAGGCATACTTGACCCCATAGGAGTTCTCTTGGTGGAGGAGTTCTCCATGCCAAATTTTTTTATCAACTCCCTAGTGAACTTAGACTGGGATATGGACAAGCCATCATCAGCCTGTCTTACTTGGGGGCCCAAGAAGAATAAGTTCACTCATAATGCTCATCTCAAACTTCCCCTACATTAGTTTAGCAAACTGTTTGCAGAGGTTGTCATTAGTAGATCCAAAGATGATGTCATCTATATAGATTTGAACTAGGATGATCTTACTCTTAGATTCCCTTAGGAATAGGGTCTTGTCTATTTTTCCCTTGAGAATTTGCTCTCAAAGAGGAAACTAGACAAAGTCTCAGACCATGCTCTAGGGGCCTACTTCAGCCCATATAGAGCATTTCTAAGTCTATATACATAATCAGGTTGGTTAGGAACTACAAAACTGGGAGGCTGCTCAACATAGACTTCCTCTTTTAAGTCACCATTCAGGAAGGCTGACTTCACATCCATCTAGTAGACCTTGAATCCCTTGTGTGCAGCATATGCAAGGAACAATCTAATGGCCTCCAATCTTTCTACGGGGGAAAAGGTTTGATCATGTACCCCTTAGTCACTAGTCTGGCTTTGTTCTTAATTATTATGCCATTTTCATCAAGCTTGTTTCTATAAATCCACTTGACTCCAATTACATTATGTCCTTGTGGTCTGGGAACCTACTTCTAGACCTTGCACCTCTTGAACTGGTTCAATTCCTCTTGTATAGCACCAATCTAATGCTGATCTGTGTTGGCCTCCTCAAACTTCTTGGGCTCTACTTATGACAGAAAGCTTGAGTATATGGATGTGTTCTGACTTTTGCTCCTTATTATTACTCCATGGCTTGCCTCACCAATGATCTGGTGTGTTGGATGATCTCTAATGTGTCTGACTACTGGTGGCAGTCTTCTTTCAGCAACAGGTTCAGCTTCAGGTGCAGCCTCTTATTGATCTTCATCCACTCACAGTATACCTGGTAGATTTTCTGGAGTATCCACTTCTTCTTGTATAACTGGTGATGCTTCCTTGATGGTTAGTTTATCCATCATCTGTTCTGTACCTATAGTACTATAAGAGGAGCTTGGTAGTTGCTTGTTAATCATAGTAGATTCATCAAAGACTACATTAATTGATTCTTCTACAACTTGGCTTTTCAAGTTGTAGATCCTATAGGCTTTACTATGATTGTTGCACCCAACAAAAATTCCATCAAAGGATTTGGCACCAAACTTAGTCACATGGGACTTTCCATTGTGAAGCACATAACACTTACTACCAAAGATTTTGAGATAGCTCAGGTTTGGTTTTCTTCCTTTCAAGATCTCATAGGGAGTTTTCTTAAGGTTCTTGGTGATAAATGCTCTATTGAGAACATGACATGCAGTGTTGACTACCTTAGCCCAGAAATATTCTTAGAGAGAAGTGTCATTCAGTAGGGTACTTTCAGTTTCTATAAGAGTTCTATTTTTCCTCTCAACAATCTCACTCTGCTGGGGTGTCCTAGGTGAAGAGAATTCTTGATGAATCATATGTTCTTCAAAGAATCTTGTCATGCTATCAGATTGGAATTCAGTCTCATGGTCACTTTTGATTTTATCCACAGAGCTATCTAACTCATTCTAAATTTTCTTGACAAACTTAGTGAAGATATCAAAGGTTTCATTCTTTCTCTTTAGGAAGAATACCCAAACAAACCTGGAAAAGTCATCAACCACCACAAGGGTGTAGACCTTCCTACAAAGACTATGAACTGGCATAGGACTAAACAAGTTAATATGCAGGAGGTATAGACACCTCACAGAATCTTTGGTCCCAATGATCTTGAAGGAGACTTTTGTCTTCTTGCCATTTGGCAAGCAGAGCAAATGCCCTCTTTGGAGCACTTCATATTTGGACCATTCCTAACTAGCTCTTGACTAAAGATCTTATTAATAGTCTTGTAATTTATATGAGCTAGCCTTTTGTATTATAGGACAATATGGGAGGCCTTCTCATTTTCTACAAGATAGATAGGAGTGTCTGTATCTAAACATAGAAAGTTTAATCAATAAACATTTCCACTCCTAGTGCCTGTCAAGTTGACCTCTTGGTCACTTAACCTCCTAATTAGGCACTCATCCTTATGGAAGACAATAATATAGTCAAGATCAGATAGCTGGCTTATGCTTATAAGGTTGTGTTGAAACCCTTCAACATAAGCCACCTTAGAGATGGTGACTATGTCATTGGTGATCTTACCATAGCCCTTTGTTACCCCTCTATCTGAACCACCAAAGATTACTTTGGCTCCATCTTTTATTGGAGTGTATTCTTTCAAATTACTCCTTATCCCAGTCATGTGTCTGGAACATCCACTGTCCAAGTACCATATAGGGATATGGCCACTTGGACTAACTTGTACTATAAAATTTACTTTACCTTAGGACCTCAATATCTATTGGGTCCTAGGTGCACATTAGTATAAAACTGAACATGTCCACCAACATAATTTCTGACTGGTGGACTGTCCCTAACTTTGGCCACATTGGGATTGTGCCAGCAGTCAATGGCAAAATACACTATCTTACTACATCATCAACAGTCATGTATGTTATATCTTCTCTTCTGTGTAGACCATATAGCTTGGTTAGTAGTACCCTTAACAAAAGGAGGATGTGTTGCAACCCTTTTCTGATTTCTTTCAGCTAGAATTTGACTGAAGGCAAGTCTTCAAGCTGGCTTGTTTGGTCTGCTCTGAGTGTTATCACCAACAAGCTTCTTTTCAAAGAGCATGCTTTTGATGGCATCAGAAATGCCCAAATCAGCTTGACTGTTAGACTTACCCCTAGTCTGACCCTTAGTTGTCAGATTCAGAGCTTTGGTTGTTGTAACATTTTTGAGTGTTGGAGATGAAGCACCAAAAATAAATGGTTAAGTTTGGTCCATTTGAGTTTTCATATGGGAAGCCATAAAGGCACTCACCCTGCTAGAGCTTTCACTAGGGAAGTGAGAATCTTTGTTCACCCCTGAGGAACAACCATTCTCCTAGTGACCATAGGAGCTTTTTTGGCCATGCCTGTTAGAATATGACAGATCTTTTCTAAAGAGAATGGGAGGCTTGGAAGAAATAGGCTGAGCTGGAGCTGGAGCTTTCCCTTTCCTTTTGGAAGGAGCAGCTCTTATGCTTCCCTTGAATCCCAACCCTTTCTTACCCTTTTGAGGGGAGAAAGTGTCTATCAAGGGTAGTACTGTACTTAGCTTAGAATAGATGGTCACTATTCTTTTCTCCTTCTCAAGCTTATCTTCAAGCACATGACAGGCAATAAATCAAAGTTCCTTAGCCTAGAAATGAAGAAAGGATGAGTAGTTATGTTTGGAGATAATGGAAAAGGAAAGATCATCAGCATTGGAGTAGTAGGTAACAACAAGTCATTTACTATTTCAAATGTTGTGTATGTTAAAGATTTGTGAAGCATAATTTAATTTCTATAAGTCAATTATGTGATGTTGGTTTAAATGTCTTATTTGACTCATTTTCAAACTTATGCAAATTATTGATTCCAAAACAAACGATACTGTTCATACTGCTCCTAGATTTCAAAATGTTTACATGATTAAATTTAATGATTTGTCACATTCTTCACTAAAATATTTTATGTCTAAAAATGATGAATTAGATTTGTGGCATAGGCATCTTGGACATTCTAGTTCCAAGCTAATTATAAAATTATCTCAAAATAAACTAGTTAAAGGTTTACCAATTTTACATGGAAATCTATTATCTTTATGTTCACCATGTCAAAAAGAAAAATTTTCAAAATTTTTATTTAAGAGCAAAAAATGTTGTTTCCACTACTAGACCTTTATAGTTGATTCATATGGATTTGTTTGGTCCTGTTAATACACTAAGTTTAGGTGATAGAAAATACACTTTTGTTTTGATTGATGATTATTCTCGTTTGTGTTGAAAAATTTTCTTAACGTTTAAATCTGATGCATTTTTAGAATTTTGCAAATTATGTATACGTATTCAAAATGAACTAGATTTAAAAATAAAATGTTCAGATCATGGACGTGAATTTGATAATGAAAAATTTGTATCTTTTCGCAATGAGCTAGGAATTAAACATGAATTTTCCTCTCCTCGCACACAACAACAAAATGGTGTGGTAGAGTGGAAAATAGAACTTTATAAGAACTAGCTTGCATTATGCAATCAGAATACAAATTACCTAGATCATTTTGGGCAGAAGACATTAGTACTGCTTGTTATGTTATTAAAAACGTTATTACTCACGTTATGCTTCGACCCTTTTTTAAATCAACACCTTATGAATTATATTTTTAAAAGAAATAGAATGTGTCTTATTTTAAAGTTTTTGGTTGTAAATGTTTTATTTTAAACACTAAAGATAATTTAGGCAAATTTGATGAAAAATGTGATGAAGGCATTTTTATTGGCAATTCTTCAACTAGTAAGTCTTATAAAGTTTACAACAAAAATTCTAAAATGGTTGAAGAAACTATTCATGTTAAATTTGATGAGCTTTTCCCTTGTGTAGAAACTAATAGTACAAGTCAAGACGAATAGCCCTTACCCCTACAAAGGTCGGATGATAATGAAATCCTTGAAAACAAAAAAGAAGAAAAAGAAGATGAACAAGAAGAAGAAGTGCAAGAATATGTGCCTCCAAGCAAGATAAGATTCTCAAAAGTTCATCTGCAAGATTTAGTTATTGGAGAACCGTTATGAGGGGTAAGTACTCGTTCATCGTTACATGATTTATTCACAAATATGTGCTTTGTTTTTGATATAGAACTAAAAATATTGAAACCGCTTTAAATGGTAATTCTTTGTTTTTAGCTATGCCTGACGAGCTTAATCAATTCGACGTAATAAAGTTTGGAAATTAGTAGAAAGACCGCCAAATCATCCTGTTGTACGCATTAAGTGGATCTTTAAGAATAAAATGGATAGTGAATCTAGGGTCACTAGAAACAGAGCTAGACTTGTGGCTAAAGGTTATTCACAAATTGAAGGAATAGATTTTGATGAAACCTCTGCACCTGTAGCATGTTTAGAAGTAGTTAGAATTTTTCTTGCATTTGATAGTTTTAAAAGATTTAAACTATTTCAAATGGATGTTAATACTGTTTTTCTTAACGGATATATTAAGGAAGAGGTTTATGTAGAACAACCTCCCGGCTTTGTTGATGTTAAATTTCCTTATCATGTTTTTAAATTAGAAAAAACCCTTTATGGTTTAAAGCAAGCACCCCAAGCATGGTATGATAGATTGACTGTTTATTTATTAAAGAATGATTACAAAATAGGTAGTGCTGCGTGTACTTTATTTATTAAACATGTTCATGATGACCTTATAGTTTTACAAATATATGTTGATGATATTATTTTTGGATCCACTAATGAAAAATTGTGTGATAATGTTACAGAAATTATGAAAAATGAATTTGAAATGAACATGATAGGTGAACTCACTTATTTTCTTGGTTTTCAAATTACTCAAAGGCATGATGGAAATTTTTTTTGTCAATCTAAATATATTTATGATGTTTTAAAAAGATTTGTATTTGAAAATCTAGAACAAGCAAACACCCCTATGAGTGTCTCACCGAAGTTAGGAAAGGATGAAAGTGGAATTTCTATATATCAAACACTATATAGAAGAATGATAAGATCGCTGTTATATTTGACTGCTTTTAGACCTGACATTATGTTCGTTATATGTTTATGTACTAGATTTCAAGCTAATCCCAAAGAATCTCTTTTAAAAGCGGTTTGTTGGAACCCTATTACTGATTTGGGCTAGGATCACTAGCATTTGGGCTATAGAAATAAGGCATCATTTTTTGAGAGATAATGTAGACAAAAATAAAATTAATCTTGTTTTCATTTCTACTGATTTACAAAGGACAGATATTTTCACTAAACCCTTACATGAAAAGAAACATCTTTTCTTCTTAAATCAGTTAGGCATGATTAATGGAGACTCATTAATTTGATTTTTGTTCTGAGATCGACGAATTATCCATCTTTCGTCGAATGGAGCACGACGAACTGTGAACTCTTCATGATTTTTTTTGTCAAACAAAGATCGACGAACTAAATATCCAGAAGTTCTGATTTCTCAAAGTGTACACATCAATGCGTCCAAGAGGCTTACTTCTGCCTTGTTTGGAAGGTGTGACAGAGTGATTCAAAAGCTATTCAGGGCTGAATCCTCTAGGACAGCTTCTGAGAGCACAAGGGCTGCTACAGCCACTCTCCCAACCCTAGCAGAAGTTTCTGCTCCTCCCTCTTCTTCTCCTCCACCTCATTCTCCAACTCCATCATCACCTCCACATGATGATTCCCCTCCTTTTCAATCACCTATACCACCTCATCTATCTGGAGATATTCCATCCACCTCATCTCATCCAGAATTACCCACTCATTTATCTTTACCCTCATCTCCTCTTCTATCATCCCCTCCTCACTTCTCTCTACTACCTTCATCTTCACCAACTCAAACTCATCAATCTCCACCATATTCACCTATACAAATCATTCCTGATGGCATTCCATCTGGCATCCCTCCTCCATCCATTCCTCAGGCTTTCACCATCTGCCCAACCTGTTCTGCTCCATCTTCTTCTACTCTAAATCTACCTTCAACATCTACTCAGAATCCTGAGTTTATATATTTGGACTTCTCTTCTATTACTTCTAACCTTCTTGAATTCATTACTCCAACTCTCAAAATGCTGATATATAAAGCTATAGCTCCTCTTACTGCTTCTATTTCTTCCCTCTCTTCTCAGCTATCCTCTTCCTCTATTGTCCCTTCTTCTGGTGGCCTAGATTCAGGTCTCCCTGGATCTAGGCAACGGGAGATGTTTCATGAAGAAGCTCCTCAATATACAGTTTTAGTTCCAGAGGTTACAACAGCAGTAAAAGTAGTGGTTCGTAAACATGAAGATTCAGAAATGTTTGAAGTTTCAGTTGCAGAAGAGTTAGCAGAAATTCCAGAAGTTGTTACTGTGGGTGATGTCTCTATTAATCCCACAGTCAACCTGAATTCTTTATTATTAGTTTTTTTATACTTTGCACAGTTATTATCCAGTTTTAGAACATGATCTCCCTAAGGCTATAGTATGTTACACTGCTCCTGTTACTCTGTTAGTTTTAGTGTAACTAAGGGCCAGCCTTACAGTTATCTCTTCTCAGTCTATAGTTATTAATAATATAATAAATGTCATTGAGCAAGTTTTGTCCCCTCCTACTTATGCTTGGGATGAAACTCCTATGCCTAAGCTTGATGACATCCTTTTTCAAGATATGGAACAAGATGATAGTGTACATATACCAGTTGATACAATAGAGATTGTAACTGTACAGCCAGAAGCTCAAGCTATTGATTATTCTGAGTTAATTAAATAAATTGATGATCTGTATGATCAACCTGTAGAAGATTCTAATGATGATGTTGAATCAGATGAGTCAGATGATTCAAGTTCTAAGAAAAGAAAATTGAAGAAGAAGGCTCCTGCAAAGGTTGCTCCTAAACCTTCAGCCATAGCTGATATTCCCTACTATATTCTTCATGGTATACCCCTCACTCCAAACCTCCCGCAATGGATGAGGTTCTTAAAGAATGAAATGAAGAACAAGAAGAAGAAAAGGAGGTATTCTTCTCCTCTAAGAACTAGGAGAGGAACTCCTCCTCCTCCTCCTCCTCCAGCAACAGGTGCAGCAGGAAATATTTCTCACACTCAAAGATCTACTTCCTCTCATCATCAATGTAGACCCACTCAGAGCAGAAAAGACAGACCTTCAAGGTTAGAATCTCAGAGCAGCAGTCAGCAGCATCCAGGTCAAAGAAGACAGCAGCAGCAATAGTCGAGCCCAGAGAGGCCTCCTTCCCCAGCTTATGATCCAGAGTTGGACCCAAATTTCAAAATGGCCAGATTTAATGAACTCATTGCTCTACCTCAAATCAAGAAAGCTAAAGTTGAAGGGAAGGACACTTCTCAGGTCTCAACTATGTCTTCTTACAAACAAAAAGAGCTTGACATGTATGCTACGAAAAACTTATTCAATGTGGATAAATACATAAGCTTACATCCAGAGGAAGTAGTGTGTAGGACTACCTATTTGAAATATATTGGCTCTCAAGATCTGAAGATGAGTCAATAGGAAGCTACAGATCCCAACAGGAAGCTGGTCTTCACTAAATCATCCTCTAAAGATTCTAAGAAAGACTTTTATTCATTGATTTTTTTCTTTAAACTATATTTATTGCTTGTGAACTCTCAAAGCTCTTTATTTATATATCTGCTGAAAGTTTTTCTGTGAGATATTCTATGCTTTGTGTTTTCCCTTTGTAAATAGTATCCTCACTCAAATAGTGGGAGATTATTGGAACCCTATTACTGATTTGGGCTAGGATCACTATCATTTAGGATGATTAGTTTGACCCACCTTGTATAGTGAAAGGGGAAACTAGATCTGATATACTCTAAAGGGGGGGGGGTGAATAGAGTATATGGTGCTTTTTGAAAACACAAAGAAAACTTTTTGCAAAGCTTTACAATAATTGTTGTAATAAGTGTAAGCAGGGAAGCAGAAATAAAACTAAGCTATGCAGATATTAAGCACAAGAAAATCTAGGCCAGAAACAAAAAGAAAACATGCAGAACCAGATGACACAAGGAAATATAGTGGTTCCCCAACTTGGGTACATCCACTCTTCTACCACCCTAGGTAGGAATCCACTGCAGGATGAGTTGATCAGGTGTCCTGGGCACCAATGAGCTTTTGATAAGGTGCTCAAAAACCAAATCAGATTTTTTGATCAGGTGTCTTGCCACCAATGAGCTTTTGACAAGGTGCTCAAAAACCAGCTTCAAACTTTTGAAGGGAGTTTGAAAAACCCTTTACAGAATGGGGTTGAGAGAGTGATGACAGTCTTCTCTTTCTCAAGCAACTGAGAAGACTATGTGGATTCAGTGATGTTGTCAAAGCTCCCCCTGAGTCCTTGAAATCTTCAGGAAGATGAGCTTTGCTGAGGGTGATAGGCCTTCAAAGATAGATCTCCAGCAGAAGATGATTTCAGCAAGCTGAAATGTTGAGTGTCTGGAGTCTTGAAATGATATTGGCCTTGAACACTTGAGAGCTGAAGAGATCTGGAGAATGTTTGAAAGCTTGATCTCTTTTTGATGAGTGTTCTTCTGAATTCTTGTTGACAGAAGATTGAGAGAGTCTCTGTGTATAGAGAGGTGTCCTCTACTTGTCTATCTCTATTCTCTTGTTCTTGTCTATCTTCTGTCTGATTCAAAAACATTCTATCTTTTATTCTCTGAGTCTGAATAGAAAATTGCTCTGTCAAAGATAGCCGTTGGTCTGAATTAATTACAGCCTTAATTGCATAAAATGTTCTGAAGGAAAGTCCACTGAATTATTCCTTGAAAAATCCCTTGAAACTTGCTCCAGAAGTAAATGAAAACGGCTGGCAGATCTTCTGAATTAAATGCAGAATAACTTCTATCTGATTTGAATTTGAATTCTGAAAGATAACTGAAATCGTCGAACTGAGCTCTGCTATCGTCGAGCTGAGCTCAGCGAACTGGAAAATGCAAGCAGCAAAGAAGTCGTCGATCTGAGCTCAAAGATCGTCGAACTGAGCTCAGAGATAAGGATCCAGTGCAGGGTCAAAATCGTCGACCTGAGCTCAGCGATCGTTGAATGGAGTTCGACGATATTGAGAAGTTGAGATCAGTGATCGTCGACCAGAGCTCGACGATATTATGAGGATTGAGCTCAGCGATCGTCGAATGGAGCTCGACGATCTGTCAAAGTTGAGCTAGACGATCGTCGACCGGAGTTCGACGAAACGTCGTGCTGAGCTCGACGATTTGGACTTAGTCTCCAGAAAAACTTGGGTCTTCAGGGCAGCTTCCAAACCTAGACACCTGATCCCTTAGACTCAATTCTAATTGACCTATAATCTATACAGAAGGTCAAAACATAAAATCCTAGAGACATAGTGATCCTGACCCAAATTAGTAATAGGGTGTTCCAACAATCTCCCCCTATTTGGGTTAGGAAAACTATTTACAGATTTTGAAAAACAAAAAACATCATACAGTCAGAAAAACATAAAAACAACAATAACAAGACACAGAGCAGAACCATCACAGAGATATATATTATATATGTGTGATATCCAGATAGCAGTTAGAAGAACCAAAAGTTGTCACCTTACAGAGTTACTCCTTTTCTTTGCCTTTTACCATTTTAATTTCTCTGTTGGGATCTAAAGCTTGTTGTTTGGATCTGGTATCATCAGCTGCACCCAAATAAATTTGCTTTGAAGCCCTGGGAACCACTGCAGCTGGATGCAACTCCATGTACCTGTCTGCATCAAAAAATTTGCTGGAGGCATATCTCTCTAATTCTTTTTGCCTTTGTTCTGACATTGTAGATATGTTGGAAGTGTCTAGCCCTTGTTCTTTTGCTTTCTTTATCTGATCCAAAGCAGCCAGTTCTTTCATCCTTGCAGTCCAAGCCATAGGATTTTTCTCAGGATCCTCAAAAGGAACAGGTGGCTCATACCTGTTGGAAGTAGTTTCTTGAGGGGTCCTGGCAGTCATTGTATCTTTGAGCTTGTAGGGAAAAGGACCAGAAGATGTGTCTGATGGAACATGTCCTCCCCTAGAATAAGGATGCTGCCTGGAGTGTCCTTTAGAGTAAACCTGAGTTTCTCTTTGGTTTCCCCTATATCCTCCCCTTCTAGAGTAAGACCCCCTAGACTGGCTTTCCCTTTGATAAGTTCTTGCATGAGGTTGGTAGGGAGCCTGGCTTCTAGCAGGGCCTGATCTTGCAGAGCTGCCACCTGCACCTGCATCAGGTGGAGGTGGTGGAGGAGGATGAAGGTGCTTGAACTGAGTGGAATCTTTTTCATATTTCCTCTTCTTTTTCATAGCCTTCAACTGGTTCTTAGAGAATTGCATCCAATGCTCAGAGATTGGGCAATTGTGCAGGATATAATAAGGGACATCATTGTCATCTCTGACTTTGGCAGGAGGAACTCCCTTCAAGGCCTTACTTCTTGCCTTTCTTTTCTTTGCAATTGTGGCAGATGAGTCATCAGAAGCAGTATTATAATCCTCAGATTCAGAACTTTGTGCATCATACAATGCATCAAGCTGTTTCATCAAATCCTCTTTCAGTTTAACAGCAGCTGATGGGGCAGAAGATACAGAAGCAGGAGGAGCAACAACAGGAGCAGCAGCAGATGAAACTATAGGTACTGAAGCAGCAGAAGTTACAACAGATATTGCTTCAGAAACAGCACTAGAAACTTCAAGAGAGACAGCAGCAGCTTTAGAAACAACAACTTCTACAGCAGGCTCAAAATCAACAGCCTCTGTCATCAAAACATCCTGAGATGAGGGCTCAGCAGCAGCAGATATAACTTCAGAGGTAGACACAGCATTGTCTTCAGCAGCAGCAGCAGTCACTGACTGAATAAAATCAGAGATGATTCTGGGGTCACAGCAGGACAAGGGCACTAGAGCCCTGGACAAATCTTCTGACTAGGCAGCAAGAGCCTCTAGAGGCTGGACAGGATATGGCTCTGGGAGGCAGCAAAAGTAAGCAGTGTCAAAAATAGATAGCAGAGACCTTAGGTTTATTGCTATGATTGGAATGGCAGCAGTAGCAGAAGCAGAAGCAGCAGCAGTAGCAGCAGAAACAGCAGGGGCAGCAGCAGCAGCAACAGCTTCATAGGGCATCTCCCCCTGCCTGGATGCAGATACCTGTGCATCAAGGCACACTGCTGGGGGTGCTGCTAGAGGAGCAAAGAAAGAGGACAGCCTGGCAGAAAGAGCTGCCACTGATTGTTGTAGAGGAGCTAAAGAGGCCTCCATGAGAAGGGAGAGCCTAGGTGCAAGGAGCTCATACAACTGATCAGCAAGGGCTGGGAGATCTACATGCTCAAGGGGAGCAGAGGTAGAGGGTACAAGGATGGCTGAGGGAGCTGGAGGAGGAGGGCTGAAGGGTGGAAGGGATGGCTCAGGAGAGGGTATGGTAGAGATAGAGGGTACAGGGATGGAAATGGAGGGAGTGAAGGTGGGTTGATCAAGAATCTGGTGGAGAAGGTCTTGGAAAGATGTGGAGGAGGATGGCAAATCTGGAGGAGAGGAGGGGGAATCATCCATGTAGGAGTCATCCAGGAGAGTGAAAGTTGGAAGGGATGGGGATGAGGTGACATCTGGAGGTGGATAGGAGAAAAGGGGATGGAGGTGGTCTGCTGGTGGAGAGGAAATTGTTGCTGGAGATGGAGTAGATGTTGGAGATGGGCTGGAGATGGTAATTGTGGAGGTGGCTGGAGAGGTGGATGGAAGTGGAGGTAGGGTTGAGCTTGGAGGAGGAGAAGCAGCAGCACTAGCAGGCAGGTCCTCTGCAGGGGCAGAGGCCTGGGGTGGAGTGACTCTTAGAGTCCTGGTGCCTGAAGAGCCAGAAGAAGAGGGCCTGCTGGGCTTGGAGATTTGCATGTCCCATTTCCCAAAAAGGGCACAGGTGAGTCTCTTGGAGGCATTGATGTGCACTCCAGAGGAGACTAGCAGGGCAGGGCACTTAGCCTGGAGGAAGATTCCCAGAATTCTTCCAAAGTTCACAAATGTCTTGTTGATCTTTTTCTTCAATAAATCAAAGAATACTTCTCCCCAGTTCAGGCTTTTGCTATCTACCAGAGCTCCCATAAGGCAGAGCTGATATCTGGAGATTGTGTCATGAGCAGAATGCTTGGCCAAGAGAACCTTGCCTACTACATCAGCCATAAACCTGTATTCCACAGACAGGTTCCTCTTAAACAGCTTGCTAGGGTTCCCCTCAGGATGACCCATCCTGGCAAGTACATCAGCAAACTCTTCTCCAGAAAGGTCAGCAGAATCTTCACCATTCCTTAAACCAAAAACCTCTGTCAATACTGCAGGAGTCATAGGTACCTGGGTGCCACCAATGGAACCAACTATGGTATTGTTGTCCAGGTTGTGGGCAGTGTATACCCATTCTTTAATCTCATCAGATGCTAGTTTGATTCTGGTTGTCATCAGGGCAGATAATTGCTGATCTTTGAACAATCTGAGAATATCCTGGAAGATTTGATCGGTTGTGTTGAAGGAATCGAAATCGATGTCAAAGCCGGCATCAAATTTCATGGCGGCGAGCACAGCAACAGAAACGGCCATGGTACCTGCAAAAAATCAACAGACAAAACGACCAAGTGTAGAACTGCTTGGAGGGAAGAAAAGTTTGCAGAGAAATTGAAAGCGCAAGAGAGAACGACGACGAAAAAGGAGTTTTATATTAGGGTTCGACGCAGAAAAGGAAAGATCGTTGAACTTAGTTCGACGATCGAGGGTTCTAAAGGAATCTGAAGAGACTCCACAATCGTCGATCTCCGTTCGACGATCTGGAAAGGCGTCGAGCTCCGTTCGACGATCGTTCAGTGAACAAAATCGTCGAGCGCCGTTCGACGATCGTTGACCAGAGGAGATAGTTCATACTATCTGAGGAGCGCTGAACTCAGTTCGACGATTCTGGAAATCGTCGAACTCCGTTCGACGATCTGTGGGGAAATCGTCGAGCGCAGTTCAGAGATCAGAGAAATCCTAGACACTAAGGAAAATCAGAATTTTGCCTAGTCTTGGTCCATTTTTAGCTTTCAAAATCTTGAGTATTATTTAAGACTTCCTCCATCTAACATTCCTAACTGATTTAGGAAGAAAGTATGTTTCTTCTCATCCAAAGGCTTGGTGAAAATATCTCCCCTTTGTAAATCAGTTGGGATATACTGCAATTCAATTTTGTTCTTTTCAACATTATCCCTTAAGAAATGATGCCTAATCTCTATATGTTTTGTCCTACTATGGAGGACTGGATTTTGAGCTATGGAGATAGCACTTGTATTGTCACAAAAGATTTTTGACTTCTCTAAGTGGTAACCATAGTCTAGGAGTTGATTTTGAATCCACAGTATTTGTGAACAACAACTGCCTGCAGCCATATATTCAGCTTCAGCAGTTGAAGTTGACACAGATGTTTGTTTCTTGCAAAACCAAGAGACAAGTCTATCACCAAGGAACTGACAAGTTCCACTGGTGCTTTTCCTGTCAATTCTGCATCCAGCATAATCAGCATCAGAGAATCCAGTTAACTCAAATGCTGAATCTTTTGGATACCAGAGACCTAGATTTGGACAACTTTTAACATACCTGAGAATCCTCTTTACTAATGTGAGGTGTGACTCTCTAGGGCTAACTTGGAATCTAGCACATATACATGTAGCAAACATTATATCTGGTCTACTGGCTGTAAGATACAGTAAAGAGCCAATCATTGCTCTATATGTTGTCTGATCAACAGGTTTCCCATGTTCATCAGCATCCAATACAGCATTGGTAGGCATGGGTGTTTTCATACAAGATGCCTCAGACATGCCAAATTTCTTAACCAGCTCATTAGCATATTTGGTTTGAGAAATAAAGATGCCTTCAGCATGTTGTTTGACTTGCAATCCTAGGAAGAAGGATAGCTCACCCATGCTACTCATCTCAAATTTAGAATGCATTAAGTTAGAAAACCTTCTGCATAGTTTTGAGTCAGTAGAACCAAAAATGATATCGTCTACATAAATTTGTACTAGTAGGGTATGGGACTTATGGGTTCTAATGAAAAGAGTTTGGTCTACTCTACCCCTTATAAAACCATTTTCCAAAAGAAAGCATGCTAGGGTCTCATACCATGCTCTAGGAGCTTGCTTGAGACCATATAATGCTTTATTTAATCTAAAAACAAAATCAGGATGAGTTGGAGAGATAAAACCTGGAGGTTGTCTGACATAGACTTCCTCTTTGATGTCTCCATTTAAGAAGGCACTCTTGACATCCATTTGATAAACTTTGAAGCCTTTGTGAGCTGCATAAGCTAAGAATATCCTGATGGCTTCTAATCTTGCAACAGGTGCAAAGGTCTGGTCGTAGTCAATTCCTTCTTCTTGAGAATATCCTTGGGCAACTAGCCTTGCCTTGTTCCTTATTATTACTCCTTGATCATCCAGTTTGTTTCTGAATACCCATTTTGTTCCAACAATGGAATGATCCTTAGGCTTTGGCACTAATTCCCATACTTTGTTCCTCTCAAATTGATGCAACTCTTCTTGCATGGCAATGATCCAGTGTGGATCTTGCTCTGCATCTTGAATGGACTGAGGTTCAATTTGAGAAAGGAAGCAGGTGTGCAACAGGTTTTGGTTGACCTGATTTCTGGTTTGCACACCAGCTGAGATTTCTCCAATTATTTGGGTAATTGGATGGTCTCTTGATGTTACTAAATCAACAGGGGGTGTTGATTGTTCACCAACCTGTGTTGTTGTTTCCTCTTGTGGTACAACAACTGGCTCTTCAGGTTGTGCTTCAATATGTTGAGCATTGCTTTCATCTTCACTGCTTTCATCTTCTTGAGCAACCTGTAGCTTGTTCATATCTTCAACTAGAGAGTGTTCCTGCAAAGGTTCTATGGTAGAAGAAATCTTCTCCTTGAAAGACATGTTAGTTTCATCAAAAGAAACATGAACAGATTCCTCAATTTTAATGATGATTTATTATATACCCTATAGGCCTTGCTGATCATGGAGTATCCCAGAAACACTCCTTCATCAGCTTTGGCTTGAAATTTTGCTAGATGTTTCTTATCATTATTATGAATATAACAAATGCAACCAAAAATTTTGAAATAGTCAACTTTAGGTTTCTTCCCTTTGAGTAATTCATAGGGAGTCTTTCCCTTCAGTTTATGTATCAGGCTTCTGTTCAGCACATAGTTGGAGGTGTTCACTGCCTCTGCCCAGAAGGATAGAGGTAGATGAGCATCTGACAACAATGTAGTGGCAGATTCAATAAGGGTTCTATTTTTCCTTTCAGCTACCCCATTTTGTTGAGGAGTTCTAGGAGCTGAGAAAGTATGCCTGATCCCTTCACTCTGACAGAACTCTTGCATAAGAAGAGAATCAAACTCTGTCCCATGATCACTTCTGATCAGGGCAATGTGAGTATTGAACTCAATCTTTACACATTTGAGAAACTCTGTCAGACACTTAAAGTTATCAGACTTCTTCCTTAGAAAGAACACCCAAGTGAATCTAGAGAAGTCATCTACAATCACCAAAGTGTAGGATTTCCCTCCTAGGCTTTGTACTGTGATGGGTCCAAATAGATCCATGTGTAACAGATACAATATCCTAGGTGAATCACTCTTATTAAGTGACTTAAAACTGTTTTTAGTTTGCTTGCCTAATTGACAGGCCTTGCAGAGTCCTTCCTTCTTGTAGGGGCCAGAAGGTAGTCCTCTAACAAGATTGTCCTTGGAGAGCCTAGCAATAGTTCTAAGGTTTAGGTGTCCTAGTCTCTTATGCCATAAAACATTTGGTCTATAAACTGAATTGAATAAGCAGATATCTATAGAAGTTGAAAGAAAATCTACAAGGTAGATGTTACCTTTCCTTTTACCTGTCAGCACAGTGGTGTTGTCCTCTGACTTGATCTTGCATAGAGTTTTGCTGAAGGTCACCTGGTAGCCTTCATCACATAGCTGACTGATACTGATTAGGTTGTGCTTCAGTCCTTCCACATATGCTACCTTCTTGAAGGTTACAGAACCAATCTGGACTGCTCCATATCCTTTAGTTTGTCCAAAGTTGGAGTCACCAAAGATAACTTTGGGTCCAAGCTTGGCTTTAAAGGAATTGAGGTTGTCCTTGTTCCCTGTCATGTGCTTTGAGCATCCACTATCCAAATACCATTGCTGGTTAGATGTTGGATAGGTCTTCACCTGCACATTAAGCAATTCACTTGTTTTTGACCCAGTTTACCTTGGGCCTAGGTTGATAACCTTTAAATTCAGAAATGAAAGACATCCCTGGCTGACTCTTATATCCTTCAGGATGATATCTCCTTGGAGGTAAAATCCATTCAGTATAAGGGTTATAGAGTTGGGATGAAGAACCCTCAGGATTCAATTTTGACTTGCCATTGAAAAAGTTTCCAGAGCTCTGACCTCTGTTCGACGATCTTGGAGCTGAGTTCGACGATCTTGGGTCAGATCGTCGAGCTCCGTTCGACGGTCGACTATGGCTGAGGTCAGGTATATGGGATCGTCGACCAGCGTTCGACGATCTTCGCTTAGATCGTCGATCAGCGTTCGACGATTTGTCCTGAGATCGTCGAGCTGCGTTCGGCGATCGTCGATCTTCATTCGGCGATCGTCGATCTCCGTTCGACGATTTGTACTGGACTTTAGTTTTCTGAGGCAGATCAGAATTTTTCCTGGCAACCTCTACAACTCCCTTTCCCTTATCAGAAATGAACTTGATAGGGGTTGTTAGAACAATAGGTTGGCTGGATGAGGCACCCAAGCCCAGTGTACTGTTGAATCTTGAGTTCACTGTGCTTGTGATGTCCATCAGCTTGATGCTTCTCCCATTGAGAGATTCTTCAAGCTTCTTGGCCTCAGAGAGTTCACTCTTCAGTGAAGCTATCTGTTCCCTATGGTTCTCCAACTCCTGAGAGAGCTTGAGGTTTTCTGATTTTAAAGCATTGTGTTCAGACAATTGATTTCTGAGAGAGATGATCTCTTTCTCAGACTTTAGCAGGTCTAAACATAGTGCTTTAAATTCAAGTTTAAAATCTTCTGAAGTGAAATCAAAAGAGTTGATTACCTGATCTTCTTCAGGTTGAGTTTCTGAGTCTGACTCTGACTCCTCTTCCTCTGAGTTGTGTTGAGAGGCATTGATTGCCATCATGCAGAATTCTTTTTCCTCTGCATCATCCTCATCATCACTTGAGCTGGAAGAGGCCTGTGACTCCTCTTCAGTCTCACTCCAGGATTCAGCAACAAATCCTTTCCTTGTGTGCTTATTTTTGCTGGTGGAAGGTTTGTTATTTCCATGCCTTTTGGAGTCCTTCTCCTTTCTTCTTTCTTTTCTGTCCCTCCTGTCCTTGTTCTTGTTTTCTGGACAGTCAGGAACCATATGCCCTGGTTTCCTGCAACCAAAGCAAATAATGTCTTTGCTATTGCCAGTGGACTTGTCATACCTTGGCTTATCTTGCTCCTTGTATGATCTTCTTCTGAAGTCCTTTCTGGCCATCTTATAGAATCTTTTGGCCAACAGGCTGAGAAGTTCATCATTGCTTGTGGCCTTTTCTTCAGGCAGATCCTCAGCTGCCTTGAATGCAATAGTCTTCTCCTTTCTTGTGGCTGGAGAAGCAGCCTTTTGTTCTTCTTCTCTGTTCTTGATGAGTAGCTCATAAGATTTGAGCTTACCCAACAAGGCTTCAGTGGTAATCTCATTTAGGCTTCTGGCATCTTTAATTGGCCAGATTCTTGAATCCCAAGTGCTGGGGAAGCACATTAGGATCTTGTCATTGAGTTCTGTCAGTGAGATTTCTTTGTCTAATGTCCTCAGTTCACTGACAATTAGACTTAATCTATTGTACATGTCTCCCACTGACTCAGTTTCTCCCTTCTTGAAGTTCTCATATTGGGAGATGAGATGAGATCTTCTGTCCTTTCTCTCATCAGCTGAGCCAGAGACAATTTCTGAAAGCTTGTCCCAGATCTCCTTGGCTGAATTACATTCAGCTACCTTCTGAAAGATGTCATCTGACATTGTCTGAGCTAGAATGTTCATTGCCTTGGCATCAGCCACTTTCCACTTTTTGATGTCAGCATCTGTTCCTGATGGGGGTGGAACAGCATTAGTGCTTGTGCTCTCTGGAGGTCTTGGACACACTGTTAAGACAGAATTAAAGATATCTTCGTCAATAGAGTTCATGTATAATCTAATCCTTGCTTTCCAAAGTGCAAACTTTGACAGATTGCACACTGGAGGTCTGGTGCTAGCATAGTCTTTGTTTTGGGCCATGATTTGTGCAAGTTAAATCTAATAATAAAATATAAAAAGAAGGATCTAGTTTGGGATCTTGGGGTTCAGGTGTTAGCCTGTACAACCAAACAGATATGGTATGTTTAACCAACCTCGCTCTGATACCAATTGAAAGGGGAAACTAGATCTGATATACTCTAAAGGGGGGGTGAATAGAGTATATGGTGCTTTTTGAAAACACAAAGAAAACTTTTTGCAAAGCTTTACAACAATTGTTGTAATGAGTGTAAGCAGGGAAGCAGAAATAAAACTAAGCTATGCAGATATTAAGCACAAGAAAATCTAGGCCAGAAACAAAAAGAAAACATGCAGAACCAGATGACACAAGGAAATATAGTGGTTCCCCAACTTGGGTACATCCACTCTTCTACCACCCTAGGTAGGAATCCACTGCAGGATGAGTTGATCAGGTGTCCTGGGCACCAATGAGCTTTTGATAAGGTGCTCAAAAACCAAATCAGATTTTTTGATCAGGTGTCTTGCCACCAATGAGCTTTTGACAAGGTGCTCAAAAACCAGCTTCAAACTTTTGAAGGGAGTTTGAAAAACCCTTTACAGAATGGGGTTGAGAGAGTGATGACAGTCTTCTCTTTCTCAAGCAACTGAGAAGACTATGTGGATTCAGTGATGTTGTCAAAGCTCCCCCTGAGTCCTTGAAATCTTCAGGAAGATGAGCTTTGCTGAGGGTGATAGGCCTTCAAAGATAGATCTCCAGCAGAAGATGATTTCAGCAAGCTGAAATGTTGAGTGTCTGGAGTCTTGAAATGATATTGGCCTTGAACACTTGAGAGCTGAAGAGATCTGGAGAATGTTTGAAAGCTTGATCTCTTTTTGATGAGTGTTCTTCTGAATTCTTGTTGACAGAAGATTGAGAGAGTCTCTGTGTATAGAGAGGTGTCCTCTACTTGTCTATCTCTATTCTCTTGTTCTTGTCTATCTTCTGTCTGATTCAAAAACATTCTATCTTTTATTCTCTGAGTCTGAATAGAAAATTGCTCTGTCAAAGATAGCCGTTGGTCTGAATTAATTACAGCCTTAATTGCATAAAATGTTCTGAAGGAAAGTCCACTGAATTATTCCTTGAAAAATCCCTTGAAACTTGCTCCAGAAGTAAATGAAAACGGCTGGCAGATCTTCTGAATTAAATGCAGAATAACTTCTATCTGATTTGAATTTGAATTCTGAAAGATAACTGAAATCGTCGAACTGAGCTCTGCTATCGTCGAGCTGAGCTCAGCGAACTGGAAAATGCAAGCAGCAAAGAAGTCGTCGATCTGAGCTCAAAGATCGTCGAACTGAGCTCAGAGATAAGGATCCAGTGCAGGGTCAAAATCGTCGACCTGAGCTCAGCGATCGTTGAATGGAGTTCGACGATATTGAGAAGTTGAGCTCAGCGATCGTCGACCAGAGCTCGACGATATTATGAGGATTGAGCTCAGCGATCGTCGAATGGAGCTCGACGATCTGTCAAAGTTGAGCTAGACGATCGTCGACCGGAGTTCGACGAAACGTCGTGCTGAGCTCGACGATTTGGACTTAGTCTCCAGAAAAACTTGGGTCTTCAGGGCAGCTTCCAAACCTAGACACCTGATCCCTTAGACTCAATTCTAATTGACCTATAATCTATACAGAAGGTCAAAACATAAAATCCTAGAGACATAGTGATCCTGACCCAAATTAGTAATAGGGTGTTCCAACATATAGTCTAGGGTCATAGGTTTATTCCCATGGTAATTGCCTCAGAAGAACTCCAGAGAAATGCAGTCAGACAAATGCATAAAATCAGTTTGACAATAGCAGAGCTATGTTCGACGAACGACGATTTCAGTTCTACGAATCAGAGTCTTAACTTTGAGTTTAGCTCGATAAACTTTGACCTTCGGTCGACGAACTCCGGTCTCTACTCAGAAACTCAGCTCATTGAAAGTCAAGCTCAGCTCGACGAACTCTGAGCTCAGGTCGACAAATAAGAAGATTCAGTTTGATGAACTTCATACTCAGGTCGACGAAATGCTTACTGAGTTCGACTAATTCTTTGCAGTGTTTTAGGCAGTTTTATTTATAGAAGGCAGAGCAATTTCAGGCTTAATTACAGAGAGTTATGACTCTGATATTTAATGCAAAATATTCTAACGAATATAGCCATTTAGAGGCAGCATTAAATATGGGATTTTCACAGAGTTATTATTCTAAACAATTTCCAAGGCAGTTACCATTCTCGGGAATTCCAGAATCGATTAATTCAAATGTTTAAATTCCTCTTAGCATTCAATATATATGTGCAGAAGATTGCTGCCTCAAGATTACAGACAGATATACTGACTTAAAGACTTGCAGATCAACACATACTCCTACAGAATTAGATCTTCAGTCTCTGCTTGTGCAAAGTCTTCATCTCTTAGATACAAGAAGTCCTATACCCCGAAGAAAAGTCTCCATCTCCTGATCATAAACTCTACTCAAATCAGGGGGAGCTTTTTGATTCAACATCAATTCACTAGTCTTCTCAGAGAATCTTAAAAGAGAAGACATCATCATTTTCTTTTAGTTTATTCTCATAAACTGTGTACATGGTTATAACTCCCTTTAAAAGTTAAACCTCTTGGTTCTTAAGTCACCTAATCAAAAGACTTAGATTGGTTTTGGGCACCTGATCAAAAGCTCAAAGGGTTGCTAGATCTCCCTTAGAAAATAGATCTTGTGGTGGCAGGGCACCTGAGCAAAAATCTGTGGTGGCAGGGCACCTGATCAAAAACCTATAGTAGATTCCTACCAGGGTATTAGAAGAGTGGATGTATCCAGATTTATTGTGGAACCACTATAAATTTTTCTTGTGTCATTTGTGATTGTTATTCTCTTTATTTGTGTGTTGTGATTGCTTCTCTGTATATATATATACCACTAATTTTAATCCGCTATAAAATAAATTGAATTTTTAATATACACTATTCACCCCCCCCCCCCTCTAGTGTAATGTAGATCTATCCCTCACTTTCACGGTTAAACGTATTTTTAGATATCTTATTGGCACATCTAAGTTAGGTTTGTGGTATCCTTACAACGATACCTTTGTTTTAGATGGCTTTTCTGATTCTGATTATGTTGGCTGTTCATTAGACCATAAGAGCATGAGTGGCACCTGTCACTTTCTAGGCCCTTCACTAATTTTGTGGTCGAGTAGGAAATAGAATTTTGTTGCCTTATCCACCACCGAGGCCGAGTACATTGCACTAGGTAGTTGTTGTGCATAGGCTCTTTGGATGAAGCAAATATTAGAAAGCTTTGGCATTATTCATGAAACAATTGAATTAAAATGTGATAATAAGAGTGCAATTGACTTAACATATAATCCAGTTCATAATTCTAGGTCCAAACACATTGATGTACGTCATCACTTCATTAGATACCACATTAAGCAAAAAATAATTAAAGTCAATTTTATAGGCACCGATTCACAGCTTGTCGATATTTTCACAAAGCCACTTCCATATTCCAGTTTTTCATTATTAAGATTAGAACTAGGAATCCTGGACTTATCAAGATAATGAATCGACATAATAAGTAAACTAAAAAAACTTTAATTAATAAGAAAAATGATAATTAAATAATAAGAAAATCATAAATGTTGAGTCAATAATCATATTACAGCAGCACTAAAATCACATAATAAGTCATAATATTACAGCACATAATTCTTAAACTGAAACATAAAAATTTAAAAATTACACTGTCGCTGGCGACACTCACTATCGTCGGTCGATAGCATCAATAGTTTAGATCTGCCCGAAAACTTCAAAAATTCCTGATGTCTCATGCATTGGTGTCCTCTTGATCTTCAGCTGAACTGTGTTCACTGCTTCTTGTGTGGCCAGGTCGGCGAGTAGACGATCGGGGAGGCTCCATGACCAGATTCTCCCATTCTACAATTTCTGCTGGAGTGGGCTTCAACTTGAGGCTTTTAGTCAGAAATTTAAAGAATTTTTGAACTCCCAGAAATTTCTTCTTGACCTCCCTCTTATGCTCTTTGAACGACACTCGCAAGTCGTCCAAACCTTCCCGCAACGATCCGCCACGTGGAATTGGTGGGTTTCGAATAGTGGACTCTTGTTCACTGCGCCTTGTAGACGCTCCTCGTGCTGATCGGTCGATGGAAGTAGTACCACTCGTAGAGTAGATAGAGGGCACACAATCGTTGAAATATAATTCTGGGTCTATCCATGTGTACTTATTATATAATATGCGTTGGATGACCACTCCAAGTGGTAGTGTGTTTAATTTCTTCCAAGACGGACTCTTTAGTCTAAATGTGTAACGAATTATCGAAAGGATAAAGTTAGCCATATCAAACGGCTCACGCTCCAAGATCATATATGTGACATAGCTCAATTGAGCCGTTATCTTACGTGTATCTCCGGATTTGAGCAAAATAGTGTGCCTCAAAATATCCTGCACTAGTCGTGCATCCTCCGTGAGAGTAGTCGTAGATTGAATAAGAGGTTTGATGGAATTCCCATGCAAAACCATATTCAAGAGTGTCCAGTCTCTACCCTTCTGATAATTCTCTACAACATCTAAGACATTATCATGCTCTATTAACCAAAACTCTTCCCTAAGTTCGTAATGAGTTATCTCAACTGTCTGTCCTTATATGCATGATCGCACACCCCCATTTAGTTCCGTGAATCGAGGATCTTTTAAATAATTATAAAATTTCCTTATCAACACCGACAAAAACGTATCCAGAACAATGACAGACATTATTCTTGCCATTACTAACAGGTCATTTATGAGTACGTGATGGGCGGGATCGAATTCGATGACCCGTCCAATCCCAATATTCGCATTTTCTATCCCCAGGAAAGTTTGATAGGATGAGTGTGTAATACTGCCAGTGTAACAACCCCATCCGTTCATATGGTATATTCTAGAAGGTCCGGCCGGGGCCCCACGGGATATATCACAAAACAGGCGGTGAAGGTACAGGTTGATACCAGAGTAGCGCAATCGTACCTATCACAAAGCATTCTAGCGGAAGCCTAGACTACAACTTGAACTCCTCATGAATGCCCAAATATACAACTCCACATTTTATACGATATAGGAATGTCTTACAACAAGTAAAAGAGTTGGCCTTATGGCCGTACATGGCTATCACACAGTGGCCTAAACAGATTGGCGCACAGGCCGGCCACAATAAAAGAAAACACACAACATTTCCAACGCATATAGCCTTCGAGGGCTAGCAGCAGTAGCAGCAACAACAGCATGAACTTCAACCTCTATGCGTCCCGCACGGCTCTCCAGCACCTGTATAGGGACAATCCACCCAACGGTGGCAAACAAAAGCAACGGTCAGCTTTTAGCTGACTAAATTATAACGACCCTACCCCTTTTCTCGGGGCAGCGGTAATCTTCCCTGCAGGCATATTATAACACAGTATGGCAATATATTTCATCAAAATGTGCTTTCACGCACACAAGCCATCACAACCGTTCGCCACCCGGCCCAACGGTCCGTGCACTCAGGGCACATTCTTGGTGTTCTGGCAAAGCTCTTGCCCACCACCATATCAGGGTCACAGCCCAACGGTAAATCTCTTGAGCATTTACTCCATGACGTACAGCCGGAGTTAGTCTTCCTACACCGGGATGGCCCGTAGCCCCCCATTGTGTCATGGCGCGCAGGCCGAAAACTCTTGCTATGCGCTCCAACAGACCGCACCTTTTGGTCTCACGTCAGACGGACATAGCGCAGGTCGGATCCTCCACCCCCCGTTGCTCAATCGCCTTGCCTTCTCCGAGTACATCATACTCATGGCTATATCAAAGGCGCGGGTCGGTCTCACCAATCCTGTTCTTGGCATTCAGGCCTGGGTATTTCTCGATACCCATTTCCTTAGCACAACAGCGAGTCTTTCCTGGGCCTTCCAGTACTTTCTGTGACTCTCTTCATAGGTGGACACCGCAAAATCACAAATGTCAGGGGTCTTTCCTAGCTACCATGCCAGTACTTCCTGTTACTCGCTTCACAGGTGGACACCCTACGACATCAAGCATCACAAAGGGCCTTTCCTGGTCACACCAGTACTTCCTGTGCCTCATTCACAGGTTGGACCCAAAAACATAATATGGCTACTTTTCCTGGGCTACCACTCCAGTACTTCCTGCTACTCCTTTTCGCAGGCATAACCCGTTGACTCCTTAAACTACACGTTTATCACGGAGTCTTCTCTGGTTCGTATGCAACATCACCAATCCAGACCAACCTGCCCAGATGGGCTTCACACTGCATGCCTATTCCGTACTCCATTTCCGGATCTATATGCCAACAAAGGGGATTTCATGAATCCACCCAAAGACTCCCAAAATCAACCACCTCTTGGTGGGGGAATCAAAAATATATGCCAAAAGGAAGCCTTCACATGGCTAGGAAGAAAAGTCGTTACCCTTGACGACCGCTTCGGTGCCATGAACTCAAAGCTAGCTTGAATGGATCACAAGAGCTTTTCCTCCGTAACTCCGAGTTCGGCTCTCTTGTCGGTAAACCGCAGCACCACCAGCAGCAGCCCTTCCCCTTCTTCCTTCTTCTTCCTCTCCTTTCTGTCTTAACTTGAAGAAAGATAAAGGCTAAGTAAAATGAGAATAAATTCTTAGATTTCGGCCTTTAGGAAAAGAGGAAAGAAGCTCAGCCTTTGGATCCAGGCTAAAGGAATGGACGACCACAAAAATGCCAGAAAAGCTAAATTTGACCTGACACGGCCTGTGACACGCCCGCGTCCCAGGCCGTGTGCCTCAAGCGGTGGTCAACCGACCTATCCAGACCAGTGACACGCCCATGGGACACGCCTGTGTTGGGCCGTGTCACCCAACATGCCTTCAGACACACCCGTGTCTGTGGCCGTGTGCAGTGGCAAAAATAATCCCAAAACATCCCGAGACTTCACACGGCCTGTGACACGCCCGTGTCCCAGGCTGTGTGCCCAGACACGGCACGAAGACACGCCCTGTCGAAACTTTTCGTCGGGCTGAGTTCGTCGACCCAAATTGACACGCCTTGTGACACACCCATGTCACAGGCCGTGTGCAACTTCTCGACACTCGACGCCTACATCTCGACACTCGACAATCTCGACATCTCGACACTCGACGACACGGCCTGGGACACGCCCGTGTCCTGGGCCGTGTGCCCCCTCTCGACACATCGTCGAGCGAAAAATCGTCGACACCAAGGCCGATCGTCGACACGGCCTCGACACGCCCTGCGACACGCCCGTGTCGCAGGCCGTGTCCGCTGTTCAACGACCGTCGACTCCAAATTTCGTCGACCTCGCAGCAAAATCGTCGACCCCAGCTTGACACGCCCTGGGACACGCCCGTGTCCCAGGCCATGTCACCCAAAAATTTCCTATTTGAGAAAGTTTGGGCTGTTACAATCCTCCCCTCCTACAAGAAATTTCGTCCTCGAAATTCAGACACAGGAAGGCAATCAGTAACCAGCAAGAAAAATGTTACAACATGCAAATGTTTTATGTTACAACATCCTCTCTACAGATTACAAAAACAGCTCAGGGAACTCTTCTTGCATGGTTTGCTCTCGCTCTCATGTCAGTTCTTCATGGCCGCAGTTATCCCATCGGACTTTTACCATGCCGACCGTCTTGTTCCGCAACTGTTTCTTGGTTCGATCTTCGATCTGAATGGGTCTAACTCTCGTTGTTAGCCCATACTCCACCGGCACACGATCATCCATGATCACTTGAGCTGGATCTTTCACGGCCTTTCGAAACACCGAGATGTGAAATGTATCATGTAATCCACCCAAGTCTGCCGACAGAGCTAGCCGATAAGCCGCTTCGCCAACTCGCTCAACTACTTCAAAAGGACCCAAATATCTTGGACTCAACTTTTTCAATCGTCGAATCCTGGAGACACCTTTGAATGGCTTGATCTTCAAGTAGACCCAATCGCCAACCGCAAATTCCACATTCCGGTGCTTGGCATTGTAGTACTTCGCTTGTCGATCTTGAGCAATAAGCAATCTCTCTCGAATCATCCGTATGGTTGCGTTTGCTTCATCAACCTCATTTGGTTTAAAAATCCGAGCTTCGCCCGCTTCTACCCAAGCCAAGGGAGTACGACACTTCCTTCCATATAGAGCTTCATATGGTGTCATCCCAATGCTTGCCTGGTAGCTGTTATTATATGCAAACTCTACCATATAGAGATGATCTTCCCATCTCTTTCCGAAATCAAGGGCGCACACTCGAAGCATGTCCTCCATTGTTCTGTTGGTACGTTCAGTTTGGCCATCCGTTTGGGGATGAAAGGCCGTACTGAAAGTCAATTTCGTGCCCAACAGTCGGTGAACTACCCTCCAATCATTTGACGTGAATCGCCCATCTCGATCACTTACGATGCTCCGAGGAACACCGTGAAGCCGCACAATCTGGTCAACATATAACTTTGCCAAACTTTCAACTGAATCATCCCGTCTGTTCGGGAGAAAATGTGCTACTTTCGTTAGCCGGTCCACAATTACCCAAATGGAATCATTTCCTCGCTGCGATCTCGGCAACCCGTGCACAAAATCCATGGAACTATCATCAAATTTCCACTCTGGGATCGACAGTGACTTCAAATAACCGCCCGGCTTTTGGCATTCCGCCTTCACCATCGCACATGTTTGGCATTTGGAGACATAAAGGGCAACATCTTTCTTGAGCCCTGGCCACCAGAAAAGCTTCTTCATATCGTTGAACATCTTCGTGCTCCCGTGGTGAATGGAATACTTTGTATAATGCGCTTCATACATTAGTTCTTCCCTCAATTTCCCCACATTCGGGACGCACAAACGGCCCTCCTTTCGCAAAAGACCGTCATTCCAGGTGAATTTGCCCTCTGGCCCTTCATTCACATAGCGTAAGAGATCTTTATCCAACTCTGTTGCCCATCGAACTCGGTCTGCAAGGTCACATTGCACCTCAGTCCAGTTCAAACATGCAGTGGCAGTGGAATTCTTGTCAACACAATAAATCTCCAACGTCTCCAGCTGCTGGATAAGACGTTCATCATGCCTTTGTAACCAATTTGCTCTAGCCGGAACCCTCCGACTCAACGCATCCGCGACAACATTCCCCTTCCCGGGCGTATAGTGAATCTCGAAAGTGTAGTCCCCAAGGAACTCCAACCACCTTCGTTGTCGCATATTTAAATCTTTCTGCTCCAGTAGGTACTTTAGGCTCTTATGATCTGTATAGATCTCCACCTTCACTCCATAAAGGTAGTGTCGCCACAACTTGAGTGCAAAAATCACCGCCGCTAGCTCCAAATCATGGACGAGATAATTTCGCTCGTGCACCTTCAGCTGGCGTGAGCCATAAGCAATAACCTTTCCACTTTGCAGAAGAACGCAGCCTAAGCCGCTCCCTGAGGCATCACTATAAATCACAAATCCATCGGTCCCACGTGGCGAAGACAACACCGGTGCCGTGGTCAACCGAATCTTCAGCTCTTCAAAAGCTCGTGCGCACTCTGGCATCCAAATGAACTTCTGATCTTTTCGCATCAACGTGGTTAGCGGCAAAGCAATCCGCGAGAAGTTTTCCACAAATCTTCTATAGTAGCCCGCAAGTCCAAGGAAACTCCTGACCTCGACCACGGAAGACCACAGTGGCCACTCCTGTATGGCCCTTATCTTCGCTGGATCCACTACAATGCCCGCTCCACTCACCACATGGCCCAAAAATGCCACCGACGATAGCCAAAACTCGCACTTCGAGAACTTGGCATAAAGCTGATTTTGCCTCAACGTGTTCAAAACTAACCGCAAGTGCGTTTCATGTTCCACCTTCGACTTCGAGTACACCAGGATGTCATCAATGAACACGATCACAAACAGATCCAGGTATTCGTGAAAAATATGGTGCATCAAATCCATAAACACCGAGGGCGCATTGCACAGTCCAAATGGCATGACGGTGAACTCATAGTGCCCGTAACGCGTTCCAAATGCTGTTTTGGGAATGTCACCTTCCCGAATTCTCACCTGGTAATAACCAGACTTCAGGTCCAACTTCGAATAGACGGTCGAGCCCACCAGCTGATCGAATAACTCATCAATCCGGGGTATCAGATACTTATTCTTCTCGGTCAGCTTATTCAGTTCATGGTAATCAATACACAACTGCAACCCACCATCTTTCTTCTTTACAAAAAGCACATGCGCGCTCCAAGGTGACATACTTGGGCGTATATACCCTTGCTCTAACATTTCTTGTAGTTGAACCTTCAATTCAGCCATCTCTTTTGGCGCGACGCGATATGGCGAGCGGGCCACAGGTTTCACACCTGGCACCAACTCGATCGTGATGTCAATCTCCCGCTGGGGTGGTAGCCCAGGGAGATCCATGGGAAACACATCTGTAAATTCCGCCACAATCGGAACCTCGCTTATATGGGCCTTAGGCTCAACAGCCTGAATCAGTGCAAAGTAACACTCCGCACCCTTCCGAACAGCCTTGACTACCTGGAGTGCAGACATCAATGTCCCTCCTACTCCTCGCATACCCGCGAACTTTGTCTCCTGTTCGGTATTTTGGCCCAATGTGATTTCTTTAGACTGGCAATCAATCATAACATGCTGCTCCGCAAGCCAATCCATCCCAAAAATCACATCGAATTCCGATATTGGCAATACAGAAGCAGTCAAACTGAAATTCCGACTTCCTATTTGGACCGCCACATTGCAAGCTTGATCCGCAAGCATCCAACCGCCATTCGGCAACACCACTCTGACGCTATCTGTCTTTGCACGACTGGGTATCCCAAGCCGCGCTATAAACTCGCTAGACAGAAAAGAATGCGATGCACCCGTATCAAACAGTGCTCGCGCCAGTGAGTCCCGAATCATCACAAAGCCTGTGACAAACATGTCACACACAAACTGCAAACATATATGTACTAAGTAAAGTATACAAACAATAACATATGCAAAACTAAACTCATACCTGTGACCACGTCACTCTGCTTAATGGCCTCCTGCAGGCCAAGATTGTAGACCCGGGGTTGCGCCTGCGAGGCAGAGGAATCCACCACCGCCTTTCCTTTTTCCACATAAGATGCTCCCGCCTTCTTTTCACTCTTTGGCGGCATCCGACAATCTCGCGCTATATGCCCCATCCGGCCACAATTGAAGCAGATACGAGTATCTGGCTTGGAGGTAGCCCCTGACGTTGCTCCCATTGTAACTGATGAAGGAGCTTGTCCACTAGGCTTGGACTTCTTGCCCCATCTCTTTTTATAAAATGGTTTCCCAGATCGGGGCGCCTTCCACTCCAGTTGCGTCACAGCCAACGCTCTCTTCCCCTGCACCCTTTTCATATCCTTTTCCAACGCGCTCGCAGTGTCAACCAATGCTTGGAAACCTTGGTTCACAGAACTTGACACAAGGAACCTCAGCTCGTCCCTCAGTCCTTCATAGAACCGATTGGTCTTCCTCTGCACATCCGCAAATATAGAACCCGCATACCTCCCCAAGCGAGTAAATTCATGCAGGTATGCGTCAACACTACTATCACCTTGTGTTAGCCTTTGGAATTCATTTTCCATGGCTATCCGCTGAGCCGCAGGAAGGTGCTTCGCTAGGAAAAGTCGGGAGAATTCTTCCATGGATACTTGAGTTAAAGGACGACCCGCCAAGTGATGCAACTCCATCTCATCCCACCACAATCGAGCTTCTCCTTCAAGCAAGAAGGTAATTAAGGTAACTTTCTGATGCTCCGCCGTTCCAATCGCCGTCATCACTCGCTTGACGCGCGATTACCAATCCTCAGCCTGCGTTGGAGTTCCCGCTCCCGAGAACGTAGGCGGATGGAAACTCATAAACCGAGTTAGCTGCTTCTCCGCCGCTCGAGGAGCCACATCCACTACAGGTTTAGGCCTTGCCGCCACTTGTTCTGGCCTCACAGCCGCTTGTTCCTGCCTAAGTGGCTGGCCTTGGATCATGGTAAATAAAGCCACCGCAACTAAACGCATATGTTCCGCAGACGGTGGAGGTGTCGGCACCGCGGCTGGTGTCGTACTTTCATCAGAACGCTGGGGCTCAGACGGCCCAGCTCCACTTCGTGTCACCTAAAGGTGGACAAGACACACACATTAGCGGTCATCCCCAAGCAAACAACACAAAATAAGAACACGGAGGTTCCTCAAACACACCAATATGCATTCCTATCATGGACATTCAGGAGTTCATTCGTAGACTTTGGTTTGCACAAACACGTGCTCGCCACCCCACAAAAGAAGTCGACCACGACGTCGAGAGGGAAAGACCAAGACAACTGATACCAAAAATGTAACAACCCCATCCGTTCATATGGTATATTCTAGAAGGTCCGGCCGGGGCCCCACAGGATATATCACAAAACAGGCGGTGAATGTACATGTTGATACCAGAGTAGCGCAATCGTACCTATCATAAAGCATTCTAGTGGAAGCCTAGACTATAACTTGAACTCCTCATGAATACCCAAATATACAACTCCACATTTTATACGATATAGGAATGTCTTACAACAAGTAAAAGAGTTGGCCTTATGGCCGTACATGGCTATCACACAGTGGCCTAAACAGATTGGCGCGCAGGCCGGCCACAATAAAAGAAAACACACAACATTTCCAACACATATAGCCTTCGAGGGCTAGCAGCAGTAGCAGCAACAACAGCAGGAACTTCAACCTCTATGAGTCCCGCTCGGCTCTCCAGCACCTGTACAGGGACAATCCACCCAACGGTGGCAAACAAAAGCAACGGTCAACTTTCAGTTGACCAAATTATAACAACCCTACCCCTTTTCTCGGGGCAGCAGTAATCTTCCCTGCAGGCATATTATAACACAGTATGACAATATATTTCATCAAAATGTGTTTTCACATACACAAGCCATCACAACCGTTCGCCACCCGGCCCAACGGTCCGTGCACTCAGGGCACATTCTTGGTGTTCTGGCAAAGCTCTTGCCCACCACCGTATCAGGGTTGAAAGAAATTGTACCTTATCACCTAGAGGGGGGGTGAATAGGTGACCTTATCTTTTTAAAATTTTAGGCAGATTATATCACAGATTTATAAATAATTCTTCACAGCAATTCAGCACAGCAATCATAGAATCACACACACACAGAGTACACACAGTTTTATAGTGGTTCCCCAAGGTCTGGGTACATCCACTTTCCCCCTTCGCCTATCTAGTAGTGTACTAGATTCGGCCAAACTCCTCCACTATTCCTCAAATCCTCAGATCTTACACTCAGAACCCAAACCAGGTTCCTACAGCTCAGAGTGATCCCACTCCTACAACTCAGGCTCAACAGCCCTACCACTCAGTCTTCACAAAGACCTACACTCAGCCACAAGGCCTACACTCAAAGAAATGAATCTCCTACACTCAGGCACACAGGCCCTACCACTCAGCCTTTATAATTTCAGGCTTACAACTCAGATCCCTAAGGATCCTACAAGAAATTAAGAATACAATGTATATAACCTCAACTCAGAATAAGAGAGAAGAGTTGACAGGTTTCTTGATGAGTTCTTGGAAGAACTCTGCTGAGATCAACCTCCCTTGGCTTCCTTCAAAGCTTCTTGAATGTAGAACACAGTAGGGTTGATTCTCTATACAGCTGATCTTCAATCACTGCAACTTAAGATTCAGATCTAAGTCTGAAACTTTCTTAACAGCCTGGTTCAACAGCTGTCTTCTTGGAAGGAGCTCTCTCTCTCCAACTACTTAGATCTTCACTTGAATTGATTCTTCAATGAATTGCTTGATCTTGTGTGAATCATCTTCTACTGTTGACAGAATAAGCCTTTATATAGACTTTCTTCATGGTGACCGGCTGATCCGGTGCCTAACGACTTTCTGACAACTCTGACAGTTGCAGTAGACTGGCTGGAATGGCAGCTGTCATGTCATCCAGTCACTTCTTGAATTTTTTGTAACTGCCTGAAAGTGTCAAGACAGTCTGTCTTTAAGTGTCGACACTGATAGACTAAGGGTAGACACAAGTAGACTAAGTGTCGACACTAGCCTTCATGGTGTAGACACAACTCCTTGTGTTGTAGAATTTACTTCTCGACACAGCTTCTTCAACATGTGTCGACACAGATATTGTGTGTCGACACAAGTCCTTGTTCTTCAGTACTTTGTTGATTTCTTGTGAGTGTCGACACAACTCCTTTGTGTCGACACATCTTCTTGTGTTGAACTTGTTAAGTGTCGACACATCTTCTTGGTGTCGACACATGCCTTCTGTGTTGAACCTTTTGCTGAGTGTCGACACATCTTCTTTGTGTCGACACTTGTACTTAGACTTCATTGAAATTTGCTGAGTGTCGACACAACTCCTTGTGTCGACACTTTCTTTATGTGTTGAGACTTCTGCTGTGTGTCGACACTGATCCTTTATGTCGACACATTCTTCATGTGTTGATACTTTGGCTGAGTGTCGACACATCTCCTTTGTGTCGACACTTGTACTTAGAATTTGTTGAACTTTTGATGAGTGTCGACACAGCCTCCAAGTGTCGACACTTTATGATGTCGACAAAGTTCCTCTGGGTGTTGACACTGCTTCTAAGTGTCGACACAGCTTCTCTGGTCATTTCTTCATTGAGTGTTGACACAAGTTGTATGTGTCGACAATTTCCTTCTAGTGTCGACTCTGCATTCCAGGTGTCGACACAATTACTCCTAGTGTCGACACTGCTTCTCTGGATGTCGACACAAGTCTTCTTAAGTGTCGACACTTTTCTTCTGGGTGTCGACACATGGACTTAGAAACTTTTCAGCTTTCCCTGCAAATACTTAACCTCCACAAGGTAACTCAAAATACATCAAATACATTTTGATGTATATCATTGAGTAGGGTGAGGCTTCTTCAAATCAGGTACATTTATTCCAATGTACCCAACAATCTCCCCCTATTTGGAGAAGTCATAACCCTTAGTCAATGATATACACCATACATAACAAAGTCACAGTATGATGTAAAACAGGATTATATAACAGGGAAAGTACATAAACATGTATAAACAAACATGTATACTCAAATATCATCTCAGAACAATAATGTAATAAATTTAACATATATCACATTGTTCTAGGAACTTCAACATTTTTATTATTCAAAAGTTTACAGAAAGTTTTAATACAAGTTATTACAACTGTAAACTAAAGATAAATTCTATCCTATTGCTGCTCAGTCTCCTTGATCACAATGCCCTTTCCAGATTGTATCTTTGCTTGGACAGGAGCTTCAGTATCTTCATCAGCAGCAGGCTTCTTTCCTTTTAGATCCTTCTTTTTCAAATCTTCAGCTTTGATCTTCTGCCTTTCAAAGTAATGATAAGGCTTAGGAAAGTACTTGCTAGACTCCTGGGCAGTAGGAGGTAACTTTCCCATCTTAACCTTTCTTCTATACGGCACAATGGCTTCTTGCCTGTTCTCATGCTTCCTCCACTCCACATCAGAATACCATTTGCCTCTGTCCACAATATTGTCTTTGGAAGCCTTCCATGCAGTCAGAATGATATTCCTGGAGGTGGGGCTCCACTGTTCAAAGTCAGGCCTAAGTTCAGCTTGCTCTCTGAATCTCTTTTTAGACAATTGGGCTTCTTGTTCTTTCTGCAAAGCTTCTTGTTCTTTCAGTATAGCCTCAGGCACTGGCTGAACTACTTTTCCTATGATGACCTTCTGATTTCCCTCAGGTGGGCTATACATTGACTGTATATCTGCATGTATCATATCAAAGTCTGGTGGAGGATATATTACTTGAGCAACTTCAGCTGGCTCCCCTCCAAGATATGCATGATTAATTCCAGACTCTGCAACATTATCATCATCACATAATGAAGGATATCCAAGGGTGGCTCTGATGGAATTGGAAATCCACTTTGCATGATCAGAGCCTGCTTTGACTAACACCCTCTCCCCCTTTATGACTTCTCTAACAATGTGATCCCTCAGATCATCTTTCTGAAATCTTATCTGTGCATCCAAATAGTTTACTCCATCCTTAAAGAAAGGTTTCAACCTTTGGAGTCTGTCAGTTATAGCCTTTTGAGAGTCTGCAATTGCAGTTTTAACAGCAGTTAGGCTTTCTTGCAGTTGTTTGTCAAAAGTTTTTTGGCTTTTGCACTTTTTGTAGACTGTGCAGTGGCTATATTCTTTATCTCAGTTACTATGGCATTATGTGAAGCTGTTAAATTATCATTCATCCTTAGCTGGTTCTCCAGAACATAGCCTTGCTTCACTTCAAATTCATCCACTTGAGCTTTGATCTTCTCTTGATGAGTTGCTAGATAGACTACTGCATTTCCTCCCTTATGAAAGCAATCAGTCATCTCTTTCTTATTCAGATTCATCTCAAATATGATGGACTTAATATCTTGTGCAAGATCAAATTGTAGAGATTTATTCCGTTCATCTACATACTTTTTTATTGCTTGCCTTTGCTCATCCATCTTTATTTGTAAAGCCACCATCAGAGAACTGAAATTTGTTGATGGGGCTGGCTGTGGTGCAGGCTGTGGTGCTATTGTTTGTAAAGCTTTCTTATAATTCTAGCTCCTTCTTTTAAAGACTTGGAATTTCCTTTTCTTGGCTCTTGCAGCCTCTTCATCTTCAGAAGCAGATGTGCTTGCAATATCAACCCTGTCCTTTGGGCTTGGAGGCAAATCCTTGTCAGTTCTAGGAACCTGCTCAGAATCCTTTGGCCTCTCAGGTTCCTTCCTTGCAGTTTCCTCAACAATAACCACATGCTCCCCCTCAACATGGGCCTTCTCCCCATCAGCAGCAGCACTTTCTTTCTCAAAGTCTGTTTGTAGAAGATCTGGGAATAGCTCTTCTGGGGTAAATTCCTGTTGAGTATGATGGGGTGGAGAATCTCTAATCTCATCAACCACTTGATCAGATACCATTTGAGAAGCAACAGATGTGTCTTCCATGACAACATCTTGGGGTTGACTAGGTGTCTGGGATTGCTGATTAACATGAGGTATTGAATCAGACAAAACATCATCCTCAATATGGAAATCTAATGCATTAATCTCAGTGATTACCTCAAGTATAGTGTGGGTAGCTTGTTCACTTTATAGTGGAGGTGGCTCATCCACAAGTAAGGGTTCCCCCTGGATGGAATCCTGGTGAATTGGGCTTGCTTGATGTAGCTCCCCCTGCCTTGGTGCTTCTTCTTGTCTTGCTGAAGATTGTCCAGCATTTCCAGTTGCTTCCTCATCAGGAGTAAAGACAACTTGCTCCTCAGAACTGCTTGATGATTCTTGATCCACAGGGGCTGACTTCTTCTTCCTTTTCTGGGGTGTTACCTTCTCAGGAGTTGGCATTTCCTTGGTCAAGACCCTATCCCACCTAGAGAAGATCCTCAAATCCATTCTTCTCATGTGGTTAATTTTGGATCCTGCAGCTTGGGTCATTATCTCTGGTATACAACCAGCTAGGTATAGACTAAGAATTCTACCCAAATTGGGCTTATTCATACTCTCTTTAATCTTATCAAACAAGACTGTAGCCCAATCAGTATTTAGTTTGAATATTATCCTTGTCATGAGGCTAAACATATGAGCTGAGACTCAGTCATGGCCTCCAGACTTGCTCAGGATGACTTTGCCAACAATTTCAGATAGAAATTTGCCTTGGCTGTTCATTCCTTTCCTATTGAAAACAGAACCTATTTTCAGGTTGGAGTCCAATCCACACCATGTTAGTGCTTCTCTATGTAACACCCCCTATCCGTCGCATAGTATATAGCAGTAGGTCCGGCCGGGGCCCGACGCCGTATGCCACAGACAGACCGGGTGGTTACTCATGGAAACCATCCAACCAATCAACGTCCTACACAAAGCATTCTAGCGGAAGCAGTTTATAAAAGTTGTAACAAAGAACCCAGCATTAAAGCATGAATGTCCACTAACCCAAAATAGGAATGTATACAAAATACCAACAGTACAAGCCTTAAGGCCTTACAAATATGGTTCACTTGATATTACATGTTTTACAAACCACGGCACGCAGGTCGGTCATACATGAATAAAACAGTAAACACTTCCATTTAGGCCTTCAAGGGCCGGCTTCGCAAAAAGGGCTTTAGCCCGCTATTGACCGCTTGGTCCAGCAGCACCTGCAAGCAACAAACCACCGCACAGTGGCAAAACAAGGCAACGGTCAGCAATGCTGACCAAATTATAACGATCCCGCCCCCAACTCGGGGCGGCGAAGCTCCTTCCCTGCATTTCATTAGCATAAGCGAGCAATAGGTATATATAGCCATTTCATCACAGACGTTGGCTCGCACAGCCACACGCCCCGTGCTCTCAGGGCACATTCTCGGTGAACCGGTCGATGTCATGTCAATTAAAGCCATAGACATTCCGGACTCACCACTGCCACTTTGACGGCCAAACCTATGAGCAAATTGTCTTCCTGGCCTGGGTCACGACAATTTAAGCCATCGACCACCGAAGACCCTAATCTATGCCAACGACAAGTGCCACGTGTCTTTAGGTCTCTTTAACCGAACGACATAGAACGGGTACGGTTCCATCTAACTCGTGCTCATATCGTAACGACAATTTAAGCCATTTGCGCGGGTCAAACTTCCACCGAGTCCCATTTCCATCACAATTCACATAACTCGGTTATGTTCAAGTTGGCTCTCAGGCCACCAAGTTGGCAAGATCTCGTATCCGCCCAGTTTTTCGGGTGCACCTTTGGGTTAGTCCCCAAGGCTCCCTGCTGCAAACTACCGCGTAGAAAACCCGAAAAACAACCAATAGCACGGAGTCTTCTCCGGCATTATGCAATGAAACATCACCGATCCAGACCAACATGTCCGGGTAGGCTTCACACATCATGCCTATGTCCGTTCTCGCTTACGGACTCTAAACAACGAGGACTTCACATATCTACCCGAAGGAACACCTCCAACTCTCCGCAAACTCGCGAGAGCGGGCTTCCTATGCAAAGAAAGAGAGCTACTCATGCTCAAGATGAGGATCGTTACCCTAGCGTTCCTCTTTGGCGCCATTGAAAAGTAATTGGATGAAAAGCACCGCACTAGCTTTACCTCCGTGGATCAGGAGTCGGCTCGCGATTTGGAGCTTCGAAGCTCCTCCAATGGCGGGATCTAGCTCCTTCTTCCTTCCTTGGCTCTCCTCTCTCTCTAAGGTTTTAGAAAGATAACACTTAAGAAAAGTGAGGGTTTCTAAGTCCAATCCCGGGTATATCCCTTCAGGAACAACCCTCAGCCGTCGGATCATCAGTTAAAGAAATGTACGGCTTTGATTCGGGACTGAAATGCCCAATCTGGACCGAACACGGCCTGGCACACGTCCGTGTCCAGGGCCGTGTGCCTCATTCGCCGTCAAAATCGGCTCGCCTGGAACCTCACATGGGTATCAAACACGCCCGTGTTCGAGCTGACACGCCCGTGTTCCACCTGACATGGCCGTGTGGCCGGCCATGTACCCCCATCATTTTTCCCCGAAAACAACCCGAGCACTGCACGGGTTCTAGGACACGCCCGTGACCTTACCCGTGTCACCTCAACACGCCTGGACCCCAGGCCGTGTACACGGTCTCGACACTCGACACTTCATCGAGCGAAGATCGTCGACCTGATGACACGGCCTTGGACACGCCCGTGTCCTAGGCCGTGTTCCTTGTCTCGACACAATGTCGAGACCAAAGTGTCGACTTCCCGGGACGAGTGTCTTCACGGGTTGACACGCCCTGCGACACGCCCGTGTCGCAGGCCGTGTGCCATGTCTCGACACTTCGTCGAATGCAGAGTGTCGACTTCGCGGCTAAGTGTCGACACGGGTTGACACGCCCTACGACACGCCCATGTCGTAGGCCGTGTGCCCAGTCTCGACACAATGTCGAGACCAAAGTGTCGACTTCCCGGCTGAGTGTCGACACAAGCTTGACACGCCCTGGGACACGCTCGTGTCACAGGCCGTGTGCCTGCTGCCAGAACCCAAAACTGGCCCAAAATGTCGCCCGTCGCTCTTTTGAGTTTCGTGGCATTACAACTCTCCCCCTCTTAAAAGAATTTCGTCCTCAAAATTACATAAATGAAAGACATGAACAAAACCAAAATTTGTACCTGAGCGGAACAACTCCGGATACTCGTCAAGCATAGTCTGCTCTCGCTCCCAAGAGAGCTCCTCACGACCGAAATTGTCCCACCGGACCTTGACCATCCTGATCTCTTTATTGCGTAGCTGCTTGACCTCCGAGTCCTCAATCCGCACGGGCCTGACCTTTGTCGTCAACCCACTATCCACCGGTACTTGATCAACCGCGATCACTTGCGTAGGCTCTTGCACCGCCTTCCGAAGCACCGAAATATGGAATACATCATGTAAACCACTAAGCTCCACTGAAAGCTTCAACCGATAGGCCGCTTCACCAACTCGCTCCAGGACCTCAAACGGTCCAAGGTACCTCGGGCCTAGCTTTTTCAATCGCCGCACCCGCAAGACACCCTTGAACGGCTTGATCTTTAAGTATACATAATCGCCCACAGCGAACTCCACGTTCCTGTGCTTTGTATTATAGCACTTAGCTTGCCGGTCCTGAGCGATAAGCAACCTCTCCCGAATGGTTCTCACCAAAGAAGTAGCATCATCCACTTCCGATCGCTTATACAACTTTGACTCACCCGTTTCTAACCAAGACAACGGCGTGCGACATTTTCTACCATATAGGGCCTCGAAGGGTGCCATTTGAATACTCGCTTGGTAGTTGTTGTTGTATGCGAACTCCACGAAATAAAGGTGGTCTTCCCATTGCTTTCCGAAATCCAAGACACACATGCGAAGCATGTCTTCCATAGTTCTATTGACCCTCTCGGTCTGCCCATCCGTTTGCGGATGGAAGGCTGTGCTGAACTTCAGCTTTGTTCCCAACATTTGCTGCACAAGCCTCCAATCATTGGACGTGAACCGCCCATCTCGGTCACTCACGATGCTGTGGGGCACACCATGAAGCCGCACTATGTTATCCACATAAATCTTTGCCAACTTCTCCACCGGATCATCCTTCCTATGCGGAATGAAATGCGACACCTTCGTTAACCAATCAACCACCACCCAAATGGCCTCGTTCCCCTTTTGCGACCTTGGCAAACCGTGCACAAAGTCCATAGAGATGTCGTCAAATTTCCACTCCGGAATAGGAAAGGACTTAAGAAATCCTCCCGGCTTTTGGCACTCTGCCTTCACCAAGGCGCAAGTTTGGCACTTCGCTACGTAGAGCGCCACATCATTTTTCAAACCCGGCCACCAAAATAGTTTCTTCACATCACGGTACATCTTCGTGCTCCCCGAGTGAATCGAGTACTTGGTATGGTGTGCCTCGTACAACAACTCCACCTGCAAATTGCCCACACTTGGGACGCACAGACGACCGTCTTTCCAAAGTAATCCGTCCTCCACAACGAATTGGAGATTTGACCCATCCAAAGCCTCTACAATGAACTGCTTCATATGAGCATCCATATCCAAAGCCTGCCGAATACGATCAGCCAGGTCATATTGGACTTCAGTCCAATTCAGAACTGCTTCAGCACTTGATTGCCTGTCCACACAAACAATCTCCAGCGCCTCCAACTCTCGCACCAACCGCTCATCATGCACTGATAGCCAATTGGCTTGAGCTGGGGCTCGGCGACTCAGCGCGTCCGCAACCGCATTCCCTTTTCCAGGCACGTAGTGGATCTTGAATGTATAGTCCCCCAGGAACTCCATCCATCTACGCTGCCGCATATTCAGATCTTTCTGATCAATAAGATACTTCAGGCTCTTGTGATCGGTGTAGATATCAATCTTCACACCGTACAAATAGTGTCTCCACAGATTCAAGGCAAACATCACGGCCGCTAACTCCAAGTCATGGACCGGATAGTTCCTTTCATGCACTTTTAGCTGTCTCGATCTATAAGCTATTACACTTCCGTATTGCAGTAGCACGCAACCCAAACCGCTGCCCGAAGCATCACTGTAAATCTCATAGCCTTCGGTCCCACATGGCGAACTCAGCACCGGCGCCGTGGTCAACCGACACTTCAACTCCTCAAAAGATCGCGCGCACTCCGGCGTCCAAACGAATTTATGCTCCTTCCTCGTCAAAGTAGTGAGAGGTAACGCTATCCGCGAGAAGTTCTCTACGAAGCGCCTATAATAGCCGGTAAGCCCCAGAAAACTCCGGACTTCCGCTACAGTAGCAAGCTCAGGCCACTCCCGTATCGCAACAATCTTCGCCGGATCCACAGCAATACCCTCTCTACTCACTATATGACCGAGGAACGCCACTGAGGACAACCAAAATTCGCACTTCGAGAACTTGTCATACAACTGATTTCTCCTTAGCGTCTCCAAAACCAAATGAAGATGCTTGAAGTGATCTTCCTCACTTTGCGAGTACACCAAAATATCGTCGATGAAGACGATCACGAAATGGTCCAAGTACTCCCTGAACGTCTTGTTCATCAAATCCATGAACACCGACGGCGCATTAGTCAGCCCAAACGGCATGACCGTAACTCATAATGCCCGTATCTCGTACTAAACGCTGTCTTCGGGATATCACTCTCCCTTATTCGCAGCTGATAGTACCCAGCCTTGAGATCCAACTTCGAGTATACCGTCGACCCGACTAACTGATCAAAAAGATCATCAATCCGGGGGATCGGGTACTTGTTCTTCTCAGTCAGCTTGTTGAGCTCCCGATAATCAATACATTGCCTCAAGCTTCCGTCCTTCTTCTTAACAAAGAGGGCCGATGCGCTCCAAGGCGAAGAGCTCGGGCGCACATATCCATGCTCCAACAACTCTTGCAGTTGAACTTTCAGCTCCGCCATTTCCTTAGGCGCTAGCCGATAAGGAGATCGTAACACAGGTTTTGCACCTGGCACTAGCTCAATCGTAAAATCTATCTCTCGTTGAGGCGGGGCTCCAGGAAGGTCTGCGGGGAACACATCAGGGTATTCCGATACCACTGAAATACTATCCAACGCGGGCTTCGGCTTTGCAACCTCCACTAGTGTAAAGAACAGTTCTGCTCCGGCACGAACCGCCTTCACCACCTGAAGAGCAGACATCAACGTCTTGCTCGACCCCTTTAAGCCCGTAAAAGTCGTTTCACGACTTGCTCCCAGCTTGACTTCCTTGCTACCGGAATCTATATGGGCCCGCTGATCCGAGAGCCAGTCCATGCCAAATATGACGTCGAACTCCACCAACGGAAGTAAAGACGCCAGCAGATCAAACTCCTGATTCCCAATACGAATCTTAACATCGCAGATCCTATCCGCTCGCATCGAACACCCATTGGGCAACAACACATCCAACTTATCCTTCGCCATCGAAGAAGGGACTCCGATGCGTGATATAAATCCTTCGGACAAGAAGGAGTGTGAGGCTCCCGTATCGAAGAGTGCTCGTGCCGGATTTTCACAAATCAACACAAATCCTAAACAAGCAGTGGTAAGGTAACATGTGCATAACAAGTATTTAAAGAAATCGATTTGCTATAAATTAAACCGTACATGTCACCACATCAGCCTGTTTGATGGCCTCCTGTTGGCCAAGATTGTAGACCCTTGGTTGGGCTGGAGCATAATGGGATGCGGTCGACTCCACCGCCTTTCCCTTCTCTTCATAAGTAGCTCCCGGCCTTCTCTCGGACTTAGGACGTCCGCTCCAACAGTCACGGGCAAAATGCCCCTTCTTTCCACAAGTAAAACACGCGCCCGGGGTCCGACCCGTAGTCGCCCCAGAAGCACCAGAAGGAGCTGGACCTGAAGTCCTATGCTTCTTGAAAGACCTCCGATAGCCGGACTTTGAAGTAGTCGGCACTTTAAATTCAGATTTCTTCTCACCCAAGCTTTTCTTTTCTTGTACATTCTTCATGTCCTTATCCAAGGACCGGGCAGTATTGACCAAGGTTAAGAAACCCTGCGTCATTGGCCCCGAAAGTAGTAATCTCAACTCATCTCTCAAGCCTTCATAAAAGCGATTAGTCTTGCACTCCTCATCCACGATGGTGGAGCTAGCATAACGACTCAAACGAGTGAACTCATGGAGATATTCATCCACGCTCTTCTCACCCTGAACCAACTTCAAAAATTCATTTTCCAATGCTATCTTCTGCGTCGAAGGGAGGTATCTAGCCAAGAATAATCTCGAGAACTCTTCCATCGAGACATCACCAAGTTGCCTACCTCTCAATAAGTGTAGCTCCAATCCTTCCCACCACATTCTGGCTTCACCGTCCAAAAGGAACGTAGCGATGGTGGTCATTTGCCACTCTTCCGTCTCCGTCGCTGTCATGACCCTCTTCACCCTGGAGAGCCAGTCTTCAGCCTGAGATGGGGTTCCTAACCCCGAGAATAACGGAGGGTTAAAGCTCATTACATGCTTAAGCTGCCTCTCAGTTGCCCTCCTTGGCACCACCGGTTCCATAACCACTTGCTCCACTCTTCTCGGCTCAGCCTCTTGAAGAGGTTCCTGCTCCATCACAGGAGCGGGCTGCTGCGTTTGCCTTGCAGGCTGCGCATTTATCACGGCCAACACTACTTCAGCCACCAATCGAATATTCTCGGCCGACAGAGGTGTTGCAGGAGCAACATCCGGTGCACTACTAGCCTCAGAAACTCGGCGTTCTGACGTCCCAACACCACTTCTGGTCACCTATAGTGGTACAAAACACCGTTAAGCGACCAAATAAATTGCAAACAATAATTATAGGAACACGCAGGTTCCTCAAACACAAGTATTTTCATTCCTAAGTGGACATTCATGGGTTCTTTTACCATTATATCGATGACGCACACAATGTGCGCACCACCCCTTAAAAAGAATTCGCCCACGAATTCATCTTAAGCCTGACCAAAACCAGTAGTCTGATACCAAATTGTAACACCCCCTATCCGTCGCATAGCATATAGCAGTAGGTCCGGCCGGGGCCCGACGCCGTATGCCACAGGCAGACCGGGTGGTTACTCATGGAAACCATCCAACCAATCAACGTCCTACACAGAGCATTCTAGCGGAAGCAGTTTATAAACGTTGTAACAAAGAACCCAGCATTAAAGCATGAATGTCCACTAACCCAAAATAGGAATGTATACAAAATACCAACAGTACAAGCCTTAAGGCCTTACAAATATGGTTCACTTGATATTACATATTTTACAAACCACGACACACAGGCCGGTCATACATGAATAAAACAGTAAACACTTCCATTTAGGCCTTCGAGGGCCGGCTTCGCAAAAAGGGCTTTAGCCCGCTATTGACCGCTTGGTCTAGCAGCACCTGCAGGCAACAAACCACCACACGGTGGCAAAATAAGGCAACGGTCAGCAATGCTGACCAAATTATAATGATCCCGCCCCCAACTCGGGGCGGCGAAGCTCCTTCCCTGCATTTCATTAGCATAAGCGAGCAATAGGTATATATAACCATTTCATCACAGACGTTGGCTCGCACGGCCACACGCCCCGTGCTCTCAGGGCACATTCTCGGTGAACAGGTCGATGTCACGTCAATTAAAGCCATAGACATTCCGGACTCACCACCGCCACTTTGACAGCCAAACCTATGAGCAAATTGTCTTCCTGGCCTGGGTCACGACAATTTAAGCCATCGACCGCCGAAGACCCTAATCTATGCCAACGGCAAGTGCCACGTGCCTTTAGGTCTCTTTAACCGAACGACATAGAACGGGTACGGTTCCATCTAACCCGTGCTCATATCACAACGACAATTTAAGACATTTACGCGGGTCAAACTTCCACCGAGTCCCATTTCCATCACAATTCACATAACTCGGTTATGTTCAAGTTGGCTCTCAGGCCACCAAGTTGGCAAGATCTTGTATCCGCCCAGTTTTCCGGGTGCACCTTTGGGTTAGTCCCCAAGGCTCCCTGCTGCAAACTACCGTGTAGAAAACCCGAAAAACAACCAATAGCACGGAGTCTTCTCTGACATTATGCAATGCAACATCACCGATCCAGACCAACATGTCCGGGTAGGCTTCACACATCATGCCTATGTCCGTTCTCGCTTACGGACTCTAAACAACGGGGATTTCACATATCTACCCGAAGGAACGCCTCCAACTCTCCGCAAACTCGCGAGAGCGGGCTTCCTATGCAAAGAAAGAGAGCTACTCATGCTCAAGATGAGGATCGTTACCATAGCGTTCCTCTTTGGCACCATTGAAAAGTAATTGGATGAAAAGCACCGCACTAGCTTTGCCTCCGTGGATCCGGAGTCGGCTCGCGATTTGGAGCTTCGAAGGTCCTCCAATGGCGGGATCTAGCTCCTTCTTCCTTCCTTGGCTCTCCTCTCTCTCTAAGGTTTTAGAAAGATAACACTTAAGAAAAGTGAGGATTTCTAAGTCCAATCCCGGGTATATCCCTTCAGGAACAACCCCCAGCCGTCGGATCATCAGTTAAAGAAATGAACGGCTTTGATTCGGGACTGAAATGCCCAATCTGGACCGAACACGGCCTGGCACATGCCCGTGTCCAGGGCCGTGTGCCTCATTAGCCGTCAAAATCGGCTCGCTTGGAACCTCACACGGGTATCGAACACGCCCGTGTTCGAGCTGACACGCCCGTGTTCCACCTGACACGGCCGTGTGGCCGGCCGTGTACCCCCATCATTTTTCCCCGAAAACAACCCGAGCACTGCACGGGTTCTAGGACACACCCGTGTCCTTACCCGTGTCACCTCAACACGCCTGTACCCCAGGCCGTGTACACGGTCTCGACACTCGACACTTCGTCGAGCGAAGATCGTCGACCTGATGACACGGCCTTGGACACGCCCGTGTCCTAGGCCGTGTGCCTTGTCTCGACACAATGTCAGGACCAAAGTGTCGACTTCCCGGGACGAGTGTCGACACGGTTTGACACGCCCTGCCACACGCCCATGTCGCAGGCCGTGTGCCATGTCTCGACACTTCATCGAATGCAGAGTGTCGACTTCGCGGCTATGTGTCGACACGGGTCGACACGCCCTGCGATACGCCCGTGTCGCAGGCCGTGTGCCCAGTCTCGACACAATGTCGAGACCAAAGTGTCGACTTCCCGGCTGAGTGTCGACACATGCTTGACACGCCCTGGGACACGCCCGTGTCCCAGGCCGTGTGCCTGCAATGCCATTTTCCTGAGGTGTTCTTGGTGAAGAAAATTCCTGAAATATCCCAAATTCTTCACATAGCTTTGTCATACTGTCAGACTGGAATTCAGTACCATGGTCACTTCTTATTTTGACCACTGTACTGTCTAACTCATTCTGAATTTGTTTGACAAAACTATAGAAGATACTAGGTGTTTCAGTACCATGGTCACTTCTCTTAAGTGTCCACACATACTATCTAGATGTGTCGACACCATTTCTCTGAAATGTCGACACCACTTTTCTGTGTCGATACAGACAACTCTGTGTGTCGACACCATTTTACTTAGCCAATTTTGAAAACGTATTCTAAGTTTATCATACCTAATTCAATTTTGAACCTATTGAATTTGGTTTCATCTAAGGGCTTAGTATACATGTCAGCTAGTTGATTATCTGTATTTATATATTCTAGTGAAATATCTCCTTTTTCCACATGTTCTCTTAGAAAATGGTATTTTATTTCTATGTGCTTAGTCCTACTATGGGAGACAGGATTGTTTGCAATAGAAATAGCACTAGTAGAATCACAAAATAGAGGTGTTCTACTTACTTGAATACCATAGTCTTCTAGCTGATGTTGTATCCATAGAAGTTGAGCACAGCAACTTCCTGCAGCAACATATTCTGATTCTGCTGTGGAGATAGCCACACTTGTTTGCTTCTTGCTACTCCATGATATCAGTCTTAAACCTAGGAATTGACAGGTACCAGTTATACTTTTCCTATCTTCCTTACAGCCTGCAAAATCTGCATCTGAATAACCTGTCAGTTCAAAGTGTCCATTCCTAGGGTACCAAAGGCCTAGATAAGGAGTGCCCTTAAGATATCTCAGTATTCTTTTGACTGCTGTCAAATGAGATTCTTTAGGGCAAGTTTGGTACCTAGCACAGACACATGTAGCATACATGATATCTGGTCTACTTGCAGTCAAATACAATAGGGAGCCAACTATCCCTCTATACAAAGTCTCATCTACAGGTTTCCCTGCATCATCTTTGCTAAGAGACATACTTGACCCCATAGGAGTTTTCATGGTACTGGATGATTCCATACCATACTTCCTTATCAATTCTAGGGTGAACTTAGACTGGCATGTGGATAAACCATTCTCAGTCTGTCTAACTTGGAGACCCAAGAAGAACTTAAGTTCCCCCATACTGCTCATCTCAAATTGTCCTTGCATTAGTTTTGCAAACTTTTTGCAAAGACTACTTTCAGTAGACCCAAATATGATGTCATCTACATATATTTGGACTAGTATGATCTTGCTTCTGGATTCCCTAAGGAATAGAGTCTTGTCTATTTCCCCCTTGTGAATTTATTCTCAATGAGGAAACTAGACAGGGTTTCATACCAAGCCCTAGGGGCTTATTTTAACCCATACAAAGCCTTCCTAAGTCTATAGACAGAATTAGGTTTAGTTGAATCAAGAAAACCTGATGGCTACTCCACATAGACTTCTTCCTTCAGATTTCCATTCAGAAAAGCTGACTTGACATCCATTTGGTATAATTTAAACCCTTGATAGGTTGCATAGGCCAAAAACATCCTTATTGCCTCCAGTCTGGCTACTGGAGTAAAGGTTTGATCAAAGTCAATACCTTCTTCCTGCCTATATCCCTTAGCAACCAGTCTTGCTTTGTTCTTCACAATAACTCCATGTTCATCCATCTTGTTCCTAAAGATCCACTTAGTCCCAATTATGTTGTGGTCTTTTGGTTTAGGAACAAGCTCCCAGACATTGCATCTTTTGAACTGGTTCAGCTCCTCTTGCATAGCCTCAATCCAATGAGGGTCTAGGATAGCTTCTTCAAACTTCTTTGGCTCTACCTGGGATAGAAAACTGGAGTAGAGTACTGAACTTATATTTCTGCTCCTTGTTTGTACCCCTTGTCTGAGATCTCCAATGATTTGATTGGCTGGATGATCTTTCAAATGTCTATTAGCTGGAGGCAGCCTGGCTTCAGGTTGAACTCCTTCAGCTTCTTCAACTTGCTGCACTCCTTGGTCTTCTTCTGCATCAGGTGCATCTAGTACTCCCCCTAGACAACAGCCACTGTCATCTACTTGCTGTCTTGCAGTAGAACATTCTTCAATAGTAAGCTTGTCCATCTTCTTAGTCACACCTGTGGAGCTGCAAATACTTCTAGACAATTCATGGTTAATGAGTTTAGCTTCATCAAATACTACATGTACTGATTCTTCAACAACTTGAGTAGTCAAATTGTAGACCCTATAAGCCTTACTGTTGTTGCTGTACCCAACAAAGATCCCCTCTTAGGATTTGACAGCAAACTTGGTTAAGTAAGACTTACCATTGTTAAGTATATAGCATTTACAACCAAAGATCCTGAAATAGGATAGATTTGGTTTTCTGCCTTTCACAATCTCATAGGAGGTCTTATTGTGGCTCTTGGTGATAGTAGCCCTATTAATTACATGGCAAGCAGTGTTTACAGCCTCACCTCAGAAATATTCTGGGAGAGATGTGTCACTTAATAGGGTTCTACCAACCTCTATCAATGTTCTATTTTTTCCTTTCAGCAATGCCATTTTGCTGAGGTGTTCTTGGTGAAGAAAATTCCTGAAATATCCCAAATTCTTCACATAGCTTTGTCATACTGTCAGACTGGAATTCAGTACCATGGTCACTTCTTATTTTGACCACTGTACTGTCTAACTCATTCTGAATTTGTTTGACAAAACTATAGAAGATACTAGGTGTTTGTTGGGTACATTGGTCAAATGTACCTGATTTGAAGAAGCCTCACCCAACTCAATGATATACATCATAATGTATTTGATGTATGTTTGAGTTACTTGTGCAGGTTAAGAAAGTACTGGACTGAAGCAAAAAGTTTCTAAGTCCATGTGTCGACACCCAGAGGAAAAGTGTCGACACTTAAGAAAGCTTGTGTCGACACCCAGACAAGCAGTGTCGACAGTTGGAGTCATTGTGTCGACACCTGGGATGCAGAGTCGACACCAGACAGAAAGTGTCGACACTTGGAGCTGTGTCGACACTCAGTGAAGAAAAGTGCAGACAGAAAGTGTCGACACAAGGAGCTGTGTCGACACCCAGTGAAGCTGTGTCTATATCAGAAAGTGTCGACACTTGGAGCTGTGTCGACACTCAGCAAAAGTCTGCAGAGTCTAAGTACAAGTGTCGACATTCAACACAATGTGTCGACACTATGCAGAAGAGTCAGCACTTGAAGCAAGTGTCGACACTCAACACAATGTGTCGACACTCAACAGAAGAGTCAACATTTGAAGTATGTGTCGACACCCAGAACAATGTGTCGACACACAGCTGAAGACTCAACACTGGAAGAAAGTGTCGACACATGGAGCTGTGTCGACACTTAGCAAAGAACAGAAAGAACAACAAATTATTCTAAGTACAAGTGTCGACACTATGGGAATGTGTCGACACTCAGCTGAAGTCTCAACAACAAGAAGGTGTGTCGACACAAGGAGCTGTGTCGACACTCAGCAAGATTCAACATAGAAGACTATGTGTCAACACCAAGATGCAGTGTCGACACTTGACAGATTCAACACAAAGGAGATGTGTCGACACATAGAAGAATTCAGCAAAAGCTAAAAGAACAAGTACTTGTGTCGACACTCAATTTCAGTGTCGACACATGAAGAAGAATCTGTGTCGAGACATACAAGGAGTTGTGTCGACACCTTGTAGACTTGTGTCGACACTTACACAACATGTGTCGACACTTGGACTATAAGTGTCGACACTTAAAGACAGAAAGTCTCGACACTTACAAACTGTTAGAGATTTTCAAGAAGTGACTGGTTGACATGACAGCTGCCGATCCAGCCGGTCTACAGCAACTGTCAGAGATGTCAGAAGTCAGTTATGAACCGGACCAGCCGGTTACCATGAAGAAGGCCTATAAATAGGCATCCACAGTTTACAGAAACTGTTGTTGGTGTGGTTGTTGAAAGAGTTGATCAAGTGATTAACAAGTGGTACAGATTATTCAAGTAATCAGAAAAGTGGCATACTGAGTATCAACACAAGAAGATCTTGCAGTCCAAGTGCAGATCTAAGAAGTTGGAGAGAGAGGGCTCCATCCAAGAAATCAGCCTCTGGAACTAGGCTGAGAAGAAGGATTCAGATTCAATTCTGATTCTTAAGAAGCAGAGGTCAAGGAACAACTGCAGAGGATTCAGTCTTATTCAGTTCTACTCAAGAAGCTTTGAAGAAAGCTAAGTCAGATTGGATCCAGCTGAGTTCTTCCAAGAACTCATCAAGAATCTCTCAACTCCCCTCTTATCTTTCTGAGTTGTAGAGTTATAATTTGTAATATCTTTTTAACTTGTAGGATCCTTTGGATCTGAGTGATTTGTAAGCCTATAATTATAAAGGCTGAGGGTAGGGCTTGTTAGCCTGAGTGTAGGAGATTGTGATCTCTGAGTGTAGGCCTTGTTGGCTGAGTGTAGGCCTTGATTGGCTGAGTGTACGCTTTGGGATAAAGCTGAGTTGTAAGGCTTAGGGCCTGAGGTAGGAACCAATTTGGGTTCTGAGACAGTGGAGAAGTTTGGCCGAATCTAGTACACTGCTAGATAGGCGAAGGGGGAAAGTGGATGTACCCATATCTTGGGGAACCACTATAAAACACTGTGTGATGTGCTGTGATTGTGCTGTGTATGTTTTGTTATTGCTGTTTGCTGTGCAAAAGTAGTTAGAACTCTGTGATTTAACTAAGTGGCTGCCAACAAAGTTAGAAAAGGATTAGGTCACCTATTCACCCCCCCCCCCTCTAGGTGTTTAGGTACCATATCTTTCAAGTGGTATCAGAGGGAGGTTCCTCAAAACAAGGATTAACAGTCTGAGGAGATCCTGTTTGGCAGATTCAGTGTAAGGCATTACACAGTTTCAAGAAAATCAAGAAACATGGGTTCTTATGAGAATCACAAGGAATTGGGTTCCATGAAATTACCCATATGCAGGAAGGAGATCTTTGGGATCTGGAAAGAAAGGGTAAGGCTATTTATGGAAGCCTCTAACCCTAGAATCTACATTACAGTTAAGGAAGGGCCTTATGTGCCAATGAAGATTTCAGTATTGGATGCAAATCAGAGGACTCCAAAGGATTTCTCTGAGATGACTAAAGATGAAATTGTCCTAGCCACCATGGACAAGAGGGCACAGAACATAATAGTGAGTGCCATTGATGATGCCACTTTTCAGAACTTAATTCACTGTAAGACAGCAAAAGAGATGTGGGATACTCTCATTGTCTATATGGAAGGTTCTGAAGAAGTTAGGCAAGATAGGAAGTCCTTGCTAAATCAGGAGTATGAAAGCTTTAGGCAAGGAAAGGGTGATAGCATCACTGAGTGCTATAAGAAGTTTTACAGGATAGTTAATGAACTCATGTCTTATGGAAGAGAGTTCACTAACTATGAACTAAATGACAAGTTCTTAAGGTCCCTAACCAAAGATTGGGACACCAAGATCTGTGCCATAAGAGAAATGGCTAAGTTGGGGGAAATTCCTCCTCCCACACTGTTTGGCAAGCTATTGTCTTATGAAATGCAGTTAACAGTGAGAAAAGAGGAGGAGAAATCAACAAGGACTGAGCACAAAGAAAGAACTGTTGCTTTCAAGACAGAAGTTCCCAGAAAGTGCAGGAATAAGTCTTTAACTCCACCTCCAGAGGTAGTTGAATCAGAGTCTGATGAGTCTGTCAGCACAAAGTCTAAGAGCAATGAAAGTGATGAAGTCTTTGCTGCTTTCACTAGACACTTTCAGAAGTTTTTGAAAAAGAAACAGTGGAGGTCAAGGCCTTCTACATCACAAGGAAAGGAAGACTCTTATCAGAAGAAGAGGTCTTCAAAGAATGACAAGAAAAGGACAAAATCAAGCAAGGCAACTGGTTCAAAGATTGTTTGCTATTGCTACAATAGACAGGGCCATGTTATTGCAGATTGTCCAGAGAAGAGAAGGGAATCTGGTGACAGGAAAAAGACTCACTTCAAAGGGAAGAAAGAAAAGTCTTTTGTTGCTAAGAAGGAGAAGACTCTATCAGATATCTCTTCTTCAAAAACTGAGTCTGAGGCTGAAGCCTACATAGGGCTGTTTGCTGAAGAAGAAGAGGAAGAATTCATGCAGATTTTGGAGTCAATTTATGAACAAGAAGATAGTCATTGCCAAGGGCTAATGGCTTTGACAGAGAGTGCCAAAATCCTGTAGCAGCCAGGACCCAGTCAGGTACAAAGTTCAAGTTTAAATTCAGTTTCTTGTTCTAGTTCAGAATCAGATTTTTCTTCATCAAGTGATGAGAATATATCTGAGTCTGAGGAAGATATTCATCAGCTCATAGATGAATATAAGGTACTGTTGCAAGCCTACAAGAAAAGCAAGACCCTAGCCAAAAGTCAGGCAAAGGAGATTGCAGATCTCAAGGCTGTTGCAACAGATTTTGAGAAATAATTTGATCAAAAACTGAATGAGGTAGCCAGGCTGAAACACATTACTGTGATTCAGATGGGAACTATCACCTATAAGAATGATCAAATTAAGAGACTGGAGATCAATCTTCAGAAAGAAAGAGAGCTTGTTGCTAGGTTTTCAAAACCTAAATCAGTGCTACCTTTAATTGATGAATTTGTTCATCATAAAGGCAAGGATGGACTGGGTTTTGTTAGACCTGCAGGGACTGAGCAGTCCAAGTCTAAGTCCAAGGGCAAAGCCCCAACATTCAACAAACCTGCTGTAGTCAAGACAGCCAAAGCAGTACCTAAGCAAAGGTACAACAAGTTTGAATGCTGGTGCTGTGGCAAGATTGGCCATTTTGCAATGGACTGTTGGTACAATGCCAGTGCCAAGGTGAGTTGCAAGCTACCTGGTGGAAAGCCAGTAGGTAGCTTTGTCAAGTTACAGACTAACAAGTACCAAGGACCCAAGATTGCTTTGGGTTCTAAGGTCCATTAATCTGTTTTGCAGGTGAGTCCAAGTGGTCATACCCCTACATGGTACTTGGACAGTGGTTGTTCCAGACATATGACTGGAACTAGGGGACTACTGAAGGACTACATTCCAATCAAAAATGGTCCTAAAGTGACCTTTGGTGGTTCTGAAAAAGGAATCATCAAAGGGTTTGGTAACATTTCTTCAAACTTAGTTACCATTACTCAAGTGGCTTATGTTAAAGGGTTGAAACACAACCTAATAAGTATAAGTCAATTAAGTGATGTAGGGTATGACATCTCATTTGTTAAAAATGGTTGTCATATCAAGAGGTCAAGTGATCAAGAGATCATTTTGACAGGTTATAGGAAGAGAAATGTCTACTGCCTAGACATTATGATTGAGAACAATGGTTCTCCAGTTTGTCTTGTAGCTGATGAGACAGTCTCTCATTGTGTCAAATGGCACAAGAGGCTGGCCCATCTTAACTACAAGACAATTAGCAAACTCTTTAGCAAAGAGTTAGTGAGGAATGGTCCTCAAGTTAAGTGTGTTAAAGATGGCATTTGCTCAGCTTGTCAAAAGGGCAAGCAGACTAAATCCACCTTTAGAAGCATAGATAACAAAGATGCTGTGAGGTGTTTGTACCTCTTGCATTTGGATCTCTTTGGTCCAATGCCAGTTCACAGCTTAGGTAGGAAAGTCTACACCCTTGTAGTTGTAGATGACTACTCAAGGTTTTCATGGGTGTTCTTCTTAAGACAGAAATCTGAAACACCTAGTGTATTCTACAGCTTTGTCAAGCAAATTCAGAATGAACTAAATAATACTGTGGTCAAAATTAGAAGTGACCATGGTACTGAGTTTCAGTCTGAAAGCATGACAAAACTATGTGAAGACTTTGGGATATTTCAAGAATTCTCTTCACCTAGAACACCTCAGCAAAATGGCATTGCTGAGAGGAAAAATAGGACCTTGATAGAGGCTGGTAGAACCCTATTGAGTGATACATCACTGCCAGAGTATTTCTGGGCTGAAGCAGTTAACACTGCATGCCATGTTATAAATAGGGCTACCATCACTAAAGGGCTAAACAAGACCCCTTATGAAGTTGTGAAAGGCAGGAAACCAAACCTATCCTACTTCAGGATCTTTGGTTGCAAATGCTTCATACTTAACAATGGGAAGTCTTACATAACTAAGTTTGCTGCCAAGTCCCAAGAGGGAATTTTTGTTGGGTACAGCAATAATAGTAAGGCTTATAGAGTCTACAACTTGACTACACAAGTTGTAGAAGAATCAGTGCATGTAGTTTTTGATGAGACTAAACTTATTAATAATGAGTTTTCTAGCAATGTGTGCAGCCCCACAGGTTTGACAAAGACAATGGACAAGCTGACTATAGAAGAAGTGCCTGCTGTAAGTCAGCAAGGAGAGGAGAATAGCTGCTATCCAGGGGGAGAACTACATGTGCCAGTTGCTGAAGAAATCCAAGGCATACAACATGATGCAGATGCTGAAGTGGTTCAACCTGAAGTGAGGATGCCTCCAGCTCACAGGCATCTTAGAGATCATCCAGTAGAGCTGATTATTGGAGATTCAAGACAAGGAGTACAAACCAGGAGTAGAAACATGAATGCTGCAATCTATTCCAGCTTTTTGTCTCAAGTTGAACCTAAAAGATTTGAAGAAGCAATACAAGATCCACAATGGACTGAAGCAATGCAAGAAGAGCTTAATCAGTTCAAGAGGTGCAAGGTCTGGGAATTGGTTCCTAAACCTAAAGACCACAATATAATAGGAGTTAATTGGATCTACAGGAATAAGATGGATGAACAAGGGGTCATCATTAAGAATAAAGCTAGACTGGTTGTTAAAGGATATAGGCAAGAAGAAGGTATTGATTTTGATCAAACCTTTGCTCCAGTAGCCAGACTGGAAGCCATAAGAATGTTCTTGGCCTATGCAACCTATCAAGGATTCAAGGTATACCAAATGGATGTCAAGTCAGCATTCCTAAATGGTAATTTGAAAGAAGAAGTCTATGTGGAGCAGCCTTCAGGTTTTGTTGATCCAACTCTACCTCATTATGTCTATAGACTTAGGAAAGCTTTATATGGGTTAAAGCAAGCTCCTAGAGCTTGGTATGAAACCCTATCTAGTTTCCTCATTGAGAACAAGTTCTCAAGGGGGAAAATAGATAAGACTCTATTCCTTAGGGAATCTAGAGGCAAAGTCATACTAGTCCAAATATATGTAGATGACATTATATTTGGGTCTACTGAAAGCAGCCTTTGCAAAAAGTTTGCAAAACTTATGCAAGGTCAGTTTGAAATGAGTAGTATGGGAGAGCTGAAGTTTTTCTTAGGTCTCCAAGTTAAACAGACTGAAAATGGTTTATCCATATGTCAGTCAAAGTTCACCCTAGAACTCATAAGGAAGTATGGTATGGATTCATCCAGTACCATGAAGACTCCTATGGGGTCAAGTATGTCTCTTAGCAAGGATGATGCAGGGAAACCTGTAGATGAAACCTTGTATAGAGAGATAGTTGGCTCCCTATTATACTTGACTGCTAGTAGACCAGACATCATGTATGCTACATGTGTTTGTGCAAGGTATCAAGCCTGCCCTAAAGAGTCTCACTTGACTGCAGTCAAGAGAATTTTGAGATATCTAAAGGGCACTCCCTATCTAGGCCTCTGGTACCCTAGGAATGGAGACTTTGATCTAACAGGTTATTCAGATGCAGACTTTGCAGGATGCAAAGAGGATAGAAAGAGTACTACTGGAACCTATCAATTCCTAGGTGGGAGACTAATTTCATGGAGCAGCAAAAAGCATACTAGTGTGGCTATCTCCACAGCTGAGTCAGAGTATGTGGCTGCAGGAAGTTGCTGTGCTCAACTTCTGTGGATTCAACATCAACTAGAGGACTATGGATTTCAGGTAAGTAGAACTCCACTTTACTGTGATTCTACAAGTGCTATTTCAATAGCTAATAACCCTGTATCACATAGTAGAACAAAACATATTGAGATTAAATATCACTTTCTTAGAGAACATGTAGAAAGAGAAGATATTTCACTTGAATATGTTAAAACAGATGAACAAGTAGCTGATATGTTTACTAAGCCACTAGAAGAAGCTAAGTTCAATAGATTCAAAATTGAACTAGTAATGATAAACTTAGAGTAAGTTTACAGATTTGAAAATGACTAAGTAAAAAGGTGTCGACACATAGACAAGTCTATGTCGACACAGAATAGTGGTGTCGACACTTCAGGAAAAAGGTGTCGACACATCTAGGAATGTGGTGTCGACACTTCAGAATGTTAGTGTCGACACATGTCAAGTAGGTGTCGACACATCCTATGTGGTGTCGACACTTATGTTTTACTCAGAATTTTCTAAGTAAAGTCTCGACGATGTGTCGAGTTATGTTGTGTCGACACATAACCAAGTGTCGACACATAATATCTGTTAACTAAACTTGTGTCGACACATGTGTGTCGAGACATTATAAGTCAGTGTCGACACTTATTGCCAGTGTCGACACATGTTGAGTTAGCTGTCCCGCCTGTTCATCTTCAAAATCAGAAAGGTATAAATAGGGTTCTGTCTTTGTTTGTCGACACGCTTTCAAAGTTTCGAGACCAAAACTATAGTGTCGACACTTCTCTTTTCTAAAGACAAATTCTCCAAACCCTAATGGCTCCTAAGCTTGAGGAGAACGTGAACGAGGGCTATGAGCTGGTGCGCGGCGCGTTCGACGACGCAGATTAAGAAATCCAATCGGTGATAACCCTAGTCGCCAATTCTGGACTCGAATACTTGGTTTCAGAACCAACAAAGATTTGGAAAAAGGAAGTTCTTGAATTCCTTAATGGAGCTGTTGTAGATGAATCTGGATACAGAATCAAATCCAGAGTTCATGGATCTAAGGTCAAGATTTCACCAAAAAGTCTGAGGAAGGTACTCCAGCTACCTAAAACTCAAGATGAAGAGGAAGTAACTGCTTCAAAGACCAGGGAAGCTCTTACCTGGTGTGGTCTTGATCCCAAGATGAAGATAGGATCGGTATTCAACAGGAAAGGCATGAATAATCAAGGGAAATTCATGTCTGAGATTGTAGGCAAGGTTATTCTCAGTAAGCCAGGAGGGCATGACAGGGTGTCTGCCTCTATGTTTGAAATTATGACAAGAATAATCTTTACTCTAAGAACAGACTGGTCTCAAGTGGTGTATGAGAAAGTCAAGGAGAGTCTGAAGAAGCCCAACCTGGGCAGAATACTTAGTCTCTACCTAGCTGGTACCATATCAGAGGTAATGAATACAGCTGCAGGCAGTAAGATCAATCACATGAGAAAGATGGATCAAAGGATCTTTTCCAGATGGGACAGGGTGTTGTCCAAGGAATTACCAACCCCTGAGAAGACAATTACTGAGAAGGAGATTCCTCCAAGGAAGAAAAGGAAGACAGCTGCTGTGACACAGGAGTCCTCCAGCAGTTCAGGGAGTGAAGAACAAGTTGTTTTCACTCCTGATGCTCAAGAGGAAGTGGCTGCAGAGAAGACCCCTGCTGCTCAAGATGTAGCTGAGATCCAGGGGAGCTGCCTCAAGCTAGCCCCATCAATAGGGATCACAGCCAGGGGGAGCTTCCAGTAGTAGAAGAATCATCTACTCTGGACAGTGAGCAAGCCACCATCATTATCCAAGAGGTACTCACTGACCTAAAAACTTTACACTATATTATAGAAGATGCTAATTTGTCTGATGTCCATTAGCAAACTCAGCTAGACAGTCAAGTTCCAGATGTTGTTTTAGAAGACAAATCTGCTGAACAAGAAGTGGTACCTGAGTCAGTGGTTGAAGAGCAAAGACTGTCTCCAGCTCCATCTCCACCTGAATATACAATGGAGGATTTATTCCTAAATCTAGATCAAGAAGATTTTGATATGGACAAGGATGCTGCTGCTGAAGATAAGAGTGCTGCTGCTGAGGGGGAGCACCTGACAGTTCTGGAAGAGCCTATTAGGCTAGAAACTGAGCAAGCACCTGATGTGCAACCTGAGAAGCCTCAAAGCCCTAAGGACAGGGTTGATATTGCCAGCACTTCTGCCTCTGAAGATGAGGAGAGTGTTAGGGCAAAGAAAAAGAAACTATATGTTTTCAAAAGGAGAAGTCAGAGTTACAAGAAAGCTTTGCAATCTATAGCCCCACAGCCTATAGTTCAACAAGCTCCAACAGTTGATTATAGTGCTTTGATGATTTCCATGCAGATCAAGTTGGATGAGCAAAGGAAGGCAATAGAGTCTTATGTGGATGAAGGGCACAAGTCCCTACAGTTTGATCTTGCACAAGATATAAAATCTATAAGGTTTGAAATGAACCTGAACAAGAAGGAGATGACTGACTGCTTCCACAAGGGTGGGAATGCAGTAGTCTATTTGGCAACTCACCAGGAGAAGATCAAGGCTCAGGTAGATGATGTAGCATTAAAGCAAGGATATATGCTGGAGAATCAGTTAAGAATGAATGATAATTTAACTGCCTCCCATAATGCTATAGTCACTGAGTTGAAGAATAAGTCTGCTGAACCTTCTACATCTGCTGCTGCAGTTAAGGCTGATTTTGATAAAGTATTTCAAGCTGAGATTACTGCTGTTAAGTCTGCTATTAAAGATTCTCAGAAAGCTATCTCTGAACAACTGCAAAAGCTTAAACCATTTTTTAAAGAGGGAATCAGATACTTGGACAGTCAGATAAGGTTTCAGAAGGATGATGTCAGAGACCATATGGCCAGAGAAGTCATAAAGGGGGAGAGAGTATTAGTCAAAGCTAGCTCTGACCATGCCAAATGGATATCTAACTCCATCAGAGCTACACTGGGCTACCCTCCACTATGTGATGATGATAATGTTGCTGAATCAGGAATTCAAAATGCATATCTTGGAGGTGAACAAGCAGAAGTAGCTCAAGTGATTTATCCACCTCCAGACTTTGACATGGTTCAAGCAGATGTAAGCACAATGTATAGCCCAACTGAGGGCAAGGCCAGTGTTCATATTGAAAAGGCTGTTCAACCTATTTCTGAAGCTCTGCAAGAGGCTATGAACAAAGAAGAAGAGACAAGGCTGTCTAAAAAGAGGTTTAGGGAACAAGCAGAACAAAAGCCAGATTTTGAACAATGGAGCCCTACCTCTAGAAATATAATTCTAACTGCCTGGAAAGCTGCCAAAGACATGACTGACAGGAACAAATGGTTCTCTGAGGCAGAATGGAGAAAGCATGAGATTAGGCAGGAGGCAATAGTACAATTCAGAAGGAAGGCTAAGATGGGAAAGCTACCTCCTACTGCTGTGGAGCCTAGCAAGTACTTCCCCAAGCCATTTCACTATTTTGAGAGACAGAAAATCAAAGCTGAAGAGCTGAAGATGAAGGACTTAAAAGGCAAGAAGCCTGCTGTTGCTGAACCTGCTGAAGCCCCTGTCAAAGCTCAAGTCCAAGCTGGAAAGGGAATTGTTATCAAGGAACCTGATCAGAAATAGATTAGGATTTTACTTGAAGATTATGTTGCAATCCTTTTTAATGTAAAACATTTTTGTAAAACATTGAAGATGTATAAGAAAAATGTTAGAACAATATATGATAAATATATTTCATGATTGTTCTGTAAATGTGTCTATTTCTTGATTGTTCTGAAATGATGAATGTGTATACATGTGTGTATTTCTACATGTTTATGTTTACTCTGCTGAATATAATCTGCTGTACATCATTTTATAATTTTAATTATGGATGGTGTATATCATTGACTAAGGGTTATGACTTCTCCAAATAGGGGGAGATTGTTGGGTACATTGTTCAAATGTACCTGATTTGAAGAAGCCTCACCCAACTCAATGATATACATCATAATGTATTTGATGTATGTTTGAGTTACTTGTGCAGGTTAAGAAAGTACTGGACTGAAGCAAAAAGTTTCTAAGTCCATGTGTCGACACCCAGAGGAAAAGTGTCGACACTTAAGAAAGCTTGTGTCGACACCCAGACAAGCAGTGTCGACACTTGGAGTCATTGTGTCGACACCTGGGATGCAGAGTCGACACCAGACAGAAAGTGTCGACACTTGGAGCTGTGTCGACACTCAGTGAAGAAAAGTGCAGACAGAAAGTGTCGACATAAGGAGCTGTGTCGACACCCAGTGAAGTTGTGTCTATATCAGAAAGTGTCGACACTTGGAGCTGTGTCGACACTCAGCAAAAGTCTGCAGAGTCTAAGTACAAGTGTCGACATTCAACACAATGTGTCGACACTATGCAGAAGAGTCAGCACTTGAAGCAAGTGTCGACACTCAACACAATGTGTCGACACTCAACAGAAGAGTCAACATTTGAAGTATGTGTCGACACCCAAAACAATGTGTCGACACACAGCTGAAGACTCAACACTGTAAGAAAGTGTCGACACATGGAGCTGTGTCGACACTTAGCAAAGAACAGAAAGAACAACAAATTATTCTAAGTACAAGTGTCGACACTATGGGAATGTGTCGACACTCAGCTGAAGTCTCAACAACAAGAAGGTGTGTCGACACAAGGAGCTGTGTCGACACTCAGCAAGATTCAACATAGAAGACTATGTGTCAACACCAAGATGCAGTGTCGACACTTGACAGATTCAACACAAGAAGATGTGTCAACACAAAGGAGATGTGTCGACACATAGAAGAATTCAGCAAAAGCTAAAAGAACAAGTACTTGTGTCGACACTCAATTTCAGTGTCGACACATGAAGAAGAATCTGTGTCGAGACATACAAGGAGTTGTGTCGACACCTTGTAGACTTGTGTCGACACTTACACAACATGTGTCGACACTTGGACTATAAGTGTCGACACTTAAAGACAGAAAGTCTCGACACTTACAAACTGTTAGAGATTTTCAAGAAGTGACTGGTTGACATGACAGCTGCCGATCCAGCCGGTCTACAGCAACTGTCAGAGATGTCAGAAGTCAGTTATGAACCGGACCAGCCGGTTACCATGAAGAAGGCCTATAAATAGGCATCCACAGTTTACAGAAACTGTTGTTGGTGTGGTTGTTGAAAGAGTTGATCAAGTGATGAACAAGTGGTACAGATTATTCAAGTAATCAGAAAAGTGGCATACTGAGTATCAACACAAGAAGATCTTGCAGTCCAAGTGCATATCTAAGAAGTTGGAGAGAGAGGGCTCCATCCAAGAAATCAGCCTCTGGAACTAGGCTGAGAAGAAGGATTCAGATTCAATTCTGATTCTTAAGAAGCAGAGGTTAAGGAACAACTGCAGAGGATTCAGTCTTATTCAGTTCTACTCAAGAAGCTTTGAAGAAAGCTAAGTCAGATTGGATCCAGCTGAGTTCTTCCAAGAACTCATCAAGAATCTCTCAACTCCCCTCTTATCTTTCTGAGTTGTAGAGTTATAATTTGTAATATCTTTTTAACTTGTAGGATCCTTTGGATCTGAGTGATTTGTAAGCCTATAATTATAAAGGCTGAGGGTAGGGCTTGTTAGCCTGAGTGTAGGAGATTGTGATCTCTGAGTGTAGGCCTTGTTGGCTGAGTGTAGGCCTTGATTGGCTGAGTGTAGGCTTTAGGATAAAGCTGAGTTGTAAGGCTTAGGGCCTGAGGTAGGAACCAATTTGGGTTCTGAGACAGTGGAGAAGTTTGGCCGAATCTAGTACACTGCTAGATAGGCGAAGGGGGAAAGTGGATGTACCCATATCTTGGGGAACCACTATAAAACACTGTGTGCTGTGCTGTGATTGTGCTGTGTATGTTTTGTTATTGCTGTTTGCTGTGCAAAAGTAGTTAGAACTCTGTGATTTAACTAAGTGGCTGCCAACAAAGTTAGAAAAGGATTAGGTCACCTATTCACCCCCCCCCTCTAGGTATTTAGGTACCATATCTTTCAGTGTTTCAGTACCATGGTCACTTCTCTTAAGTGTCCACACAGACTGTCTAGATGTGTCGACACCATTTCTCTTAAATGTCGACACCACTTTTCTGTGTCGATACAGACAACTCTGTGTGTCGACACCATTTTACTTAGCCAATTTTGAAAACGTATTCTAAGTTTATCATACCTAATTCAATTTTGAACCTATTGAATTTGGTTTCATCTAAGGGCTTAGTATACATGTCAGCTAGTTGATTATCTGTATTTATATATTCTAGTGAAATATCTGCTTTTTCTACATGTTCTCTTAGAAAATGGTATTTTATTTCTATGTGCTTAGTCCTACTATGGGAGACAGGATTGTTTGCAATAGAAATAGCACTAGTAGAATCACAAAATAGAGGTGTTCTACTTACTTGAATACCATAGTCTTCTAGCTGATGTTGTATCCATAGAAGTTGAGCACAGCAACTTCCTGCAGCAACATATTCTGATTCTGATGTGGAGATAACCACACTTGTTTGCTTCTTGCTACTCCATGATATCAGTCTTAAACCTAGGAATTGACAGGTACCAGTTATACTTTTCCTATCTTCCTTGCAGCCTGCAAAATCTGCATCTGAATAACCTGTCAGTTCAAAGTGTCCATTCCTAGGGTACCAAAGGACTAGATAAGGAGTGCCCTTAAGATATCTCAGTATTCTTTTGACTGCTGTCAAATGAGATTCTTTAGGGCAAGCTTGGTACCTAGCACAGACACATGTAGCATACATGATATCTGGTCTACTTGCAGTCAAATACAATAGGGAGCCAACTATCCCTCTATACAAAGTCTCATCTACAGGTTTCCCTGCATCATCTTTGCTAAGAGACATACTTGACCCCATAGGAGTTTTCATGGTACTGGATGATTCCATACCATACTTCCTTATCAATTCTAGGGTGAACTTAGACTGGCATATGGATAAACCATTCTCAGTCTGTCTAACTTGGAGACCCAAGAAGAACTTAAGTTCCCCCATACTGCTCATCTCAAATTGTCCTTGCATTAGTTTTGCAAACTTTTTGCAAAGACTACTTTCAGTAGACCCAAATATGATGTCATCTACATATATTTGGACTAGTATGATCTTGCCTCTGGATTCCCTAAGGAATAGAGTCTTGTCTATTTCCCCCTTGTGAATTTATTCTCAATGAGGAAACTAGACAGGGTTTCATATCAAGCCCTAGGGGCTTATTTTAACCCATACAAATCCTTCCTAAGTCTATAGACATAATTAGGTTTAGTTGAATCAACAAAACCTGATGGCTATTCCACATAGACTTCTTCCTTCAGATTTCCATTCAAAAAAGCTGACTTGACATCCATTTGGTATAATTTAAACCCTTGATAGGTTGCATAGGCCAAAAACATCCTTATTGCCTCCAGTCTGGCTACTGGAGTAAAGGTTTGATCAAAGTCAATACCTTCTTCCTGCCTATATCCCTTAGCAACCAGTCTTGCTTTGTTCTTCACAATAACTCCATGTTCATCCATCTTGTTCCTAAAGATCCACTTAGTCTCAATTATGTTGTGGTCTTTTGGTTTAGGAACAAGCTCCCAGACATTGCATCTTTTGAACTGGTTCAGCTCCTCTTACATAGCCTCAATCCAATGAGGGTCTAGGATAGCTTCTTCAAACTTATTTGGCTCTACCTGGGATAGAAAACTGGAGTAGAGTACTGAACTTATATTTCTGCTCCTTGTTTGTACCCCTTGTCTGAGATCTCCAATGATTTGATTGGCTGGATGATCTTTCAAATGTCTATTAGCTGGAGGCAGCCTGGCTTCAGGTTGAACTCCTTCAGCTTCTTCAACTTGCTGCACTCCTTGGTCTTCTTCTGCATCAGGTGCATCTAGTACTCCCCCTGGACAACAGCCACTGTCATCTACTTGCTGTCTTGCAGTAGAACTTTCTTCAATAGTAAGCTTGTCCATCTTCTTAGTCACACCTGTGGAGCTGCAAATACTTCTAGACAATTCATGGTTAATGAGTTTAGCTTCATCAAATACTACATGTACTGATTCTTCTACAACTTGAGTAGTCAAATTGTAGACCCTATAAGCCTTACTGTTGTTGTTGTACCCAACAAAGATCCCCTATTAGGATTTGACAGCAAACTTGGTTAAGTAAGACTTACCATTGTTAAGTATATAACATTTACAACCAAAGATCCTGAAATAGGATAGATTTGGTTTTCTGCCTTTCACAATCTCATAGGAGGTCTTATTGTGGCTCTTGGTGATAGTAGCCCTATTAATTACATGGCAAGCAGTGTTTACAGCCTCACCCCAGAAATATTCTGGGAGAGATGTATCACTTAATAGGGTTCTACCAACCTCTATCAAGGTTCTATTTTTTCCTTTCAGCAATGTCATTTTGCTGAGGTGTTCTTGGTGAAGAAAATTCCTGAAATATCCCAAATTCTTCACATAGCTTTGTCATACTGTCAGATTGGAATTCAGTACCATGGTCACTTCTTATTTTGACCACTGTACTGTCTAACTCATTCTGAATTTGTTTGACAAAACTATAGAAGATACTAGGTGTTTCAGTACCATGGTCACTTCTCTTAAGTGTCCACACAGACTGTCTAGATGTGTCGACACCATTTCTCTGAAATGTCGACACCACTTTTTTGTGTCGATACAGACAACTCTGTGTGTCGACACCATTTTACTTAGCCAATTTTGAAAACGTATTCTAAGTTTATCATACCTAATTCAATTTTGAACCTATTGAATTTGGTTTCATCTAAGGGCTTAGTATACATGTCAGCTAGTTGATTATCTGTATTTATATATTCTAGTGAAATATCTGCTTTTTCCACATGTTCTCTTAGAAAATGGTATTTTATTTCTATGTGCTTAGTCCTACTATGGGAGACAGGATTGTTTGCAATAGAAATAGAACTAGTAGAATCACAAAATAGAGGTGTTTCAGATTTCTGTCTAAGGAAGAACACCCAGAAAAACCTTGAGTAGTCATCTACAACCACAAATGTGTAGACCTTCCTACCTAGGCTGTGAACTGGCATAGGACCAAAAAGATCCATATGCAAGAGGTATAAGCACCTCACAGCATCTTTGTTTTCAATGCTATTAAAGGTGGATCTAGTCTGCTTGCCCTTTTGACAACCTGAGCATATCCCATCTTTAATACACTTAACCTGAGGACCATTCCTCACTAACTCTTTGCTATAGAGTTGGCCAATTGTCTTGTAGTTGAGATGGGCTAGCCTCTTGTGCCATTTGACATAATGAGAGACTTTCTCATCAGCTACAAGACACACTGGAGAAACATTGTTCTTACACATAATGTCTAGGCAATAGACATTTCTCTTTCTGTAACCAGTCAGAATGATCTCTTGATCATTTGATCTCCTGATATGACAACCATCTTTGACAAATGAGATGTCATATCCTAAATCACTCAGCTGACTTATACTAATAAGGTTATGTTTCAAACCTTTAACATAAGCCACTTGAGTAATTGTTATAAGGTTGCTAGAAATGTTACCAAAACCTTTGATGATTCATTTTTCAGAACCACCAAAGGTGACTTTAGGACCATCCTTGATTGGTGTGTAGTCCTTTAGCAATCCCCTAGTTCCAGTCATGTGCCTGGAACATCCACTATCCAAGTACCATATTGGGGCATGGCCACTTGGACTCACCTGCAAAACAGATTAGTTAACCTTAGAACCCAAAGAATTCTTGGGTCCTTGGTGCTGGTTAGTTTGCCTCTTAACAAAGCTACCTGTAGCTTTTCTAGCAGGTAGATTGCTACTCACCTTGGCACTAGAATTGTGCCAACAGTCCATGGCAAAGTGGACTATCTTGCCACAACACCAGCACTCAAATCTGTTGTACCTTTGCTTAGGTACAACCCTAGCTGTTTTATCTACAGTTGGCTTGTTGAGTACTGGGGCTTTGCCCTTAGACTTGGACTTTACAGTCCTAGCAGGTTGTGTAAACCCTAATCCAGTTTTACCTTTTTGATGTACAAATTCATCTATCAAAGGTAAAATAGACTTTGGTTTAGAAAACCTTGCAACTATGTCTCTCTCTTTCTGAAGACTAATCTCCAGATTTCTGATTTGATCATTCTTGAATGTTATAGTCCCCATCTGAATAACAGTTATGTTCTTCAGTCTGGCTATTTCATTTAATTTTTGATCAATCAACTTATCAAAATCTGTTGCAGCAACTTTAAGATTAGTAATCTCCTTAGCCTGACTCTTGGTCAAGGATTTGCTTTTCTTTAAAGCTTGCAACACTACACTATATTCATCAATCAATTGATGAATATCTCCTTCAGATTCAGATTCACTCTCATCACTTGATGCTGATGAATCTGATTCTGAACTAGCACTAGAAATTGAACTTAAAGAACAATTTTGTACCTGACTAGGTCCAGGCTGCTCCTGGATTCTGTCACCTTCAGATAAGGCCATCAGTCCCTGACACTGATTGTCCTCATGCTCATATATAGAGTTCATTAACTGGATGAACTCCTCTTCCTCTTCTTCAGCAAATAGTCCAATGTAAGCTTCAGCTTCTGAATCTGATTCTGAAGAAGACATATTTGACAGACTTTTGTCCTTCTTTGCAACAAAGGACCTTTCCTTTTTGCCCTTGATTAGAGTCTTCTTCTTCTCAGTAGACTCTTTCCTTTTCTCTGGACAGTCAGCAACTACATGTCCTTGTCTGTTACAACAATAACAGACTATCTTTGAAGATGTTATTGTACTTGTCTTGGGCTTTCTCCTATCATTCTTTGATGACTTCTGTGAAGTGGAAGGCTTAGACCTCCACTGTTTCTTCTTTAGGAACTTCTGAAAATGTCTTGTGAAAGTTGCAAAGTCCTCATCACTCTCACTGCTTTCAGAATTCTTACTTTCTGACTCATCTGTTTCAGTCTCAGCAACTTTTGGGGGTGGAGATGGAGACTTACTTCTATATTTCTTAGTGGCTTCTGTCTTGAATGCCACTGCTCTTTCTTTGTGCCCAATTCTTGTAGTCTTCTCCTCCTCTTTCCTAACCATTAGCTGCATTTCATAGGATAACAGCTTTCCAAACAATGTTGGAGGAGGAATATCTGCTAACTTGGCCATTTCCCTTATGACACAAATCTTGGTATCCCAGTCTTTAGTTAGGGATCTCAAGAACTTATCATTCAGCTCATAATTGCTGAATTCTCTTCCATAAGACATCAACTCATTGACAATCCTATAGAATTTCTTGTAGCATTCAGTTATGCTATCAGACCTTCCTTGTCTGAAGCTCTCATACTCTTGGTTTAACAAAGACTTTCTGTCCTGTCTAACTTCTTCAGAACCCTCCATGTACACTATCAGAGTATCCCACATCTCCTTTGATGTTTTATAGTGTATCAAGTTCTGAAATGTAGCATCATCTATTGCACTTACTATTATATTTTGGGCCCTTTTGTCCATGGTGGCCAGAATAATCTCATCCTTGGTCATTTCAGAAAAGTCCTTAGGAGTTCTCTGATTTGCATCCAGGACTGAAAATTTCATAGGCACATATGGCCCTTCTTTGACTGTGATATAGATTCTAGGGTCACAGGCTTCCATAAATAGCCTAACCCTTTCTTTCCAGATGCCAAAGATCTCCTTTCTGCAAATTGGCAACTTCATGGATCCAAGTTCTTTGTGATTCTCTGTTGAACCCATTTTCTTGATTTTCTTGATTCTGTACTTGATTATACTGAATCTGCCAACAGTATCTACTCAGACAGTTATGTCCTTTTTGAGTAACCTGGCTCTGATACCACTTGAAGAAATTGTACCCTATCACCTAGAGGGGGGGTGAATAGGTGACCTTATCTTTTTAAAATTTTAGGCAGATTATATCACAGATTTATAAATAATTCTTCACAGCAATTCAGCACAGCAATCACAGAATCACACACACATAGTACATACAGTTTTATAGTGGTTCCCCAAGGTCTGGGTACATCCACTTTCCCCCTTCGCCTATCTAGTAGTGTACTAGATTCGGCCAAACTCCTCCAATATTCCTCATATCCTCAGATCTTACACTCAGAACCCAAACCAGGTTCCTACAGCTCAGAGTGATCCCACTCCTACAACTAAGGCTCAACAGCCCTACCACTCAGTCTTCACAAAGACCTACACTCAGCAACAAGGCCTACACTCAGAGAAATGAATGTCCTACACTCAGGCACACAGGCCCTACCACTCAGCCTTTATAATTTCAGGCTTACAACTCAGATCCCTAAGGATCCTACAAGAAATTAAGAATACAATGTATATAACCTCAAATCAGAATAAGAGAGAAGAGTTGAAAGGTTTCTTGATGAGTTCTTGGAAGAAATCTGCTGAGATCAACCTCCCTTGACTTCCTTCAAAGCTTCTTGAATGTAGAACACAGTAGGGTTGATTCTCTATGCAGCTGATCTTCAATCACTGCAACTTAAGATTCAGATCTAAGTCTGAAACTTTCTTCACAGCCTGGTTCAACAGTTGTCTTCTTGGAAGGAGCTCTCTCTCTCCAACTACTTAGATCTTCACTTGAATTGATTCTTCAATGAATTGCTTGATCTTGTGTGAATCATCTTCTGCTGTTGACAGAATAAGCCTTTATATAGACTTTCTTCATGGTGACCGGCTGATCCGGTCCCTAACGACTTTCTGACAACTCTGGCAGTTGCAGTAGACCGGCTGGAATGGCAGCTGTCATGTCATCCAGTCACTTCTTGAATTTTCTGTAACTGCCTGAAAGTGTCGAGATAGTCTGTCTTTAAGTGTCGACACTGATAGACTAAGTGTCGACACAAGTAGACTAAGTGTCGACACTAGCCTTCATGGTGCAGACACAACTCCTTGTGTTGTAGAATTTACTTCACGACACAGCTTCTTCAACATGTGTCGACACAGATATTGTGTGTCGACACAAGTCCTTGTTCTTCAGTACTTTGTTGATTTCTTGTGAGTGTCGACACAACTCCTTTGTGTCGACACATCTTCTTGTGTTGAACTTGTTAAGTGTCGACACATCTTCTTGGTGTCGACACATGCCTTCTGTGTTGAACCTTTTGCTGAGTGTCGACACATCTTCTTTGTGTCGACACTTGTACTTAGACTTCATTGAAATTTGCTGAGTGTCGACACAGCTCCTTGTGTCGACACTTTCTTCATGTGTTGGGACTTCTGCTGTGTGTCGACACTGATCCTTTGTGTCGACACATTCCTCATGCGTTGAGACTTTGGCTGAGTGTCGACACATCTCCTTTGTGTCGACACTTGTACTTAGAATTTGTTGAACTTTTGCTGAGTGTCGACACAGCCTCCAAGTGTCGACACTTTATGATGTCGATAAAGTTCCTCTGTGTGTCGACACTGCTTCTAAGTGTCGACACAGCTTCTCTGGTCATTTCTTCATTGAGTGTTGACACAAGTTGTATGTGTCGACACTTTCCTTCTGGTGTCGACTCTGCATTCCAGGTGTCGACACAATTACTCCTAGTGTCGACGCTGCTTCTCTGGATGTCGACACAAGTCTTCTTAAGTGTCGACACTTTTCTTCTGGGTGTCGACACATGGACTTAGAAACTTTTCATCTTTCCCTGCAAATACATAACCTACACAAGGTAACTCAAAATACATCAAATACATTTTGATGTATATCATTGAGTAAGGTGAGGCTTCTTCAAATCAGGTACATTTATTCCAATGTGCCCAACAAGGGTCACAGCCCAACGGTAAATCTCTTGAGCATTTACTACATGGCGTGTAGCCGGAGTTAGTCTTCTTACACCGGGATGGCCCATAGCCTCCCATTGTGTCATGGCGCGCAGGCCGAAGACTCTTGCTATGCGCTCCAACAGACCGCACCTTTTGGTCTCACGTCAGACGGACATAACGCAGGTCGGATCCTGCACCCCCCCCCCCCCCCCCCCCCCGTTGCTCAAATCGCCTTGCCTTCTCCGAGTACAGCGTACTCATGGCTATATTAAAGGTGCGGGTCAGTCTCACCAATCCTGTTCTTGGCATTCAATCCTGGGTATTTCTCGATACCCATTTCCTTAGCACAACAGCGGGTCTTTCCTGGGCCTCCCAGTACTTTCTGTGACTCTCTTCATAGGTGGACACCGCAAAATCACAAATGTCAGGGGTCTTTCCTAGCTACCATGCCAGTACTTCTTGTTACTCGCTTCACAGGTGGACACCCTACGACATCAAGCATCACAAAGGGCCTTTCCTGGTCACACCAGTACTTCCTGTGCCTCATTCACAGGTTGGACCCAAAAACATAACATGGCTACTTTTCCTGGGCTACCACTCCAGTACTTCCTGTTACTCCTTTTCGCAGGCATAACCCGTTGACTCCTTAAACTACATGTTTATCACGGAGACTTCTCTGGTTCGTATGCAACATCACCAATCCAGACCAACCTGTCCAGATGGGCTTCACACAGCATGCTTATTCCGTACTCCATTTCCGGATCTATATGCCAACAAAGGGGATTTCATGAATCCACCCAAAGACTCCCAAAATCAGCCACCTCTTGGTGGGGGAATCACAAATATATGCCAAAAGGAAGCCTTCACATGGCTAGGAAGAAAAGTCATTACCCTTGACGACCGCTTCGGTGCCATGAACGCAAAGCTAGCTTGAATGGATCACAAGATCTTTTCCTCCGCAACGCCGGCTTCGGCTCTCTTGTCGGTAAACCGCAGCACCACCAGCAGCAGCCCTTCCCCTTCTTCCTTCTTCTCCCCTCCTTTCTCTCTTAACTTGAAGAAAGATAAAGGCTAAGTAAAATGAGAATAAATTCTCAGATTTCGGCCTTTAGGAAAAGAGGAAAGAAGCTCAGCCTTTGGATCCAGGCTGAAGGAATGGACGGCCACAAAAATGCCAGAAAAGCTAAATTTGACCTGACACGGCCTGTGACACGCCCGTGTCCCAGGCCGTGTGCCTCAAGCGGTGGTCAACCGACCTATCCAGACCAGTGACACGCCCATGGGACACGCCCGTGTCATGGGCCGTGTCACCCAAAACGCCTTCAGACACGCCCGTGTCTGTGGCCGTGTGCAGTGGCAAAAATAATCCCAAAACATCCCGAGACTTCACACGGCCTGTGACACGCCCGTGTCCCAGGCCGTGTGCCCAGACATGGCACGAAGACACGCCCTGTCAAAACGTTTCGTCGGGCTGAGTTCGTCGACCCAAATTGACACGCCCTGTGACACACCCGTGTCACAGGCCGTGTGCAACTTCTCGACACTCGACGCCTACATCTCGACACTCGACGATCTCGACATCTCGACACTCGACGACACGGCCTGGGAAACGCCCGTGTCCTGGGCCGTGTGCCCCCTCTCGACACATCGTCGAGCGAAAAATCGTCGACACCAAGGCCGATCGTCGACACCAAGGCCGATCGTCGACACGGCCTCGACACGCCCTGCGACACGCCCGTGTCGCACGCTGTGTCCGATGTTCAACGACCGTCGACTCCAAAATTTATCGACCTCGCGGCAAAATCGTCGACCCCAGCTTGACACGCCCTGGGACACGCCCGTGTCCCAGGCCATGTCACCCAAAAATTTCCTGTTTGAGAAAGTTTGGGCTGTTACAGCCAGTACATCTGCGGGCTCTAGAGCTGGAAGCCATTGCTGCAGTTAACATGCAAAATTTTAAAAAATTTCCATAAATTTTCAGTATCGCCGGTCGGGGACGCCCATTGTTGCCGGGCAATAACGGAAATTGGTCTAATCCAATTTCTGACACCAGATCTAGATTTTCCCATACTTTAGATACCTGATTTGAAATTTCTTACAGTTTTTCTTAAAAAAATTCTCTAATGACTCAAGAAAATTAGATCTGAGTTTAGATTTTTCAAATTCCTAGCCCTATGCAAACACTACTCCAAACACATAGATCTATATTCTATTCACTAAAAAATACAAGTTTTGCACAAAACCCTAACCATGATCAATCATCCTTCAAAAATTGAAAATATTTTCATCAAGAGTTCCATGAAATACCCTACAATCATTTAGATCTAAAAATTCTAAGGAATGAAAGAAAACAATCCACGACCATTACCTTGATCCAAGGTTTTTGTTGTCGTCCAATTCGTCTTTCGCGTCGAGTCTTCAGGGAAAACTGATGGAAATGGTGCATTTGACCTGATACGACCCTATTTTATATTTTCGCACTGTCGCCGATCGGCGATATCCAGTATCGCCAGGCGACAATTCACTATTATGCCAATTTTTCTTCATTTCTCAGGTTTAGGCATGGTTCAATGGGTATTCTTTGATTTTGGGTTCCTAATAACATCATTCAATTATTCAACCATCACATATCCTTTTTTTATAAAAGTACTAGTGTTTTTATACTTATGAAATTGTTTTTGCATGCCTTTAAGTATGAGTAATATTTTAGTTATGATAATGTTCTTTCACCCACATTTGTGAAACTCTTCATATGGATTCACCTTACTGCATATGTGAATTGTGAATGTTCTACCATAACCACTAGAGTTGCATGCTACTGCTAATGCTTTATCCTAGTTTATTCTTTGCACCGCTCATATTTGATTATCATGTATGCTCACAAGTGAATTCAGACTTCTTTGTCATGCCACACAAAACTATTCAAAAAATGTTCAAAAAATTCAAAAAAATTCAACACCTTTGTTGATGTCATTCAAAATTAAAATAAAAGGGGCTGACAAGGAACCTCCACAAAGCACTACTTACCCTCATGATAAGTCTTAATAAGCATTGTGAGGTTGAGCACCTTGGAAAGAGTTGTAAAGTATCGTGTACAACTCTATATCTAGATATTCTTTTTGTATGTGCTCTGAATTCTTGGGTACAAGCACAACTTATCATGTCTACCTCTATGTTTTGTTGTTTTTTTCACATTCAACGTGTTCATATATTTGTAAGGCATTTGCATATGTGTTTTTCATCCAATTATCACATGTACACAACAATATCTTCTCTAAAATTTCTTCTTATGAGAATTGCACTGAAACTGTTTTCAACTTAATCTTTACTAGTGTATGTGTCTATAATATAAATGGATGACAATTGCCAATGTTCGTGTTTACTCATTTTCTTCTTTACTATACATTGCTTCACATGCTCTATCATTAATTTCTCCTTTCTATTTTTCCTTTTTAGCTTTCGCACTGCTCTGATATCTCTTTTGACAATACCAAAAGGGGGAGAAATGACTAAGGAAATCATTCATACTCTTGGTTTACTACTGCATGTTAAATTAATACGCCATGTTCAATATGCTTAGATTTAGGGGGAGTACACTTGTAGGGGAGTGTTACATCCAAGAGAATTTTGTGCACATACAAATGCTTAGTCTTGATACCTAGTTTTTAACATTTCTTAGATCATTCATGATTTATTTCTTAGTGGATTTGTTATTATCAAAAGGGGGAGATTGTTGGAGCATGCATTTCACGCTTCTTTGGTTTGTTAATAACAAACATCGTTTGTATTTGATCTTTGGGTGTTTATGATGTGTAGATATCACAGGTCTAGCTCTAATGGCATTTGGGTGTTGTTTCGGGTCAGAACAGATGAGGTTATGAGATATCGCCAGGCGATATTGGGTATCACCCACAGACGACAGCGACGATCGACGAATCTGCCATCGACGATTGCTGATCGACGAATCTACAATGCGAGAAGCAGGAGTTCGTGGGACACATGACAGTCATTATCGATATCTCCAGGTGACGTTACCCAGTGTCACCAGGCGACGGTCCACGTTTGACGATCGATGGATCTACGATGCGAAAATGAGGAGTTCGTGGGACACGTGGCAGCAGTTACTGATATCGCCCGATGGCGATACCCAGTATCGCCAGGAGATATTGCCAAAGTATAAAATCCAGTTCATTTTCTGTGGGGATTACAAATTTCATTACCTGGAGTGCACCTTTCTGTTTAGACGAACCAGAGAACTCCAGATTCTAGATTTACTCCATACTCTCACGAAGGCGAAAGCGCAAAAGATTGACGACACGTACGCAACATTCAAAATAACCCTGGCTAGGATTCGTCGTCATCTTCAGCGCGTTGTTTGAAGGGTGTTTTAATTCTAAGATTTCAGTTTGTTTTGTTCTTATTCCTATTGTAATTCAATTGTAATCGAGAGAGGAAATCGCCACCTTGTGCGTGGCGTCTAAGTCTTTGTGTGGCTTAGGGGAAATCGTTGCCTTGTGCGTGACGTCTAAGTCCTTGTGTGGCTTAGGGAAAAATCGTTGCCTTGTGCGTGACATCCAAGTCCTTGCGTGGCTTAGGGAGAAATCATTGCCTTGTGCGTAGCGTCTAGATCATGGTAGATCTAGGGGAGGCTAGTAGCAAGATCTAGGAAGAGATACGTTTTAGCCTGCCGGTTCTTAGTAAAAGGACCGGCGAAACCAAAAGTAAATTGTATTTTTCATAAGCCTTTGTCTCTAGCTCTATAGAGATACTTTGTATTCACTTTTAACACATTTGAAATAAATTGTTATTGCTTTTGTTTTTATATATTTTAGTGTGTTCAAGTCTGCTTATGAAAAATTAGTTTCTATTTCTTAATTTCATTGTTTTTGTTCATCAAGTAAACTTTGTTTAGTTAAAAAATAATTAACCCTTATTCACCCCCCCCCCTCTAAGGGTGTCGTACGATCCAACAAGATGTGTCACTCAATAGGGTCCTACCAGCCTCTATGAGAGTTCTATTTTTCCTCACAACAATCCCATTTTGCTAGGGTGTTCTAGGTGAAGAGAATTCTTGATGAATCTCATGCTCTTCATAGAACCTTGTCATGCTATCAGACTAGAATTCAGTTCCATGTTCACTTCTAATTTTGACCACATAGCTGTTAAACTCATTCTGAATTTGCATGACAAACTTAATGAAGATATCAAGGGTTTCATTCTTTCTCTTGAGGAAGAATACCCAAACAAATCTGGAAAAGTCATCAACCCCCACAAGGGTGTAGACCTTCCTACCAAGACTAAGAACTGGCATAGGACAAAACAAGTCCATATGCAGGAGGTATAGGCACCTCACAGAATCTTTGATCTCAATACCCTTGAAGGAAGCTTTTGTTTGCTTGCCCTTTTGACAAGCAGAGCAAATGCCCTCCTTGGATCACTTCATATTGGTACCATTCCTAACTAGCTCTTGACTGAAGAGCTTGTCAATAGTCTTATAATTTACAAGGGCTAGCCTCTTGTGCCATAGGACACAATAAGATGCTTTCTCATATGCCACTAGATTGATAGGAGTGTCTGTATTTAACATAGAAAGTTCAAGCAATAAACTTTTGTCTTCTTGCCCTTTTGGCAAGCAGCGCAAATGCCCTCTTTGGAGCACTTCATATTTGGACCATTCCTAACTAGCTCTTGACTAAAGAGCTTATTAATAGTCTTGTAATTTATATGGGCTAGCCTCTTGTATTATAGGACACAATGGGAGGCCTTCTCATTTTCTACAAGATAGATATGAGTGTCTGTATCTAAACATAAAAAGTTTAAGCAATAAACATTTCCACTCCTAGTGCCTGTCAAGTTGACCTCTTGGTCACTTAACCTCCTAATTAGGCACTTATCCTTGTGGAAGATAATAACATAGCCAAGATCAGAGAGCTGTCTTATGCTTATAAGGTTGTGTTGCAACCCTTCAACATAAGCCACCTTAGTGATGGTGACTGTGTCATTGGTGATCTTACTATATCCTCTTGTTATCTCTCTATTTGAATGACCAAAGATTACTTTGGGTCCATCTTTCACTAGAGTATACTCTTTCAAATTGCTCCTTATCCCATTCATGTGCCTGGAACAACCACTGTCCAAGTACCATATAGGGGTATGACCACTTGGACTAACCTGTAATATACAGATTACTTTACCTTAGGACCCCAATATCTATTGGGTCCTGTGTGCATATTACTCTGAAATTGAACATGTCCACCAACAAAATTTCTGACTGGTGGACTAACTTTAGCTCAACCACATTAGGATTATGCTAGTAGTCAATGGTATAATGACCTATCTTACCACAACACCAACAATCATGTATGTTGTATCTCCTTTTTTGTGTAGGCCTAGTAGTTGGTTTGACTGCAGCCTTGATAAAAGGAAGTGATGCAGCAGCCATTTTTTATTTCCTTTCAACATGGATTTGACTGAAAGTTACCCTGCTTGCTGGCTTGTGTGGCATGTTCTGAATCCTATCAGCAACACATTTCTTTTCAGATAGTGTGCTCTTGATAGCATCAGAAATAGACATATCAGGCAAGCTAACAGACTGAACCTTAGTCATATTTTGTGCTGGCAGGTTAAGAAAACTAGTTGCAGTCACATTTTTGAGAGGGGAGGCTGTAGCACCAAAGACAAATGGTCCATGATGGGCCATTTGAATTTCTTCATGGGAAACCTTAAAGGCACTTTCCCTAATATAGCTTCCACAATGACTGGGAACATCTTTTGTTCCACTTGTGGATGCACCATTCATATAGTGACCATAAATACTTTCTTGGTCATACCTATTTGAAGGGTATATTACCCTCTTGAATGGATTAGGTGGCCTGAATGCCATTGGCACCACTGGAACTTTCCCTTTCCCTTTGGGATGGGCAGGTCTTGTGTTACCCTTGAAGCCCAAACCCTTCTTATCCTTCTATGAAGTGAAGGAATCTATCAAGGGCATCACTGTATTGGGCTGAGAGAATCTGGACACAATACATTTCTCCCTCTAGAGCTTTTCTTCTAGATATTTGATGAGACTATTCTTGCTCTTAATAGTCTCCTCCTGGATGCCTGCCAAGGTTTTTAGTTCCCTGAGTTACCTCATTATCTGATTTAGCACACCAGCTGTTTCAGCAAGCTGAGAAGCAACAGGTCGAAGAGATAGAATCTCCTTGGCCTGCTTCTTAGTCAACTTCTTGCATTTTTTAAAGGCATTCAGAAGTTCACTATATCTTTCAATCAATTGATTGACATCACCCTCTGATCCAAAATCATCTTCACCATTAGATGAAGAGGCTTCTGCATCAGGACTTGTCTCATGCATGGACACAGAACTATATAGAGAATGTACCTTACTTTGACCAGGCTGATCCTGGCTGCTCTCTTCATCAGTCATTGCCATCAACCCTCTGCAGATGTGGCCATCTTCATCCACCTCTAAGTCACTGTCTAATAGTGTCAGATGGGCCCTGATTCCTATCCTTCCTGGAGGGAAGATATCTCCTGATGTAACAGTTTTATCTTTAGTAGTAGCAGCAATAACTAGACCAATATAGGCTTCCTCTTCTTCAGATACAGATGATGATGAGTCTGTCTAGCCCATTTCTTTCTTAGCCACAAAGGACTTTTATTTCTTGCCTTTATACTTCTGGTGAGATTTCTTCTCACCATTCTCGCTTCTCTTTACTGGGCAATCAGCAATGACATGCCCTGGCTTGCTGCAGCAGTAATAGATAAAATTAGTTGAATTCTGTTTATTGGGTTTAGAGTCATACCTGTACTCCTTGGAGAATTTCTTCTTATGATGAGCTGAGAAGGGTCTAGTCTTCCAGTGCTTCTTCTTCATCATCCTATGGAGCTTCCTGGAGAAGACAGCAAAGTCCTCATCATACATGCTGCTGTCTGAAGCTTCTGATTCAGAGTAGTCTGAATTTGCTGGTCTTCTTGGAGGAGAAGGGGTCTTTCTCCTACTCTTTATTGTGGCTTCAGCTTTGAGAGCCACTGATTTCTCTTTGGCCTGAGACTTGCAGTTTGTCTCTTATTATTTCATGACAGTTAGCTGCATCTCATAAGAGGGAGGCTTTCCAAATAGGGTGTGAGGTGTAGTGCCAACCAGCTTAGCCATTTCTCTAATGTCACAGGTCTATGTATCCCAGTCTCTAGTGAGAGACCTGAGGAGCTTGTCATTTAGTTCATAATGACTAAAGACCCTTCCATAGGTCCTTAGCTCATTCACTATCCTAAAGAATCTTTCATAGCAGGTGGTAATGTTCTCACCCTTGGTCTGTCTGAGGGCCTCATACTCCTAGTTGATCATAGACTTTCTGTCATCCCTGACCTCCTCTGTGCCTTCCATGAAGATCACCAGAGTGTCCCACATCTCCTTTGCGGTTTTGCAGTGAATCAAATTCTGAAGGGTAGAATCATCAATTGCACTGACTATGCGTTTTGAGCCCTCTTGTCCATGGTGGCAAGAATGACTTCAACTTTTGTCATTTCTTCATAAGTCTTGGGTGTATGGATGTTTGCATCCAAGACAGACACTTTCATGGGGACTAAAGATCCTTCTTTGACAATTATAAAGATTCTAGGGTCATTAGCTTCCATGAACAGCCTGACCCTCTCCTTTCATATGCCAAAACTCTATTTCCTGCAGATTGGAAGCTTCATAGTACCCAGCTCCCTGTAGTTCACTCCTGAACCCACATGTGCAGTCTGTAGCTACCTTGGAGGATCACTCAGATGGTTAGATCCTTTTTGAGTAACCTCCCTCTGATACCACTTGAAAGTCTTTATTTCAAGGTAGCTTATAACCTAAGGGTGAATAGGTTGCATGACTGTTATTAATTTCTTTTTAATTTTATCTTTTGCACTATGTGTGTTGGTAGTAGTTTGCTTTCAAGAACAAGCACAAAAAAACAACACAGCAAGTACACAGATTTATAGTGGTTCCCCAATCTTTGGGTACATTCACTCTCCTCCCACCTTGTCAACTTTATGTTAGTCAAGGCACTTCTCCAAAATAATGCTCCAAAGAGCTTACACCATAGATCCCTCAGGATCTCTCAGTCTCCTCCAAGACCTACAACTCAGCCACAAGGGACTACAACTCAGTGATCAGTTGATTACCTACATCACGCCAAAGGCCCTACACTCAGGCTGGGAGGACAACCCTACCTCAGATCCACTAAGGATCCTACCTCAAGCCCAAAGGTCCTATACTCAGAGAGTATTTCTCTCCTACAGCTCAGTGATCAATTGACCACCTACCCCTGACTTGAAACCAAGTCCTACAGCTCAGATCCAGTTGGATCCTACAACTCAGAGAGCTTCACTCTCCTATAGCTTAGGCAATATTGCCATACCTCGGGCTCAGAGAGCCCTACAACTCAGATCTAAGAAGGATGCTACAGGAAGAGAGTAGATTTATATCTATCACAGAGAAATTTCTCTGTGACAGCCCCTTGAGCTGAGTTATCTGAGCTCAACCTTTCTTCACAGCTACAAAGATCTCGAGCTGGAAGTATCTAGCAGTAAAGTGTTTTGCTTTCTCCTCCTTCCCTAGACAGAGTAGCAACTTTCTTATTTCTTCTCTTCAGCTTCAGAAAATGGATCTTTAGTTTAGATCCTGCTGAGCTAAGAAGCAACTTGATCTGCAAAGATTTCTTCCTTATTTCTGCTACTCCCTCAGAAGAAAAACCTTCTGATCTTATTGGTGTTGATGAAGAAGACACACAGCTAACTGAGCTTTTTGTATGAAAACTTCAAGCTTTTTCATGCAACAATGGCGAAGAAGATGAAATTCAGCCGCAACACCTTTTTGAAAATTATAAGCCCTAAAAGTTGTTATCATCTTGCCCACTCTCTTCCTTTTGTAGTTTGTCGATCAACGACTCTTAGAAGATAGTGGGCCCCGCTTGCAGCATCCAGCTGCACCTTGCTTCAACGGAAGAAGACGTACAGTAGCTTCACGATAGAGTTTGTCGTGTTCTATAGCTTCTCTGCACTTGATTTGAAATAAGTTGACTTTGTCGATTTTGCAGATTTTGCTAACGTCAGCACCTGTGGACTTGGCCAAAATCGAGCATCAGTAGAATAGGCATTGAGTGAATGAGCTTTACTCAACGCCAAAGTACTTCGACAATTCTGTCTATCTAGGAGATGACAGCGTTGAGTGAGCAAACCTCACTCAATGCTTTTTGCCTTAACTATTTCTGCAGCCTTTTCTGCAAGTCTTGCATTGAGAGCATTGAGGGCATTGCGAGAGTTGAGTGAGCACGCCTCACTCAATGCTTTTTGCTTCAGCCAGATTTGCTGAATCATGGCGTTGAGAGCATTGAGTGAGCACACCTCACTCAATGATTTTTCCTTAGCCATATTTTTCTGCTCCTTGGCGTTGAGTGAGTAAGCTTCACTCAACGCCAAACTACTTAACAGATTTTCTTCTGTTATCTTGCGTTGAGTGAATGCACTATTCTCAATGCATTTGGACATAGCCAAATTTCTGTGTCTAAGAAACAACACTGACTTTGAGATTTAGTCAACACATTATCACATGGCATTGAGTGAGCATGTCTCACTCAACACTTGTGGACTTGGTAGATATTCACAGTTTTTCTATGGCGTTGACTGACTGAGCTATACTCAATGATTATGGAGCTATGGCGTTGAGTGAATGATATTCACTCAATGCCTGTGGACTTGGACAACAGGTGAATATTCCCGTACTACCCCTTGTTGGTCTAGAGGGATGGAGGAGGCTAGGTTAGCCGAAAGATGGTTATCGGTTCAAGGACGCAAGGTGACCCTGCTTTTTCAGGGTAAAAAGGGGTAGAGGAAATGCCTCGAGCCAATGTCCGAGTACCAGGTGCTACGACGCTGAAGTAACCTATTCCATACTCCCAGGAAAAGCTCGAACGACCTTCAACAGGTGATCAGGCCGAAAGGCGTAGTCGATGGACAACAGGTGAATATTCCCGTACTACCCCTTGTTGGTCCCGAGGGACGGAGGAGGCTAGGTTAGCCGAAAGATGGTTATCGGTTCAAGGACGCAAGGTGACCCTACTTTTTCAAGGTAAAAAGGGGTAGAGGAAATGCCTCGAGCCAATGTCCGAGTACCAGGCGCTACGACGCTGAAGTAACCCATGCCATACTCCCAGGAAAAGCTCGAACGACCTTCAACAAAAGGTTACCTGTACCCGAAACCAGGCGCTACAGGTGAATATTCCCGTACAACCCCTTTTGTTCCACTTGTGGATGCACCATTCATATAGTGACCATAAATACTTTCTTGGTCATACCTATTTGAAGGGTATATTACCCTCTTGAATGGATTAGGTGGCTTGAATGCCATTGGCACCACTGGAACTTTCCCTTTCCCTTTGGGATAGGCAGGTCTTGTGTTACCCTTGAAGCCCAAACCCTTCTTATCCTTCTATGAAGTGAAGGAATCTATCAAGGGCATCACTGTATTAGGCTGAGAGAATCTGGACACAATACATTTCTCCCTCTAGAGCTTTTATTCTAGATATTTGATGAGACTATTCTTGCTCTTAATAGTCTCCTCCTGGATGCCTGCCAGGGTTTTTAGTTCCCTAAGTTACCTCATTGTCTGATTTAGCACACCAGCTGTTTCAGCAAGCTGAGAAGCAATAGGTCGAAGAGATATAATCTCCTTGGCCTGCTTATTAGTCAACTTCTTGCATTTTTAAAGGCATTCAGAAGTTCACTATATCTTTCAATCAATTGATTGACATCACCCTCTGATCCAAAATCATCTTCACCATTAGATGAAGAGGCTTCTGCATTAGGACTTGTCTCATGCATGGACACAGAACTGTATAGAGAATGTACCTTACTTTGACCAGGCTGATCCTGGCTGCTCTCTTCATCAGTCATTGCCATCAACCCTCTGCAGATGTGGCCATCTTCATCCACCTCTAAGTCACTGTCTGATAGTGTCAGAGGGGCCCTGATTCCTATCCTTCCTTGAGGGAAGATATCTCCTGATGTAACAGTTTTATCTTTAGTAGTAGCAGCAATAACTAGCCCAATATAGGCTTCCTCTTCTTCAGACGCAGATGATGATGAGTCTGTCTAGCTCTTTTCTTTCTTAGCCACAAAGGACTTTTATTTCTTGCCTTTATACTTCTGGTGAGATTTCTTCTCACCATTCTCCCTTCTCTTTACTGGGCAATCAGCAATGACATGCCCTGGCTTGGTGCAGCAGTAATAGATAAAATTAGTTGAATTCTGTTTACTGGGTTTAGAGTCATACCTGTACTCCTTGGAGAATTTCTTCTTATGATGAGCTGAGAAGGGTCTAGTCTTCCAGTGCTTCTTCTTCATCAGCCTATGGAGCTTCCTGGAGAAGACAGCAAAGTGCTCATCATACATGCTGCTGTCTGAAGCTTCTGATTCAGAGTACTCTGAATTTGCTGGTCTTCTTGGAGGAGAAGGGGTCTTTCTCCTACTCTTTCTTGTGGCTTCAGCTTTGAGAGCCACTGATTTCTCTTTGGCCTGAGACTTGCAGTTTGTCTCTTATTCTTTCCTGACAGTTAGCTGCATCTCATAAGAGGGAGGCTTTCCAAATAGGGTGTGAGGTGTAGTGTCACCCAGCCTGGCCATTTCTCTAATGTCACAGGTCTATGTATCCCAGTCTCTGGTGAGAGACCTGAGGAGCTTGTCATTTAGTTCATAATGACTAAATACCCTTCCATAGGTCCTTAGCTCATTCACTATCCTAAAGAATCTTTCATAGCAGGTGGCAATGTTCTCACCCTTGGTCTGTCTGAGGGCCTCATACTCCTAGTTGATCATAGACTTTCTCTGTGCCTTCCATGAAGATCACCAGAGTGTCCCACATCTCCTTTGCGGTTTTGCAGTGAATCAAATTCTGAAGGGTAGAATCATCAATTGCACTGACTATGCGTTTTGAGCCCTCTTGTCCATGGTGGCAAGAATGACTTTAACTTTTGTCATTTCTTCATATGTCTTGGGTGTCTGGATGTTTGCATCCAAGACAGACACTTTCATGTGGACTAAAGATCCTTCTTTCACAATTATAAAGATTCTAGGGTCATTAGCTTCCATGAACAGCCTGACCCTCTCCTTTCATATGCCAAAACTCTATTTCCTGCAGATTGGAAGCTTCATAGTACCCAGCTCCCTGTAGTTCACTCCTGAACCCACATGTTCAGTCTGTAGCTACCTTGGAGGATCACTAAGATGGTTAGATCCTTTTTGAGTAACCTCCCTCTGATACCACTTGAAATTCTTTATTTCAAGGTAGCTTATAACCTAAGGGTGAATAGGTTGCATGACTGTTATTAATTTCTTTTTAATTTTATCTTTTGCACTGTGTGTTGGTAGTAGTTTGCTTTCAAGAACAAGCACAAAAAAACAACACAGCAAGTACACAGATTTATAGTGGTTCCCCAATCTTTGGGTACATTCACTCTCCTCCCACCTTGTCAACTTTCTGTTAGTCAAGGCACTTCTCCAAAACAATGCTCCAAAGAGCTTACACCATAGATCCCTCAGGATCTCTCAGTCTCCTCCAAGACCTACAACTCAGCCACAAGGGACTACAACTCAGTGATCAGTTGATCACCTACATCACGCCAAAGGCCCTACACTCAGGCTGGGAGGACAACCCTACCTCAGATCCACTAAGGATCCTACCTCAAGCCCAAAGGTCCTATACTCAGAGAGTATTTCTCTCCTACAGCTCAGTGATCAATTGACCACCTACCCCTGACTTGAAACCAAGTCCTACAGCTCAGATCCAGTTGGATCCTACAACTCAGAGAGCTTCACTCTCATATAGCTTAGGCAATATTGCCATACCTCGGGCTCAGAGAGCCCTACAACTCAGATCCAAGAAGGATGCTACAGGAAGAGAGTAGATTTATATCTATCACAGAGAAATTTCTCTGTGACAGCCCCTTGAGCTGAGTTATCTGAGCTCAACCTTTCTTCACAGCTACAAAGATCTCGAGCTGGAAGTATCTAGCAGTAAAGTGTTTTGCTTTCTCCTCCTTCCCTAGACAGAGTAGCAACTTTCTTATTTCTTCTCTTCAGCTTCAGAAAATGGATCTTTAGTTTAGATCCTGCTGAGCTAAGAAGCAACTTGATCTGCAGAGATTTCTTCCTTATTTCTGCTACTCCCTCAGAAGAAAAACCTTCTGATCTTATTGGTGTTGATGAAGAAGACACACAGCTAACTGAGCTTTTTGTATGAAAACTTCAAGCTTTTTCATGCAACAATGGCGAAGAAGATGAAATTCAGCCGCAACACCTTTTTGAAAATTATAAGCCCTAAAAGTTGTTGTCATCTTGCCCACTCTCTTCCTTTTGTAGTTTGTCGATCAACGACTCTTAGAAGATAGTGGGCCCCGCTTGCAGCATCCAGCTGCACCTTGCTTCAACGGAAGAAGACGTACAGTAGCTTCACGATAGAGTTTGTCGTGTTCTATAGCTTCTCTGCACTTGATTTGAAATAAGTTGACTTTGTCGATTTTGCAGATTTTGCTAACGTCAGCACCTGTGGACTTGGCCAAAATCGAGCATCAGTAGAATAGGCATTGAGTGAATGAGCTTTACTCAACGCCAAAGTACTTCGACAATTCTGTCTATCTAGGAGATGACAGCGTTGAGTGAGCAAACCTCACTCAATGCTTTTTGCCTTAACTATTTCTGTAGCCTTTTCTGCAAGCCTTGCATTGAGAGCATTGAGGGCATTGCGAGAGTTGAGTGAGCACGCCTCACTCAATGGTTTTTTGCTTCAGCCAGATTTGTTGAATCATGGCGTTGAGAGCATTGAGTGAGCACACCTCACTCAAGGATTTTTCCTTAGCCATATTTTTCTGCTCCTTGGCGTTGAGTGAGTAAGCTTCACTCAACGCCAAACTACTTAACAGATTTTCTTCTGTTATCTTGCGTTGAGTGAATGCACTATTCTCAATGCATTTGGACATAGCCAAATTTCTGTGTCTAAGAAACAACACTGACTTTGAGATTTAGTCAACACATTATCACATGGCATTGAGTGAGCATGTCTCACTCAACACTTGTGGACTTGGTAGATATTCACAGTTTTTCTATGTTGTTGACTGACTGAGCTATACTCAATGATTATGGAGCTATGGCGTTGAGTGAATGATATTCACTCAATGCCTGTGGACTTGGACCCTTTCTCAACTTGCCACATCATGGCTTTGACTGTATAGGCTTCACTCAGCGCTATACGTCATCTAACGTTAAGTGAATGACCTTCACTCAACGCCTCTGGACTTGGACAGTATTCTGTCTTTCCACACCTTAGGTAAGCATATACCGGACCTAGCCACTTAGGCTATCTGTCCCATCATTGTTACTAGGACATCCTGCATGCATGAACTAAGGCACACATTAATTTCAACTTTATGTATATCATTAACAAGAATGACTTCACTCAAATCTAGGACATTGAGGGCAATGGACCCAACAAGTCTTCTTAGGGGGACGCCACCCCAGCAGATTCTATTAATCATTAATGAGAAAAACGGTCCCGAGCTATCCTGATCTTCCGTAGAGGGTGGAAGCCCAAATGGTGGCTAATGAATCTATAGAAGCTCATTGCAGCCAGTTTGAGGGAGCAACGAAGAGGAAATGATAGGAGTCAGTCCCGCGTTGACAGGAGAAGCGCCGGAACAACACGCGACTGTAAGAGCAATGCGGGGACCGCCTTGTAATATCCCTCAAACAACTAGACCCCTAGGAGTTGTTTTTTCATGCCTAGATAATGACAAAACACTAGGAAGTCAAAGAAGAACAAGTGAGCCTAGGAATGAAGGTGAGATCACCATGGTCTGCGAATAACACTCTTCGATTACCTAACCTATGGTTTACCGTAGGACCTAACCTTGACTCTTTGACCCCACCATAACATCCCTACCACTTTAGATGGTTCATTGGGTCACCAAGGACCCATTGGGGTCAACTAAAAAGGTCAAGTTGACCAAAGTCAACAATAACATTAAAATGGTCAAAGTGCCTTATCTAGGGCCAGAGGACTTTCCATTAGCCAAAATGACCCCATACAGACCTTAGGGGAGGCCAATGGGTCACCAAGAACCCACTGGGGTCAACCCAAAAGGTCAATTTGACCAATGTCAACTCAATCCTTAAAATAGGTCAAACTAGCCGAAATGGCTAGCTCAAGCCCAAACCACTTGTGCTAAGCCCAATTTGAGTGGCCCATTAACTTTAGGAGGCTGATATTTATGTGGGATGGAACCTAAATTTAAGAGGAGGTGACTAGGAGAGAGAAAATGGGAGTTTTCCCCTTAGTGGAGGAGAGAGAAAGAGGAAAAGAGAGAGAGGAGTTATGGAGGGAGGCCATGGGTCACTCCATTCATCTCCCCATTGCCCAATTTCGTCTCCCTTACCTCTTAGGATGAGGATGTTATCAATTCCAATCAGTCAACACTATTGGGGGGGGGAGCTCAACCACCATGGCCAACCACCCCTTCACCTCCCCTCCCATGAAAAATATAAATCTCCCAATACAACCCCCTATTCCCACTTTTGATCATCCTATCACCTTCAAAACATCCTTGACAGTCAAAATAATGTATTGGATCAACAGTTTTGGTGGAGGATCGAAGAATCGGGCAAGCTCGCCGGAGAGGAAAAACGATATGGCCGACCGCCGCCGTCGTCGTCGTCGAACCCCAAACAAGCTCTGCTTCTCATCCTCTCCCCTTGTGCTAGTATCCTAGATCAAATTAGGCTGAGAAATCGGGCTCAAACGAGCCGATCCAAGTGAGGAAAATGGAGATTTTCTGAAATTTCATGGCGGCGGCTTTGCCGGAAACCACCACCTCCGGAGGCCAAACTACCGTCGGGCGATAGCCACCACCTCGACGGAGGTGGTGGTGGCGGTGGCTGGCCAGGGAGGTGACCGGGTGGCCGGCGTTTGGCTTGGCGAAAATCTACAGGTTTAGGGTGTTTTTTACGGGTTCTGTTCGGATAGAAGAAGATGAACAGTATTCTCATATTATTATTATAATTATATTATAATATAATGATTAAGTTACCACTTTAACATGCATATTTTTGATGCTGACAAATAAGGCCCTTATAGGCCTTTTAAGGAAAAGTAGCCAACATGAAAATTGTATATCTTGAAGTCTCTTCATTTTAAAATTGATTTCAACCCATTTGGGTAAGTGGTCTGACCACAACACTCAAAATTATGCAGTCTATACATAGGGCTAGTCATAGACTAAATTGTGTGCCCCCACTAAACCACTTGTCCAAATGACTTGAAATTTTGGCTGGGGTCACTCTTACCTATACCTATAATACATCCAAAATTGGGAATTTTTGGAAAACAAATTTCCTAAAGTTTTGTAGAAATTTAATAAAACTTGCATAAATTATTTAAGGGATCTAATGACCTCTAAACCCACCGCTTCTTTTTTCCACTACGGAGGTATCATGGGAGGTTAGGCTTCAGAAAGGGGGAACTAAAGGTCTGTGTACACAGAGTCGGGTGTGTGAGTTGCACTTGCATGTTCATATCATAGCATACTCGCATGTCATCGCATATTCATTGCATATAACCCTTGACACATATTGTATAAATTGGTATGAGACTCTTTATACAATAGGCCGGCAGGATCGGCTTTTTGTGGTGGCGACCCACCCAGGTGTGTTGGTGTCACCGCAAAGCGACAGTTCTGGGCATAAGACCCTGATGGTTTTTAAAAAAAAGAGGGGTCTTACAAACTGGTATCATAGGAAACATCGATCCAAAGAGAAGAAGTCCACAAAAACCCTAGGCCACCTCGCACGAGCTTAGTTTGAGGACAAAATAGCAACGGAAGCAATGGTGTGACCATAAGGGGAATCATATGCAAAGGTCCACCTTTCTTTAGTTCCACTTGTACATTAGCTAACAAATGGAATTCTTCTTTGTAGCCTGTGGCAAACCCTGCCCCCAGTAGGGAGCACATCTGGCTGCGAAGATCTCATCTTATAATTCTCTAGTCAACGAGTTAAACTCAACCCACTAGTAAACATGACTAACCATGACAACTTATAGTATGCCCTAGTCGGAAATCGACCTTCGGTATGAACTTTGTTAAGGTAAGGAGATACCCAAATAGAATAAAGGAGGAGTTTAACACGAGAATGACTACCTAAGACATAAACTCGGGTGTCCCTACGATCTCTATCCAGGATTACTCAAACCGGTAGGACTGCCTTAAGGAGAATTGAGGTCAATAATCTATTAGCAGAATGACAGAAGACACTTTGTCTCAACCCTCGTACCAGTAACAAGATTACATGGAGACAACCATCAAGACAAACACCGAGGGTCAGATAGGAATTCAAGTCTGGAAGAGACCCATTTGAGATTGGGAACATTTTGACCCTGATAAGGTTGTCGTAAATGTGACTCAGAAGGTTTAAAGTATGGAGTATATCAACAAGTTTCAGGATGAAACCCCAAATCTATGGTTGTTGCTCTAGGAATTGTGCACCTAGCTAGGACAGATATAATATCAAAGATACTTAGCCCAAGATAGGTAGGGACTTATCTTTTATTTATTGGGGGCTTGTCTTTTGTTTATTGGGCAAATTTTTTATTGGCTTGGGTTTTCTTAGACCTAATTTAGAAGATGTGTTGTCCCAAACATAGTAAGATTGAAGTTGATCTTATTCGACGTTATTCAGGCGAAGATAAGGTTTTGTAAAAGCATGTTTGGAATGATGATCTGTAACATTACCGGGACAATGACATGGAAATAAGGAGGAGTAATTACAAGATTTAACTATTACAAGATATCACATGAAATTAGATGACGGGTAACAAGATTCAGGATATCTGGGAAGATAAGATTAAATCGCTATGTTGTAACATCGGAAGTATGATGACTCTAGGGAACTACAAGAAGTTAGCAGACAATATATTGAAGGACGTAGACCTTATATATGACTCGTAAAGTAGAATTGATTGATTACTCAGGCGTACTCGAAGGAATAATAAAATGATCGTGTAGATGAAGTTTATAGAGTCGTTGTCTACACTTACAAACGAGAACTCAAATTACCGGAAGAAAATTGTGTTTATCAAAACGTGTATTTCACCGGAATATAGAAAGACGTCATGGATTTTGTGATGCACGGTGAGGTTTATCGGCTGGCGGAGGTCAAGAGCTCAATATGATCGTGTCCGATCGAGATGGACAGTTTATGTACAGGGAAAGATGATCAGTCTAGGCTTATCTGGGATCTCAATCGATATTCAACACAGCTCTCCACCCTTAGACGGATGGGCATACGTAGCGTACCACCCTGTCACCGAAGTATCTTTTACTCTTATACATTCTGGACCACGGAGATCCATGGGAGAGACTTTTATCGTTGATCAAGCTCTCTTATAAGAACAGTCATTAGTCCAACATAGGCATGTCCTTCATGAGGCATTATACAGATGGAGGTACAGGACTCCACTGTATTGGACCTAGGATGAGGATCCAAAGGCACTCGGCTAGGAATTTGTGGAGGACACAGATACCCATGTGTGACTGATTCGAGATAGGATGCTGGAGGCTTAGAGCAGACCGGCCAAATATTACGACGTGCGGCATTGCCAAGTAGAGTCTCAAGATGGAGACCATATGTTCTTGAAGATAAATCCGATGCATGGAGTCTCGCGGGAATACGGGCGAAAGAATCTCAGTCAGAGGAATATGGTGCCCTACAGGATCCTAGGGTGGATCGGCTTATTGGCATACAGACTAGAGCTACCGCAGGAGTTAGCGAGTTTGCACGACGTCTTCCACGTCTCCTATATTAGGAAGGCTCTACTACGGCCGGAGCAGCAGGTTACTAGTATAGATGGCTTGGCTGCTTCTGATCAATCGGTCCGCTTCGAGCTGGTCAGGATAGATGATACGGCAGCGCGGGTCTTGTGGCGTGAGAAGGTTCTGATGGTCATAATCATGCGTACAAATCAAGGACAGGAGGAGCATACCAGGGAGCAACTAGATCTGATGTAGCAGAAGTACCTGGAGCTCTTTGCATCAGGTATAAGTTCAATTTCTGAGGGATGTTACATTCAGTTACTCTCAGAAGAAACCTCGCAGGACTAACCTGAATTTCGGGGGCGAAATAATTATTTTTGTTTATTGGGATTTGTAACATCCCTCAAACAACTAGACCCTTAGGAGTGGTTTTGTCATGACTAGGTCATGACAAATCACTAGGAAGCCAAAGAAGAACAAGTGAACCTAGGAATAAAGGTGAGATCAACATGGTCTGCAAATAATACTTTTTGATTATATAACCTTGGTTTTGACCTTAGGGCCTCATCTTGACTCTTTGACCCCACCATAACATCCCTACCCCTTTAGATGGTTCATTGGGTCACCAAGGACCCTTTGGGCTCAACTAAAAAGGTCAAGTTGACCAAAGTCAACCATAACATTAAAATGGTCAAAGTGCCTTATCTAGGGTCAGAGGACCTTCCATTAGCCAAAATGACCCCACCTAGACCTTAGGGGAGGCAAATGGGTCACCAAGAACTCATTGGGGTCAACCCAAAAGGTCAATTTGACCAAGGTTAACTCAATCCTTGAAATAGGTCAAACTAGCCTAAATGGCTATCTCAAGCCCTAGCCACTTGGGCTAAGCACAATTTGAGTGGCCCATTAATTTTAGGAGGCTGATATTTATGTGCGATGCCACCTAAATTTCGGAGGGGGTGACTAGGAGAGAGAAAATGGGAGTTTTCCCCTTAATGGAGGAGAGAGAAAGAGGAAAAGAGAGAGGAGTTATGGAGGGAGGCTATGGGTCACTCCATTCATCTCCTCATTGCCCCCATTCATCTCCCTTGCTCGTGGGATGAGGATGCTATCAATTCCAACCAGCCAACACGAATGGGGGGAGCCCAACCACCATGCCCAACCACCCCTTCACCTCCCCTCCCATGAAAAATATAAATCTCCCAATACAGCCCCATATTCCGACTTTTGATCATCCCATCACCTTCAAAATGTCCTTGACAGTCAAAATAATGTATTGGATCAATAGTTTTGGTGGAGGATCGAGGAATCGGGAAAGCTCGCCGGAGAGGAAAAATGCCATGGCCGCCCGCCACCTCTGCCGTCGTCGAACCCCAAACAAGGTCTGCTTCTCCTCCTCTCCCCTTGTGTTAGTATCCTAGATCAAATTATGCTGAGAAATCGGGCTCAAACGAGCCGATCCAAGTGAGAAAAATGGCGATTTTCTGAAATTTCATGGCGGCGGGTTTGCCGGAAACCACCACCTCCGGCGGCCAAACCACCGTCGAGCGATAGCCACCACCTCGACGGAGGTGGTGGTGGCGGTGGCTGGCCAGGGAGGTGACCAGGTGGCTGGATAGGGAGGTGACCGGGTGGCCGACGTTTGGCTTGGCGAAAAGCTACAGGTTTAGGGCATTTTTTTACAGGTTCTGTTCGACTAGAAGAAGATGAACAATATTCTCATATTATTATTATATTTATATTATAATATAATGATTAAGTTACCACTTTAACATGCATCTTTTTGATGCTGACAAATAAGGCCCTTATAGGCCTTTTAAGGAAAAGTAGCCAACATGAAAATTGTATATCTTGAAGTCTACTTCATTTTAAAATTGATTTCAACCCATTTGGGTAAGAGTTTTACTATCATAACCAGCTTTTTGGTCCCTCCTAAAGTTCAAAACTGAGGATGCAGCACACAAGTACTCTTCTTGAACTACCCTCCCGACGTGAGTCGGAGACCTGGAAATAGACCGATGGGTCTCAGCTCGGAGGTCCCACCTCTTTCTCGGAAGAAACTGAAGATCTTCCCCTCCCTAGCCAATGCTGAGCTAGGTGCCTGTGAGGAAGAGAGTGGAAAGGTTCAACAACCCTCCTAGGCACCTTTATTGGTCTATTTATAGGCCTCTGAATCTGATCTGCAAATATCCTTCCTGAACTGACCTGAACTGATCAAAATACTCTGGGCCGGGTCTGCCAACAGCCAAACTCTGCTGTTCTGGAGGGCTATACGTAGACCTCCAGGGGTAAAAGTGTAAAATCACATGGGGCAAAGAGGTAAAATCCCCCCTGGGGTAAAAACATCTCCTTCCCTGTGGCGAGTGGGGAAAATGACTGACGTGCGAGACGACCCCCGTGTCTGTCTCACCGACCTTTTGCCCTATAGGCCATCTTGCCTCCTAGCGCCATCTCGCCTCGCGGGGCGTCTCGCCTACTTTAGAGAACCCCCCATCTCACCTTCTGCAGGTGTGTCTCCTGGTCTCACTCGCCTATCAAAGCCATCTCGCCAGCCTCCCCCTCTCGTTCGTTGAGCCACCTTTCGCGAGCCCAAGGTTATACATGATCCTCGCTCTTTTCGAGGTTGCCCTAACCTCGGAAAGAAGTCCAACCGAGGCTCGCGACACTGGGATTCATTTATGGGAATCTTTGGTGCCCCCCCCCCCCCTCTGGGGTCTATAAATATGAGTTCCTACCTCCTCTTAGGGTGCCCCTTTTTATCTTCCTTCATTTCTTCAACCCTCAACATGTTTTATAGCCAGAGTTTTTGTGAGCGCCTCGCGATGGTGCGAAAGCAAAATAAATCAAACATGGCCGCCCTGTTACTGGACCTGGGGCGTACTCCCTCCTCGACCCCTTCATCTTCTCCCCCGAAGAAGGCAAAGGCCGCCTGCCCTCCCCTCTCGGCCGGCGCGACCTCCTCTGCACCCTCGACGACTGATAGTATTCCTCCTATATCCCTCGGGGAGAGATGGGTAATTTCTGATTCTTCCTCTCACCTCTTGTCCTCTTTTGTCTAGCCTGCTGATCACGCTTTTCCAGGGAAACCTCGCCGATGCGCCCATGCCTGCAAATCCTACCGACGTTACCCAGGAATCTGTTCAGCGCACTGACTCGCTCGAGGCATCCTCCCCACCCCTCATGCGGAAAGAAAACCTCACGCGAGTTGTGGGAAACCCTCGTATCCCAAGTAAGGAAACTCATCCTCTCTTTGGTTTCACACCGATTCGCATTCTTTCACCCAACCCATGCGAGATCACCGGGTTAATCCCTGTAATCCTGGCTCATGGCCGCGAGATCATCCTTCATTATGATTTTTTGCTCTTTCTGCGCAGGCATCCACTTTGAATCCGATACTGAGGATGCTCACGTATCCCCTCCCATCTCGCCTCTTCCACGTCCTGATGAGATCGAAGATTACCTGGGTGATCCAATGGATACCCTGGAGCTGAAGAAACGGACGGCTAGGATGTTCCGCAAGTACACACATATCATCTGCGAGATGGAGCTGGGGAAGCAGGCTTCTGATCGGTGCATGGGCTGGCTGGAAAATGAGTGCAATCGCCTTTCTACCGAGATCGAGGCCGACGGCGTAATGGATGGGACAGACCCCTAAGCTATCCTGAACAAGACGGACAAACACCTCCGTCTCGCACGCCGAGGCCTGGTCACCGCCCACGCCTTTCATCTACCTGGCCGCCCTCCTTGCGCGGGACGTCAGGATGGCCGTTGGAAATGGGTCAAGAATTAAGCGGTCGCAAACCCATCTCGCCCTCTGAAGACTCTCTTGTATTCTTAATTTCATTACTTATTAATTTGCATAAAACTCTGGACGAGATGCTCATCCCGCGCGGGATGAAATAATTTGTCATTATGATATTTTGTCTACATGTCATGTCGTGCCGTGTTTTTCATCATTGCTATGATTAACTTATTTTCAATTAATTAATCTGTCATGATTATTTCGGCTCATCAAAAAAGCTGCCGCGGCGCTTCCGCCCCTTGGGTTCTGGAGAGAGAGAGAGAGGGAGAGAGAGAGGGAGAAGATGAACTGTCAGGTTGCCTCTTCGTTTTCCGCCCTTTCATTTTCCCGCTCAGTCTCCTCTCTCTTCCCTATTTGCTATAAATATCCTTCTCCAGGATCCAGGCACTTTCACGCCTTCATCACTGTTCTCCGTTATTTCCGTGATTGGAGCTCCCGCCTACACCTCTCCTTCCCAACACCTCTCGCTTCCCGCTTTCCCTTCAATCTTTTTCCTCTCCTATTTCTTCCTCCTCTCCGGCCATGGGAAAGAAGAGGGTAGAAGAAGGTGAGGGCTGCAGCCACTGCGGGAGGCGATTTGCGGAGCATGACTTCCCTCTCGGTAGGCTACCAGAGGAAGACTATACTCACTTCGCTAGCGAGTTTCTTCCCGATGGCTATCTATCTCGCCCCCCCCCCCCCCCCCAAAGTTGGCGAGTGCGTCAATACCTTCTACCCTAATGAACTAGATTTCCCCGTCTCGCACTTCGAGGCGGGGCTGAGGTTCCCCCTCTGGCCGGAGCTTAAATTGGTCTTCAAGTATTTTGGGGTTGTTCCCACGCAGTTCAACCCTAACGTGATCTCTATGCTGGTCGCTTTTGCCAGTTACCTGCGGCGAGAGCGTATTGAATTCAGCCTGACCATTTTTCACAAGCTGTTCATCTACCACGCGAAAGATGACGGTGTTTCCTACTTCACCGGCCAAGGCCTGAAGGTGTGTGAGACGCCAAACAAAAACCATCACTGGCTGACCCTGTTGAAGCCAAAAATGACCTCTGTGGAGTTCGGGGTCCAAAAAGAGGGGTGACCGCGCACCTACTACCCTCAAGCGAACGATCTAGGCACAAGATTATGAACACAAGGGACAGACCCAAGATCTCAGCATGGAGGACCCACAGCATACCCAGAATACTAACAAACTCTTCCCCTCCCAAGCCAAAGGCTGAGCTAAGACACCTTCAGAGGGCGCTCTTGGCCGACCGAAACATCTAAGGAGGATCTCAAGACCAACTCTCTCCTATCCAGATGTATCTCCTTGGGTCTACACAAAATGCTCCTCACGCGCCCTACTGATGGCACAAACTAGCCGAGCAATTCCACGACACGCTGCCCAAGTTGGACCACTAACAACATAATTCCGCTATTCTAAAAGGTTATCAACAGGCCATCAGGAGCTTCCCGGCAACTACACCTCGGGGCCCCCACGGGGCGAGCGGTTCACGAGAGCACCGCCCGCCTAATACGAAGAAGAAGTAAACTACACAAACACAGAGCATCACAGATATTATAAATAATTACAGGAATACAAATTCCATACTTCGGCACGCAGGCCGACAATATAAGCGAATATAGGCCTTCGAGGGCCGGCACAAGCTTGGGCTTAAGCTCGCTACTCCCCGCTTGGTACTGCAACACTTGTACGCCAACGTCTCGAATGGCGACAACAAGCCAAATATAGGTCGACTAAAAGCGAAGCAAAACATCGCACCCACCCCTTTTTCTGGGGTTGTGGCGCGCATTCCCTGCAAATGGATAATATACAACTTCCTCGGAGTCTTCTCCGGGAACCCCAGAACATCACCAATCCGGCTCACACGTCCGGATGGGCTTCACACAGCATGCCTAAACCCGTACTCACGCTTCCGGGTGCTAATGCAGTTAATTGCAAGGATGTACACGTCAACCCGTCGGAGAGAATCCTTTCCCCACTCGTCAGTGGAGAGGATCTTACATGAAAATATGTAAACTAAGGGCTTCACCTGCCCAAGTAGAAACATCGTTACCCTTGACGCGTGTTCGACGGCGGTACCGGGAGAACAAATCTTGGCTGACCTTGCTGGGAGTGATGAATTCCCACCTCTTCTTTTTCTGGTGGCCGAACCCTTGTTGGAAGAGGAAGTAAATCTATCTCTTTTGCTCCATTTTTCCATGGTTGCCGAGCCTCTTGCCGACGGTGGGAGAGAAAATAAAAACTCCCTGCTCCATTTTTCTAGTGGTGGTCGAGCCTCTTGCCGGTGGTGGGAGAGAAAATCTCGATCTCACTAACGGTGGCCGATTCGAGCTCCAGGCAGCAGAGCTATGCTGTACGAGGCCGATCCCGGCTCCAAGTGGTCGGACTTGCTCTAGGTGACGATGAGAGAGAGAGAGACGGAGAGAAGGAGATCGGGAAGAGGGAGGTGCGGCCGTGCTGCTCCAGGCCGAGAGAGAGAGAGAGAGGTGGGTGGTGGCTTGGGCTGATAGAGAGAGGGGCGGCCGGGGTTGTGCTGCTCTAGGCCGAGAGAGAGAGAGAGGCGCCCGTGGTTGTGCTGCTCCAGGCCGAGAGAGAGAGAGAGGCGGCCGGGGTTGTGGGGGTTGCTGCTCCAGGCCAACGGGAGAGAGAGAGTCGGGGGTGGGGGTTGCTGCTCCAAGCCGACGGGAGAGAGGAAGGGACGGCGGCGGCTGGGCTCCAGGTCGACGGGCTAGGGTTCCAGCCCCTTCCCGATTTCTCCCCAGCTCCCCTCTCCTATTCTTCTTCTTTTTTCTACCCAACCCGATCTGCACCCTTTGCTTTTCTTCGTTTTTATTTCTCCCTGCCCGTACCCCCCTGCTCCCTTTCTTCATCCATCCCCACTTATCTCTCATATAATGCATATATAATATATATATAACATATATATATATATATATATATATATATATATATATATATATATATATATATATATTATAATCTTAAGCACATATGTATATATAAATTTTAATACTATGCACATAAAACCTCGCATGCACGCACGGGGTTGCACGTCTTTGAACGAGGCTGTACCACATTGGTGCTCGTAGCATGTCTCGAGCGTGCCGCTTGGGGAGGATCTCGCTCGATCGGATACGGGGTTGTACACAATCCTCGCTATTTTCGAGGTTGGCACAAGCTCGGAAAGAAATGTCCAACCCCAAGTATCCGGCGAGTGGGAGCCGACCCAAAGAAACATTTTGGGAGAATCCAAAATTTGCATTTAAAACACTAATCTCTCCATGCTCCTTCTGATCTTGTTGAACCACTCGATACCTGAAAATGCTCCCCTGCTATTGAATTGCCCTTATACCATTACTTACAACAAGTACATCATTTCTCAAGATATTGTCAAACAATCAAAGCCATATATTTTTGCAATGTGTTGAACACGGGGAGCTAATCCTTTCCCCCAGGTGTGCCTACCGCCCTGCCCAGCTAATGAGAGTTTGAGCAACGAGTCTACCCGGGGATGAGCAGCACTCGGGGTCCCTTACCCCCACAGGAGAGCCTATGGACCTGCCAGCTAGATGGGATCCTGCGGAGCGGGTCTACCTGGGGCCGAGCCGCGCTCGGGGTAGTGCAGAACCAAGGACCAGAACCTCTCCCCCACAGGCGAGCCTTCGGACCTGCCAGCTAGTAGGAGCTAGGCAGTGGGTCTACCTGGGGCTGAGCCGCGATCGGGTAGTGCAGAACTAAGAACCAGGACCTCTCCCCCACAGGCGAGCCTTCGGACCTGCCACCTGGGAGCCTGCGCAGCGGACCTGAGGCCGAGCCGCGCCGGGGTAGTGTAGAACCCTAGATGGGAGCCTGCAGGCAGCGGGTCTATCTGGGGCCGAGCCGCGCTCGGGGTATTGCAGAACCAAGAAACAGGACCTCTCCCCCACAGGCGAGCCTTCGGACCTGCCAGCTAGATGGGAGCCTACGCAGCGGGTCTACCTGGGGCCGAGCTGCGCTCGGGATAGTGCAGAACCAATGACCAGAACCTCTCCCCCACAGGCGAGCCTTCGGACCTGCCAGCTAGTAGGAGCCAAGCAGCAGGTGTACCTAGGGCCAAGCCGTGCATGAGGAAGTGCAGAACAAAGAACCAGGACATCGCCCCCACAGCCGAGCCTTCGGACCTGCCAGCTAGATGGGAGCCTGCGTAGTGGGTATACCTGGGGCTGAGCCGCGCTCGGGGTAGTGCAGAACCAAGAACCAGGACCTCTCCCCCACAGGCGAGCCTTCGGACCTGCCAGCTAGATGGGAGCCTGCGCAGTGGGTCTACCTGGGGCCGAGCCGCGCTCGGGGTAGTGCAGAACCAAGGACCAGAACCTCTCCCCCACAGGCGAGCCTTCAGACCTGCCAGCGAGTAGGAGCTAGGCAGCGGTTCTACCTGGGGCCGAGCCGCGCTCGGGGTGCCGATGAAGTTTCCTCAAACCAAACATATCCCCCACAGGCGAGCCTTCGGACCTGCCAGCTAGATGGGAGCCTGCACAGTGGGTCTACCTGGGGGTATCCTCTACAAACCAACTCCAACCCCTGAGTGAGCATACAGCCCTGCCAGCTTGACGAGAGCCTAGTCAGAGGGTCTTCTCAGGGTCTCCTCTCCAAACTAACTCCAACCCTCGGGTGAGCCTACAACCCTGCCAGCTTGACGAGAGCCTGGTCAGCGGGTCTTCTCGGGGTCTCCTCTCCAACATAAATGTAAAGCAAACATAAAGATAAACAAATAACTCAAAAGAACTGTGAACCCGGTCAATCAAGTCAAAGTCCGACACGAGGCATCTCTACCCGCTACGTCCGCCCTCCTGAGAACCAGGGTCGATCATATAATATTCTCCCTAAGGCACGTTTTGATCTCCAGGATAGAACATCCTATGTGATTTACATATTTCTTTCTTGTTTCACTATTCTAAATCAAATCAAAAAGAGGAGTGGGAGGGGACTTCTTTCATCACATGACCCTGGTCGTCACTTGGTTCCTCTTCTATAGCCATGACGTTCGACTGAGTTTTTCTGTGCCAGTCACTCTCCACGCTCACCGCACCATAATTGTTGAAGCCAAAATTGACCTCTGTGGAGATCGGGGTCCCAAAAGAGGGGTGACCGCGCACCTACTACCCTCAAGCGAACGATCTAGGCACAAGATTAGGAACACAAAGGACAGACCCTTGGTCTCAGCATGGAGGACCCACCGCATACCCGGAAGACTAACAAACTCTTCCCTTCGGAAGCCAAAGGCAGAGCTAAGACACCTTCGGAGGGCGCTCTTGGCCGACCGGAACATCTAAGGAGGATCTCAAGACCAACTCTCTCCTATCCAGATGTGTCTCCTTAGGTCTACACAAAATGCTCCTCACCCGCCCTACTGATGGAGCAAACTCGCCGAGCAATTCCACGACACGCTGCCCAAGTTGGGCCACTAACAACACAATTCCTCTATTCTAAAAGTCTGTCAATAGGCCATTAGGGGCTTCCCGGCAACTATACCTTGGGGCCCCCACGGGGCGAGCAGTTCACGAAAACACTGCATGCCTAATACGAAGAAGAAGTAAACTACACATACGCAGAGCATCACAGATATTATAAATAATTACAGGAATATGAATTACATACTTCGGCACGCAGGCCGGCAATATAAGCGAAAATAGGCCTTCGAGGGCCGGCATAAGCTTGGGCTTAAGCCCGCTACTCCCCGCTTGGTACTGCAACACCTGTACGCCAATGTCTCGAATGGTGACAACAAGCCAAACATAAGTCGACTAAAAGCGAAGCAAAACATCGCACCCACCCCTTTTTCGGGGGTTGTGTCGCGCATTCCCTGCAAATGGATAATATACAACTTCCTCAGAGTCTTCTCTGGGAACCCCAGAACATCACCAATCCAGCTCACATGTCTGGATGGGCTTCACACAGCATGCCTAAACCCGTACTCATGCTTCCGAGTGCTAATGCAGTTAATTGCAGGGACGTACACGTCAACCCGTCGGAGAGCATCCTTTCCCCACTCGTCAGTGGAGAGGAGCTTCCATGCAAATATATAAACTAAGGGCTTCACCTGCCCAAGTAGAAACATCGTTACCCTTGATGCGTGTTCGGCGGCGGTGCTGGGAGAACAAATCTTGGCCGACCTTGCTGGGAGTGATGAATTCCCACCTCTTCTTTTTCTAGTGGTCGAACCCTTGTTGGAAGAGGAAGTAAATCTCCCTCTTTTGCTCCATTTTTCCATGGTGGCCGAGCCTCTTGCCGATGGTGGGAGAGAAAATAAAAACTTCCGGCTCCATTTTTTTGGTGGTGGTCGAGCCTCTTGCCGTCTAATGAGTACGATTATGATAGGCTTTTTACTATCATAATTGTAATCATGTCTACTATTTCTACCTCCTTTTATAGTAATTTTGCGAGAAAAGTCAAAGAATTGTCTTATCATGATTAGGAGAGCACAGTTAGGATTTTTGTTATTCCTTATATTGAGCTATCTAATTTATTCCTTCACTTTTATATGCAGGTAGCGCTAACCAGTAGAACTAAAAGTCTTGGAGCAAACAGAGGAGTTCACGGAGTCAACATGGCTGATGACAGGACAAAAATTTGGCGCACACAGGTGGACACACGGCCATGTTAATACTCGTGTCCTATGTACGCTGGAGCTGAAGAAATTGGACGCAGGAGACAGAGACTCACACGGGTAGGAACACGCCCGTGTGCCTACCCGTGTCATATTTAAACACGACTGTCGATCACCCCGTGTCTGAAGAATGTGAAGAACAACACGGCCGTATCAGTACCCGTGTCATCTGACAAGGCCCACTACCAGACATGCATGTTCGTGAGGAATCGCCTAGGAACCGTCAACATGGCCTGACACACGGCTGTGTTGGAACCCGTGTCCGACCTGTTTGCAAAGGGACTATATAATTCCTATAGAAAAATTAGAGGAGGAATTTTGGATCATTTCTGCATTAGGAGTATTCTGGAGAACGAAGTGGAGCATCCAAGAGGAGGAGGATTTGAAGGGTATTTTTGTATGCTTTTATTCTTTCATTAATCCCTTTTAATCTCCCCTTCTCTTGGTGATTCATCTTGATTTATTTTTTATTTTGCATGAACTTTAATTTGGAACAATTTGTTAATCATATCTCGCATTGTTTACATCAAATTTGTAGTATTTTATTCGTATGTAGGCTTACAAACAAAGAGCTTTATCCTAATTATGAATTGCTCATTTGTCTTGCATGAATTGCAAATCTCTAGATTGAGAAATTGGATGTTTGTGATGAAATTTACATGTTCATATTTTGGTGTGAGATCTCTTTATAATTCGAATTTCATGATCGAGAGATATGTTATTTGGATAATTGGAATACGGATAAATGAAATCATGATATTGTAGAAATAAGATTTCATGGATTTATGTAATAGATAGGGTGTTTTATTTAATGCAAATTTGAGTATTGTAAATTGTTCGAGAGAAAATTTACTAACTTAGATTTAGATTTTGAATTGCTCGAGAGAGAATTTGATAAATATTTAGCCTTTAAAATACAACAAATTTGATAGTCTTATGCTTTCATGATTAAATAGAATTGAGTGAATGAATGAATATTTTCATGTAATTGCTCATAAGCTTTCGGGTTGTTATCATGTTCAATCTTCCAATGTTGATTTATCCAAATAGTCATAGTTAGGTTAATTTAGGTTAGAAATCACTTTTAATTATAGGAATGATAATAAAGTGAGGGTGAGTACGAATGCTTGAAAAGTGAAAAATTGGTTCCTAAACACCTAGAGGGGGGTGAATAGGTGTAATTCCTTTTTCTTCTAAGGCAGAATATATATTCAGTTAATTAATCAGAAACAGTTAATTCTACAGCTAACACAGCACAGAATTCACAGAATCACACAATCACAGATTGCATACAGATTTTATAGTGGTTCCCCAAGGTCTGGGTACATCCACTTTCCCCCTTCTCCTATCTAGCAGTGTGCTAGATTCGGCCTAACTTCTTCTCTTCACCTCAGATCCTTAGATCTTACAGCAGCTCAGAACCCAAACAAGGCTCCTACAACTCAGAGTGAGTCCACACTCCTATAGCTCAGGCAATCTGCCCTACCTCAGTCTTCAACAAGGCCTAAAACTCAGAGATCACAATCTCCTATAACTCAGGCTCACAGCCCTACCTCATCCTTCAACAAGGCCTACTACGCAGAGAAAATACTCTCCTACAACTCAGCCTTTATAAACACAGGCTTACAACTCAGATCTTATAAAGAACCTACAGAAAATAGATTTAACAATGTATTTTACCACCACCCTGGTAGAGAGAGAAAGGATGGATGGCTTCTTGATCAGTTCTTGGAAGAATCTGATGGCAGAGAACAACCACTCTTAGCTTTCTTCAAAGCTTCTTGAATCTGAACTCAGTAGGGTTGAACTCCTTTGAAGTTGATCTTCAAACAACTTCTTTCTTGAAATTCAGATCTCAATCTGAATTCTTCTTGGCAGACTGGTTCAGGATCTGCACTTGAGGAACTTGTTGATATAAGTCCCTTTCTTCACTTCAAAAGATGGAGATCTCTCTCTCCAAATTCTTCTTAGATCTTCTGACGAAAATCTTCTCCTATTTTTGTGTAACTGTATGTGTATATATTCTTTCCTCTCTTTATTTTTTTTTCTGTCCAAGGAAAAATGCCTTTATATAGACTTTATCCATGGTAACCGGCTGATCCGGTTTCTAACAAACTTCTGACAGCTCTGACAGTTGCAGTAGACCGGTTGGTAATGGCAGCTGTCAAGTCATGCAGTCACTTCTTGAAACTCTGTCTCTGTCAGCAAAGTGTCGAGACTGAACTTCATCATGTGTCGAGACTGAACTTCATCATGTGTCGACACAAGTAGACTAAGTGTCGACACAAGCCTTGGTGGTATCGACACAGCTCCTTTGGTGTTGACACTACTTCTCGACACAACATCTGTAGAATGTGTCGACACTAATTCTGTGTGTCGACACAATCACTTCTTCTCTTTAACTTTGTTGAAACTCTGCTGTGTGTTGACACAAGTCCTGTGTTTCGACACTGCTTCTGTGTGTCGACTCAGTTGATGTCGACAAAGTCTTCTGTGTGTCGACACTGCCTCTGTGTGTCGACACAGTTGATGTCGACTAAGCTTTTCTATGTGTCGACACTGCCTCTGTATGTCGACATAGTTGATGTCGACAAAGCTTCTCTATGTGTCGACACTGCCTCTGTATGTCGACACAGTTTCTTCAGGTATCGATACAGCCTTTCCAAGTGTCGACACAATTAACTCCAAGTGTCGACACAGCTTTTCTCCAGTGTCGACACAAGCCTTCATAAGTGTCGACACATCTTCTTCTGGTGTCGACATATGGACTTGGAAACTTTTTCCTGCATTCTTGCATTTTCTTAACCTGCACATATAAACTCAAAACAATATCAAATACACCTTGATGCATATCATTGAGTAAGATGAGGCTTCTTCAAATCTGGTACACATTTTCTAATGTACCCAACAATCTCCCCCTATTTGGAGAAGTCATAACCCTTAGTCAATGATATACACCATTCATAACAAACACATATGATGATGTACAAAAACATTATATGACAGGGCAACTTTTAAACAAAACATATATAAGATATTATCACAGAATAATAATGCTAACACAATGAGCAGCAATCAATGTTTTGTTTCAACTTTCAAAAGTTTCATTAGCAATAGTTTACATAGATTTTTAACACCAAAATTTACAAAGTTGTAAAATCTAGTAAATCTATCCTAAGGTTGGACTGGCTCCTTGATGACTATGCCTTTGCCTGATTTGATCTTGGCTTGTACAGGAGCATCTGTATCTTCAGCTGGCTTCTTGCCCTTCAGATCCTTCTTCTTTTGTTCTTCAGCCCTTATTCTCTGTCTTTCAAAATAATGAAAAGGCTTAGGGAAATATTTGCTAGGCTCCTGAGCATTAGGAGGTAGCTTCACAGCCTTTGCCTTTCTTCTATATTGCAAAATAGCTTCTTGTCTAGCTTCATGCTTTTGTTATTCTTGCTCTATATACCATTTCCCCCTGTCATGGGTCTGGTCCTTTACAGCTTTGCAGGCAGTCAGGATAATATTCCTAGAAGTAGGACTCCACTGCTCAAAATCAGGCTTTAACTCAGCCTGTTCTCTGAATCTCTTCTTTGACAGTTGAGCTTCTTGCTCTTTATTCACAGCTGCTTTTGACATTTCAACTTTCTCAATGATAACATTTTTATTACCCTCTGGAGGGTTGTACATTGACTGTACTTCTTGATGAATCATTTCAAAATCTGCTGGAGGGTAAATGACCTGAGCAAATTCAGCTTGATCACCTCCAAAATAAGCAGGGTGTATACCTGACTCAGCTACATTGTCATCATCACAGAGAGGTGGATATCCAAGTGTGGCTCTGATGCTATTAGATATCTATTTAGCATGATCTGAGCCATCTTTGACTAACACTCTCTCCCCCTTTATGACTTCTCTGGCAATATGATCCCTGAGGTCATCTTTTTGAAATCTTACCTATTCATCTAGATAATTTACACCATCCTTATAAAATGACTTTAACTTTATGAGCTGGGCAGAAATTTTCTTTTGAGATTGCACAATAGCTGTTTGTACAGCAGTCAGGCCTTCCTATAATTGCTTATCAAAATCTTTCTTGCATGTAGCCCTTGCTTCAGTCTGGGCAGTAGTAATATTCTTCATTTCTGTAACAATCACATTATGTGATTCTGTCAGATTATCATTCATTCTAAGTTGATTCTCTAGAACATAGCCTTGTTTAAGAGTAATATCATCAACTTGATTCTTTATTCCTTCTTGGTGTTTTGCAAGAAAGACAACAGCATTGCCACCCTTGTGGAAGCAATCTGTCATTTCCTTTTTGTTTTAATTTAATTCAAATCTTATTGATTTTATATCCTGAGCCAAGGAGAATTGCAGATCTTTATGGGTCTCATCCATATATTTCTCCATGGCAATCATTTGTTCATCTAACTTTACTTGCAATGAGACTAATAAGGAGCAATAATCAATAACTGGGGCAGATTGTGGTGTAGTTTGTAATGCCCTCTTATAACTCTGGCTTCTTCTTTTGAATACCATTAGCTTTCTTTTCTTAGCTTGAATTTCTACTTCCTCTTCAAAAGCTGAGGTACTGGCTATATCAACTCTTTCCTTAGGACTAGGAGGTAATTCCTGTTCAGTCCTAGGTATCTCCCCCTGAGTCTCTTGCTCCTCCCTCTCAGGACTTACTTGCTCCCCCTCAATGTTAACTTGCTCCCCCTCAATGTCTGCTTTCTCCCCCTCAAATTCAGTCTGCTCCCCCTCAGTTCTTGCTTGTGCTATATCTGGAAACAACTCCTCAAGGGTAAACTCTTGTTGAGTATGGACTTGAGGGACCACCAACTCAGGAGCATTAGCAACAACAGATGTATCCTCCATGATAATATCTTGTGCTTGATTGTTTAGTTGTGTGTTCTGGTCAGCATCATCCAAAGACACAGTTAGTGTTTCATCTTTATTAATGAAAATTGATTGATTAATTTCTTGAATTACCTCAAGTATAGTCTGTGTAGCCATTTCACTTGCCAAGTGGGTTGGCTCTTCCTCAAGATGAGGCTCCCCCTGCACCTGAGCACTATATGCAATATCTTGTGCAGGAGATTTTTCAGGAATCTCTTGCCTTTCTTCATCAGGCATATCTTTAGTTAGGACCCTATCCCATCTGGAGATAATCCTTATGTCCATTCTTCTCATATAGTTGATTTTTGAACCAGCAGTTTGTTCCATTACTTAAGGAATTGTTCTAGCTAAGTACAGACTCATAATTCTTCCCAGATTTAGCTTCTTAATACTTTCCTTAATCTTTTCAAAAACTACCGCTGACCAATCAGTATTTAGTCTGTATATAATCTCGGTCATCAGGCTGAACATATAGGCAGAAATCCTATCATGCCCCCTGGCTTGTAGAGAAAGACTTTTCTCACTACTTCTGAAAGGAATTTGCTTTGTAGATTCATCCCTTTTCTATTCATTGCTGATCCAATCTTCAAGGTGGGATCCAGTCCACACCATTGAAGTGCTTCCCTAGTCTTTGATGAGGGAACTTCTTCTTCTTCTTGTGATCTTGGGAGTTGAAGAGTTTTCCTTAAGCTCTTCAAAGTAAGTTTAACCTTAGTTCCCTGAACTATAGATTTGATCTTAAGTCCAGTAGAATCTAAAGTAGCTGCGCCATGGAAATCTAGTATTTCTTTCTTCCAAATCTTTGTTGGTTCAGATACCAGAAATTCCAACCCATTTTCAGAAATTAGGGTTACTACTGCTTTAATTTCGGGTTCCGCATTATCAAAGGCGTTGCGTACCAGCTTATAGCCTTCGTTGACATTATCTTCTAGCTTTGGCGCCATTAGGGTTGAGAGAAATCTTGAATTTAGAAGAGAGAATTTGTCGACACAGGGTTTTGTTCTCGAGAGCGTGTCGACAGACTATGTTGATGACCTATTTATACCTTTCTAAATAATGAAGGTGAAAAGCCACGTCATAATTCTCCTAATGTGTCGACACTGTTGGAAAGTGTCAACACAGACTTCTAATGTCTCGACATCAGTTGACTGTTAGTGTCGACACAACTTCTGGGTGTGTCGACACAACTTCTCTGAAGAGTCAATACTTATTCTCTAGATGTGTCGACACCACTTTTCTGGGATGTCGACACAACTTCTAGATGTGTCGACATCACTTTCCTGTAATGTCGACACCAACTACTATGTGTCGACACAGACAACTTCTTGTGTCGACACAATTTTACTTAGCCAAATTTACTAAACTAATTTATGTTCAACATTTCTAAATCAATTTTGAAATTGTTGAATTTAGTTTCATCTAAAGGCTTAGTAAACATGTCAGCTAGTTGTAAATCAGTACTAACAAATTCTAAAGAGATATCCTCTTTCTCTACATGATCTCTAAGAAAATGGTATCTTATTTCTATATATTTTGTTCTACTATGAGAAACAGGATTATGAGCAATAGAAATTGCACTAGTAGAATCACATAATAATGGAGTTCTACTTACCTGAATACCATAATCTTCTAACTGATGATGTATCCACAATAGTTGTGCACAGCAACTTCCAGCAGCAACATACTCAAACTCAGCTATGGAAATTGTCACACTGGCCCGCTTCTTACAGCTCCAAGACACCAATCTTCCTCCTAGAAATTGGCAGGTGCCTGTTGTGCTTTTCCTATCTACTTTGCAACCTGCAAAGTCTGCATCTGAATAGCCCATTAGTAGAAAATCTCTATTCCTAGGATACCAAAGGCCTATATTAGGGGTTCCATTAAGATATCTCAAAATCCTTTTGACAGCAGTAAGATGAGATTCTTTAGGGCATGATTGGTACCTAGCACAGACACATGTAGCATACATGATATCTGGTCTACTAGCAGTCAGATATAGGAGGGAGCCAACTATTCCTCTATACAAAGTTTCATCTACAGGTTTCCCTGCATCATCTTTGCTAAGAGATATACTTATCCTCATTGGAGTTATCATGGTAGTGGATGACTCCATACCATACTTCTTAATTAACTCCAGGGTGAACTTAGACTGGGATATGGACAAGCCATCATCAGTCTATCTTACTTGGAGACCCAAGAAGAACATAAGTTCTCCCATACTAGTCATTTCAAATTTCCCTTGCATAAGTTTTGCAAACTTTCTACAAAGGTTACTTTCAGTAGAACCAAATATTATGTCATTAACATATATTTGGACTAGGATGATCTTTCCTTTGGATTCTCTAAGGAATAGAGTCTTGTCTATTTTCCCCCTTGAGAATTTATTCTCAATGAGGAAATTAGATAGGGTCTCATACCATGCCCTTGGGGCTTGTTTCAACCCATACAAAGCTTTCCTAAGTCTATAGACATAAGTAGGATTGAGTGGATCAACAAAACCTGAGGGCTGCTCTACATAGACCTCCTCTTTTAAGTCTCCATTTAAGAATGCAGACTTAACATCCATCTGGAACACTTTGAAGCTTTGATATGATGCATAGGCTAGGAATAGCCCGATAGCTTCCAACCTAGCCACTGGAGCAAAAGTCTGATCAAAGTCTATGCTCTCCTCCTGTCTGTATCCTTTGGCAACTTGTCTTGTTCTTCACTATGATCCCACTCTCATCAAGCTTGTTTCTATAAATCCACTTTGTCCCTATGACATTGTGGCCCTTTGGTTTTGGAACCAAATCCCAGACCTTGCACCTTCTGAATTGATTTAACTCCTCCTGCATAGCATCAATCCAGTGAGGGTCTTATATTGCTTCTTCAAATCTCTTGGGTTCCACTTGAGATAAGAAGCTAGAGCAAAGAACTGTGTTCAAGTTCCTGCTCCTTGTTTGTACTCCTTGTCTTGGATCGCCAATGATCTGGTGTGCAGGATCATTCTTCAACTGTCTAACTGCTGGAGGTAATCTGTCAGCAGTTTGACCTTCTTCAATCTCTTCATTATATTGCACCTCATGGTCTTCATCAGCATCTTGAGTGTCTTGTACTCCCCCTGGACAGCAACTACCATTTTCCTCATCCTGCTTTGCAGTTGGAACTTCTCTGATAGTAAGCTGGTCCATCTTCTGTTGTATACTTGTGGAGCTATAATAACTACTTGGCAACTCACTGTTAATAAGTCTAGTTTCATCAAAGATGACATGAACAGACTCTTCTGCAACTTGAGTAGCCAAATTGTAGACCCTATAAGCCTTACTATTGTTATTGTACCCAATAAATATCCCATCTTGGGATTTGGCAACAAACTTAGTTAGGTGAGATTTGTCATTGTTAAGCACATAGCATTTGCAAACAAAGATCCTAAAATAGGATAAATTTGGTTTTCTGCCTTTCATAACCTCATAGGGTGTCTTTTTGTGGCTTTTGGTGATGGAAGCCCTATTGAGCACATGGCATGCAGTGTTTACTGTCTCAGCCCAGAAATATTCTGGGAGAGAAGTATCACTCAATAGTGTTCTTCCAGCCTCAATCAATGTCCTATTCTTTCTCTCAACAATATCATTTTGCTGAGGTGTTCTAGGTGAGGAGAATTCCTGAAGAATCCCAAATTCTTCACACAGCCTTGTCATACTTTCAGATTGGAATTCAGTTCCATGGTCACTTCTGATTTTGACCGCTGAACTATCTAATTTTTTCTGAATTTGTTTGACAAAATTGTAGAAGACCTTTGGGGTTTCAGATTTCTGTCTCAGAAAGAATACCTATGAGAATCTAGAATAGTCATCTACAACCACAAATGTGTAGACCTTCCTACCTAGGCTCTGAACTGGCATAGGAACAAATAAATCCATATGCAAGAGGTACAAGCACCTCACTGAATCCTTGGCTTCAATGCTATGAAAGGAGGATCTAGTCTGCTTGCCTTTTTGACAAGCTGAACATATTCCACCCTTATAACACTTAACTTGAGGACCATTCCTCACTAACTCTTTACTAAAGAGTTGGTCAATTGTCTTGTAGTTAAGATGGGCTAGCCTCTTGTGCAATTTGACACAATGAGAGAATTTCTCATCAGCCACAAGACAGATAGGAGAATTCTTATTCTCACACATAAAATTTAGACAGTATACATTTCTTTTCCTATATCTAGTCAATATGACTTTTTGATCACTTGACCTCTTGATATGACACCCATTCTTGACAAATGAAATGTCATATCCTAGATCACTCAGCTGGCTTATGCTTATTAGGTTATGTTTCAAACCCTTTACATAGGCCACTTAAGTGATTGTAATTGAGTGGTTAGAAATGTTACCAAAACCTTTGATGACTCCCTTTTCAGAACCACCAAAGATTACTTTAGGCCCATTCAGCATAGGTGAGTAGTCCTTCAGCAATCCCCTTGTTCCAGTCATGTTCCTGCAACATCCACTATCCAAGTACTATATAGGGGCATGGCAACTTGGACTCACCTGTAACAAAATTTACTTAACCTTAGAACCCAAATAACTTTTGGGTCCTTGGTTCAGGTTAGTCTGAAACCTAACAAATCTGTCTGCAGCTCTCTTAATAGGCAGACTGCTATTCTCCTTGACACTGGTATTGTGCCAACAGTCTAAGGCATAATGACCTATCTTACCACAACACCAGCACTCAAACTTATTATACTTCTTTTTAGGTATAATCTTAGTTGTATTGTTTACAGCAGGTCTTTTGTTTTGTGCTGGGGCTTTGCCTTTCTTAATGGACTGTGCAGCCCATGCAGTTTCCTTAAAGCCTATTCCTGCCTTACCCTTTTGTGACACAAAGTCATCTATTATGGGTAGGATAGATTTTGGCTTAGAGAAACTAGCCACAATCTCCTTCTCTTTCTGAAGTCTGTTTTCCAGACTTTTAATCTGATCATTCTTGAATGTGATTATTCTCATTTGAATAACAGTTATGTTCTTCAATTTGGCAATCTCATTCATATTTTGATCCAGCACCTTCTCTGAATCAGATGCAGCCAACTTAAGAGCTGCAATTTCCTTAGCCTGATTTTTGGCCAGGTTTTTGCTTCTCTTAAGTGTCTGTAATAAATCTCCATATTCATCTATCAGCTGATGAATATCTCCTTCAGAATCAGACTCATCTTCATCTCTTGATAGAGATGCATCTTATTCTGACCCAGTGAAGTAATCAGAATCTACAGATACACATTTTACCTTACTGGGGCTAGGCTGATCCTGGCACTTGTCTTCTTCAGACACATCCATCAGTCCTTTGTACTGATGGTCTTCCTGCTCATAGATAGAGTCCAGTAATTGCATGAACTCATCCTCTTCTTCTGCAAACAGACCAATATATGCCTCAGCCTCAGATTCAGACTCTGAAGTTGATTGATCTGTCAAACTTTTCTCTTTCTCAGCAACCAAGGATTTCTTCTTCTTGCTCTCGTACTGAGACTTCTTTCTATTAGCTAACTCCTTCCTTTTGTCTGGATAGTCAGCCACAACATATCCAGGTTTATTATAGCAATAGCATATGATCTTGGATGTAGTTGACTTGCCAGGCTTTGTCCCATTCCTGTCCTTCCTGGATGATTTCCTCTTCTGATAATAGTCATCCTTTTACTGAGATGAGGATGGCTTAGATTTCCACTGCTTCTTCTTTAAGAACCTCTGGAACTGCCTTGTGAATGCTGCAAAGTCTTCATCAGAATTACTACTATATGTACTGTGATTATCAGAATTTTCTGAAAACACTTCTACATCCTTCTTAGGAGATGATGGAGACATTCTCCTATTCTTCCTTATGGCTTCTACCTTGAAGGCCACAGACTTTTCTCTATAGTCACCCTTGGTATTTTTCTCTTCCTCCTTTCTGGCTAATAGCTGCATCTCATAAGACAGCAATTTTCCAAACAGTGTTGGAGGAAAAATCTCACCCAATCTGGCCACTTCCCTTATGGCACAGATCTTTGTATCCTAATCCTTAGTCAAAGACCTAAGGAATTTATCATTCAGCTCATAAGTACTGAATATTCTTCCATAAGACATGAGTTCATTGACAATCCTATAGAACTTCTTATAACATTTAGTTATACTTTCAGACTTGGCTTGTCTGAAACTCTCATATTCTTGATTAAGCATAGACTTTCTGTCTTGCCTAACCTCTTCAGAACCCTCCATGTAGACAATCAATGTGTCCCACATCTCCTTGGAGGTTTTTGCAGTGAATTAGATTCTGTAATGTTGAATCATCAATAGCACTTACTATAATATTTTGTGCTCTTTTATCTATTGTTGCCAAGATGATCATCTTTAGTCATCTCAGAAAAATCCTTTGGAATTCTTTGATTGGCATCAAGAATAGAAATCTTCATAGGAACATATGGTTCTTCCTTAACTGTTATGTAAATTCTAGGATCAGATGCCTCCATAAATAATCTGACCCTTTCCTTCCATATTCCAAATATCTCCTTCCTGCAAATAGGCAATTTCATTGCACCAAGTTCTTTATGGTTTTCTCCTGAACCTATTTTCTTGAACTTATTTCTGCCTTACAGATCTCACTCAGACTGTTAAGTCTATATTTGAGGAACCTCCCTCTGATACCACTTGAAAGAATTAGTTCCTAAACACCTAGAGGGGGGTGAATAGGTGTAATTCCTTTTTCTTCTAAGGCAGAATATCTATTCAATTAATTAATCAAAAATAGTTAATTCTACAGCTAACACAGCACAGAATTCACAGAATCACACAATCACAGATTGCACATAGATTTTATAGTGGTTCCCCAAGGTCTGGGTACATCCACTTTCCCCCTTCGCCTATCTAGCATTGTGCTAGATTCGGCCTAACTTATTCTCTTCACCTCAGATCCTCAGATCTTACAGCAGCTCAGAACCCAAATAAGGCTCCTACAACTCAGAGTGAGTCCACACTCCTACAGCCCAGGCAATCTGCCCTACCTCAGCCTTCAACAAGGCCTACAACTCAGAGATCACAATCTCCTACAACTCAGGCTCATAGCCCTACCTCAGCCTTCAACAAGGCCTACCACTTAGAGAAAATACTCTCCTACAACTCAGCCTTTATAAACACAGGCTTACAACTCAGATCTTATAAAGAACCTACAGAAAATAGATTTAACAATGTATTTTACCACCACCCTGGTAGAGAGAGAAAGGATGGATGGCTTCTTGATCAGTTCTTGGAAGATTCTGATGGCAGAGAACAACCACTCTTAGCTTTCTTCAAATCTTCTTGAATCTGAACTCAGTAGGGTTGAACTCCTTTGAAGTTGATCTTCAAACAACTTCTTTCTTGAAATTCAGATCTCAATCTGAATCCTTCTTGGCAGACTGGTTTAGGATCTGCACTTGAGGGACTTGTTGATATAAGTCCCTTTCTTCACTTCAAAAGATGGAGATCTCTCTCTCTCCAAATTCTTCTTAGATCTTCTAACGAAAATCTTCTCCTATTTTTGTGTAATTGTATGTGTATATATTCTTTCCTCTCTTTCTTTTTTTTTCTGTCCAAGGAAAAATGCCTTTATATAGACTTTCTCCATGGTAACTGGCTGATCCAGTTTCTAACAAACTTCGGACAGCTCTGACAGTTGCAGTAGACCGTTTGGTAATGGCAGCTGTCAAGTTATCCAGTCACTTCTTGAAACTCTGTTTCTGTCAGCAAAGTGTCGAGACTGAACTTCATCATGTGTCGACACAAGTAGACTAAGTGTCGACACAAGCCTTGGTGGTGTCGACACAGCTCCTTTGGTGTTGACACTACTTCTCGACACAACATCTGTAGAATGTGTCGACACTAATTTTGTGTGTCGACACAATCACTTCTTCTCTTTAACTTTGTTGAAACTCTGCTATGTGTTGACACAAGTCTTGTGTGTCGACACTGCTTCTGTGTGTCGACTCAGTTGATTTCGACAAAGTCTTCTTTGTGTCGACAATGCCTCTGTGTGTCGACACAGTTGATGTCGACTAAGCTTTTCTGTGTGTTGACACTGCCTCTGTATGTCGACACAGTTGATGTCGACTAAGCTTCTTTGTGTGTCGACACTACCTCTGTATGTCGACACAGTTTCTTCAGGTGTCGACACAGCCTTTCCAAGTATCGACACAATTAACTACAAGTGTCGACACAGCTTTTCTCCAGTGTCGACACAAGCCTTCATAAGTGTCGACATAGCTTCTTCTGGTGTCGACATATGGACTTAGAAACTTTTTCCTGCATTCTTGCATGTTCTTAACCTGCACATATAAACTCAAAACAACATCAAATACACATTGATGCATATCATTGAGTAAGGTGAGGCTTCTTCAAATCTGGTACACATTTTCCAATGTACCCAACAAAAAGGCCCCGTGGAATACGACACAAGATGTAGATTTCTCTTATACTATGATTGATAGGTGCACTTGCCTGAAAGATAATTCAATCTAGCTTATGCCCATCTACATAGTTCATACTAGAGTGTAGAATGAATCTGCATCAAGTTTATCACTTGTTAAGTAAAGCAATCATCAAGTTTTGGCGCCGTTGTCGGGGATGTTTTCAATATTTTGAAAATCTAAATTTTATTAATCTACCAATTTTTGTTTAATAATAAATAGTTGTAGATTAGTATTTGAATAATTATATCGCTTAATCTCTGTTTTGTAGTCTGTTAGTCTATGACCAGGGGGAGAAATTCTGGGCTAGCACCATTTCATCCTGAACCTAAGCGACTTATCCATAACACTAACCTAAGGGACGTGGGAATTAATACCACAGACATTTCAAATGGACTATCAAAATAGGAGACAGTGAACCAAGGAGAGAATCATCCGGAAAACTTAGACACCATGGCCAACCAAAATGAGCAAACCATGTCTGACTTTGCTAGACCTAATCTCCAAGAAACCAGGTCAAGCATCGTTAGACCACCAATAGCTACCAATAACTTCGAATTGAAGCCTAGTGTGATACAAATGGTTTAACAGTATGTCCAGTATGATGGCTTGCAAGATGAGGATCCTAACACCCACTTAGCCGGATTCCTGGAGATATGTGACACATTCAAGATCAATGGTATTTTCGACGATGTCATTCGATTGATATTGTTTCCATTTTCTTTAAGGCATAAGGTGAAGCAGTGGTTGAACTCACTACCTAGAGGGTCGATTACTACTTGGGACATGATGGTTGAAAAGTTTTTGATGAAGTATTTTCCGTCGGTAAAGACTGCAAAGTTAAGGAATGACATCTCTACATTTATTCAAATGGAATCTGAATCGTTGTACGACACATGGGAACGATTCAAAGACCTTTTGAGGAGATGTCCTCACCATGCTCTACCTTCATGGCTTCAGATTCAGACCTTCTACAATGGTCTCAATCCGCCCACTAAACAGATGATTGATGCGGCTAGTGGAGGCACTTTGAACAACAAGACACCTGAAGCGGCTCAATAGTTGATAGAAGATATGGCTATAAATAACTACCAATGGACTACTGTAAGATAAAAACCTAGCAAGCCCGCTGGAATTTATGAAGTGGATGTCGTCACCGCCTTAACTATTCAAGTGGAGAAGCTTCACCAAAAGATGGACAACCTTGCCTTAGCATCACCCTCTATGGCACCTCAACAATGGGACCCTTCATGCAGTGGAATGCCTGGTTGTGAACCTCAAGTTCAAGAGCATGTTGACTATATGGTCAATAATATTTGACCTCCTTTCAATCAAGCCAACAACCCATATAGTTCTACATATAATCCTGGATGGAGGAACCACCCCAATTTCTCTTGGGGAGGACAAGGAAATCAAGGGAAGCAACCTATATTTGGACAATAACCACAGCCGGAACCAAGGAAGCCTACAATGGAAGATGTGCTTACCAAGTTCATGCAAACTACCGATGTAGCCTTCCGGAATCAAGAGGGTTCGATTCGGAATTTGGAGAATCAGATTGGTCAGCTTGCAAGGATGGTTTCTGAAAGGCAGCAAGGAACACTTTCGGGGAACACTGAGATATATCCAAGGGAGCATGCAAAAGCCGTTCAATTGAGGAGCGGAAAGGAGTTACAAGACCCAAGGCCTGCGAAGGAAGTACCCCAAATGGAGTCTAGCGGTGAAGGATCAAGCAAGATGAACGTGCAACCGATGGAGTACCAACCAGCAATAACATACCCAACAAAGCTTAACAAGGAGTGCATGGATGCGCAGTATGGTAAATTTTTATCTATGTTTAAGAAATTACATGTCAATTTACCTTTTTCTGAAATTATTAAAATGTCTAAGTATGCTAAATTTCTTAAGGATTTAATTTCTAATAAAAAGAAAATAGAGGAATTATCGTTAGTAACACTTAATGAAGAATGTTCCGCTATTTTGCAAAATAAGTTACCATAAAAACTTAAGGATCCCGGTTCATTTTCAATTCCATGTTTAATCGGAGATTTACAAGTCAATAAAGCTTTAGCAGATTTAGGAGCAAGTATAAATTTAATGCCTTATAAACTATATCTGAAACTAGACCTAGGAGAACTTAGCCCGACTAGAATGAGTATTCAATTAGCAGATCGATCGGTTAAGTATCCTAGAGGAATATTAGAGGATGTATTGGTTAAGGTAGATAAGTTTATATTTCCTACTGATTTTGTTATTCTAGATATGGATGAAAGTATCGAAGTACCACTAATACTAGGTCGTCCATTTCTAGCTACATCTAGAGCGCTTTTTGATGTTTTTGATAGTAAATTAGTCTTGCGAGTAGGGGAAGATGAAGTCACTTTTCAAATTGGCAATACTATGAAACAATCTTTAGATAATGATGATTATTGTTATTTTTCTCATGGTGTTGATGATTTTATGACTTCTATAAATTCTAATTTTTATTATAGAGATCCTTTAGAAATTTGTATTACTAACTGTTTTCGACAAGAAGAAAAAAATAAAGACATTACTGAACATTTATTTTTTCTAGATAATTGTGTTTTGATGAATAAAATGACTGAATTTAGTTTGATTACTCAAGGAGATTATGAAGCTCTTAAGAATAATACTAAGAATCCACCAATAGTAGAACTAAAAAAACTACTGGATCATCTTGAGTATGTTTTCTTAGGAACTAATTCTTCTTACCCAGTTATTATATCCTATAATCTTTCAAACATTAAAAAAACTAAATTAATAACTGTGTTGAAGAAATGTAAAGGTACAATAGCATGGCAAATATCTGATATAAAAGGTATTAATCCTAGTTTTTGCACTCACAAAATCCTTTTGGAAGAAAACTGTAAGTCTTCTATTCAACTGCAACGTAGGCTAAATCCTAATATGAAAGAGGTAGTTAAGGCTGAGATTGTTAAGTTATTAGATGCTGGTATTATATACCCTATTTCAGATAGTTCATTGGTTAGTCCTGTCCAAGTAGTTCCTAAGAAGGGTGGTCTGACAGTGGTAGCAAATGATAGGAATGAATTTATTCCAACGCGAACGGTAACAGGTTGGCGTGTCTGTATTGACTATAGGAAATTAAATGATGCCACTAGGAAAGACCATTTCCCTCTTCCTTTCATTGACCAGATATTAGAACGCTTATCAGGACATTCTTATTATTGTTTTCTAGATGGACTTTCTGGATACTTCCAAATTCCTATAGCACCAGAAGACCAGGAGAAAACAACATTTACTTGCCCATTCGGTACTTTTGCCTATAGACGTATGCCTTTCGGGTTATGTAATGCACCCGCCATGTTTCAAAGGTGCATGCTAGCCATCTTTAACGAGTATGTTGAAGATATCATGGAAGTGTTCATGGATGATTTTTCTATTTTTGGCGACTCGTTTGATCTATGTTTGAAAAATTTAGAGAAAGTTCTTAGGAGGTGTCAGGAGACAAACCGAGCGCTTAGTTGGGAGAAGTGTCATTTCATGGTACAATAAGGGTTAGTACTTGACCATAAAATCTCAAGCCAAGGAATCCAAGTTGATCGAGCGAAAATAGAGACCATAGAGAAATTACCACCACCAACCTCCATTAAGGCAGTGAGAAGTTTCTTAGGACCGCGGGATTTTACCGCTGGTTTATTAAGGACTTCTCTAAAATAGCTAAACCACTTACAAGGCTTTTAAAAAAAGACAAACCTTTTATTTTTGAACAAGAGTGTCTACATGCCTTTGAGTTCTTAAAAGAGAAATTAATTAATTCTCTTATTATGATCGTGCCTGATTTTAGTAAACCATTTGAGATCATGTGTGACGCTAGCAGTTTTGCAGTAGGAGCTATTTTAGGACAACGCCGAAACAAACATTTTCACCTTATATATTATGCTAGCAAAATACTTAATAATAAACAGGAGAATTATACGACTACCGAAAAAGAACTCCTAGCAGTGGTATTTGCCTTCGATAAATTTAGATCATATTTATCATTGTCCAAAGTGGTAGTATACACGAATCACTCTGCCCTTAGATATTTGCTAGCCAAAGCGGAAGCAAAGCCTCATTTAATTCGTTGGGTTCTTCTGTTGCAAGAATTTGATTTAGAAATTAGGGATAAACGAGGAGCGGAAAACTTAGCGGCAGATCATCATTCACATTTAGAAAATCCACTACGATCAATGTTAGATGAATCTGAAATTTCTGATACATTTCCTGAGGAATTGTTATTTGCCTTATCTACAAATATATATCTTGATTATCCATGGTTTGCAGACTATGCAAACTATCTTGTAGCTAAGGTCCTTCCAAAAGGATTTTCATATCAACAGAAAAAGAAATTTTTCTCTGACTTGAAATATTACTTCTGGGAGGACCCCTTTCTTTTTCGGATATGTGCAGATTTTGTTATACAAAGGTGTGTATCAGCAGAGGAGGGTTGGAAGATTTTGGAGCAGTGTCATTCAGGGCCTGCTAGTGGTCACTATGGAGCGAATCGCCCTGCGAAAAAGGTTCTTGATTCCGGTTTTTATTGGCCCATTCTATTTAGGGATGCCCAAAGGTATGTGCTTTCATGTGATTCTTGTCAGAAAGCAGGTAATATTTCTAAATTACATGAAATGCAACAAACATTTATTCTTGAATGTGAAGTATTCGATGTGTGGGGTATTGATTTTATGGGTCCATTTCTAGTTTCCTTTGGGAATAAATATACTTTAGTAACTGTGGATTATGTATCGAAGTGGGTTGAAGCACAAGCTTTGCCTACTAATGATAGTAGGGTAGTAATCCGATTTTTAAAATCCTTATTTGCATGATTTGGCACACCACGTTCACTTATTAGCGATAGGGGTTCACATTTCTGTAATTCGCAGTTAGATAAAGTATTGGAAAAGTATGGAGTTACACATTGGATAGCCACTTCTTATCATCCGCAAACTATTGGTCAAGTTGAAGTTTCCAATAGAGAGCTTAAGAGGATCCTAAAAAAATCTATAAAAGGGAATAGGAAACAATGGTCTAGGAAACTAGACGATTGTTTGTGGGCTTATAGGACCTCCTTCAAAACACCTATAGGGACCACCCCTTTTAGATTAGTCTATGATAAATCGTGTCACCTACCTATAGAATTAGAGCACAAGTCGTATTGGGCAATATGTTTTTTGAATTTTGACACTAGTTCTATAGGAGAGAAACGGAAGCTTCAACTTAACGAATTAGATGAGTGGAGAACTATGGTCTATGAGAACTCCAGGATTTATAAGGATAAGACCAAGCAATTTCATGACCGTCACCTTCGCAAACCCAAGACATTCCAAAAAGATGACCAAGTCCTTTTTAATTCCAGACTGTGTTTATTCCCTGGGAAATTAAGGTCTAAGTGGTCCGGACCCTTTAAGGTTAAAGAAGTCTTTCCCTACGGCACAGTCGAGCTAACTCACCCTGAAAAGGGAGATTTTAAGGTTAATGGACACCGACTTAAGCCTTATTATGGTGAGTTTCCTAGAGACTTCACTCGTCTAAAGACCTGCCTCCGTCTAGATTAGGTTTATGTTAAAATAATAACTATAGTAAGTGTTTCTAATTTATAAAACATTTTAGTATAAGCATAGTAAAATTTAATGAAAAACATTTAATGAAAAAAATTCTGTAAAAAAAAATTTTTTTTTTAGGAGGAATGCAATTTTCAGTGGTGACACGGGTCACCATACGCCCGTGTGGGTTGCCGTGTCTGCAGCACAATCTTAGCCCAGCAGTGTCAATTAAAACCTGGGTTAGGAAGAATTCATCCTGAGCAGGACACGGGTGTGAGCCCACCCGTGTTCATGCCCGTGTGATATTACACGGGTCGGCACCAAGCCGTGTTTATGGTCGTGTCTTTAATTCTCCATTCGACGAATTTTTGCCCGAGAAGGACACGGATTCCCACCCAGTCGTGTCATGTCCCGTGTGGAATTTAATTTTCTAAGCCAGATCTGACACAGGTCATTTACCAACCCGTGTGGTTGACCGTGTTAGCCAGACATGCAGCCAGCTCGTGACTTTGACCGCACGTCCCGACGAGAATCCGTGTTTCACGTGGTTCAGATTCCTTAACACAGGTGCACACACGGCCGTGTGCTCACCCGTGTTCGAAGTCTTTAAATTGGGGGCCTTGTCATCTTCTTCCTGCTCATTTCCTGAATTTAGATCTTCCTCCTAGCACCATTTCTCTCCACGGCCTGAGCTCAAGTTGGAGTTTTTGTCTCCAAATCTCGCACCCTTTACTCGCATTCCCTCCTCCTTGATCATGTCATCTGGACGAAGCCAAGGTAGTCATCATCGCAGACCGGAGTTGCAAGTATAAACGGAGAGGCGTGATGTTGCTGCCCCGCTAGTATTCACCGACCCAGCACACATTAACAGCTATAATCGCCTCCAGTCTAAAAAATATCAAGATATCTGTACGATCGAATGGAGTGTTCTCGAGGAAATAAACTTAGCGGGGGATGTCTGGGAACTAATTTCTATAGTGGGTTGGGAGCAATTCTTTGCTATAGAAGAGTTAGGCTTCAAGGAACTCACACTCGAGTTCCTGTCTTCATTTTACTTTAATATTAGGCCTAACCTGATTGACTCTGATCGCGAGCATGAGGGGATCATCTCCTTTCAAGTAGGGGGCACCTTTTACACACTCACCCTACTCCAATTCACCCAATATCTAGGGTGTATGAGACGTCTGTCCTCTTTAGTGCCACTTACGCCGACCTTTATTTCAACCTCCCCTCTTGCGATCTTGCCAGCAGTATCTGGCGCCGACTTTCTTTTGACACTAGCCCCTATGAGGCCAAGCGATCTAAGGCCTCTAAGTTGGATTCACCGCCCTCCATTACATTCACCATCTCCTGAGCCATACTTTGAGCGGCCGGGGCGAAAGCTCCGGCATTGTCAGTCGACAGGACCTATTGTACCTCTATAGCATGTCGCCACGATATCCTCTGCACCTCAGCTTCCTACTGGCTCAGTTCATTCTCCACCAGGCCGACACCCCCCGCATAGGGTCTATCTGTGTAGCACCCTACATCACTCGCTTGGTGAAGAACATGGTCATATTATATGGCCTCCCCCCAATGATAGTGGTCGCGAACACCGTGCCCATCACGATGGCCAGCCTTCGATCCCTCCACCTCGTCACTGCCCGTCAGGGCCAGGGAGGCGTCACATATTCTATTGCGAGACGTGGGCCGCAAGCACAGGACGACAGTGATTACGAGGTGGATCCTGACCTCGATGTGTCTTTGGTACCTCTGCCCCATTCCACTTATCATCATGGCGAGTCTTCTACTGCTCCCCCTCCACTGCGTTCACGGTATTCGCGGGAGTTCCGGCAGTTCTTCGACACCGAGCTCTCGCCGTGCTTAGAGCGTATCGAGGCGGCTCAGACGCGGGCGGAGGACCTCCTCATCCAGATCAAAGACCACTTGGGATCGCTCCTCGTCAGTCGACAGCTCCTGCCCTGTCTTCCTTCCCTGATGATGAGACAAACCATCCCGCATACTTCTGACGTGTCTCTATGTCGTGTTGTCTTTATGTATATGTGTCTTGTACTATTTCTTTATATCAGTGTATTTTAGTTCTTTCAGCTATTGTATATCAGTGTATTTCATTGCAGCTCCTGTTTCATTACTGTGATCTTCTACTTTTTATTATAACAGTTTTTTCTTATTTCTTCGTGAAATTACTCTATGTCTGCTCTTTACATTGCACTGAGGACATTGCAAATTTTAAGTCTGGGGGTGGAATGGTTGTTCTTCAAATTTATAATTGCTGTGTTCGACATGGTTACAATTGATTCTAATTTGGTTATCATAATACTCAAGTTTGTTACACCCCCCCCCCCCCCCCAAACAATTTTTTTATCCTTCAAGCTCTCATTAATTCATTCATTTGGGATTATAAATATCTAATTTAACTTTGCACGCTGATTAAAATGAATTGATGTAGACTCATTGAGTGTTCAACTTTGTTGATTCGTAATTAAGTATAGAAATTCATTAGCTTAATTTTCTCTATATAATTTAATTTTAAGATTAATCCTCTATATTATTAACTATCAATCACTCTATTTTAGAAAATATACTTATCTATAATAATGTGAGTCGATGAGTGTAACATTTTTTTAATTTGGTATTAGGGAATCAAAATAAAAAATACTCTCTATTGATGTCCAGAACTTATCCTCTAGCGATCCTCAAAACATTACATAGGTTAATTAGTAAGGGCAGAAATGACTTAGGCCCCCTATTGGATAGCTTGAGCCTTGTAAACCCAAAACCTTTAACATGATACCCATGCACACCCAATTTGAACCTAATCCCCATCCTTTTGATACTCTACCACCAAAATTCACCAAGACCAAATCCTTACCTTTTAGCACACCTATCATTAAGACCTTCTTGAAATGAGATTGTTCATAGTGATATGTGGCCTGAGTGCGTGTATATTTGCACCCACTTGGAATGAACCCTACTGTTGAAGTTGGTGACCGGGCGGTCTGTCTTGGCGGGTTGAAGACCGCGCGGTCTGGCGGTTTGACTCGCCGGCTTGTAAACCGGGCGGTCTAGCGATCTTCACAGGCGACCTCTCTGCTTCTCTTGTTGTAGCCGTGCGGTTAGTCCTTCTGTCTAACCGCGCGGCATGTGCGGTTTACTTTGTACAGTCCGCTTAGCTTGTAATTTTTTATTCTCACATCTCTTATTTGTATTCTCTCATCTCTCCTCCATTCTATATAAGGGAGGGCATACCTTTGTAATAGTTATCTTTTTTGGATAATAAAGTTTCAATTATTCAAAAGCTTATCCGCTTGTTCTCTCTTTTCGTTACTTTCTAACATGGTATCAGAGGGCACGGTCATTTCCTCCTGATTCTGTGCGCTCTCTGTTGTTCGCGGCTTGTTTTCCGCTTCCTGCGACCTGTTTCGTGACTTGCCTTCTCTTCTGTCCGCTGCCCTGTTCGCGCGGCTTATTTCTGTCCGATGCCCTGTTCGCGCGGCTTGCTTCTTCTTGGTTCTCTTCTCCTGCTGCTATTCGTCGCAGCAACCTGTTTCCTTGTCGCCGCGCTCCTTGTTCTTTCTTGCCTCTCCGACTTCCTAGTCGTTGCGGCCTTGTCTCTACCCGCTGCGGACTTCTTCTCCCTGTCCGCTTCTGCTTTCCCCTTTTCCGCTTGTCTCTATACTCGCGGTTTGCTGCTGTGATCTGCCTGACCGTGCGGGTTGTTCCTATCTCACCTGCATCTTGGTCGCGGTCACCTGCTCTTCTCCTCTCTTCTGTTCGCTCGGCCTTTTCAGTCCGCGCGACCTCTTCCCCGCTGTGCCTTGTTCTGCTTCCTAGCCGCTCGTGTTCGCGCGGCTTCTTCCCTTTAACCCGCTACGGTTTCACGCGGGTTGCTCTCTTTTCCTCTCCCCGCGCCTTTCTCTCTGTTCGCGCGGATTCTCCCTTGTTTGAGCGGCCTCTCTACCTTTCTTCCTTTAGCCGCTCCTGCTTGTTAGTCGTCGCGACCTCCTTATTCAGTCGCGCGGCTTGTGCTCTGCACCTTGGTCGTGGCCCTTCTTGCCGCTGGTGTGCTGACACCGAGACCGCTGCAGTTTCTTCTTCCTCCCTTCATGGCTTTCTTATCCTCCTCCAAGCCGTTCGCCTCGGTTGTCACGTCTTATGGTCGTGCACACGTTGCTACTCAGGGCAAATGGCTGATCGACACTGGTGCTACGAATCATATGACCGGCCATCTCCCGTGTTTCTCTCTCCTAGAAAAACATTCTCGCTTGCCCCCGGTTATTCTCGCTGACGGCTCTTCATCACCAGTCCATGGAACAGGGATAGTTCATGTCACTCCGTCTCTTTACTTGGCGGATACTCTATATGTGCCCCAGTTCCCGTGCAACTTATTATCTGTTACCTCTCTTTGCAAGCAATTATAGTGTTCCGTCACATTTACTTCTACTTATTGCTCTTTTCAGGATCCGGACTCCCAACGAACGATTGCTACTGGGACTGAGAGTGGCGGCTTATACTTCCTGGACAACATTTCTGCTTTTTCCACCTTCTCCTCCACCTCCACAGATCTTCTCCAATGGCATCTCCGCCTTGGTCATGCTCCTCCCCGTCTTCTTCGTCAACTTCTGCCCCACCTTCCTCCTCAAAGTCCTCCGCTCAACTGTGAGGCCTGTCAGCTTGGCAAGCATCACCGCTCCTCCTTCCCTCCAAAGCACGTTCGTAGCTCTACCCATTCGTTTGATCTTATCCACTCCGATATCTGGGGTCCTTCTCCTACACTTACCATTGGTCGGGGTAGTTCCTATTTTGTCACGTTCATTGATGATTTCTCTCGATATACGTGGGTGTATCTATTAAAAGATCGCTCCGAATTATTCTCTGTATGGACATCCTTCTATCTCATGATCAAAACTCAGTTTGGTGTTTCTATCCAAGTTTTTCGATCTGATAATGCCCAAGAATATCTCAGTCGTGACTTCTCTACATTCTGCATGCAAAATGGGATTCTTCATCAAACTAGTTGTGTCTATACTTCACAACAAAATGGTGTGGCCGAACGCAAAAACCGTCACCTCCTCGATGTCGCTCGCACCTTGATGACCCAGATGCATGCTCCTCGCTCCTATTGGGGCTATGCTGTTCTCCTTGCCTGCTACCTCATCAATCACATTCCCTCCACGGTTCTCCACGGCCAAACCCCGTTCTCCATTTTGTATCCGGGCAAGGAGCTGTTTCCTCTTCCTCTCCAAATCTTTGGATGCACTGCCTTTGTGCATACCCCTTCTGCCACCCGTGATAAGCTCTCCCCTCGCTCCACCAAATGTGTCTTTCTGGGGTACTCCACCACTCAGAAAGGCTACTGTTGCTTTGATTCCGTCCTTCATAAGCAGTTCGTCTCTGCTGACGTCACCTTCTTCGAGAATACCTCCTACTTCTCGGATGACTCCTCTCCTCTTCTCCCCGCTTCTGATTCTCCTGCCATTCCCTTCGTTCCCTCGCCTCATACTACACCGTCTCCACCCCCTCCTCTTCCTCCACCTCTCTCTCTCCCTTCTCCACCTCCCTCTCCCTCATCTCCACTGTCGTCGCTCTCTTCTCCTGGGCCAGCTTTCTCTACCACGGATGCTCCGGATGCCGCGGGCCCGGCTGACCTGGATCTTCCTATAGCTCTTTGCAAAGGGGTGCGGACGTGTACCCTACACCCCCTTTCTGCTGTTGTTTCCTATGATCGTCTTACCCCTTCTCGCAGGGCATTTGCACTGGCTATCTCTGCCACTGCCACACCCCGCTCCTATCAGGAGGCCCTTGCTATTCCTCACTGGAAGATGGCCATAGATGAGGAAATGGCGACCCTCACTTAGCGGGGTACCTGGACTCTCGTTCCTCCTCCCTTCGGTACTGATGTTGTTGGCTGTCGCTGGGTCTTTGTGGTCAAATTTAGCCCAGACGGCACTGTGGATCGGTATAAGGCTCGCCTTGTTGCTAAGGGCTTTACTCAGACCTATGGGGTTGATTACTTTGACACCTTCTCCCCTGTGGCTCGTCTCAGCACTATCCGGGTTCTTCTCTCTGTGGCCGTCAATCGGGATTGGCCGATTTCTCAGCTGGACGTCAAGAATGCCTTCCTTTATGGTGATCTTCATGAGGCTGTTTACATGGAGCAACCTCCTGGGTATGTTGCTCAGGGGGAGACACGAGTATGCCGGCTGCAGAAGGCAATTTATGGCCTCAAGCAGAGTCCTCGAGCTTGGTTTGATAAGTTCAGCGGCATTGTGGTGGCTATTGGTTTTGTACGAAGCTCTGTTGATCACTCTCTCTTTATTCGCAAAACTCCTTCTGGGCTGGTTGTTCTTGCTGTGTACGTCGATGATATTCTTCTCACTGGCGATGACCAGGAAGGGGTAGCCCTGACAAAGCGACATCTTCGCCAACATCTGATCACTAAAGATATGGGTTCTCCAAAGTACTTTCTGGGGATCGAACTCTCTCGGAAGCCCGACTCCTTAGTTCTCTCTCAGCGTAAGTATGCCCTTGATCTTTTAAAAGAGGCAGGATTAACTGGAGCAAAACCTGCCCGATGCCCCATGGCTACTAGGGAGGACAAAACCTGGACAGATGATTCGCCTCCTCTTTCAGATAGTTCGCGGTACAGGCGTCTGGTTGGTAAGCTCGTATATCTCACAGTGACCAGACCCGACATTTCCTATGTTGTGGGCAAGGTGAGTCAATTCATGCAAGCGCCTAGGGAGTGTCATCTACAGTCCGCCTTGCGGATCTTAGAGTATGTCAAAGCAGCACCTGGGAAAGGATTACTTTTTCAGAAGAATGGTCATCTGAGGATTGAAGCCTACTCAGATGCAAGTTATGCTGATGACAAAGGGGATCGCAAGTCAACCTCAGGTTTTTGCACCTTTGTTGGGGGCAATCTGGTGAGCTGGAAGAGCAAGAAGCAGTCTGTTGTCTCCAGGTCCAGTGCAGAAGCTGAGTATCGCAGTATGGCGTCAACCACTTGTGAGTTGAAATGGTTGCGGGCTCTCATGCTAGATTTATGAGAGGTGTACAACCATCCTCTACCTATGTTCTGTGATAACAAGGCCGTCATATATATCTCCAAAAATCCGGTATTCCATGAAAGAACAAAGCACATTGAGGTTGACTGCCATTTCATTCGTTGAGAGATTTTAAAAGAACAAATTTGCACTCAGTTTGTCACGTTTGATAAAGAGCTGGCTGACATCTTCACCAAGCCAGTTTCTGCCTCGTTTCTGCATGTTTGCGACAAGCTGGGCATGATTGATATATATGCTCCAGCTTGAGGGGGAGTGTTGAAGTTGGTGACCGGGCGGTCTGTCTTGGCGGGTTGAAGACCGCGCGGTCTGGCGGTTTGACTCGCCGGCTTGTAAACCGGGCGGTCTAGCGATCTTCACAGGCGACCTCTCTGCTTCTCTTGTTGTAGCCGTGCGGTTAGTCCTTCTGTCTAACCGCGCGGCTTGTGCGGTTTACTTTGTACAGTCCGCTTAGCTTGTAATTTTTTAGTCCCACATCTCTTATTTGTATTCTCTCATCTCTCCTCCATTCTATATAAGGGAGGGCATACCTTTGTAATAGTTATCTTTTTTGGATAATAAAGTTTCAATTATTCAAAAGCTTATCCGCTTGTTCTCTCTTTTCGTTACTTTCTAACACCTACTATGAACCCTAAGCCTAAAAAAAGGCATAGTGATTTGTGGCCTGAGTGTGTGTATACTTGTACCCACTCGGAATGATCCCTACAATGGCCCCTTGGTTAAGAAAAATAAAAGTTTGGAGTATCTTTCAAAAAAATATGGGAAGTATGCTAATTGCAAAGTCTGGGGGTACTTTTATAACACCGATGTATGTTAAGGTATATACCAACAAAAGGATCAATCGTGATTTAGGTGTGGAAAACCCATCGCATTTATCTTTGATTACATCGCCTATAATCTTCTATCCTAAGCCAAAAAGGCTACACCACCATACAAGTCCTAAGGATCCGACCTTACTGAGTCTAACTAGTGCCGTGGAGAGGATGTAAAAAGGGTAAGCTCGTGACCGTCAATATGGGTACTTATAAGTTTTGAAATACTAATACGTATCTTATTGAGATTGTTATTTTCTCCTCATATTTATTATAGATGACTATACTCTTATTTCTAAAAACGAGTGAGAGATAGTTAACAGATATATTTGAAGAATTTTAAGATTACGTTATATTTAGAAAAGTCTGCTAAACTATTTCCTATGCGATTACATCATCAAAGTTCTCTTAAATTCATAGCAACTAGTGTGCGGAGGCAAAATTATTTATTGGTAACCCAAGTGTTTGAATTATTTTGCTTAGGGACAAGCAAACATCTAAGTCTGGGGGTATTTGATGAGTGCGATTATGAAAAGCTTTTTACTATCATAATTATAATCATGTCTACTATTTCTACCTCATTTTGTAGTAATTTCGCAATAAAAGTCAAAGAATTGTCTTATCATGATTAAGAGAGCACATTTAGGATTTTTGTTATTCCTTATATTGAGCTATCTAATTTATTCCTTCACTTTTATATGCAGGTAGCGCTAACCAGTGGAATTAAAAGTCTTGGAGCAAACAGAGGAGTTCACGGAGTCAACATGGCTGATGACAGGACAAAAATTTGGCGCACACGGGTGGACACATGGCCATAATACCCGTATCCTATGTACCCTGGAGCTGAAGAAATTGGACGCAGGATACAGAGACTCACGCGGGTAGGAACACGCTCGTGTGCCTACCCGTGTCATATTTGAACACGACTGCCGACCACCCCGTGTCTCAAGAACGTGAAGAACAACACGTCCGTGTCAGTACCCGTGTCATCTGACACGGCCCACTACCAGACACGCCTGACACACGGCCGTGTTGGAACCCGTGTCCGACCTGTTTGCAAAGGGACTATATAATTCTTGTAGAAAAATTAGAGAAGGACTTTTGGATCATTTCTGCATTAGGAGTATTCTGGAGAACGAAGTGGAGCATCCAAGAGGAGGATTTGAAGGGTATTTTTGCATGCTTTTATTCTTTCATTAATCCCTTTTAATCTCCCCTTCTCTTGGTGATTCATCTTGATTTATCTTTTATTTTACATGAACTTTAATTTGGAACAATTTGTTAATCATGTCTCGCATTGTTTACATCAAATTTGTAGTATTTTATTCATATGTAGGCTTACAAATAAAGAGCTTTATCCTAAATATGAATTGCTTATTTGTCTTGCATGAATTGCAAATCTCTAGATTGAGAAATTGGATGTTTGTGATGAAATTTACATGTTCATATTTTGGTGTGAGATCTCTTTATAATTCGAATTTCATGATCGAGAGATATGTTATTTGGATAATTGGAATACGAATAAATGAATTCATGATATTTTAGAGATAGGATTTCATGGATTTATGTAATAGATAGGGTGTTTTATTTAATGCAAATTTGAGTATTGTAAATTGTTCGAGAGAAAATTTACCAACTTAGATTTTGAATTGCTCGAGAGAGAATTTGATAAATATTTACCCTTTACAATACAACAAATTTGATAGTCTTATGCTTTCATGATTAAATATAATTGAGTGAATGAATGAATATTTTCATGTAATTGCTCATAAGCTTTCGGTTTGTTATCATGTTCAATCTTCCAATGTTGATTTATCCAAATAGTCATAGTTAGGTTAATTTAGGTTAGAAATCACTTTTAATTATAGGTATGATAATAAAGTGAGGTTCAGTACGAATGCTTGAAAAGGCCCCTTGGAATACGACACGAGCTGTAGATTTATCCTATACTATGATTGATAGGTGCACTTGCCTGAAAGATAATTCAATCTAGCTTATGCCCATCTACATAATTCAGACTAGAGTGTAGAATGAATCTGCATCAAGTTTATCACTTGTTAAGCAAAGCAATCATCAGCGGCAGTGGGAGAGAAAATCCCGATCTCACTAACGGTGGCCGATTCGAGCTCCAGGCGGCAGATCTATGTTGTACGAGGCTGATCCAGGCTCCAAGTGGTCGGACTTGCCCTAGGCGATGACGAGAGATAGAGAGAGAGAGAGAGAAGGAGATCAGGAAGAGGGAGGTGCGGCCGTGCTGCTCCAGGCCGAGAGAGAGAGAGAGAAAGAGAGAGAGAGGCGGGTGGTGGCTCGGGCTAAGAGAGAGAGACGGGCGGCCAGGGTTGTGCTGCTCCAGGCCGAGAGCGAGAGAGGCGGACGGGGTTGTGCTGCTCCAGGACGAGAGAGAGAGGTGGCCGGGGTTGTGGGGGTTGCTGCTCCAGGCCGACGGGAGAGAGATAGAGAGCTGGGGGTGGGGGTTGCTGCTCCAAGCCGACGGGAGAGAGGAAGGGGGCGGCGGCGGCTGGGCTCCAGGTCGACGGGCTAGGGTTCCAGCCCCTTCCCGATTTCTCCCCTGCTCCCCCCTCCTTTTCTTCTTTTTTTTTCTACCCAACCCGATCTGCCCCCTTTGTATTTCTTCTTTTTTATTTCTCCCCTGCCCGTACCCCCCCTGCTCCCTTTCTTCATCCATCCCCACATATCTTTCATATAATGCATATAATATATATATATATATATAACATAATATATATATTATAATCTTAAACACATATGTATATATAAAGTTTAAGACTATGCACATAAAACCTCGCACGCACGCACGGGGTTACACGTCTTCGAACGGGGCTGTACCACATTGCCGCTCGTAGCATGTCCCGAGCGCGCCGCTTGGGGAGGATCTCGCTCGACCGGATACGGGGTTGTACGCAATCCCCGCTCTTTTCGAGGTTGCACAATCTCGGAAAGAAATGTCCAAGCCCAAGTATCCGGCGAGTCGGAGCCGACCCAAAGAAAAATTTTGGGAGAATCCAAAATTTGCATTTAAAACACTAATCTCTCCATGCCCATTCTGATCTTGTTGAACCACTCGATACCTGAAAATGCTCCCCTGCTATTGAATTGCCCATATACCATTACTTACAACAAGTACATAATTTCTCAAGATATTATCAAACAATCAAAGCCATATATTTTTGCAATGTGTTGAACACGGGGAGCTAATCCTTTCCCTCAGGTGTGCCTACCTCCCTGCCCAGCTAATGAGAGTTTGAGCAGCGAGTCTACCAGGGGCCGAGCAGCACTCGGGGTCCCTTACCCCCACAGGCAAGCCTATGGTCCTACCAGCTAGATGGGAGCCTGCGCAGCAGGTCTACCTGTGGTCGATCCGTGCTCGGGGTAGTGCAGAACAAAGGACCAGAACCTCTCCCCCACAGGCGAGCCTTCAGACCTGCCAGCTAGTAGGAGCCAGGCAGCGGGTCTAACTGGGGCTGAGCCGCTCTCGGGTATTGCAGAACCAAGAACCAGGGCCTCTCCCCCACAAACGAGCCTTCAGACCTACCAGCTAGATGGGAGTCTGCGCAGCGGGTCTACCTGGGCCCGAGCCGAGCTCGGGGTAGTGCAGAACCAAGGACCAGAACCTCTCCCCCATAGGCGAGCCTTCGGACCTGCCAGCTACTAGTAGCCAGGCAGCGGGTCTACCTGGGGCCGAGCCGCGCTCGGGGTAGTGCAAAACCAAGAACCAGGACCTCTCCCCCACATGCGAGCCTTCAGACCTGCCAGCTAGATGGGAGCCTGCGTAGTGGGTCTACCTGGGTCCAAGCCACGCTCGGGGTAGTACAGAACCAAGGACCAGAACCTCTCCCCCACAGGCGAGCCTTCGGACCTGCCAGCTAGTAGGAGCCAGGCAGCGGGTCTACCTGGGGCCGAGCCGCGCTCGGGGTAGTGCATAACCAAGAACTAGGACCTATCCCCCACAGGCGAGCCTTCGGACCTGCCAGCTAGATGGGAGCCTGTGTAGTGGGTGTAACTGGGGCCGAGCCGCGCTCGGGGTAGTGCAGAACTAAGGACCAGAACCTCTCCCCCACAGGCGAGCCTTCGGACCTACCAGCTAGTAGGAGGCAGGCAGCGGGTCTACCTGGGGCCGAGCTGCGCTCGGGGTGCCGATGAAGTTTCCTCAAATCAAACCTATCCCCCACAGGCGAGACTTCGGACCTGCCAGCTAGATGGGAGCCTGCGTAGCGGGTCTACTTGGGGGTCTCCTCTCCAAACCAACTCCAACCCCCCGAGTGAGCCTACTGCCCTGCCAGCTTGACGAGAGCCTGGACAGCGGGTCTTCTCGGGGTCTCCTCTCCAAACCAACTCCAACCCCCGAGTGAGCCTACAGCCCTGCCAGCTTGACGAGAGCCTGGTCAGCGAGTCTTCTCGGGGTCTCCTCTCCAACATAAATATAAAGCAAACATAAAGATAAACAAATAACTCAAAAGAACTGTTAACCCGGTCAATCAAGTCAAAGTTCGACACAAGGCACCTCTACCCGCTACGTCCACCCTCCTGAGAACCAGGGTCAATCATATAATATTCTCCCTAAGGTACGTTTTGATCTCCAGGATAGAACAACATATGTGATTTGCATATTTCTTTCTTATTTCACTATTCTAAATCAAATCAAAAAGAGGAGTGGGAGGGGACTTCTTTCATCACATGACCATGGTCGTCACTTGGTTCCTCTTCTATAGCCATGACGTTTGACTGAGATTTTCTATGCTGGTCACTCTCCACGCTCACCGCACCATAACTGTTGAAGCCAAAAATGACCTCTGTGGAGTTCGGTGTCCCAAAAGGGGGCTGACCGCGCACCTACTACCCTCAAGCGAACGATCTAGGCATAATATTAGGAACACAAGGGACAGACCCAAGGTGTCGGCGTGGAGGACCCACCGCATACCCGGAAGACTAACAAACTCTTCCCCTCCTAAGCCAAAGACTGAGCTAAGACACCTTCGGAGGGCGCTCCTGGCCGATTGGAACATCTAAGGAGGATCTCAAGACCAACTCTCTCCTATCCAGATGTGTCTCCTTGGGTCTACACAAAATGCTCCTCAACCGCCCTAATGATGGCACAAACTCGCCGAGCAATTCCACGACACGCTGCCTAAGTTGGGAAACTAACAGCATAATTCTGTTATTCTAAAAGATTGTCAACAGGCCATTAGGGGCTTCCCGGCAACTATACCTCGGGGCCCCCAAGGGACGAGCGGTTCACGAGAACACCGCCCGCCTAATACGAAGAAGAAGTAAACTATACATACACAGAGCATCACAGATATTATAAATAATTACAGGAATACGAATTTCATACTTCGGCACGCAGGCCGACAATATAAGCGAAAATAGGCCTTCGAGGGTCGGCACAAGCTTGGGCTTAAGCCCGCTACTCCCCGCTTGGTACTGCAACACCTGTACGCCAATGTCTCGAATGGCGACAACAAGCCAAACATAGGTCGACTAAAAGCGAAGCAAAACATCGCACCCACCCCTTTTTCGGGGGTTGTGGCGTGCATTCCCTGCAAATGGATAAATACAACTTACTCGGAGTCTTCTCCGCGAACCCCAGAACATCATCAATACGGCTCACATATCCGGATGGGGTTCACACAGCGTGCCTAAACCTGTATTCACGCTTCCGGGTGCTAATGCAGTTAATTGCAGGGACGTACACGTCAAGCCGTCGTAGAGCATCCTTTCCCCACTCGTCAGTGGAGAGGAGCTTTCATGCAAATATGTAAACTGAGGGCTTCACCTGCCCAAGTAGAAACATCGTTACCCTTGATGTGTGTTCGGTGGCTGTGCCAGGAGAACAAATCTTGGCCGACCTTGCTGGGAGTGATGAATTCCCACCTCTTCTTTTTCTGGTGGTCGAACCCTTGTTGGAAGAGGAAGTAAATCTCCCTCTTTTGCTCCATTTTTTCATGGTGGTCGAGCCTCTTGCCGACGGTGGGAGAGAAAATAAAAACTCCCTGCTCCATTTTTCTGGTGGTGGCCGAGCCTCTTGCCGGCGGTGGTAGAGAAAATCCCGATCTCACTAACGGTGGCCGATTCGAGCTCCAGGCGGCAGAGCTATGCTGTACGAGGCCGATCCCGGCTCCAAGTGGCCGGACTTGCCCTAGGCGACGACGAGATAGAGAGAGAGACCTAGAGAAGGAGATCAGGAAGAGGGATGTGTGGTCGTGCTGATCCAGGCCGAGAGAGAGAGAGAGAGAGAGAGAGAGGCGGGTGGTGGCTCGGGTTGAGAGAGAGGGGCGGCCGGGGTTGTACTGCTCCAGGCCGAGAGAGAGGCGGCCGGGGTTGTGCTGCTCCAGGCCGAGAGAGAGAGAGGTGGCCGGGGTTGTGGGGGTTACTGTTCCAGGCCGACGAGAGAGAGAGAGCCGGGGGTGGGGGTTGCTGCTCCAAGCCGACGGGAGAGAGGAAGGGGGCGGTGGCGGCTGGGCTCCAGGTCAACGGGCTAGGTTTCCAGCCCCTTCCCGATTTCTCCCCTGCTCCCCCCTCCTTTTCTTCTTCTTTTTTCTACCCAACCCGAACTGCCCCCTTTGCTTTTCTTCTTTTTTATTTCTCCCCTGCTCGTACCCCCTGCTCCCTTTCTTCATTCATCCCCACTTATCTCTCATATAATGCATATATAATATATATATAACATATATATATATATATATATATATATATATATATATATATATATATATATATATATATATTATAATCTTAAACACATATGTATATATAAATTTTAAGACTATGCACATAAAATCTCGCACGCACGCACGGGGCTGCACGTCTTCGAATGGGGTTGTACCATATTGCCACTCGTAGCATGTCCCGAGCGCGCCGCTTGGGGAGGATCTTGCTCGACCGTATACGGGGTTGTACATACCCGCTTTGTCTTCATTCGCGGGGACTTGGGAGGCATCCCTCTCACCCCGGTGTCCCCTGCCGAGTGCTACTACGACACTCCCAAGGTTGGAGGTGCCAAGAAGGCACTCTGCGACAGCATGGCACCCCCTTCGGACCAATTTCCAGTTCCTTCTCGCTATTCGTTTGACGAGGTCGACGCTCTCTGCCGGGATTCTAACATCAAGACAGCGGAGCTCGTTCTCAAGATGATGAACGAGCTGGGGGTGGTTTGTGATGACTCCGAGACGGTCACAATCTGCGACCTAGTCCCCCGTTTATATGGCGAGACGGACGACGGTTCATCCTCCAGCGGCGAGGAGTAAGGAGACGCAAGGGCCAGAGACTTCTCCCCCCCCCCCCCTCTATTTTTGTCTTGCCCTCTACTTGTAATTATTCATGATATAGATACTCTGCGATATATTCTCTGCGATAGTGGTGTTCTTTAATGAAAATCTTTTTTCATGTTATTTTCCTGCGCCTTTTCCCTCCGCTATTTTGCTTGATAGTTCGAAGCGCTAGGACATGGATCTCTCTTCCCCCGACCGCACGCGAGATCGCCTAACTCTTAGCTATCGTCTCGCCACGAGGTCAACCCGTGATGTAAGCCTTGGAGACCCACCGACCCTCATGACTGGTCCCTTATATTTATGCTAGGCTTGTACCTTGGACATGGAATACCCACTCACTAATGGAGAGACTCTCCCTGCCGAGTGTCGGCCAGAGGTCCTCCTTAGTCTAATTTCCGATTCTTCTATTCTCTAGAAATTCTGCCAATTTTCTGATAAATATGGACACTTATCTCCGCGAGCTACTACCACTTTTCTTGCCCCCGAGTGAGCCTACAGCCTCGCCAGCTAGATGAGAGCCTAGTCAGCGGGTCTGCTCGGGGTATCCTCTCCAAAACAAACCATCTCCAACCACCGAGTGAGCCTACAGCCCTGCCAGCTAGATGGGAGCCTGGTCAGCGGGTCTACACGGGGTCTCCTCTCCAAACCAAACCACCTCTAACCACCGAGTCAGCCTACAGCCCTGCCAGCTAGATGGGAGCCTGGTCAATGGGTCTGCTCGGGGTCTCCTCTACAAACCAAACCATCTCCAATCACCGAGTGAGCCTATAGCCCTGCCAGCTAGATGGGAGCCTGGTCAGCGGGTCTGCTCGGGGTCTCCTCTCCAAACCAAACCATCTCCAACCACCAAGTGAGCCTAAAGCCCTGCCAGCTAGATGGGAACCTGGTCAGTGGGTCTGCTCGGGGTCTCCTCTCCAAACCAAACCATCTCCAACCACCGAGTGAGCCTACAGCCCTGCCAGCTAGATGGGAGCCTGGTCAGCTGGTCTGCTCGGGGTCTCCTCTCCAAACCAAACCATCTCCAACCATCGAGTAAGCCTACAGCCCTACCAGCTAGATGGGAGCCTGGTCAGCGGGTTTGCTTGGGGTCTCCTCTCCAAACCAAACCATCTCCAACCATCGAGTGAGCCTACAACCCTGCCAGCTAGATGGGAGCCTGGTTAGCGGGTATGATCGGGGTCTCCTCTCCAAACCAAACCATCTCCAACCACCGAGTGAGCCTAAAACCATGCCAGCTAGATGGGAGCCTGGTCAGCGGGTCTGCTCGGGGTCCCCTCTCCAAACCAAATCACCTCCAACCACCGAGTGAGCCTACAGCCCTGCCAGCTAGATGGGAGCCTGGTCAGCGGGTCTGCTCGGGGTCTCCTCTCCAAACCAAACCATCTCCAACCACCGAGTGAGCCTACAGCCCTGCCAGCTATATGGGAGCCTGTGTAGGCTACGGTGTTTGACGATATAACGGCAAAGGGAGTAACACGTACGCCTCTCTATTTCCACTATTACGCTCACACAATAACTAAACGCATCACACCCACGAACAACGTTATCAACTATCGCTAACGTACGGTAGCCACGCCGATTAAAGATCGAACAAACGACTAAAGGCCGATGTTCTCTCAAGCTAAAAGGACCAATCTTGGGCCCGACCGAGCGATGGTTGTACCAAAAGTGATCTACTAAAAGGTTCGGTTCGGAAATGGTAGATCTCTCCCAAAAAAACGAAAGCGAGGCTCGCCAAACCTCTCGGAAAATTAAACAACTAGGAAGAACAACACATGCGATCGGAAAGATAAACCATGAACAAAAAACGATTCCAAAGTAACACAAAGCTATTCCACCAAATAAAAATCTAAAGGGATAAGACACACAAGAGGTAGAAGATCTCGTTACCCAACCCGAATAGATGATTCCGGTTCACTTCAAGGATCGTTCTTACACGGTTCCGCCGGAGCCGCGCCGGATGGAGAGAAATTTGTCCGCTTTTGTCGCTTCACGCCGGAGTGAAATCTCACAAGGAGGGAGTCGTGCTCGTGGCCGAAATCTTCACCACTATTAAGGGGGGGGTGGTCGGTTTTTGGTAGGGGATGAGAGGAGGTCGGGTTTTGACTTGGGTAAAGGATGGCTCGGGTTGTAGGAGGAGGAAGAAAGGGAAAGGTCGAGCAAGGGGAGAGGGAGAAGGAGAGGTGGTCGAGACTAGTATAAGAAGAAAAGGGGAGGAGGAGGGTGGTCGGCGGCCAAGGAGAAGGAGGAGGAGGAAGTGAATTTTCCAAGAGGGGAAGAGTGAGGAGGGGGGAATTCAAATTTTGAATTCAAGTTTCAATTTTTCATTCTCTAAGTAAAATGAAACAAGGTTAGCCTTATATAGGCTTTACATCATGCATTGGCTATTTGCAGCCCACCTAATTAAAAATAAAACAATACTCAAATGTTTAAACATTACATGATAAAAATAAATGCAAATAGAAACAACTAAATATTATTTGGTAGTCTTCATCTTCATCATGTAGCTCCATATCATGTAGCTCCACAAGGTCACCGTCTCCGTCATGTTGGGGTCTCCGTCGTCATCTTCAATATGTAGGAAATCGCCGTCTTCAACTTTAACACGTTGGGGGTTGCCGCCATCGCCGTCTTCAATTTTAACACATTGGAGGTTTCCGCCATCGCCGTCTTCAATTTTAACACGTTGGGGGTTGCCACCATCGCCGTCTTCAATTTTAACACGTTGGGGGTTGCCGCCAACACCGTCTTCAATTTTAACACGTTGGGGGTTGTCGTCATCAATCATCCCCCACTCAAAATAACTCATCACTGATGAGTTGGCATGGTGGTGCTGGCGCCGAAGAACATCATCCAAAAGAACCATCACCGAGTCCGAAATCCAAGGGTCATCGGAGACCGGGAGAGCACACCATCGGATCACATAACGTTGAATACCACCGCTTGGAGAGGAGAGCAAAACACCAAATATGAACCTGTCTAGCAAAAAGATTGTCCTGGGGAAACTGGGAAAAGCATTAGGTAAATAAAGAGGAAAAATTTCTTCATCAACAGTCAACGTACCTCCGTTGGAGACCAATGGAGAGAACAATCCAAGAACAAGCTCACCCACCAACCCAAATGAAAATATAGTGGCACCAAACGTAGAGTTAGATATTTCAAAAGGTGGAAAAACACAATACGTGAAATTGGAAACATTTAAACTAGGGGAATTACCTCATTTAGTGGTTAACTTCAACAGATATGTTGTTTCTCCTAATTGATTAAAAATACAAAAAGTTCTAACTCGCCGACTCGCCAGAGTTTCTATAGTGCCCGTGGGAATCCGTTCAGGGACGAGTCGCACCAAGAGGAAACCGAAAACCTTATAGGGAGATGCCCTCTTATGTAAGTTAGCGATATATTGATAAGAAGACATGTGTGTGACTAGCGCTTCCTTACTGTGCTTAAGTAAAATGAGCGTGAGAGGCAAATACTATTGCAGGCAGACTTGACATGTAAAATAGCGGTAACGGAACTACTTGAGATGGAACCAAGGGAACTAAATATGGTGGCGCCAACGGAAAGTAATAGTGTGGCACTAGCGGAACTACATATGGTGGCACCAACCCAACGAGATCTGGTGGTACCAACAAAATGCGATCTGGTGGCACAATAGAGGGCCACATCATTAACGTACTCTCAGAGATTTGGTTAGTTTTAGAAAGTCGAGTGGATACTGGATGTCAAGAATGTCTTCCTCTATGGTGATCTACAAGAGGATGTCTACATGAAGCAATCTCCTGGGTATGTTGCTCAGGGGGACACGTGTATGCGGACTGATGAAGGCCATCTATGGCCTAAAGCAAATCCCCTGGATGTGGTTCAATAAGTTCAGCGACATTGTGGCAACCGTTGGTTTCACAAGAAGCTCTATCGATCACTCGTTATTCATTTTCAAAACTACACTGGGTCTGGTGGTTCTTGTTGTATATGTGGATGATATTCTTCTCACAGGTGATGACCAGGCTAGGGTAGTGCTGACAAAGAAACATCTCTGTTAACACCATGTCACGAAGGGTATGGGCTCCCCAAAGTTCTTCCTGGGGATAGAAATCTCTTGAAAGCCCAATTCTTTGGACCTCTCCCAACATAAGTATGCTCTTGATCTTCTGAAAGAGACAGGGTTGACTGGGGCTGAACCTGTCTGATGCCCCATGGCTACTGAAGAGGATAAAACCTGGACAGATGACTCGCCTCCTTTGTCAGATGTTACAAGGTACAGGTGTCTGGTTGACAAACTCATTTATCTTATGGTAATAAGACCCGACATCTCTTATATTGTAGGCAAGGTTAGCTAATTCATGCAAGCTCCTAGAGAGTGTCATATACAATCTGCCTTGAAAATATTGGAATATGTTAAAGCGGCGCTTGGTAAGGGACTACTGTTTCAGATTAATAGTCACTTAAAGGTCGTATCCTACTCAAATTCTAGCTATGCTGACGACAAAGGTGATCGCAAGTCCACATCGGGCTTCTACATCTTTGTGGGAGGAAACCTAGTGAGCTGGAAGAGCAAGAAATAGTCGGTCATCTCCAGGTCTAGTGTCAAAGCTGAATATCAGAGTATGACATCAACCACTTGTGAGTTAAAGTGGTACGGGCTCTCATGCTGAACTTAGGAGAAGTCTATAATCATCCTCTACTTATGTTCTACGAATATAAGTCCGCTATATATATCTTGAAAAATCTGCTATATATATTATAAGCACATCGAAGTTAACTGCCATTTCATTAGAGAAGAGATCTTGAAGAAACAGATTTGCACACTGTTCGTTACTTCAGACAACGTGTTGGCAGATATCTTCATCAAGCCTGTGTCCGCTTCCTTTTTTCATATTTACGACAAGCTGGGAATGATTGATATATATGCTCCATCTTGAGGGGGATTGTTGCAGTACGGAGACTGGGCGGTCTGGCGACTTGACTCTGGAGGTTTGGAGACCGGTCGATCTGGCAGTTTCACTCTGGCGGCTTGATAGTTGGGTGGTCTGGCGGCTTCTCTCCAGCGGCTTGGCAGCCGGGCGGTCTAGCGTTATCCTCTGGCAGCTTGTTGTTATGGTCGGGCAGTAGGCCTTCTCATCTAACTGCGCGACCTGTATAGTCTGGTTTTGTCTAACCGCTAGTCACCGTAAATGTATTTAGTCTTACATTTCTTATTTATAATCTCTCTCTTCTCCTCCATTCTATATAGGGAAGTCATACCTTTGTAATATATACATGTTTTGGAAATAAAACTCTGTTATTGTCCAAATTTTGGTTTCGCCTTTTCTTTTCGCACACCTTGGCTTGCACATCATCACCTATCGCTCCCGCAAGCACCTTTTTGTTCATCGCCTTCATGATTGCCGCAAAAGAATACATGAAAAATCCTCGATCTTCTCATTCTTTAGTTCTAAGCACTGAGAATTTTGGGGGAATGTGATGAGGCCATCATGTTTTATAGGAAATTGCGGTGTAGTTAGCCCACTCCTCATGATCCCCACTAACTTTGTGGGATCATGGGGAAACTACCACGCACGCGATCGACGAGCCTGATCCCCCTGTTGGGAACATTGCCCTTCAATGTTCCCTGAATTTGAAGAGGCATCACCATTGATGCTAAGTGCATAAATTTATTTGATGCATGCCCGAAGTTAAGTGTATGCGGGTTATCTACTATACCATGATTAGACAGGATGTCAGGGTGACAATAATAGTTGGACTCAAGACAAGTTGCTGGCAAAGCAAAAATTTAGTTAAGTCTAGAAGCGTCGAGTGAAGATAGTTCACTCGATGCCAGAAGAGCAAAAGTGTTGAGAGAACTACATACAATCAAAGCCGAAATGTTGCTGACTAGAAATCTGGCCAAGTACAGAAGCGTTGAGTGAAGACGGTTCACTCAATGCCAACTCAACAAGATATCTGGCTAAGGACAGAAATGTTGAGTGAAGGCAGTTCACTCAACACATCAATCAAGAGGACTGGTTATTGGACAGGCAGAAATCCACCAAGTCCAGAAGCATTGCGTGTACTAAATTCACTCAATGCCAGAAGAGCAGAAGCTCAAGCAGTCAAAGCCTCAAAAGGAGCAGAAAAAAATCTATCTAAGTCCAGAAGCATTGAGTGAAGAAGTTGTACTCAACGCCTTCATACAGAGAAATTCAATTAAGTCCAGATGCTTCGAGTGATGAAGGATCACTCGACGCATAAGCTCTTAGGCTATAAAGTCTATGTGTTGAGTGAGAAAGGCTCACTCAACGCACTCAATGCCTGGAGATGCAAAATTCTGCTAAGTACTTTTGCATTGAGTGAAAAGGCTTCACTCAACGCCTAAGCAATCTGTCTAGAATTTACTAAGTCCAGAAGTGTTGAGTCATGCTGATATCAGCAGAAATTCAAATATCACGGGATTGGCTTGCTAGAAGACAAAAGGCGCCGCTTATCCTTAATACAGCTGTAAATACAAAAGTGATGGAGTAATTACCATTTCCGGCCAGTCCTACTGCGCAATGAGCCGTTGGACGGTGTGATAAAAATGGAGAGTACAGGGGAAAGAAGAAGAGAGCTTGGAGAGAAAAGAAAAACAGAGCCTTATTGTCATCTTCTTCCTCTCGACGAAGGAAAAGTTCTCCAAGAACTTACTCTACATTTAGTTTGTGATTCACAGACGGTGTTGGTTGTTGAAGGAATAATTCCATGAAGATTAATTCAATATTCAACAACAAGTTTAGGAGTTCTCTTTCTAAGTTCCAAAGAGAAGTCGAGCTAAAGTTGCTAGTTGAATAAAGTCTTCAACAATAAGATCAGAAAGATCATTTTCTGAGTTAGAAGAAGTGGCAGGGCAAGCATAATGTTATTGATCCTCTTCAAGGCCTCTGCTCTAAACTCTACTGCATTTAAGGCTTGAAGAAGCAGTACTCTGCATGTCACTTCTCAACACAAGCAGAACAATCTTGAAGATTAACTATCTTGTTGCAGTGAAGGAGATGGGATTGAGCTTTCTCAGTTCAGGAAGAAGAAGACTCAGAGTACTATTTCTCTAGAGTCAAAGTTAGGGCTGAGTTCACTTAGTCCAAGAAGGTAAACTCAGAGAATCATTTCTCTGGAGTCATATTATCATCAACAACCAACACTTCATCTATAGGATCTTAACAGATCTGAGTTGTAAGTCTGATATATAAAGGCCAAGTTGTAGGATCCTTCTGTGGATCTGAGGTAGGGCGTGTATGTCTGAGCTATAAGAGATTTATTCTCTGAGATAGGATCCTGTGGTGGATCTGAGTGTAGGGCTAACCTCCTAGCCTGAGTGTAGGACTTTGGACAAGTCTGAGGTAGGTGATCTCGTGCAGATTACTGAGCTGTAGAAGATTATATCTCTGAGAGTAGGGCCTTGGGCCTGAGCTAGGACTTGGAGGAGTCTGAGAGATCCTGAGGGATCTATGTTGTAAGCTCATTGAGCTGAGATTGGAGAAATTGTCCTTATCTAACACACTATTAGAAAGGTGAGAGGGACGGTGGATGTACCCATACCTTGGGGACCCACTATAAATACTTGTGTGTTTTTGTGTATTCTTGAAATCTAACATAAAACTAAATCACAACATACAAAAGAAAAAAGATAGCCATTAAAAGACACAAAAACATATTCACCCCCCTCTAGGTGTTTAGCTATCCTTAAAACGAAGACTTTCAAGTGGTATTAGAGGGAGGCTATTCAAAAAGGACTTAATAGTCTGAATAAATCTCCATGGGTAGCTAAGGATTATCCTTATGGGTTCAGGAGAGAACCATAAGGAGTTGAGCTCCATGAAGCTTCCAATCTACAAAAAGGAGAATTTTGGTATTTATAAAGAGAAGGTTAGGTTGTTCATGGAGGCCTCAGTCCCTAGTATCTTCATCACAGTTCAGGAAGGACCCTTCATCCCCATAATGATTTTTGTCCTAGATGCCAGTGTCCAAACCCTAAATAAGTACACTGAGATGACCCAGGATAAGGTCATCCTGGAAACCATGGACAAGATGGCACAAAATATAATTGTCAGTGCCATAAATGACTCCACATTACAGAAACTTGTCCACTGTAACACAGCCAAGGAAATATAGGACACCCTGATTGTATACATGGAGGGCACTAAAGAAGTTTGGGATGTCAAGAAATCCATACTTGATTAGGAATATGAGGCCTTCAGGAAAAGCAGCAAGTACAACATAACTGATTGCTATGAAATGTTTTTCAAAATGGTCAATGAGCTGAGGACCTATGGTAGGGTCATTAGCAATTATGAGCTGAATGATAAGTTCCTATGATCTCTAATCAAAGAATGGGACACAAAAATTTATGTTATCAGAGAAGTGGTCAAGCTTATTGAGACTCCTCACACTTTATTTGGAAAGATGCTCACTTATGATATGCAGATATCTTCCAAAAAGGAGGAGGAGACCACCTTCAGGTTCCATGCAAAGGAGAGGATAGTGGCCCTTAAGGCTGAGAGCTCTAAGAAGAGCAAAGAGATGGTTGCCTCTCCCCCAAGAAGGCCAAATCATTCAGAAAGCTCTGAGTCTGGTTCGTCTGACAACATGTCAGATGGGGAATTTGCTGCCTTCTCTAGGCAATTCCAAAAGATGATGAATATGAAGCAGTGGAGGAACATACCTTCCTCCTCTTCACATTATAAGAGGGACCACAACAAATCTGAGAAGAAGTTCTCCAATGGAGACAGGTATGATTCCAAACCCAGCAAACCTATTTCTTCTAAAATAGTTTGTTATTATTGTAGAAACCCTAGGCATGTCATTGCTGATTACCTAGTCAAAATAAAAAAGATAGTTAAGAAGAAGCACCATCACCACAAGGTCAAGAAGTCTGAAAAGAGTTTCTTGGCCAAGAAGACTGTCAGCATATCAGACATTGAATTTAAATCTTCAGAATCAGAAGAAGAGGAGGCCTACATTAGCCTCATATCCATTAAAGAAGATGCTAAACTTCCTGCTGCCCCATCTGGCATCAGGGCCCCACTATCCTCATTTGACAATGACTGTAAAGAGGATGAGGATTATTGTCTTATGGCTACATCAGAAGACAATTGGGACCTTTATGTTCCTGATGAGTTACATTCCATCCCTATCTCTCCTTCAATTTATGAGTCTAGCTCAGACTCAGATGCATCCACTTCCTCCAGTGGGGAAGAGAGATCAGATTTTTAAGATGATGTCAATCAATTGATTGACAAAAATGGTGCAATTCTGGAAGCTCTAAAGAAGAGCAAAAGACATGTCAAGAGGAAAGCTAAGGAGATTGTCTCCCTATAGTAAGCTACTTCCATGTAGTCTGAATCAATAATACTGCATGATCAAATGAGTAAAGAAGTTAGCCAACTCAAGACAATCGCAATCATCCAACTTGGGACCATCAGCCATAAGAACAAGATCATCTTGGATCTTGAAGAGAAGCTCCTTAAGGAGAAAGATTGTGGCTGAATTCTGTAAGCCCAAGACAGTGTTGCCACTGATAAACTCCTTCACCTCTCAAAATAATAAGAGAGTTTTGGGGTTCAAGTGAAATTCTAGAGATGCCTATCCCAAAGGGAAAGGCAAAGCTACCGTAGTGCCCCAGACAACCTTTCGCAAGGTAATACTCCCATCAAATAGGTATGACCAAGATAACATTTATAGTCACTAGAAAAATGGGAACTCTGCTTGTAAGAATACAAGGGTATCTTATAATGGAGGGAGAAAGGACATTGGTGTGAGTGTACTAAAGGCTTCCCATGAGGAAATTCAGATGACCCATCATAGACCATTTGTATTTGGTACTCCAGCCCCTACACTCAAGGACATGTGAGTAGCCTATTCTCAGGGTCTTTCAGCAAAATCCCATACCAAGGGTAAGTCAGACAATAAGCCAGACTTGGCTGTCTCTGAGGCCATTAACAGCATGTCAACTGCAAAGAAGACTGTTATTGATGGAACTTAGAGTAAGCCAAGTACATCTACTGGTAGACTCACTTTCAGTCATATTCTTGCTGAAAGAAACAAGAAAAACATTGTTGCTCTCCCTTCTGAATAGATATCTGTTGACTCTTTGCACTCCACAAGGGTTATTTAGAAAAGGAGATACAACATTCATGAATGTTGGTGTTATGATAAAGTGGGACACTTTGCCATAGATTGTTGACACAGCCCTGGTGTGCCAAGGGCAAGGGTAACTCTTCCTGTCAAGTGAGCTGCAGGTAGAAATGTTCAGTTTCAGGCTAGCAAGAACCAATGACCCATTCCCTTATGGGGTCTTAAGGTAAACTAAGCTATTTTTGTAGGATAGTCCAAGTACCCATGCACTAATATGGTATTTGGACAGTGGATTTTCCAGCCATATGATTGGAACAAGGAGCCATATAAAGGAATACGCTCCAGTGAAAAATGGACCTAAGGTGATCTTTGAAGGATCAAACAAAGGAGTTACCAAGGGCTATGGTATGATCACCGATGACATGGTCTCAATCACAAAAGTGGCTTATGTGGAAGAGTTGCAACACAACCTGATAACCATAAGCTAATTATGTGATCTTGGTTATGTCATTGTCTTCGACAAGGATGAGTGTCTGATCAAAAGGTCAAGTGACCAAGATGTCATGTTGATAGGCACTTGGAGTGGAAATAATTACTTTTTAAACTTTTATGTTTAAGTTCTGACACTCTAGTATGTTTGGTAGCAAATGAGAAAGTCTCTTACTATGTGCAATGGCACAAGAGGCTTGCTCACTTGAACTATAAGTCAATTAACAAGCTCTTCAGTGAAGGGCTAGTCAGAAATGGACCCAATTTAAAATGCACTAAGGAGGACATTTGCTCTGCTTATCAAAAGGGCAAGCAAACCAAAGTATCCTTTAAGAGCATTAAGGCCAAGGATTCAGTGAGGTGTTTGTATCTCTTGCATATGGACTTGTTTGGTCCTATGTCAGTTCATAGTCTAGGTAAGAAAGTTTATACACTTGTGATAGTTGATGATTATTCCAAATATGTTTGGGTTATCTTTTTAAAAAAAAAATCTGAAACCCTAGATAGTTTATGACCTTTGTGAGGCAAGTTCAAAATGAAAAAGATAGTTTTGTGGTCAAAATTAGAAGTGGTCATGGTACTGAATTTCAGTCTGAAGGCATGACAAAGTTCTGTGAAGAACTAAAGATTTGTCATGAGTTTTCTGCTCCAAGAACACCCCAGTAAAATGGGATAGTTGAGAGGAAAAATAGGACTCTCGTAGAGGCTAGCAAGACAATACTCAGTGATACTTCTCTCCCAGAATACTTCTAGGCTGAGGCAGTGAACACAACTTGTCATGTATTGAATAGATCCTCTATCAACAAGTATCACCAGAAGACTCCCTATGAGATTATGAAAGGTAGAAAATCAAATCTAGTATATCTCAGGATCTATGGTAGTAAGTGCTTTGTGCTTAATAATGGGAAGTCCTACTTGACTAAGTTTGTTATCAAATCCTTTGAAGGGATATTTAATGGGTACAACAATCATAGCAAAGCATATAGGGTCTACAACTTAAAAAATCAAGTTGTAGAAGAGTATGTGAATGTAGTCTTTGATGAATAATCAATGATTAATAGTGAGCGGCCTAGCTCCTCGAGATCTACAAGTGTAGAGTTGGAGATGGATAAACTAGCCATCAAGGACACTTGTCCAACTACCCTAGAAGAAGATAATGGTGTGTGCATTCCTGAAGAATGACAAAGTATACAGGATATGGGTGAAGACCAGCAAGATCCAGCCACTGAAGTTCATGATGCTGAAGAAAGAATGCCTCCTGCTTTTAGGCATTTGAGGGATCATCCCAAAAATCAGATCATATGAGATGCTAGCCAAGGAGTTACTACAAGGAGAAGAAGCCTCAATATTATTATGTACTCCAGCTTTTTGTCTCAAGTTGAACCTAAAAGGTTTGAAGATGCCAACATAGATCCATTTTGGATTGTGGCTATACAAGAAGAACTAAACCAGATCAAGAGATGCAAGGTCTGGAAGTTTATTCCCAGACCACAAGGACATAACATCATTGGGACCAAGTGGATCTACATGAATAAACTTGATGAAATGGTGTTATAATAAAGAATAAATCAAGACTGGTGGCCAAGGGATACAAACAAGAGGAAGGTATTGATTTTGATTAAACCTTTGCACCAGTAGCCGGATTGGAAGTTATAATACTATTCTCTGCATATGCTATAAATAAAGGATTCAAGGTCCACTAAATGGATGTGAAGTTAGCTTTCCTAAATGGTGACCTAAAAGAAGAGCTCTATGTTGAGCAACCCTCGGGTTTTGTTGATTCTAACTTTTCAGATTATGTTTTTAGGCTTAGAAAAATCTTTATATGGGTTGAAGCAAGCCCCTAGGGCATGGTATGTAACCCTGTCTACCTTTCTCTTTGAGATCAGATTCTCAAGGGGAAAGATAGACAAGACATTATTCGTAAGGGAAGTCAAGGATAAGATCATTCTAGTCCAAATTTATGTAGATGACATAATATTTGTATCTACTGATGATGGCCTCTACAAAAAGTTTACCAAACTTATGCAAGAGTAGTTTGAGATGAGCAGTATGGGTGAACTCAAGTATTTCTTGGGCCACCAAGTTAGACAATCAGAGGATGGACTATCCATCTCTCAGTCTAAGTTCATCAAGGAGTTGATTAAAAAATTTGGAATGGAGAGTGCTCCATAATGAAAACTCCTATGGGGTCAAGTGTATCAATAGACAAGGATGAAACTGGGAAACTTGTTGATGAAACCTTATATAGAGGTATAATTGGCTCCCTCCTCTACCTTACTACTAGTAGGCAAGACATTATGTATGTTACTTGTGTTTGTGCTAGATACCAGGCAAGTCCTAAGGAATCTCACTATTATGCAACTAAAAAATTTGAGATATCTCAAGGGCACACCTGATCTTGGTCTGTAGTACCTTAGGAATAATGACTTTGAACTAACTGGGTATTCATATACATACATTGCAGGTTGTAGAGAAGACAGAAAAAGCACCTTTGGCACCTGTTGGTTTTTAGGAGGAAGATTGGTCTCTTGGAGCAGCAAGAAGCAAACAAGTATTGCTATCTCAACAGTTGAATCAGAGTACATCTCAGATGGAAGTTGTTGTGCACATCTACTATTGGGTACATTGGAAAATGTGTACCAGATTTGAAGAAGCCTCACCCTACTTAATGATATACATCAAGGTGTATTTGATGTGTTTGAGTTTATATGTGCAGTTTAAGAAACATGCAGGAATGCAGAAAAATTTCTAAGTCCATGTATCGACACCTGGAGAAACTGTGTCGACACTTGTGAAAACTTGTGTCGACACTGGAGAAAAGCGGTGTCGACACTTGGAGTTAATTGTGTCGACACTTGGAAAGGCTAAGTCAACACCAGAAGAAACTGTGTCGACATACAGAGGCAGAGTCGACACACAGAAAAGCATTATCGACATCAACTGTGTCGACACCAGGAGGCAGTGTCGACACATAGAAATGCATTGTCGACATCAACTGTGTCGACACCAAGAGGCAGTGTCGACACATAGGAATACTTAGTCGACATCAATTGTGTCGACACCAAGAGGCAGTGTCGACACACTGAAGACTTAGTCAACATCAACTATGTCGACACACAGGACTTGTGTCGACAAACAACAGAGATTCAACAAAGTTAAAGAGAAGTGATTGTGTCGACACACAGAATCAGTGTCGACACATTCTACAGAAGCTGTGTCAAGAAGAAGTATCAATAATAAAGGAGATGTGTCGACACCACCACGGCTTGTGTCGACAATTAGTTCACTTGTGTCGACACTTAGTCTACTTGTGTTGACACATAATGAAGTTCAGTCTCGACACGTTCAGATAGAGACAATATTTCAAGAAGTGACTGGATGACTTGACAGCTGTCATTTTCAGCCGGTCTACTGCAACTGTCAGAGCTGTCAGAAGTTTGTTAGAAACCGGATCAGCCGGTTACCTTAGAGAAAGTCTATATAAAGACATTCTCCTTCAACAGAAAAGAAGACTGATAACAACAAATAGAGAAGAAATAATACAGAAGATTTTCGTCAGAAGATCTAAGAAGAAGTTGGAGAGAGAAAGCTCCATCTATTGAAGTGCAGTTGCTGAACCAGGCTGCAAAGAAAGATTCAGATTGAGATCTGAATCTCAAGTCAGAAGCTGATTGAAGATCAACTTCACAGGAGTTCAACCTTATTGAGTTCAGATTCAAGAAGCTTTGAAGAAAGCTAAGAGAGGTTGTTCTCTGCCATCAGATTCTTCCAAGAACTGATCAAGAAGCCATCCATCCATTCTCACTCTATCTTGGTGGTGGTAAAACACTTTGTAAATCTATTTTCTGTAGGATCTATTCTAGATTTGAGCTGTAAGCCTGTTATATAAAGGCTGAGTTATAGGAGATTTAGGTCTCTGAGTGGTAGGGCTGTGAGCCTGAGTTGTAGGAGATTGTTATCTCTGAGGTGTAGGCCTTATTGAAGGCTGGGGTAGGGTTGTGTGCCTGAGCTGTAAGACTGTGGACACACTCTGAGTTGTAGGAACCTTGATAGGGTTCTGAGCTGTAAGATCTGCGGATCTAAGGTGAAGAGAAGAAGTTAGTCTGAATCTAGCACACTACTAGATAAGCGAAGAGGGAAAGTGATGTACCCAGACCTTGGGGAACCATTATAAAAACTGTGTGCACTCTGTGATTGAATGTTTTTGTGAATGTTGTGCTATGTTAGCTGTATAATTAGTAGTTTCTGATTAATTAACAGTACAAATATTCTGCCTTAAAGAAAAAGAGAATTACACCTATTCACCCCCCCCCCTCTAGGTGGTTAGGCACTAATTCTTTCAAGTGGTATCAGAGGGAGGTCCCTCAAAGAAGGACTTAACATTCTGAGTTAGATCCATAAGGCAGATTCAAGATCAAGAAAATGAGTTCAGGAGAAAATCATAAGGAACTAGGTTCTATGAAATTACCCATATGCAGGAAGGAGATATTTGGAATCTGGAAAGAAAGGGTCAGGCTGTTTATGGAGGCTTCTGATCCAAGGATCTACATTACAGTAAAGGATGGTCATTATATTCCTATGAAGATTTCATTTCTAGATGCAAACCAAAGAATTCCCAAGGAGTATTCAGAGATGACTAAGGATGAGATCATCCTGGCAACTATGGATAAAAGAGCCCAGAATATCATAGTAAGTGTCATTGATGATGCAACTTTCCAGAACCAGGAATATGAGAGTTTCAGACAAGGAAAGTCTGACAGTATAACTGAGTGTTATAAAAAGTTCTATAGAATAGTAAATGAGCTGATGTCCTATGGAAGAATCTTCAGTACCTATGAACTGAATGATAAATTACTAAGATCCTTGACAAAGCATTGGGACACTAAGATTTGTGCCATTAGGGAAGTGGCCAAACTTGCAGATATCTCTCCACCCACTTTGTTTGGAAAATTGCTGTCATATGAGATGCACCTGATGGCTAGGAAAGATAAAGAGAAAAGTGCAAAAGGGGAGCACAGAGAAAAGTCGGTGGCCTTCAAGGTTGAAGTCACTAGGAAGACTAGGAGGATGTCTCCATCACCTCCTAAGATAGTTGTTGAAATTGCTTCAGATAATTCAGACAACCAAAGTTCAGACAACAGTGACTCAGATGCAGACTTTGCTGCCTTCACAAGGCAGTTTCAGAGATTCCTGAAGAAGAAGCAGTGGAAGTCTAAGCCTTCCACATCTCAGCCTAAGGATGACTATTATCAAAAGATAAAGTCATCCAGGAAGGACAGGAGCAGGTCTAAGCCAAACAAATCTACAACATCAAAGATAGTTTGCTACTGCTGTAATAGGCCTGGACATGTTGTGGCTGAGTGTCCAGATAAAAGAAAAGAGTCTGCTGATAAAAAGAAGATTCAACACCAGAGCAAGAAGGAGAAATCCTTTGTTGCTAAGAAGGAGAAGAGCTTGACAGGCCAATCATCTTCAGAGTCAGAATCTGAAGCTGAGGCATACATTGGTCTATATGCAGCAGATGAAGAAGATGAGTTTCTGCAAGTGCTGAACTTTATCTATGCACAAGAAGACCATCAGTGCAAGGGACTGATGGTTGTGTCAAAAGAAGACAAGTGCCATAATCAGCCTGGTCCTAGTAAGGTACAAAGTTTTTCTAAAAATTAAGATTGTAGTACAGGGTCAGAGTCAGTAACTTCTGCATCAAGTGATGTGGATGGGTCTGAGTCTGAAGGTGATATTCATCAACTAATAGATGAATATGGGGACTTGTTGCAGGCACTAAAGAAAAGCAAAAACTTGGTCAAAACTCTGGCTAAGGAAATTACAGATCTTAAGATGGCTGCATCTGATTCAGAAAAGATGCTGGATCAAAAGTTGAATGAGATTGCCAGATTGAAAAACATAACTATTATTCAAATGGGCACAATCACATTCAAGAATGATCAGATTAAAAATCTGGAGATTAGACTTCAGAAAGAAAAGGAGATTGTGGCTAGTTTTTCTAAGCCAAAATCTGTATTACCCTTAATAGATGACTTTGTGTCACAAAAGGGTAAGGCTGGGTTAGGGTTTAAGAGAACTGCATGGACTGCTAAGTTCAATAAAAAAGGCAAAACCCCAGCACAAAACAAGAAACCTGCTGTAAACAATTCAGCTAAGGTTGTACCTAAACAAAGGTATAATAAGTTTGAGTGCTGGTGCTATGGCAAGATAGGCCACTTTGCCTTAGACTGTTGGCACAATTCCAGTGTCAAGAAAAATAGCAGTCTGCCTGTTAGAAAAGCTACAGGCAGATTTGTTAAATTTCAGGCTAACATGAACCAAGAACCCAAAACTCATTTGGGTTCTAAGGTTAGGTAATCTTTATTGCAGGTAAGTCTAAGTTGTCATGCCCCTATATGGTACTTGGACATTGGATGTTGCAGGCACATGACTGGAACAAGGGGGTTGCTGAAGGACTACTCACCTATCATGAATGGGCCTAAGGTAACCTTTGGTGGTTCTAAAAAAGGAATCATCAAAGGATTTGGTAACATTTCTAATAACCAGATTACTATCACTCAAGTGGCCTATGTGAAGGGTTTGAAACACAACCTTATAAGCATAAGACAGCTGAGTGATTTAGGATATGACATTTCATTTATTAAGAATGGATGTCATATCAAAAGATTAAGTGATCAAAAGGTCATATTGACAGGATATAGAAAAAGAAATGTGTACTGTCTCAACTTTGAGTGTGAGAACAATGGTTCTCCTATTTGTCTTGTAGCTGATGAGAGAGCCTCTCATTGTGTTAAATGGCACAAGAGGCTGGACCATCTTAACTACAAGACCATTGGCCAACTCTTTAGCAAAGAGTTAGTGAGAAATGGTCCTCAAGTTAAGTGTATAAAGGATGTGATATGCTCAGCTTGTCAAAAAGGCAAGCAGACCAAATCTTCCTTTCATAGCCTTGAAAATAAGGATTCAGTGAGGTGTCTATACCTCTTGCATATGGATCTATTTGGTCCTATGCCAGTTCATAGTCTAGGTAGGAAGGTCTACACTTTTGTGGTGATAGATGACTATTCTAGATATTCATGGGTGTTCTTTCTGAGACAAAAATCTGAAACCCCAAGTGTTTTATATAGTTTGTCAAACAAATTCAGAATGAGCTGGACAGTACAGTGGTCAAAATCAGAAGTGACCATGGCACTGAATTTCAATCTGAGAGTATGACAAGACTGGGTGAAGAATTTGGGATTTTTCAAGAATTTTCCTCACCTAGAACACCACAGCAAAATGGTATTGCTGAAAGGAAGAATAGAACACTGATTGAGGCTGGTAGAACTCTATTGAGTGACTCTTCTCTCCCAGAATATTGCTGGGTTGAGGCAGTAAACACTGCATGTCATGTGATCAATATGGTTACTATCACCAAAAGCCACAAAAAGACTCCCTATGAGATTATGAAGGACAGAAAACCAAACTTATCCTATTTTAGGATCTTTGGTTGCAAGTGTTATGTCCTTAACAATAGAAAGTCTTATCTAACTAAGTTTGCTGTCAAATCCCAAGATGGGATATTTATTGGGTACATCAACAATAGTAAGGCTTATAGGGTCTACAACTTGATTACTCAAGTTGTAGAAGAGTCTGTACATGTTGTCTTTGATGAAACAAGACTGATTAACAGTGAGTTGCCAAGTAGTGCTTGCAGTTCTACAAGTATAAATGAGAGAATGGACAAGCTTACCATTACAGAAGATTCAACTGCAAATCAGGAAGTGAAAAATGGTGGTTGCTGTCACGGGGGAGTACAAGACTCTCCAGATGCTGATGAAAACCAAGTGGTGCAGCACATAATGAAGAGATTGGAGGTGTTCAACCTGAAGATAGACTACCTCCAGTTATTAGACACTTAAAGGATCATCCAGCAAATCAGATAATTGGTGATCCAAGACAAGGAGTACAAACAAGGAGCAAGAATCTGAACATAGTTCTTTGCCCTAGCTTCTTATCTCAAGTGGAACCCAAGAAATTTGAAGAAGCTGTTCTAGACCCACATTGGATTGATTCCATGCAAGAGGAGCTGAATCAGTTCAAAAGGTGTAAGGTCTGGAAATTAGTTCCTAAACCAAAAGACCACAACATTATTGGAACAAAGTGGATCTTTAGGAACAAACTGGATAAGAATGGGATCATTGTGAAGAACAAAGAAAGACTTGTTGCAAAAGGATACAGGCAGGAAGAGGGTATTGACTTTGATCAAACCTTTGCCCCAGTAGCAAGACTGGAAGTAATTAGGATGTTCCTAGCCTATGCAACATATCAAGGCTTTAAGGTATTTCAAATGGATGTAAAATCAGCATTCCTAAATGGAATTCTAAAAGAGGAAATATATGTGGAGCAGCCCTCAGATTTTGTTGATCCACTCTATCCTTCTTATGTCTATAGACTTAGGAAAGCTTTGTATGGGTTGAAACAAGCCCCAAGGGCTTGGTATGAAACCTTGTCTACTTTCCTCATTGAGAACAAATTCTCAAGGGGGAAAATAGATAAGACTCTATTCCTAAGAGAGTCCAAAAGAAAGATTATTCTAGTCCAAATATATGTTGATGACATAATATTTAGGTCTGCTGAAAGTAATCTTTGCAGAAATTTTGCAAAACTTATGCAAGGAAAATTTGAAATGAGCAGTATGGGAGAACTTAAGTTCTTCTTGGGTCTCCAAGTAAGACAAACTGAAGATGGCTTGTCAATTTCCCAGTCAAAGTTTACCCTGGAGTTAATTAAGAAGTATGGTATGGAATCATCCACTACCATGAGAACTCCTATGGGGACAAGTGTTTCTCTAAGCAAAGATGATGCAAGGAAACTTGTAGATGAAACTTTATATAGAGGGATAGTTGGCTCCCTCCTTTATCTGACTGCTAGTAGACCAGATATCATGTATGCTACATGTGTCTGTGCTAGGTAAAAATTGTTGGGTACATTGGAAAATGTGTACCAGATTTGAAGAAGCCTCACCCTACTCAATGATATGCATCAAGGTGTATTTGATGTGTTTTGAGTTTATATGTGCAGGTTAAGTAAATGCAGGAATGCAGAAAAATTTCTAAGTCCATGTGTCGACACCTAGAGAAGCAGTGTCGACACTTATGAAGGCTTGTGTCGACACTTGGAGTTAGTTGTGTCGACACCAGGAAAGGCTTTGTCGACACCAAGAAAGGCTTTGTCAACATCAGAAGAAATTGTGTCGACACCAGGAGGTTGTGTCGACACACAGAGAAGCAAAGTCGACATCAACTGTGTCGACACACAGGAATACTTAGTCGACATCAAATGTGTCGACACATAGAGGCAGTGTCGATACACTGAAGACTTTGTCGACATCAACTGTGTCGACACACAGGACTTGTGTCGACACACAGTAAAGTTTCAACTATGTTAAAGAAGAAGTATTTGTGTCGACACACAGAATCTGTGTCGACACATTCAACAGAAGGTTGTGTCGAGAAGTATTAACTACAATAAAGGAGATGTGTCGACACTACCAAGGCTTGTGTTGACACTTAGTCCATTTGTGTCGACACTTAGTCCACTTGTGTCGACACAGGATGAAGTTCAGTCTCGACACTTTCAGACAGAGACAGTATTTTCAAGAAGTGACTGGATGACTTGACAGCTGTCATTTCTAACTGGTCTACCACAACTGTCAAAGCTATCATAAGGTTGTTAGAAACCAGATCAGCCGGTTACCATGGAGGATGACTATATAAAGGCTTTCTCCTTCAACAGAAAGAGATGATTACAATTAAGATTGAAGATCTACACAGATATCTAACAACATAATAAGAAGTAGACCTTCGACAGAAGATCTAAGAAGTTGAGAGAGAGAGAGCTCCATCTAAGAAATGCAGTTGCTGAACCAGGCTGCCAAGAAAGATTCAGATTGAAATCTGAATCTCAAGTCAGAAGCTGATTTAAGATCAACTTCTCAAGAGTTCAACCCTACTGAGTTCAGATTCAAGAAGCTTTGAAGAAAGCTAAGAGAGGTTGTGCTCTGCCATCAGGTTCTTCCAAGAACTGATCAAGAATCCATCCATCCCTTCTCTCTCTACCTGGGTGGTGGTAAAACACTTTGTAAACACTATTTTCTATAGGATCTATTCTAGATCTGAGCTGTAAGCCTATTTTATAAAGGCTGAGTGTAGGAGACTATATTCTCTGAGTGGTAGTCCTTGTTGAAGGCTAAGGTAGGGCTATGAGCCTGAGTTGTAGGAGATTGATATCTCTGAGTTGTAGGCCTTGTGTAGGCTGAGGTAGGGCAGATTGCCTGAGTTGTAGGAGCCTTGTTTGGGGTTCTGAGTTGTAAGATCTGAGGATCTGAGGTGAAGTGAAGAAGTTAGGCCAAATCTAGCACACTACTAGATAGGCGAAGGGGGAAAGTGAATGTACCCAGACCTTGGGGAACTACTATAAAAATCTGTGTGCAATCTATGTTGTGATATTCTTGTGAATATGTGTTGTGTTAGCTGTAACATTTACTATTGCTAAGTAAACAACTGAATTGATTTGCTGCCTTAAAAGAAAAACAGGAATTACACATATTCACCCCCCCCCCCTCTAGGTGGTTAGGCACTAATTCTTTCAAGTGGTATCAGGGGGAGGTTACTCAAAGAAGGTCTTAACAGTCAGAGTTAGATCCTTAAGGCAGATTCAAGAATCAAGAAAATGGGTTCAGGTGAAAATCATAAGAAGCTAGGTTCTATGAAATTACCCATATACAGAAAGGAGATATTTGGCATCTGGAAAGAAAGGGTCAGGCTGTTTATGGAGGCTTCTGATCTAAGGATCTACATCACAGTAAAGGAAGGTCCTTATATTCCAATGAAGGTGTCAATTCTGGATGCAAACCAAAGAATTCCCAAGGATTATTCAGAGATGACCAAGGATGAGATCATCTTGGCAACTATGGATAAGAGAGCCTAGAATATCATAGTTAGTTCAATAGATGATGCAACCTTTCAGAATTTGATTCACTGCAAGACCTCCAAAGAAATGTGGGATACTTTGATAGTTTACATGGAGGGTTCAGAAGAAGTTAGATAAGATAGAAAATCTATGCTGAACCAAGAATATGAGAGTTTCAGACAAGGAAAGTCTGACAGTATAACTGAGTGTTATAAAAAGTTTTATAGAATAGTAAATGAGTTGATGTCCTATGGGAGAATCTTCAGTACTTATGAACTGAATGATAAATTCCTAAGATTCATGACAAAGGATTGGGACACAAAGATTTGTGTCATTAGGAAAGTGGCCAAACTTACGGATATCTCTCCACCAACTTTGTTTGGAAAATTGCTGTCATATGAAATGCAGCTGATGGCAAGAAAAGAGGAAGAGAAAAGTGCAAAAGTTGAGCATAAAGAAAAGTCTGTGGCATTCAAGTTTGAATCCACTAAGAAAAATAGGATAATGTCTCTATCACCTCCAAAGATTGTTGCTGAAACTGCTTCAGATAATTCAGACAACCAGAATTCAGACAGCAGTGACTCAGATGAAGATTTTTGCAGCATTTACAAGACAGTTTCAGAGATTCCTGAAGAAGAAGCAGTGGAAGTCTAAGCCTTCCACATCTCATCCTAAGGATGAGTATTATCAAAAGAGGAAGTCATCCAGTAAGAACAGGAGCAGGTCTAAGCCAAGCAAGTCTACAACATCAAAGATAGTTTGCTACTGCTGCAATAGGCCTAGACATGTTGTGGCTGAATGTCCAGATAAAAGAAAAGAGACTGCAGATAAAAAGAAGAGTCAACACCAGAGCAAGAAGGAGAAGTCCTTTGTTGCTAAGAAGGAGAAGAGCTTGACAGACCAATCTTCTTCAGAGTCAGAATCAGAAACTGAGGCCTACATTGGTCTATATGCAGCAGATGAAGAAGAAGAGTTTTTTCAGGTGCTGAACTCTATATATGAACAAGAAGACCATTAGTGCAAGGGACTGATGGCTGTGTCAGAAGAAGACAAGTGTCAGGATCAGTCTGGTCCTAGTAAGGTACAATGTATTACTAGAAATTCAGATTGTAGTACTGAGTTAGAGTCAGCAACATCTGCATCAAGTGATGTGGATGGGTCTGAGTCTGAAGGTCATATTCATCAGCTGATAGATGAATATGGAGACTTGCTGCAGGCATTAAAGAAAAGCAAAAACCTGGCCAAAACTCTGGCTAAGGAAATTGTAGATCTTAAGATGGCTGCATCTGATTCAGAGAAGCTACTGGATCAGAAGTTGAATGAGATAGCCAGACTGAAAAACATTACTGTTATTCAGATGGGTACTATCACATTCAAGAATGATCAGATTAAAAATCTGGAGATTAGACTTCAGAAGGAGAAAGAGATAGTAGCTAGTTTTTCAAAACCAAAATCTGTATTACCCTTGATTGATGAGTTTGTGCCTCAAAAGGGTAAGGCTGGGTTAGGGTTTAAGAGAACTGCATGGACTGCTAGGTCCAAATCTAAATGCAAAGCCCCAGCACAAAACAAGAAGCCTGTTGTAGACAATTCAGCTAGGGTTATACCTAAATAAAGGTACAACAAGTTTGAGTACTGGTGTTGTGGCAAGGTAGGCCACTTTGCCTTAGATTGTTGGCACAATTCCAATGTCAAGGAAAGTAGCAATCTGCCTGCTAGAAGAGCTACATGCAGATTTGTTAAATTTCAGGCTAACATGAACCAAGGACCCAAAACTCATTTGGGTTCTAAGGTTAAGTAGTCTTTATTGCAGGTGAGTCCAAGTTACCATGCCCCAATATGGTACTTGGATAGTGGATGTTCCAGGCACATGACTGGAACTAGGGGGTTGTTGAAGGACTACACACCTATCATGGATGGCTCTAAAGTAACCTTTGGTGGTTCTGAAAAAGGAATCATTAAAGGATTTGGTAACATTTCTAGTAACCAGATTACTATCACTCAAGTGGCCTATGTGAAAGATTTGAAACACAACCTTATAAGCATAAGTCAGCTGAGTGATTTAGGATATGACATCTCATTTGTCAAGAATGGTTGTCATGTCAAAAGGTCAAATGACCAAAAGGTCATATTTACAGGATATATAAAGAGAAATGTATATTGCCTTGACTTTGTGTGTGAGAATAATGTTTCTCCTATTTGTCTTGTAGCTGATGAGAGAGTCTCTCATTGTGTTAAATGACACAAGAGGCTGGCCCATCTTAACTACAAGACTATTGGCCAACTCTTTAGCAAAGAGTTGGTGAGGAATGGTCCTCAAGTTAAGTGTATAAAGGATGGGATATGCTCAGCTTGTCAAAAAGGCAAGCAGACCAAATCCTCCTTTCATAGCCTTGAAAGCAAGGATTCAGTGAGGTGTCTATACCTCTTGCATATGGATCTATTTGGTCCTATGCCAGTTCATAGTCTAGGTAGGAAGGTCTACACTTTTGTGGTGGTAGATGAATATTCTAGATATTCCTGGGTGTTCTTTCTGAGACAAAAATCTGAAACCCCAACTGTCTTATATAGTTTTGTTAAACAAATTCAGAATGAGTTGAATAGTACAGTGGTCAAAATCAGATGTGACCATGACACTGAATTTCAGTCTGAAAGTATGACAAAACTATGTGAATAATTTGGGATTTTTCAAGAATTTTCCTCACCTAGAACACCACAGCAAAATGGTATTGCTGAAAGGAAGAACAGAACACTGATTGAGCCTGGTAGAACTCTATTGAGTGACACTTCTCTCCCAGAATATTTCTGGGCTGAGGCAGTAAACACTGCATGTCATGTGATCAATAGGGCTACTATCACCAAGAGCCACAAAAAGACTCCCTATGAGATTGTGAAGGGCAGAAAACCAAACTTATCCTATTTTAGGATCTTTGGTTGTAAGTGATATATACTTAATAATGGAAAGTCTTATCTAACTAAGTTTGTTGTCAAATCCCAAGATGGGATATTTGTTGGGTACAACAACAATAGTAAGGCTTATAGAGTCTACAACTTGATTACTCAAGTTGTAGAAGAGTCTGTACATGTAGTCTTTGATGAAACAAGACTGATTAACTGTGAGTTGCCAAGTAGTGCTTGTAGTTCTACAGGTATAAATGAGAGAATGGACAAGCTTACCATTACAGAAGACTCTACTACAAATCAGGAAGTGGAAAATGGTGGCTGCTGTCCAGGGGGAGTACAAGACTCTCCAGGTGCTGATGAAAACCAAGAGGTGCAGCATAATGAAGAAACTGGAGGTGTTCAACCTGAAGATAGACTACCTCCAGCTAATAGACACTTAAAGGATCATCCAGCAAATCAGATAATAGGTGATCCAAGACAAGGAGTGCAAACAAGAAGCAAGAATCTGAGCACATTTCTTTGCTCCAGCTTCCTATCATAAGTAGAACCCAAGAAATTTGAAGAAGCTGTTCTAGACCCACATTGGATTGATGCCATGCAAGAGGAGCTGAATCAGTTCAGAAGATGCAAGGTCTGGAAGTTATTTCTTAAACCAAAAGACCACAATATCATTGGAACAAACTGGATGAGAATGAGATCATTGTGAAGAACAAAGCAAGACTTGTTGCAAAAGGATACAGGCAGGAAGAGGGTATTGATTTTGATCAAACCTTTGCCCCAGTATCAATACTGGAAGCAATTAGGATGTTCCTTACTTATGCAACATATCAAGGCTTTAAGGTATTCCAAATGGATGTAAAGTCAGCATTCCTTAATGGAAATCTAAAGGAAGAAGTCTATGTAGAGCAGCCCTCAGGTTTTGTTGATCCTCTCAAACCTGATTATGTTTATAGACTTAGGAAAGCATTGTATGGGTTGAAACAAGCCCCAAGGGCTTGGTATGAAACTCTGTCTAGTTTTCTCATTGAGAACAAATTCTCAAGGGGGAAAATAGACAAGACTCTATTCATAAGGGTATCTAAAGGGAAGATAATCCTAGTCCAAATATATGTTGATGACATAATATTAGGGTCTACTGAAAGTGACCTTTGTAGAATGTTTGCAAAACTTATGCAAGGAAAATTTGAAATGAGCAGTATGAGAGAAATTAAGTTTTTCTTGGGTCTCCAAGTAAGAAAGACTGAAGATGGCTTGTCCATAACTCAGTCTAAGTTCACCCTGGAGTTAATTAAAAGGAAGGTATGGAATCATCCACTACCATGAGAACTCCTATGGGGTTAAGTGTGTCTCTTAGCAAATATGATGCAGGGAAACCTGTAGATGAAACTTTGTATAGAGGGATAGTTGGCTCCCTTCTATATCTGACTGCTAGTAGACCAGATATCATGTATGCTACATGTGTCTGTGCTAGGTACCAATCCTACCCTAAAGAATCTCATCTGACTGCAGTCAAAAGGATTTTGAGATATCTTAAGGGCACACCTAATCTAGGCCTTTGGTACCCTAGGAATGGAGATTTTCTACTGACGGGCTATTCAGATGCAGACTTTGCAGGTTGCAAGGAAGATAGAAAAAGTACTACAGGCACCTGTCAATTTCTAGGTGAAAGATTGGTGTCTTGGAGCAGTAAGAAGCAGACTAGTGTGGCAATCTCCACAGCTGAGTTAGAATATGCTGCTGTAGGAAGTTGCTGTGCACAGCTGTTATGGATTCAACACCAGCTAGAAGACTATGGTATTTAAGTAAGTAGAACGCCTTTGCTTTGTGATTCTACAAGTGCAATTTCTATTGCTAATAATCCTGTTTCATATAGTAGGACTAAGCACATAGAAATTAGATACCATTTTCTTAGAGAACATGTAGAGAAAGAGGACATCTCACTAGAATATATCAAAATAGATTATCAAATTGTTGATATGTTTACTAAGCCTCTAGATGAAACTAAATTCAATAAGTTTAAAATTGAATTAGGAATGTTGAACTTAGAATAGTTTAATAAAATTGGCTAAGTAAAATGGTGTCGACACAAGGAGTTGTCTGTGTCGACACATAGAAGTGGTGTCGACATTCCAAAGAAATGATGTCGACACATCAAGAGAGTCAGTGTCGACACTTCAGAGAAGTAGTGTCAACACATCCATAGTAGGTGTCGACACATCCAGAAGTGGTGTCGACACTTAGGTTCAACACAGATTTCGTCGAGTGGAGTATTGACTAATCGTCGAGCGCAGATGTATATGTGTCGACACATAAGTTCTGTCGACTACATTGGTGTCTACACATAGTAGTCAACACCGTTGTCGAGACTTAAGTAGCCAGTGTCGACACTTTTCAACAGTGTCGACACATGTAGAGGATTATAACGTGCCTTTTCACCTTCGTTTTTAGAAAGGTATAAATAGGTCCTCAACATTGTCTGTCGACACGCTCTCCATAGTTTCGAGACCAAACCTTTGTGTCGACATCTCTCTCATCTAAATTCAAGATTTCTCTAAACCCTAATGGCGCCAAAGATCGAGGATAATGTCAATGAAGGATATGAGCTAGTACGCAACGTATTCGACCATGCGGAACCAGAGATTAAGGATGTTATAACCCTAATTACTGAGAATGGGTTGGAGTTTCTAGTCTCTGAACCAACAAAGATTTGGAAGAAGGAAATCCTAGAATTCTATGGCGCTACAACTTTAGATTTGACTGAATTAAAGATCAAATCAATAGTTCAGGGAGTTAAAGTCAAACTTACTTTGAAAAGCTTGAGAAAAACTCTTCAACTACCAAGAACTCAAGAAGAGGAAGATGTACCTGCATCTAAGACAAGGGAAGCACTTCAATTGTGTGGATTGGATCCCACCTTGAAGATTGGAGCTGCCATGAACAGAAAAGGAATGAATCAACAAGGCAAATTTCTTTCAGAAATAGTTGGCAAAGTCATCCTCTACAAGCCAGGGGGACATGATAGGATTTCTGCCTACATGTTCAGCCTGATGACAAGGATCATCTACAGACTCAACACTGATTGGTCAGCAGTGATCTTTGAAAAGGTTAAGGAAAGTATTAAGAAGCCCAATCTAGGTAGAATTATGAGTCTGTACTTGGCTGGAACTATTCCAGAAGTAATGGAACAAGTAGCTGGTTCTAAGATTAATCATATGAGGAGGATGGACATTAGGATTATCTCAAGATGGGATAGGGTCCTAACTAAGTACATGCCTGATGAGGAGAGACAAGAGGTTCCTGAAAAATCTTCAGTATAAGACATTCCTGCACAAGACCCTGCAGATGAAGCACAAGTGCAGGGGAGCCCCATGTTGAGGAAGAGCCTACTCACTTGGACAGTAAAGTGGCAACACAAATTATACTTGAGGTAATACATGAAGTAAATCAAACAAATTTCAATAATGAAGATGAAATGCTAACTGAATATTTGATTGATGTTGACCAGCCAACTCAATTAAACAGTCAAGCTCAAGATGTTGTAATGGAAGATACATCTGTTGCTGTTGATGCTCCTGAGATAAGAGAATCTCCAGTCCCTACTCAACAAGAGTTTACCTTAGAAGAGCTGTTTCCTGATTTAGTGTAAGCTAATATTGAGGGGGAGCATGCTGGTTTTGAGGGGGAGAAAACTGTTTTTGAGGGAGAGCAAGTTGACCTTGAGGGAGAGTATGTGAGGTCTCATGGGGAGACTGCAAGAAATGAGGAGGAGCAAATTAGAACAGAAACTGAGGAACAAGGGACTCAGGGGGAGCTACGTAAGACTGCACAGGACTTGCCTCCTGGTCCTAAAAATAGAATTGATATTGCTAGTACCTCAGATTCAGAGGATGCAGCTGAGGTTCAAGCTAAGAAAAGAAAGCTCATGGTATTTAAAAGGAGAAGCCAAAGCTACAAGAAGACACTACAAACTGTTGCTTCTCAGCCTGCCCCAACAACTGATTACAGTTACTTGTTAGTATCTTTACAAGTGAAGTTGGATGAGCAAAGGATTGTCATGGAGAAGTATATAGATGAAACTCACAAAGATCTCCAATTCTCCTTGGCTCAATACATCAAATCCATAAAATTTGAGGTGAATCAAAATAAGAAGAAAATGACTGATTGTTTCCACAAAGGGGGTAATGCAGTAGTTTTCCTAGCTACCCATCAAGAAAAGATTAAGACACAAGTTGATGATATATCTCTTAAGTAAGGCTATGTCCTAGAGAATCAACTGAGAATGAATGATAATCTAACATAATCACATAATGTGATTGTAACAGAGATGAAGAATATTGCTACTATACAGACTGCAGCAAGGGCTACAGACAAGGCAGAATTTGTCAAGTAATTACAAGAAGGAATAGCTGTTGTCCAAACTGCTATTATAGATTCTCAAAAGACTATTTCTGGACTACTGCTAAAGTTAAAGGGATTTTATAAGGATGGAGTTAATTTTCTGGATAAACAAATCAGATTTCAGAAAGATGATCTTAGGGATCATGTGGCCAGAGAAGTCATAAAGGGGGAGAGAGTATTAGTCAAAGCTGGATCTGATCATGCTAAATGGATTTCCAATAACATCAGAGCCACACTTGGATATCCACCCCTTTGTGATGATGATAATGTGGTTGAGTCTGGTATACAACCTGCTTACTTAGAAGGGGTTCAAGCTGAAGTTGCTCAAGTTATATATCCTCCAGCAGATTTTGAGATGATTCATCAGGAAGTACAATCTATGTACAGTCCTCCTGAAGGTAATAAAAATATTATCTTTGAGAAAGTAGACAAGCCAGTGCCTGAGGAAGTTTTGACCAAAGAGCAAGAAACTCTTTTGTCCAAGAAGAGATTCAGAGAACAGGCAGAGTTAAAGCCAGATTTTGAGCAGTGGAGCCCAACATCTAGGAATATCATTCTGACTACTTGGAAAGTTGTGAAAAACCAGACCCATGATAGGGGTAAATGGTATTCTGAACAAGAATGGAGAAAGCATGAAGTCAGGCAAGAAGCCATAGTTCAGTATAAAAGGAAGGCATAACTGGGAAAGCTACCTCCTAATGCTCAGGAGCCTAGCAAATATTTCCCTAAGCCCTTTCATTATTTTGAAAGACAAAGAATAAGGGCTGAAGAGATAAAGAAGAAGGATCTGAAGGGCAAGAAGCCAGCTGATGACACTGATGTTCCTGTACAAGCCAAAGTTCAATCAGGCAAGGGCATTATCATCAAGGAGCTAGAGCAGCCTTAGATTAGTTTTACTATATCTTATAACATTGTAATCTTTTGTGTTAAAATCTATGTAAACTTTTGTTAAAGAAAATATTGGAAGTTGAAACAAAACTATATTGAATGCTCATTGTGTTAGCATACTTATTCTGTGATGAAATATCTTTTATGTTTTGTTTTAAGTATTTACCCTGTCATATAATGTTGTTATACATCATAATGTGTATTTGTTATGAATGGTATATATCATTGACTAAGGGTTATGACTTCTCCAAATAGGGGGAGATTGTTGGGTACATTGGAAAATATGTACCAAATTTGAAGAAGCCTCACCCTACTCAATGATATGCATCAAGGTGTATTTGATGTGTTTTGAGTTTATATGTGCAGGTTAAGTAAATGCAGGAATGCAGAAAAATTTCTAAGTCCATGTTTCGACACCTAGAGAAGCAGTGTCGACACTTATGAAGGCTTGTGTCGACACTGGAGAAAACTGTGTCGACACTTGGAGTTAGTTGTGTCGACACCAGGAAAGGCTTTGTCGACACCAGGAAAGGCTTTGTCAACATCAGAAGAAATTGTGTCGACACCAGGAGGCTATGTCGACACACAGAGAAGCAAAGTCGACATCAACTGTGTCGACACCAAAAAGCAGTGTCGACACACAGGAATACTTAGTGGACATCAAATGTGTCGACACATAGAGGCAGTGTCGACACACAGAAGACTTTGTCGACATCAACTGTGTTGACACACAGGACTTGTGTCGACACACAACAATGTTTCAACTATGTTAGAGAAGAAGTATTTGTGTCGACACACAGAATCAGTGTCGACACATTCAACAGAAGGCTGTGTCGAGAAGTATTAACTACAACGAAGGAGATGTGTCGACACCACCAAGGCTTGTTTCGACACTTAGTCCACTTGTGTCGACACTTAGTCCACTTGTGTCGACACAGGATGAAGTTCAGTCTCGACACTTTCAGACAAAGACAGTATTTTCAAGAAGTGACTGGATGACTTGACAGCTGCCATTTCTAACCGGTCTACCACAACTGTCAAAGCTGTCATAAGGTTGTTAGAAACCGGATCAGCCGGTTACCATGGAGGAAGACTATATAAAGGCTTTCTCCTTCAACAGAAAGAGATGATTACAGTTAAGATTGAAGATCTACACAGATATCTAACAACACAACAAGAAGTAGACCTTCGACAGAAGATCTAAGAAGTTGGAGAGAGAGAGCTCCATCTAAGAAGTGCAGTTGCTGAACCAGGCTGCCAAGAAAGATTCAGATTGAGATCTGAATCTCAAGTCAGAAGCTGATTTAAGATCAACTTCTCAAGAGTTCAACCCTACTGAGTTCAGATTCAAGAAGCTTTGAAGAAATCTAAGAGAGGTTGTGCTCTGCCATCAGGTTCTTCCAAGAACTGATCAAGAATCCATCTATCCCTTCTCTCTCTACCTGGGTAGTGGTAAAACACTTTGTAAACAATATTTTCTGTAGGATCTATTCTACATCTGAGCTGTAAGCCTATTTTATAAAGGCTGAGTGTAGGATACTATATTCTCTGAGTGGTAGGCCTTGTTGAAGGCTGAGGTAGGGCTGTGAGCCTGAGTTGTAGGAGATTGATATCTCTGAATTGTAGGCCTTGTGTAAGCTGAGGTAGGGCAGATTGCCTGAGTTGTAGGAGCCTTGTTTGGGGTTCTAAGTTGTAAGATCTGAGGATCTGAGGTGAAGTGAATAAGTTAGGCCGAATCTACCACACTGCTAGATAGGCGAAGGGGGAAAGTGGATGTACCCAGACCTTGGGGAACCACTATAAAAATATGTGTGCAATCTATGTTGTGATATTCTTGTGAATCTGTGCTGTGTTAGCTGTAACATTTACTGCTGCTAAGTAAACAACTGAATTGATTTGCTGCCTTAAAAGAAAAACAGGAATTACACCTATTCACCCCCCCCCCCCCTTTAGGTGGTTAGACACTAATTCTTTCACCAATCATGCCCTAAAGAATCTCATCTGACTTCAGTCAAAAGGATTTTGAGATATCTTAAGGGCACACCTAATCTAGGCCTTTGGTACCCTAGGAATGGAGATTTTCTACTAATAGGCTATTCAGATGCAGACTTTGCAGGTTGCAAAGAAGATAGAAAAAACACTACAGGCACCTGTCAGTTTCTAGGAGGAAGATTGGTGTCTTGGAGCAGTAAGAAGCAGACTAGTGTGACAATTTCCACAGTTGAGTCTGAATATGTGGCAGCATGAAGTTGTTGTTCACAGCTGTTGTGGATTCAGCACCAGCTAGTAGACTATGGTATTCAGGAAAGTAGAACACCTTTGTTTTGTGATTCTACAAGTGCAATTTATATTGCTAATAATCATGTTTCACATAGTAGGACTAAGCATATAGAGATTAGATACCATTTTCTTAGAGAACATGTAGAGAAAGGGGACATCTCACTAGAATTTGTCAAAATAGATTATCAAATTACAGATATGTTTACTAAGCCTCTAGATGAAACTAAATTCAATAAGTTTAAAATTGAATTAGGAATGTTGAACATAGATTAGTTTCACAAAATTGGCAAAGTAAAATTGTGTCGATACAAGAAGTTGTCTGTGTCGACACATAGAAGTGGTGTCGACATTCCAGGGAAATGATGTCGACACATCTAGAAAATTGGTGTCGACACTTCAGAGAAGTAGTGTCGACACATCCAGAGGTGGTGTCGACACTTAGGATCAACACAGTTTTCGTCGAGTGAAGTATCTACTAATCGTCGAGCGCAAATGTATAAGTGTTGACACATAGAAGTCAACACTTATATCGAGACATTAGAAATCTGTGTCGACACTTCTCAACAGTGTCGACACATTAAGATAATTATGACGTGCATTTTAACCTTCGTTTTTAGAAAGGTATAAATAGGTCAACAACATTGTCTGTCGATACGCTCTCCATAGTTTCGAGACCAAAACTTTGTGTCGACAAATTCTCTCATCTAAATTCAAGATTTCTCTCAACCCTAATGGCGCCCAAGCTTGAAGACAATGTCAATGAAGGCTATGAGCTGGTACATAATGCCTTTGACCTAGCGGAACCTGAAATTAAAGCTATAGTAACTCTAATTGTAGAGAATGGGTTGGAGTTTCTGGTATCTGAACCAACTAAGATTTGGAAGAAAGAAACACTAGAATTCTTTGGTGTTGCTACCCTAGATCAAACTGGACTCAAAATTAGATCCACAGTCCATGGAGTAAAGGTGAAAATAACCCAGATGAGTTTAAGGAAAGTTCTTCACCTTCCAAGAATACAAGAAGAAGAAGATGTACCCGCTTCTAAGCTAAGGGAAGCACTTCAATGGTGTGGACTAGATTCCACCTTGAAGATTGGCTCAGCTTTGAACAGGAAAAGCATGAATACGCAAGGGAAGTTTTTGTCTGAAGTTGTAGTTAAAGTGATTCTTTGTAAGCCAGGGGGCATGATAGTATTTCTGCCTATATGTTCAGCCTGATGACCAGGATCATCTACACACTAAATGATGATTGGTCAGCGGTAATATTTGAGAAGATTAAGGGAAGTATGAAGAAGCCAAATCTGGGAAGAATTGTGAGCTTGTATTTAGCTGGTACAATACCTGAAGTGATGGAACAGACAGCTGGGACTAAGATAAATCATATGAGAAGGATGGATATCAGGATAATATCCAAATGGGATAGGCAAGAAGTTCCTGAAAAATCTACAGTACAAGAAATTCCTGCACAAGACCCTACAAATGGTGCACAAGTGCAGGGGGAGTCACATATTGAGGAAGAGCCAACTCACTTGGAAAGTGAAATGGCTATACAAACAATTCTTGAGGTAATTCAAGAGGTTAATCAATCCATTCTTAATGATAAGGATGAGACACTAACTGAATTTTTGATTGATGTTGACCAGCCAACACAACTACACAGTCAAGTTCAAGATGTAATCATGGAGGATATATCAGTAGTTGCTGATGCTCCAGTGATAAGAGAATCTTCAGTCCCTACTCAACAAGAATTCACCCTTGAAGAGTTGTTTCCAGATATAGTACAACCTGAATTTGAGGGGGAGAAAGTAGATTTTGTGGGGGAGCAAGTTAACCTTGAGGATGAGCTAGCTAACCTTGAGGGGGAGCAAGTAAGGTCTCAGGGGGAGAATGCAAGGACTCAGGGGGAGCAACCTAGGACTGAACAGGTATTGCCTCTAGTCCTAAAGATAGAGTTGATATAGCTAGTACCTCAGATTCTGAGGATGAAGAAGCTATAAGAGCTAAGAAGAGGAAGTTAATGGTCTTCAAAAGGAGAAGCCAAAGCTACAAGAAGGCATTACAAACTACTACTCCACAACCTGCCCCAACAATTGAATACAGCTCATTATTGGTGGCCTTACAGATCAAGTTGGATGAGCAAAGGATTGTCATGGAGAAGTATCTGGATGAAACTCATAAGGATCTACAACTCTCCTTGGCTATAGATATTAAATCTATAATATTTGAAGTGAATCAGCATAAGAAGGAGATGACAGATTGCTTTCACAAAGGAGGCAATGTTGTGGTGTTTCTAGCAACACATCAAGAGAAAATCAAGACTCAAGTTGATGACATAGCGTCAAGCAAGGATATGTTCTAGAAAATCAGATTAGAATGAATGATAATCTGACAGAATCACATAATGTGATTGTTACAGAACTAAAGAATGTTGCAACTACCCAGACTGAGGACAAGGCTAAAGCCAAGACAGAGTTTTTTAAGGGGGAGTTTGATAAGCAATTACAGGAAGGCCTAGCTGCTGTCAAAATAGCTATTGAACAATCTCAAAAGACCATTTCTGGACAGCTGCTAAAGTTAAAGGCATTCTATAAAGATGGTGTTAATTTTCTTGATGAACAAATCAGATTTCAAAAGGATGACCTTAGGGATCATGTAGGCAGAGAAGTCATAAAGGGGGAGAGAGTATTAGTCAAAGTTGGATCTGATCATGCTAAATGGATATCAAATAGCATCAGAGCCACCCTTGGATATCCACCCCTCTGTGATGATGACAATGTGGCTGAGTCAGGTATATATCCTGCTTATTTTGGAGGTGAACAAGCTGAAGTTGCCCAAGTTATTTATCCTCCAGCTGATTTTGAGATGATTCACCATGAAGTACAGTCTATGTACAGTCCTCCAGAGGGTAATAAAAATATTATCTTTGAGAAAGTAGATATGCCAGTGCTAGAGGCAGTTTTGAACAAAGAGCAAGAAGCTCTATTGTCAAAGAAAAGATTCAGAGAACAGGCAGAGTTGAAGCCTGATTTTGAGCAGTGGAGTCCAACATCAAGGAACATTATATTAACTGCTTGGAAAGCTGTAAAGGACCAGACCCATGATAGGGGCAAATGGTACTCAGAACAAGAATGGCAAAAGCATGAAGCCAGACAAGAAGTCATAGTTCAATATAGAAGAAAGGCTAAAGCTGGGAAGCTACCTCCTAATGCTCAGGAGCCTAGCAAATATTTCCCAAAGTCCTTTCACTACTTTGAACGGTAAAGAATAAGGGCTGAAGAGCAAAAGAAGAAAGATTTTAAGGGCAAGAAGCCAGCTGATGATACTGATGCTCATGTACAAGCCAAGATCCAAACAGGCAAAGGCATAGTCATCAAGGAGCCTGAGCAGCCTTAGGATAGATTTACTAGATTTTACAATTCTGTAATCTTTAAATCTATGTAAACTTTTGATAAAGAAACTTCTGTAGTTTGAACAAAACATTAATGAATGCTCATTGTGTTAGCATTCCTATTCTGTGATGATATATTATATTTGTTTTGTTTAGAAGTTACCCTGTCATATAATATTTTTATACATCATAATGTGTATTTGTTATGAATGGTGTATATCATTGACTAAGGATTATGACTTATCCAAATAGGGGGAGATTGTTGGGTACATTGGAAAATGTGTACCAGATTTGAAGAAGCCTCACCCTACTCAATGATATGCATCAAGGTGTATTTGATGTGTTTTGAGTTTATATGTGCAGGTTAAGAAACATGCAGGAATGTAGAAAAACTTCTAAGTCCATGTGTTGACACCTAGAGAAGCTGTGTCGACACTTGTGAAGACTTGTGTCGACACTGGATAAAAGTTATGTCGACACTTGAAGTTAATTGTGTCGACACTTGGAAAGGCTGAGACGACACCAGAAGAAATTGTGTCGACATACAGAGGCAGAGTCGACACACAGAAAAGCATTATCGACATCAACTATGTCGACACCAGGAGGTAGTGTCGACACACAGAGAAGCATTGTCGACATCAACTGTGTCGACACCAAGAGGCAGTGTCGACACATAGGAATACTTAGTCGACATCAATTGTGTCGACACCAAGAGGCAGTGTCGACACACTGAAGACTTAGTCAACATCAACTATGTCGACACACAGGACTTGTGTCTACACACAGCAGAGATTCAACAAAGTTAAAGAGAAGTGATTGTGTCGATACACAGAATCAGTGTCGACACATTCTACAGAAGCTGTGTCGAGAAGAAGTATCAACAACAAAGGAGATGTGTCGACACCACCACAGCTTGTGTCGACACTTAGTTCACTTGTGTCGACACTTAGTCTACTTGTGTCGACACATAATGAAGTTCTTTCTCGACACTTTCAGACAGAGATAGTATTTCAAGAAGTGACTGGATGACTTGACAGCTGCCATTTTCAACCGATCTACTGCAACTGTCAGAGCTGTCAGAAGTTTGTTAGAAACCAGATTAGCCGGTTAACTTGCAGAAAGTCTATATAAAGGCATTCTCCTTCAACAGAAAAGAAGACTGATAACAACAAATAAAGAAGAAATAATACAGAAGATTTTTGTCAGAAGATCTAAGAAGAAGTTGGAGAGAGAGAGCTCCATCTATTGAAGTGCAGTTGCTGAACCAGGCTGCAAAGAAAGATTCAGATTGAGATCTGAATCTCAAGTCAGAAGCTGATTGAAGATCAACTTCACAGGAGTTCAACCCTACTGAGTTCAGATTCAAGAAGCTTTGAAGAAAGCTAAGAGAGGTTGTTCTCTGCCATCAGATTCTTCCAAGAACTGATCAAGAAGCCATCCATCCATTCTCTCTCTATCTTGGTGGTGGTAAAACACTTTGTAAATCTATTTTTTGTAGGATCTATTCTATATCTGAGCTGTAAGCCTGCTATATAAAGGCTGAGTTATTGGAGATTTAGATCTCTGACTGGTAGGGCTGTGAGCCTGAGTTGTAGGAGATTGTTATCTCTGAGGTGTAGGGCTTGTTGAAGGCTGAGGTAGGGCTGTGTGGCTGAGCTGTAGGAGTGTGGACACACTCTGAGTTGTAGGAACCTTGATAGGGTTCTGAGTTGTAAGATCTGCGGATCTGAAGTGAAGACAAGAAGTTAGGCCGAATCTAGCACACTGCTAGATAGGCGAAGGGGGAAAGTGGATGTACCCAGACCTTGGGGAACCACTATAAAAACTGTGTGCACTCTGTGATTGAATGTTTCTGTGAATGATGTGCTGAGTTAGCTGTAGAATTAGCAGTTTCTGATTAATTAACAGTACAAATATTCTGCCTTAAAGAAAAAGAGAATTACACCTATTCACCACCCCCCTCTAGGTGGTTAGGCACTAATTCTTTCATCTACTATGGATCCAACATCAGCTCCAGGATTACAATCTCAAGCTAAGTAAAATTCTAATGTTTTATGATTCTACTAGTGTAATTTCTATTGCTAGGAATTCTATTTCTCATAGTAGAACTCAGTACATAAAGATTAGGTATCATTTTATTAGAGAGCATATGGAATGTGAGGACATCAGTCATGAGTTTGTCTCTACAAACAAGCAAGTTGCTGATATTTTAACCAAGACATTAGATGGAGCCAAGTTCAACACCTTCAAATTTGAATTGGGTATGATGAACTTAGTATAGCTTCAGTAGCTCTTCATGCATTTTTTATAGGCAGTATTAATCCCTGCAAGTTAATAAAGGAGTTATAGACTGAGAAGAGAGATGCTCCTATTGAGGGGGAGCAAGTTCAGTCTGATATTCAGGACAAGCTTGACTCTTATCTAAAAACTCTCCAGCAAAGATTAGATCAGATTCCTGATGTGCTTCAATGTCATGTTCTCAATACTCATGTTGAGGATGAACAAGCTCCTACAATAATGATAGAAAAGGTTCAAAACATTTCTGCAAAAGAACAGATTGTCTCTAAGGATAATGCTGAGGTTGTGGGGGAGATTCACTCTAAACTCCCTGTTCAAGATACAATGTATAACATTGACTCCTCTGAGTCTAATAAAGGCAATGTTGCTATTGATGTACATGCTGATGCACATTCATTAGAGTATATGATGGTTGACTCAGAAGAAAGAGTATTTGCAAGGGATAGAAATGAAGATGTTCGTGAACCAGGAGACAGTTGGAGTTGTTGTGCATAACTTCTGTGGATACAACATCAGCTAGAGGACTACATTCTTAAGATAAGTCAATCACCCTTATACTGTGACTCATCCAGTGTAATTTCTATTGCTAAGAATCCTGTCACATATAGCAGGACTAGGTTTATAGAAATTAGATATCATTTTATTAAAAAATATGTAGAAAGTGAAGACATCTGGCTTGAATTTGTCCCCACTGACAATCAAGTTGTTGATACATTCACTAAGTCATTGGATAAGGCTAACTTCAACTCTTCCAAAATTGAGTTAGGAATGCTTAATGTTGAATGACCCATGCACATGAAGTGTTTCATTTATAGATCTACATGTCTATATTCTTGTTTTTAATTCATAATGTAGTCCATATGACTTATTGTTAAAGTATATCTTTTGCAAGGTTAGATGGATATATAGTAGTTAATCACTTTAACTTCCTAGGGTAAACTTCAGTGAGATCAGCTGAATCAGCTGAGTAAGATGCAGTGTTGGACAAGAATGATGTTCCTCCAAAAATAAAGATGTAGTTGAGGGGGAACATTTACATGTTTCCACTTGAGATGAGGTCATTCCATCCACCCTATTGGCTGAGGAATAAACTCTTCCTGAGCATGATGGTCAAAATGACCGAAAGAAAAGTTCACAAATGATCCTTTCTCCACCTTTAATAGATGAATGCCTATTGAAGAAGCCAGAAAGGGGGAGGAGAGCAATGACCTGACATATCAAGTCATTACATTAACTTGACATGTTGAGCCAGAAAGGGGGATGGGAACTTTTAACAAGTTGTACGAGGAGTGCAATGACTTGACATGTGAAGTCACTACATTCAACTGGGGAACTTTAAACAAGCTTACATTTTCTTAATTGATATGATTTATGTATTCGTGTACCTTAGTATTGCTATGTGTTCTGCTTTCTTCAAATAAGGGGAGATTGTTGGGAATATTGTCCTTCAATGTTCCCTGAATTTAAAGAGGCATCACCATCAATGCTAAGTGCATAAATATATTTGATGCATGCCCTAAGTTCAGTGTATGCAGGTTGTCTACTATACCATTATTAGAGAGGATGTCATGGTCACAATACTAGTTGGACTCAAGACAAGTTGCTGGCAAAGCAGAAATTTGGTTAAGTGCAGAAGCGTCGAGTGAAGACAGTTCGCTCGACGCCAGAAGAACAAAAATGTTGAGAGAACTACATATAGTCAAAGCCGCAATGTTGCTGAGTAGAAATTTGGCCAAGTCCAAAAGCATTGAGTGAAGTAATTTCACTCAACACCAACTCAACAAGATATCTGGCCAAGGACAGAAGTGTTGAGTGAAGGCAATGCATTCAACGCCTCAATCAAGAAGACTGGTTATTGGACAGGTAGAAAATCCACCAAGTCTAGAAGCATTGAGTGAACTCAATTCACTCAACGCTAGAAGAGCAGAAGCGTTGACAGAAGCTCGGGCAGTTAAAGCCTCAAAAGGAGCAGACAGAAAATCTGTCCAAGTCCAAAAGCCTTGAGTGAAGAAGCTGCACTCAACGCCTTCATATAGAGGAATTCAATTAAGTCTAGATGCGTCGTATGATGAAGTCTCACTCGATGCCTAAGCTGTTAGACTATAAATTCTATATGCGTTGAGTGAGGAAGGCTCACTCAACGCACTCAACGCCTGGAGTTGCAGAATTCTATTAAGTACTTTTACGCTGAGTGACAGGGCTTCACTCAATGCCTGAGCAGTCTGTCTGGAATTTACTAAGTCCAGAAGCGCTGAGTCATGCTGACGTCAGCAGAAATTTAAATATCTCGGGATTTGCTTGCTGGAAGACAAAAGGCATTGCTTTCCCTTAGTATAGCTATAGATGCAAAAGTGATCGAGTAGTTTTCATTTTCGGCTAGTCCTACTACACAAAAAGTCGTTGGACAGTGTGATACAAAAGGAGAGTACATGGGAAAGAAGAAGAGATCTTGGAGAGAGAAAAGAAAAACAGAGCCGTCTGGCCATCTTCTTCCTCTCGACGAAGGAGAATTTTTCCAAGAACTTACTTTACAGTTAGTCTGTGATTCACAGACAGTATTGGCTGTTGAAAGAATAATTCCCTAAAGATTAATTCTATATTCAACAACAAGTTCAGGAGTTTTCTTTCTGAGTTCCAATGTGAAGCAGAGCTAAAGTTGCTTGTTGAAGAAAGTCTTCAACAGCAATATCAGAAAGATCATTTTCTGAGTTAGAAGAAGTAGTATGGCAAGCTTAAAGTTGTTGATCCTCTTTAAGTCCTCTGCTCTAAACTCTACTATATTCAAGTATTGAAGAAGAAGTGCTTTACATGTCACTTTTCAACACAAGCAGAACAATCTTGAAGATCAACCATCTTGTTACTGTGAAGGAGATAGGACCGAGCTTTCTCAATTCAAGAAGAAGAAGACTCGGAGGACTATTTCTCTGGAGTCAAAGTTAGGGTTGAGTTCACTCAGTCCAGGAAGGTATACTCAGAGAATCATTTCTTTTGATCCATATCATTGTCAACAACCAACACTTCATCTGTAGGATCATAACATATCTAAGTTGTAAGTCTGATATATAAAGGCCGAGTTGTAGGATCCTTTTGTGGATCTAAGGTAGGATCTGTGTGCCTGAGTTGTATGAGATTTATTCTCTGAGATAGGATCCTGTGGTGGATCTGAGTGTAGAAATAACCTTCTAGCCTGAGTGTAGGACTTTGGACAAATTCTGAGGTAGGTGATTTGGTGCAGATTACTGAGCTGTATGAGATTATATCTCTCAGTATAGGGCTTTGGGCCTAAGGTAGGACTTGGAGGAGTCTGAGAGATCCCAAGAGATCTGTGTTATAAGCTCATTGAGTTGAGATTGTAGAAGTTGGATTTGTCTAACACACTGTTAGAAAGGTGGCAGGAACAGTGGATGTACCCATAACTTGGGGAACCACTATAAATACTTGTGTGTTCTTGAAAACTAACATAAAATTAAATCACAACACGCCAAAGCAAAAAAGATAATCATTAAAAGACAAAAAAACCTATTAACCCCACAGTAGGTGTTTAGCTACTCTTGAAACAAAGACTTTCACCCCCACATTGCCCACACAAGGATCCCACTATGTATACCTGCCACGCAACCACCATCATCAAATAATATGTGCCAGGCCGGCCACGCTGAGACCCGCGCCGCACGCTCGCGGCCGCGGAGCCAGCGACCGCGGAGCATTACCCGCTAAGGGAGGCCGCACTCCCGTTGCCGCCTCTTGCGGTCGCGGGCTACTCCCGTAATGGGCGGTCGTGCCCGCCCTCCTACGTCCCCCACCGGCAGCCGCGAGGCCGCTGTCGCTAAGGGAGTCCGCACCCCGTAGCCGCCCTCCTGCGGCAGCCTCCGCGGCCGCTAAGCTGCACCTATAAGGGGCGGCTGCTCCCCGCGGCCGCCCTCCTACGGTCTCCTCCCATGGCCACGGGGCCACTCTCGCTAAGAGCGGCTGCAGTACCCAGCGGCCGCCTCCTGCGGTCGTGGGACAACACATAAATGGGGCGGCCGGACCCTGGGACCGCCCTCCCGTTGCCGCGGGGGCAAGGAGGCAAGGGGAGGCCGCATCCCGCGGCCGCCCCCCGCAACCGCCCCCTGCGAATGCCTCCCATGACCGCGGGCTCGCCCGCCATGGCCGGCTAATCCGCCAGCCGTGACTCCTCCGCTGGCGGCTGATCAACGCCAAATTAGCTGCGTGCTCGCGGCGGGCATTCACCACTATTCGATCCTCCCAACACGATCACCATCGTTCGTTACAAGAATAACCATCTGTGTAACTACCCACTAACCCCCATCGTTAGTGTGGAATATTATTTATTTATTTAATGATCTGCATGTAGTCAAAATCATGGAAATAATATGCCCCCGAAACTTTACTGAATGTGGTCTTCAATTAGTGATTTTGGGTGGTTACGGTGTGCGAATAGCCACGTAACCACCGTAAACATCTCTTGGAGCCTATAAAAAGGCCCAAGGACCCCAATCATTTCTAAATTTTCCTCATCCCAGTTTTCTTTTTTCCTCAAGTCTGAGCTCTGCCGGAATCCTCCTACGTGCCTCCCTCACACGCCGGGCAACCCGGAAATTTTACCAAGTCCACGACGGTCCTGAGAAGAGGACGTTCTGCTCGCCAATCAGAGAAGCTTCCTACATGTGTGACGTTCCTTAAGTCATCGCTGACGTATCTCCGCGCATCCCGCCACGAAGTTCGCCAGACAATCAGTGTTTGGGAACGCTCGTCCCCATCAGAAAATAGAAAGGAACAAGTTTCGTGTGAGGCGACCTGTCGCCCACCAAGCGTAATACTGTCTCTCATCTCAAAGCTGTAACGAGTAACGGTCTGTCTCCTTTATTTCTCAAGACACTCTGTAAACTACCTCCAATAGTAAAGTTTGACTGACACCGTACCGGTCACGTTGTTTTTTACCTAGTTGATGGAGTTTTTCACATTAAAATTGTCTTGTGTACTTCTGCTTACTCTGTGTCTGTGTGCGCGCTCGACCGCTCTACGGGCTAAACCTGCATAGTTTAGTCTGATCTGTTAGGAGGGTTGAGTTGGCTTCAACAAAGTTATTTTTCTAATAATGATTAATGAATGATTTAACATGAGTGCTACTATCTTGGCTTTCTGGTCTTGACAATTATATTATCAATTTTTTGAGTATACATTTGTAAATTTGGTGGTTGATGGGTGTGTCATCATTGATAGGTGTCATACTTGATAGGTGTCATCCTTGTAAATGTCTGATGAGGATCATCCTGCAGAGAGTTCGTTAATTATTTTTTTATTTTTTTAATTCAAATTTAAATATTTAAGCATACCTTCAAGAGTTAAAAGTTAATTTTTTTTTATGGAATGACTTTAAGAAGGCGATTGTTATCCGCACTACGAATATGGCTATCTGTGTTGAAATTTCACAATATGAGCAAGAGATAGCTCTCATAAAAGTAAAAAACTTTTAAAGCTATCAAGCTGACAACTTGATTAAGCGGAAAGCAGGAATCAGACGCAGAAACACTTCAACCATAAACAGAGTCAAGTAAATCAGAAACAACATAAGGCAACAACAAGTCTTGTAATATCAACTATCTTCTTTAAAAAGCTACGCATACATGGCGAGACATGATTCTCCGAAGTACATAGCAGAAGCATATAAGCAAACAAGAAATTCAAGTCGGGTGGACTGCCTCGGAGACCGCTGAGTCCGCCGAGTCCGCTGAGACCGTCAAGCTGCTGCTACACCACACTGATCTACGAAGTCCGCGAAATCTGCGGACAACCTGTTATTCTGCTGAACACCTTGTCCGCTCTTTACAAGCCGCTTGACTGCAGAATTCTCCTAGCTACCAGAGTCCACGAACAAGCCTCTGCCGAACTGAAAGAACAGACCGCCTAGACCGCCGATACCGGTGGACAAGTTATTGAACTGGAATTGCTGAAGGAGAGAAGACTGGCTTGCCACAAATGCGACCTGCTGCAAACCCGTCGATTGTTAACCACAAGCTCCACTGATCCCCGATCGCAGTCAGAACAAGACTCCTGGATTCTCAATACTAGCCGCACAACCTACAAACAACAAACATTTAAACCTTCTCAATCCGCGCGGACAGAAAAACCGAGGCCGCAACAATTAACCCACGCTCAACTTACTTTTCATTCAGTCACTGTTGATGTGATAGAGGGTCCTATTTATAGGCACGGAGAGGAGTGTGGTCACCACCCTAGTTGATAGAGACACCACCCTAGCTCGCAGCTAACACCAAGCAGTTCTCCCTGTCCGCAAGGACAAGGCCGGCACCAGCCAATCCGCTAGGCACCAAGGCAAGAAGTCAGTCTGCAACCCGGCGGACATTGCACCAGTCCGCACCAACAAGTCCACGACCAACAAGCACAAACCGCCCGGTCAACCGGCGGATAATGCGGACTCTGCGATCAACCTGAATTTGTCACAGACCGTGACTAAGTCTACTAATCAGTGAACCTCTGGCGCGAGCTCCACGGACATGAACTATCAACCCACTTAGTTCGCTCAGATCGCCATAACCAAGCCAGTTCGCCAAACCATGAACTCCGCGGTTATCACCTAACCGCTCCACTAGAGATCAAGGGTACGGGCCAATGCCGATCTCGAGAACACCAAGAACAGTCTGAATTAAGCGTGCTCCGCGAACTCAGAAAGAGTTCGCCCCTTACCCACGGATATACCACCTATCTGCATGGTTACTTCAGGGAACAACCAACAGCAGATCAAGCCGAACAAGCTGGATGCCATCACTAGGCCACAACTTCAGACCGCCCAGGCCGCACCACCAATCTGCCAGACTGTCTGCCTAGGCCGTGCGATCTGTCTGATCAACCCCCACTTTCACTTCACAATTTTCAATACTTCCCCTTGAAGTGAGAAGTGGTGACCAAGCCCAGCAGTCCCCATAACCGAGTAAATGACATCTTCGGCAGCGGCTTCGTGAAGATTTCTGTGATGTTATCCTCACTCCGCACATGCTCCACCATAAGAGATCCCTCCAACACCTTCTCTTGAATAAAGTGGTTCTAAATCTCTATATTCTTGGTTCGTGCGTGACAAACTGGATTATTCACCAGTTTTAGGGCATTTTCATTATCACCGCACAGCAGAGTTGGACTGCGCACTTCTTCATAGACGTCCTTGTTGAGAACCAAGGTCCAGCGGGATTGGGTGTGTGTGGGACCGCATATTTGGGCTTCCCCATCGCGTTCCAGGTCTGGGTGTTGACCCCGGTGGGCCCCCCGTGTGGCGGAATATCGCCGCCATCCCGTGGATGGATTAGTCCCACATTGCCTACAGCGGGTGGTCCTTGGTGTTTATGTACCCCCGTCCCCCCTTCCTACTACCTCGGGGTTTTGGGAAGATGTGTGGTGACGGGTGGTTTCCACATGGTATCAGAGCCATCCCGCTGCGGGGGTGTGTTGAGAACCAAGGTCCAGCGGGATTGGGTGTGTGTGGGACCGCATATTTGGGCTTCCCCATCGCGTTCCAGGTCTGGGTGTTGACCCCGGTGGGCCCCCCATGTGGGGGAATATCCCCGCCATCCCGTGGATGGATTAGTCCCACATCGCCTGCAGCGGGTGGTCCTTGGTGTTTATGTACCCCCGTCCCCCCTTCCTACTACCTCGGGGTTTTGGGAAGATGTGTGGTGACGGGTGGTTTCTACAGTCCTCTACTAGTCTCCTAAGCCAGATGGCTTCCCGATCTGCCAAGGCCGAAGCCTTGTACTCTGCTTCCGTAGTAGAGACGGACACCGAGTCTTGCTTCTTGCTACACCAAGAGATACTGGTTGATCCACTTGTGAAGACATAATCGGATGTTGACTTCCAGTTGTCTGAATCTCCCTCATAATCAGCATCCGAGTATCCTTGAAGAATGAAACTCGTGTCTCTCCCATTAAGGAGACTCATATCAGAAGTGAACTTCACATATTTCAAAATATTCCTTGCCGCCATCAGATGAGGCTTCCTGGGTTCCGTCATATACCGACTTACTCGGCCAACCGCATAAGCAATGTCTGGCCTTGTAATCATCAAGTAGATAAGACTCCCAACTAGAGCCCGAAACACCAAAGGATCTGGAAGAATCCTCCCCTCATCCCACCGAAGCTTGATGCCAGAATCAAAAGGATTTGAGCTACTCTTCCCCTCCTGCATGCCGAATCGCTGAACGATCCATTCCGCATAGCCCTTCTAGGACACGAGTATGTCGCTCTCCTTCCTCTCAAACTCAAGTTCAAGGAAGTGGTAGAGCTCACCCAAGTCCTTCATCTCGAATCTAATAGCTAGCTTTGCCCTGAGCCTAGCTATCTCCTCCTTGGAGTTACTCGTGATGATCATGTCATCCACGTTCAACAGCACCAAGACCAGAAGTTCCCCCTTATTCTTGGTGAATAAGTTCGAGTCTGAATTGGAAGCAAGGTAACTACAAAACTGGAGATATTCTGCACTCTTCTCATACCAGGCTCGAGGAGCCTGCTTCAAACCATAGAGGGCATTCCGGAGCTTGCAGATGTAGTCCGCATGTTCTTCAGATACATAACCCAGTGGCTGGTCCATGAAGATGTCTTTGTCAATTTTCCTGTAAAGAAAGAAATTCTTTACGTCTAACTATCACATCTTCCATCACTGGCAAGCCGCCAAGGCCATCACCACCCGTACTGAAGTCATCTTTGTCATGGGATTAAACGTCTCTTCATAGTCTTCGTCGTACTGTTGTGAAAAGCCTCGAGCTACAAGGCCTGCCTTGTACCGCTCCATGCTTCCATCTGCCTTCTTCTTCAGCTTGTATACCCACTTGCAAGTTACAGGAGTAATACCATCAACCTTGGACACAAGGTCCTAGGTCTCATTCTTCTTGAGGGCAGCCATCTCCTCATCTATGACATCTTCCCACTCCTTGACTCCAGTGACTTCATTAAAGATAGAAGGCTCCCGCTCATCCAGGGGGCCTGCGAAGAAACAAGAGACAAAACTCATCGTGTTTCCTTCACAATAATGAGTTGGTGGTTTGATGGTCCTCTTCGATCTCCAAAGAGTCTGCTCCTTGCTCACCACATCCACTACTTCTTCAGAATCAGCTCCATTCCCAGGCACACTTGGAGCATCGCTCCCCCTGCTTCCTGAACCCGAACCCTCTGCCCCAAAGATTGAAATACCTGGAGCTTCTGGTGACACAGATAACTCCACCTGAAGATCTTCAGCATCCTCCTTCCGCTCTCTTGCAACTCAACAGAGCCACCTCCTTATGACGTCAGTTCATTAAAGACAATGTCTCTTGATACAACGAACTTCCTTGTCGCAGGATCCATGCACTTACATCCCTTCTTCCGCTCGTCATAGTCCATAAAGACAAGCTTCCTCGCCTTTGCATCAAGCTTGGTCCTCATAGCGTCTATGACGTGTACATAACAGGTTGATCCAAACACCCGAATGTGTTAAACATTTGGCTTCTCCTTGAACATCAGCTCATGAGGAGACTTCATATTGTTCGGACTCAGAGGCATTTGATTGATGACATAAGTTGCGTAGGCCATTCCATCCGCCCAAAAGGACCTGGGAAAGCCCTTTGTATGAATCCATCACTTGCAGGTTTCTGTTAGATGATGGATCTTCCTCTCCGCTACTCCATTTTGTTGTGGAGTATGAGCACAAGTGAGCTCTCTCTGGATCTCGTGCTTCCTACAGAAGTTAGAGAACTCAGATGAAACAAACTCACCTCTGTTGTCTGATCTAAACTTCTTGATATGCAGGCCAAGCCGGCCCTCCACCAGCTCCTTGAACTCCATAAACAATCTGAAGGCATCTGACTTCTCCTTCATGAAATACACCCATGTGTACCTCATGTAGTCATCAATCAGGACCAACATGTATTTGTTGCCTCCAAGACTAGTGGTTACAATTGGCCCTATCAAATCACCATGGATACACTCCAATGGCGCCTTGCTCCTTGTTTGTGACTTGTCAAATGGAAGGTGATGAGCCTTTCCATACTGACACCCCACACAAACTTGGCCATCTCCGTAGGATGACAACTTCGACAAGCCTTTCACAAGGCTCCTCATCGCCATAGCTTTTAGCTTGTCCATCCCAACGTGCCCTAGTCTTTCATGCCAAATAGTAGTGCTATCGTTGGCCCTCATCTGATCAATATAAGAGCTTGTTGATAAAACAAACAAGTCTATTACTCTTCTCCCTACATGAGCAACATCAGCCTTTACCACAGATACGTTGCGGAGAAACTTCACTTCTATTGGACCAAACATAACGTGATAGCCCACATCAACCGCATTGGTCACCGAGAAGAGGTTCTTCTTCATGCCAGGTACGTGATACACACTCCTTAACGTGAGTGGACCCTGAGCACTATACAAAGAAACAACGCCCTCCTTCTCTACAGTATGAACAGAATGATCAGCTGTAATAATAGCTTCATTACCTGAGAATGTTTGCAGCAATGAGAACTTCGACTCGTATCTAGTGAGGTGATGACCACACCCCGAGTCAACTATCCAGTCGCCTTGGTAGTCGACGGTGGAAAGAGCACGAACACACATGCTCGTCAAGAAAGCTCCTCCCCACCCGACCTCCTCATCCCTAGAACCAGCTCCCTCCTTATCTACAACATGCCCAGGCAGCAGCTTGATCTTGTAGTCGCGTTTGAAGTGTCCTGGCTGATTATACCTGTAGCAATTCAACTCCTTCCAGTTCTTCTTTAGAGCAGTGCTCCTCTCTTACTGATAAGAAGTTGAAGGCCCATCCTCAACAACAGTCTTCTTCTTCTTCTCTCATCTCCTCTTCTTCTTCCCAATAAAGAGAGCCTCACTACCTCCTTCGAAGATAGTAACCCTGGCCATCTGCCTAGCCAAGCTCTCCTGTGACGCCAGCAGATTCTCCAGCTCCAACAAGGATGGCTGAGTCGCCCATCCTTGAATAGAAGTCACGAAGGCCACATATTCCTTTTGCAAGCTGCGGATTATATGCCTCTTCAACTTAGCTTCAGAAATGGGCTTATCGGGATCCAACGCTGATATCTCAGCGCACAGGTTCTTCATCTTAAGAAAGAACTTTGAGATGGGCATATCTCCTTGAGTTGCTTTAGCCAACTTATTCTCTAAGAACTATAGATGCGCTACATTCTTCCTGTTGAACAGTCCATCAATGGACGTCGAAATCTCAACAACAGACTCACATCCTAAGATGTGATCAAAGAGTTCAGGTGAGATAACCCGCTTGAGAGCAAACTCTGCCTTTACATTGGTCTTCCTCCAAGCTCTCACCTGTTCAGCAGTACCAGTAGCAACAGTCACTTCTTGCTTGTCATCACCACCAACGACTTCCCACAACTCCTCACCCAGAAGATATCTCTTCATACATGACTTCTACTTTTTATAGTTAGTCATTGTAAGAAGTTCAATACCAAGACCACTTGCGTAAGCTCCTTCCATTGCAACCACCACTGATCTATTAGCTTCTAGAAGCACCAAACACAACTGAGGTTGATCACTGCTCAAGCCACTGTTCCCTCTGATATCATATTGAAATTTCACAAGATGAGTAGGAGATAACTCTGATACCAAGTAAAAAACTTTCGGAGCTATCAAGCTGACAACTTGATCAAGCGGAAAGCGGGAACCAGACGCAAGAACACTCCAACCATAAACTGAGGTAAGTAAATTAGAGACAACAGAAGGCAACAACAAGTCTTGTAATATCAATTATCTTCTTTACAAGGCTAGATATACATGCCGAGACATGATTCGCCAAAGTACAAAGGAGAAGCATACAAGCAAACAAGAAATTCAAGCCGGGCGGACTGCCTCAGAGACCGCTGAGTCCGCTGAGACCGCCAAGCTGCTGCTGCTGCACCACACTGATCTATGGAGTCCGCAAATCCGCGGACAACCCGTTATTCTGCTGAACACTCGCCCGCTCTCTGCAAGCCGCCTGACTATAGAAGTCGCCTAGCTGACAGAGTCCGCGAACAAGCCGTTGTCGAACTGAAAGAACAGACCGTCTAGACCTTCGAGACCGGCAGACAAGTTATTGAACTGGAATTGCTGAAGGAGTGAAGACTGGCTAGCCGCAAATGCGACATGCTGCAAACCCGTCGATTGTTAACCGCAAGCTCCACTAATCCATGACCGCAGTCAGAACCAGACTCCTGGATTCTCAGTGCTAGCCGCACAACCTGCAAACAACAACCAGTTAAACCTTCTCAATCCACGCGGACAGAAAAACTGAGGCCGCAACAATTAACACACGCTCAACTTACTGTTCATTCAGTTACTGTTGATATGACAGATGGTCCTATTTATAGGCACAGAGAGGAGTGTGGTCACCGCCCTAATTGATAGAGACACCACCCCAGCTCGCAGCTAGCACCAAGTAGTCCGCCCAGTCTACATGGACAGGGCCGGACACCAACCAATCCGCCAGACACCAAAGCAAGAATCCAATCCGCAACCCGACGGACACAGCACCAGTCTGCACCAACAAGTCCACGACCAACATGCATAAACCGCCCGATCAACCAGCGGACAATGCGGACTCTACGATCAACCTGGACTTGTCACAGACCGTGACCAAGTCCACTAATCAGTGAACCTCTAGCGCGAGCTCCGCGGACATGAACTATCAACCCACTCAGTCTGCTCAGACCGCTATAACCAAGCCAGTTCGCCAAACCACGAACTCTGTGATTATCACCTAACCGCTCCTCCATAGATCAAGGGCACGGGCCAATGCCGATCTCGAGAGCACCAAGAACAGTCTGCATCAAGCGGGCTCCGCGAACTCAGAAAGAGTCCGCCCCTTCCCCGCGGATATACCACCTATCCGCACGGTTACTTCAGGGAACAACCAACAATAGATCAAACCGAACAAGCTGGATGCAATCACCATGCCGCAACTTCAGACCGCCCAGGCCGCGCCACCAGTCCGCCAGACTATCTGCCCAGGCCGGGTGGTCTGCCTGATCCACCCCTACTTTCACTTCACAATTTTCAACAATCCACACTCATTTTTAGCGGTTTTTTTGGAGGCTTTCAAAATGCATATCCGCACTCTTGTTTCTTCGCCCTTCCTTGTTCGCAAACCAGCTGCCTGTGCTATTTCGTCCTACGCTCCCTCCCGCCGCTTACCTCTGCTTGCTCCCGACAGACCACCGTACTCGCTGGTTTATAGTGTTTCTGCTCGTCGTCGCCAATTTAGTGCTATCCCGTCGTTGTTCGCCATTGCCAGAATACAACCTTTCTTGTTCGAAGAAGAAGCCGAGTTTTATTTTAGGTTTTATTCCCAATCTTCCAAGTTCGCATATTATCTACTGGATTTCTAGGGGAGATTCTATTCTTTTTTGAAAATGGATGGTGATTCCATTTCGTTTCAGCAATATTGCAGAACCTAGATCAGTGATGACAGTTTTACTGCAAACTACAAACTACTATTTAGGGCCATGCTACTATTTAAGGCCATACTTTTTAAGAATATTTATTTTTGATGGATCATAAATAACCTAACCTATAAGTAAAATGGCAATTGGAAAGACACAACTGTTGGGGAAGCTTATTCATTCAGCATGTCACTCCCGAAGAAACATTGTAATCCATGTTGCCTGTAAACAATATTCATTGTTCCGCACAACTATTTTGATTGTCGTACATGCTTTTATAGTTTGTATGGTTGCCCATTCGGTTTCTTAAAACTAGAAAATGTGTTTTATGAACTGACGTAATTTGCTAAATTCATAATTTTGTTTTACAAACAGTTTTTTTGTTTCAACATCATAAAATGTCATGCAACAAGCCTAACTCAGCAGCACAGTTTCTTAATCATAGTAAAAGAAATCAACATTCATAAGAGACGGTGCATGAAATTGATCCTAGATCGATTCTAAAACTCTGTGCATGATACCGATTACGAGGAATGATTGGAACTTTAAAGAGTTCTAATGAGATGAATTTTGAACGGAGTTCATATTTAACTTTTGATTTGAATTCACCCTAAAAACTCCATATTTTAGTTACTTTGATTTAATATTTTGGATTGTTTAAAGATTATAAGTAATAATTGATTGCTTTTAAGTTGTTTTTTTTTCATTTTTTTTTATTTGCGGATAACAAATTTATTTGCATATATAATTTTTTAAAATATTGTAGTAGAATATTTAATATTGTATTACAGATATCAATGCAAAATAATAAAATAAAATAAAATAAAATAAATTGCAGAGTTAGCTTCGTCTTATTTCAACCAATAATCTACTGTCTCTATTCCCTAATGAAAGTCAACGTTCTTCCTTGGTATCAGAATAAATTTGGAGGGAGTTGCCTCTCCCTCTCTCCCTCTCCTCCCCCTTCGTCTCTCCAGCTATCTCTCCATATGCTCTCCAAATTTCCTCTCGTTGACTCCTTCCAAGTTACAGCCTTTCGGCTCTCTCCACGAAGCTTAATTCAATCCAAATTATAACTCCACAAATCCCTCAAAAAGGAAATCAATACATAAACCCATCTGAGGAAAAAAGCGGGAACCAGAGTTTGGATTTCTGTTTGTCTGCTCCCATGAGTTAGCTTCTGGAGGAGCTCTTCAATCCCAATTCCATGGCGGACAACAACGGAGCAGCAGAAGGAGGCGCATCGGAGGCGAAAAGGCCGTCGATTTCTCTCCCGCCGAGTTCCACCGTGGAAAACCTCTTCCGCGTGGAGCCGGCGGAGGCGAGTCCCGGCCCCATGACACTCGTTTCAAGCTTTTTTGCGGAGGATTCGGAGTCGGAATGCCGCTCCTTCTCGCAGCTCCTCGCCGGGGCGATGGCCTCGCCGTCGGCAAAGACGTCTGCTGAAGTGGCGCCGCTGCTGGCGGATGGGAGAGGGAGAGGCGGGGGCTTGAATCTAGGGCACAGCCGGCCGATGAATTTGTTGGTGGCGCAGTCTCCGTTCTTCACCGTGCCGCCTGGTCTAAGCCCCGGCGGCTTGCTGGATTCTCCTGCCATGTTCTCCTCTAATTTGGTGTGTTCCTTGTGAAAACTCTTGTCTTCAATGTTTCCTTTTCTTTTTTTTTTCTCGTCTCACACCTTGATGCTTGTGGAGATTACATAATGGGTGATTTTTTTGAATATATTTTAATTAGGATCTATTGGGGTTGAACGATGTTTGGGTGTGTAGAAGGATTTTTTTTACACAATCAAAAGTTTCTTGTTTGTGCTCTTCTGGTTTTATGAGCATCAGTTTTGTAAACAATTGATTGGGATTTTGGATATTAAGTTGGTTGATTGGTTTTTGGAGATTATGTGTAAAAAGTGATTAGATTGAAGTAAAGTTTGCATATTTGTTAAGCTATGCATATTCTAGCTAGATCAGTAAAAAAAAAACTCATTTTGATCTGATTAATGCCGGATTAATTTTGATTTTTTCAAATGGCTTCTAATGTGTTATCATATGCTATAGGGGTCAATGAGAGATGAAAATTTGTTTATTCTTTAGAGAGATGAGAAATTGAGATTTAGGATCCATTTGGCATGGCGATGGAGACCGTGAATGCGGTGGTTACGAACCGTCATTCGTGAATGCTGGACCTTACCCAAGGAACTTAATACATTTTTTTGTTTAAAATTGTTGTGGGTCGCTCAGCGCTCCCGCGGTCTGGTTGAAACCAACCGTCTTAGCTCAAGAGCGGGTCAAGTGCGCAATTAGTTTAAGTAGTGACCAACAGCAGGCAATGAGACTTTTTACGTGAAAACCCGGAAAGGGTGGAAAATCACGGGGCCGGATTGGTGTCGGCCAAATTGCACTATTTTTCTCAGTGTTAAAAATAGTAGAATTCTCGAGGATGACAAGCCACCGTTCGTTGCAATGAGAGTTTGATAGAATGCAAAAGTGAAATCTTTGAGTCGCCTTCGAAGGAGATCTTCGAAAGGGGAAGGATATCTTCAAAGGACGAAATAAGATCTTTGAATCGCCTTCAAAGGTGAAAGAGGTCTTAGGGCCGAAGGAGATCTTCGAGCGAATCTTTGAACACTGAATGAAAACTCTGAAGAATATTTGAAACAGCTCTCTGGTGCTGAAGGCCAGGTCCCCTCAAATGAGGGCTCTGAGCTCCTTTTATAGATTTAACAGGGGCAGCTTGGTAATTGTGCCGTTGTAACCACCATAACTACCAGACGGATGAATCATGTTCCTCGATTTGGAGCACACAGATCAACATTTTTGCGGATATGAAGATTTTGCCTCCCAGGCAGTTCGTGTAGGACCGACGAAGGTGATACCAGTGAACACGAACAGTTCTGCAATCTTTGTGAACAAAAGGCAAAGAAAGTAAATTGCAGCGCGTGCCTGGAAAAAATTTTGCGCGTATGCGCGTGCAAGTGTTATGAGAGCGCCGTGAGCGCGGAGGCATTGTGAGAGCGCCGTGAGCACATTGTGAGCGTGCTATTAGCGCAGAGGCGTTGTGAGCGCGTCATGAACGCGGGTGTTGTTAGCGCGCCGTGAGCGCGAAGGCATTGTGAGCGCGGAGGCATTGTGAGCACGCCGTGACCGCGGAGGCGTTGTGAGAGCGCCATGAGCGCGGAGACATTGTGAGCGTGATGTTAGAGCGAAGGCGTTTTGAGCGCGTCGTGAGCGCGGAGGCGTTGTGAGTGCGCCGTGAACGCGGAGGCGTTGTGGACGCGGAGGCGTTGTGGACGCGGAGGCGTTGTGGACGCGTTGTGAGCGCTGACGTGTTATGAACAAGCCCTTGAGTGTGGGAGAGCGCTAGTTACGGTGATGAGGATGCGACGGTGAGCGTCGCAGCGGCGATGGCGCTGGGAGGCACCGATAGTGGCACCAAGGATGGGCAGCGGGATGCGCGACAATTAAATGCCGCACGACCTCCCGCGGTAACCGCCACGCAACTCCCTCATTGGCGAGTGCCCAACACTCCCCAATTGGGGAAGTGAGTAGCAATTGCCGCGCGACTACTCTGTTGGGGAGTGTGCAACACTCCCTAATAAGGAAGCGCTTCCCCCGGGCACTAACCATGTCAGCGGCTAATGGGTCGTTGACTTGGTTAGCGCCCCAACACCCAATTGGGGATGGCTTCGGCTATCGTGCGTGGCAGATGCCGCGCGGGAGGATTCCCGCGCGACAAATGCCACGCGGGAATATTTCTGTGTGTCTTTTGCTGTGCGGAAATGTCCCGCGCGATAGTGCCAGACAGAAGTGTTCCGCGCGGCCGCACCCTGCTGTAGCGTACCGTGCGACAGTGCACCTCGCGCGCTGCACTTGTTTAGTGTTGCGCGCAGTGCCATGCACGTATGGTGGGGTTCTACTTGCGAGCATGGACTCGGAATTACGCGAGACTGGGCCCGCTGGAATTGTTTTGAAGAGTTGGTCGAGGTCGCGGTCAAAAATCCACGGTTCGACCATAGTATTTTTGGGGAACCCCATCAAAAATTAAAAAACTTTTCTTGGTGGCGATCATAATTGTTGTTATGTCAAACACATATTAATGACTGTGGCGTTTTGTCCAAACTCAATAGAGTATAAACGTTGCATCAAATAGACGATGGTTTGTGTTGAAAATTGTTAAGTGAAAGTGGGTGAATGGAAGGCTTGGGCAACCTATCCGCGCGGACTACGCGGACAGGGTTGGCGGACTGCTAAGTCGGCAGGGATCTTGCAGGCGGTTCACTCTGTGGCGGCTTGGGCGGTCTGTTCGCGCGGACTACGCGGACAACAGCAGCGGTCTGTCAGGCCGGCGAATACTCAACAGTGAGTTGGATCCCAGGTAGTAACCGAGCGGATAGAAATCCTATCCGCAGAGTCCGGCATGAAGCGGACTGATGACCTGGAGCTCAGCAGACCGGTTTGGCAGTTGCCTTGGTCTTGCTCTAGTGCAGCGGCAAGTGGAAGCCGCGAAGACCGCCGGTCAGTGCGGACAGAAGCTGGAGGTCGCCCGGTATGGCGGGCTAGATCCAGTGTCCGCCAGTAAGTGCGGACTGGCCCTTGTGGCCAGGGGACTGGACTTGGTGGGTTCTGAACCAAGTCCAGGTTGGCTCAGTCCGGGGAGATCGCGCAGTGGAGCGCGGGCTGCTTTCTCAGTCCGTCAAGCCTAGTAGAAGTGATGTTGCCTTGATCGCTAGCTTGGGGATATGCGGACTGGAGGATTGCCTGTGCAAGAGCGTGCAGACTGGAGCTGGAGTCCACTGAGTTCGGTTTAGCCTTGTGATGAGGTTATGAATTCAGGAATGCGGACTGGAGTTTTGCTGTGTAAGCAGACTGGATCGGCGTGTCCGCTGAGTCCGGCGGTGCCTTGTACATGAGGCAATGGACTCGGGATGTGCGGACGGAAGCCGGGTGTCCGCTGAGTCCGACAGGTGCCTTGATGGCGAGGCTGCGGGCTCGGGTTATGCGGGCTGATGCCTTGTCCGCAGATTGGCCGACATAGCTGTTGCGGAGTCCGGCTGTGGTGGTTCTGGCTTGGCCCTCGGCGACAAGGCGGACTGGACATTGCTGTCCGGCCTTGGTGATGTCATGGCGGCTTTGCCTTTGGCGACAAGGCGGACTGGAGCTTGTAGTCCGGCCTTGGAGAAGCTGGGGCGGACTGGCTATCTGCATAGGAGCGGCGAACTGGAGTGTGTGTCCGCGGGCTGGCGGACACACTTGTTCTTGCTGCGGGATGTGGCGGTGATCCTATCGGCTAGGGCGGTGATCATACTAATCATCGTGCCTATAAATAGGACCCATGTCACATCAGGAAGAGAGACCTCAACAACCTGAACTGAAGTAAGTGAACAGTAATTGAGCTCGCGTAAGTTGCTGCGGACTGGACTTGGATGTCCGCGCGGATTGAAAGAGTTGACCGGGTTGTGCTGTGCAGGTTGTGCGGATAGCGCTGGAAAGCCAGGACTTGACTCTGATTGCGGTCAGAGATAGTGCGGACTCTGCGGTTAAGCAACAGACGGTAAACAACAGGTCGCGAAGAGCGACTAGGCGGTCTTCTCTTTGGCAACTTGGTTCGGGGTTCAGGAAGTCTCCTGCTTCAGGCTGACTGTTCCATTCAGTGGCGCAGCTTGTGCGGTCTGGCGGCTAGGCGAGCTCGCGGTCAGGAGGCCTGCAGATCGGCGGTGAAGAGCTAGCATTGGATAAGGGGTAGTCCGCGCGGCTTGGGTTGCGGACTGGCGACCTGGCGGACTGGGCGGACTCCACAGCAGTAGGTCGGCGGCTTGTTGATTGAGTCCGCGCGGCTTGTTTTGTTCTTGTCTTTGTAACTGTCTCTGCTCTCCCTGTGTTGGTTATTGGTGAAGCATGTCTCGTCATGTATGTCTCGCCTTGTGAAGAAGTTTGCTCTTGATCAATAAAGACACTTGTGCTGCATGTGTTGCTGGTTGTTACTGCTTTGTTGAGATAATCCCTGCTAACTCAAAGATCCGGGAAAACGTTCAACATTATAAGTGGACGTTTCCTCCTCCGGTTTGTTGAGTTTCAACAGGATATCCGAGGTGGGGTCTGCGGGTTTGTTGAATTTTAATTGAATTTTAATATGGTATCAGAGGGAGGTTGGAGTGGTCAAGCAGTGATCAACGAAAGTAGTTGCTCTTGTGAAGAGGAAACCAGTGGTAGAACCATGACAATGGAGGATGCAAGTTGTCTTGGAATTGATCTCCTTACAGAGACGAACTTTGGAAGTTGGAAGTCCTGTATGAAGAGCTTTCTTCTTGGCGAGAACCTTTGCGAGGTTGTATGTGGAGCAGGAAGACAAGAGGCTACTGCTGGCAATGCTGAACAGATGAGAGCTTGGAAGAAGACAAATGCGAAAGCGGAGTCTATTCTCAAGCAGGTGATCTCATCGGAGCTCTTGGACCACATCAGTGGATGTCGGTCAGCTGCGGAGGTCTGGACTTCCCTTGTTAGGTTGTTCAGGAAGGAGGTGAAGATTGCTGGGGAAGATGGTCCCTCTACTTCATATCAGGAAGAAAGGAGTGATTCTCCTAGGCGTGATAGGAAGAGGAAGGAAGGACCAATGTGCTATAAATGCAAGCAGCATGGTCATCTCAGGAAAGAGTGCAAGGTTACCTTGCTCTCGACGAACGTTGCTCAGGTAGGGAGGAAGGAGAAGAACCTTGTTGGGTTATCAACAAGTTCAGGATTTGATCGGATGGATGCCAGTGATAGTGCAGCTATCTGGCATGAAAGACTGGGGCATGTAGGGATGAACAAGCTGAAAGCAATGACAGGAAGACGACTCGTAAGAGGGCTGCCTAGATTGTCATCCTATGGCGATGGTCAGGGGTGTGCAGGGTGTCAGCAAAGTGAAGCTTATCGCTTCATGGTTGATAAAGCACAATCCAGATGTAAAGCACCATTGGCGGTTGTCCATTGTGCTCTGGTGGGACCGACCGTCACAGCCAGTCTTGGAGGCAGCAGGTTCATGCTGATATTGGTTGATGACTATTCAAGATATACATGGGTATACTTCATGAAGAAGAAGTTCAACATGATGCACTTGTTTGTGGAGTTCAAGAAGCTTGTGGAAGGCCAGCTTGGCCGGAGGATCAAGGTGTTGAAGACAAGTATCGGTGGTGAGTTTGGCTCTACCGAGTTCTCACACTTTTGCAGGAAGCAAGGGATCCGGAAGGAGCTTTCTTGTGGACATACTTCACAACAAGGTAATATTGCAGCTCGGATGATCCGTTGGTTAACGGAGACCTGCAAGTGTTGGCTTCAGAGTAAAGGCGTTCCGAAGGCTCTTTGGGCGGAAGGGATGGCCTGTGCTGCTCATGTCATCAACCGGATGCCTCTTAGTCCGATCATAGTGAAGACTCCTTATGAGCTGATGTTCGGAGTAAAGCCCAGCGTGAAGCACCTTCGGGTGTTTGGATCTACCTGCTACATACACTCTCCAGGTGCTCTCAAGACAAAGCTAGTCTTTGTTGGGTATGACGAGCAGAAGAGAAGATGGAGGTGTATGGATCCTGCGACGAAGAAACTCATAGTGTCAAGGGACATTGTCTTCGATGAGTTGATGCCGTACTGGGGTAGCTCTCATGTGGAGCTAGAGATAAGCAGGTCAGATGGTGGGCTGAAAGAGGCTGCTGCTAAGGAAGTGGAGTTGCCTGAGTCACCAGGTGCTCCAGGTTGTTCTAGCTCCAGGGCAAAGACGTCAGAGTCAGGAAGTAGGGGGAGCGTTGCTCCAGGATCTTCTGGCTCGAAGGCGGAGGCTTCCGGTTCAGGAAGCAGGGGGAGCGGTGTTCCAAGCAGTTCTTGTTCAAGAGGGGAGTCTCCTGGTTCATGTAGCAAGGGGAGCATTGCTCCAGGTGCTCTTGGTTCCAGTGAGGAGGCGTCTTGTTCAGGAAGCAAGGGGAGCATTGTTCCAGGTTTGCCCGGGAACGGAGCTGGTTCAGAAGCAGCGGAGGTGGTTAGCCGTGATCTGGTTCTTCGGAGATCGAAGAGGATCAGTAAGCCACCAGCTCGATATAGCGAAGGGAACACGGCGGACTTGGTCCCGTGTTTCTTTGGTAGCCCTCAGGTCGAGCAAGGTACTTCTGGCTGTGATGACCCCACTAGAATCAAGGAGGTGGTTGACATCAAGGCTGAAGAGGTGACTTCTCTCAGAGATAACAAGGCTTGGGCTTCTGTGCCCAAGGTAGCTGGTGATACTCCTGTGATGCATGAGTGGAGGTTGAAGCTAAAGAAGGCAGAGGGAAGCATGACTCCTTTTTGGAGATGCTGGAGGGCTCCCTCATGGTCCATGATATGCAGGGCGAGGACTATGTCTTGAACATCTCTTCGTAGATGCTATCGGAGGGACCAGGTGCAAGGTTACGGGAGCTGCTGGAGTTATTCACCACTTCTCACTTCAAGGGGGAGTGTTGAAAATTGTGAAGTGAAAGTGAGTGAATGAAAGGCTTGGGCAACCTATCCGCGCGGACTACGCGGACAGGGTTGGCGGACTGCTAAGTCGGCAGGGATGTTGCAGGCGGTTCGCTCTGTGGCGGCCTGGGCGGTCTGTTCGCGCAGACTACGCGGACAGCAGCAGCGGTCTGTCAGGCCGGCGAATACTCAGCAGGGAGTTGGATCCCAGGTAGTAACCGGGCGGATAGAAATCCTATCCGCGGAGTCCGACATGAAGCGGACTGATGACCTGGAGCTCAGCAGACCGATTTGGCAGTTGCCTTGGTCTTGCTCTAGTGCAGCGGCAAGTGGAAGCCGCGGAGACCGCCGGTTAGTGCGGACAGAAGCTGGAGGTCGCCCGGTATGGCGGGCTAGATCCAGTGTCCGCCAGTAAGTGCGGACTGGCCCTTGTGGTCAGGGGACTGGACTTGGTGGGTTCTGAACCAAGTCCAGGTTGGCTCAGTCCGGGGAGATTGCGCAGTGGAGCGCGGGCTGCTTTCTCAGTCCGCCAAGCTTAGTAGAAGTGATGTTGCCTTGATCGATAGCTTGGGGATATGCGGACTAGAGGATTGCCTGTGCAAGAGCGTGCGGACTGGAGCTGGAGTCCACTGAGTTCGGTTTAGCCTTGTGATGAGGTTATGAATTCAGGAATGCGGACTGGAGTTTTGCTGTGTAAGCAGACTGGATCGGCGTGTCCGCTGAGTCCGGCGGTGCCTTGTACATGAGGCAATGGACTCGGGATGTGCGGACGGAAGCCGGGTGTCCGCTGAGTCCGGCAGGTTCCTTGATGACGAGGCTGCGGGCTGATGCCTTGTCCGCAGATTGGCGGACATAGCTGTTGCGGAGTCCGGCTGTGGTGGTCCTGGCTTGGCCCTCGGCGACAAGGCGGACTGGACATTGCTGTCCGGCCTTGGTGATGTCATGGCGGCTTTGCCTTTGGCGACAAGACGGACTGGAGCTTGTAGTCCGGCCTTGGAGAAGCTGGGGCGGACTGGCTATCTGCACAGGAGCGGCGAACTGGAGTGTGTGTCCGCGGGCTGGCGGACACACTTGTTCTTGCTGCGGGATGTGGCGGTGATCCTATCGGCTAGGGCGGTGACCATACTCATCATCGTGCCTATAAATAGGACCCATGTCACATCAGGAAGAGAAACCTCAACAACCTGAACTGAAGTAAGTGAACAGTAATTGAGCTCGCGTAAGTTGCTGCGGAATGGACTTGGATGTCCGCGCGGATTGAAAGAGTTGACCGGGTTGTGCTGTGCAGGTTGTGCGGATAGCGCTGGAAAGCCAGGACTTGGCTCTGATTGCGGTCAGGGATAGTGCGGACTCTGCGGTTAAGCAACAGGCGGTAAACAGCAGGTCGCGAATAGCGACTAGGCGGTCTTCTCTTTGGCAACTTGGTTCGGGGTTCAGGAAGTCGCCTGCTTCAGGCGGACTGTTCCATTCAGTGGCGCAGCTTGTGCGGTCTGGCGGCTAGGCGACCTCGCGGTCAGGCGGCCTGCAGATCGGCGGTGAAGAGCTAGCATTAGATAAGGGGTAGTCCGCGCGGCTTGGGTTGCGGACTGGCGACCTGGCGGACTGGGCGGACTCCACAGCTGTAGGTCGGCGGCTTGTTGATTGAGTCCGCGCGGCTTGTTTTGTTCTTGTCTTTGTAACTGTCTCTGCTCTCCCTGTGTTGGTTATTGGTGAAGCATGTCTCGCCATGTATGTCTCGCCTTGTAAAGAAGTTTGCTCTTGATCAATAAAGACACTTGTGCTGCATGTGTTGCTGGTTGTTACTGCTTTGTTGAGATAATCCCTGCTAACTCCAAGATCCGGGAAAACGTTCAACATTATAAGTGGACGTATCCTCCTCCGGTTTGTTGAGTTTCAACAGGATATCCGAGGTGGCGTCTGCGGGTTTGTTGAATTTTAATTGAATTTTAACAGTTTGTAACCACCGTGTTCATGCCTGCTACCGCCATGCCAAACGGACCCTAACTATAAGTATTCATCTTTCTTTTAGGAAAGGCAGAAAATCTGATTTCTTTTTTCTCATAATATTCCTCTCAGGGGGAGACTAGTATTTGTCCATCATATGAGTTTTAGTTCTGTGTGATTAGTTAAGGTTTTGTTTCTGATATATGGTGGAAGAAGTGCAGTGCTTTGCAGTTAAAAAGTTAAAAGAAAGATTCTATATTTTTCCTTTTATGTTTGAATTTTAATTTGGTGAAACTGTTACATTTCTCCAGTAAAGTTAGAATTCGTATTTGGAAACATCCTCTTTACTGTGTATTCATAAGGCTGGATACATCATACCTATTAGCAGTACTACAAATCAATTATTCTTGAGCCTGCTGATCATTATCCCTGCCATTCACCTTGAAGATACAATCTTGTCATCTATCCTGGAGTACACAGATTACAATCTTAGTGTTCCATCTAAAGCACACGGATCACGCTCTTAGTCATCCACCTTGAAGCACATAGATCAATACAGTATTGTAGAATTGTAATGAATGGTACTATTATATTGTTTTCTTTTCAAGTGTAACTAAAGAATATAAATGTATTTATTGTATACAACATCAAAATCTATCAACAAAAGCTTAAATGCACAAAATTTAATTTTGTAAAGAACCCAACTTCAATCGACATTAATCGGCCACAATATCCTTGGTCACATCAACGAATCCAAAGATCCCCCTCAAACGACCATACCAATATCACCGAAAAAATCCAAGCTAATTAAAAAATCCTAAATATTATATATGGAAATCAACATGATCAATTCATCCTCAACGCCATCCCTTGGCGGTTGTGTTGGAATAATACATCTCATATCACTGCCTGCTCGTCAAAATTAGAATAGAAGCATCTTGTCATTCTTGCCGACCAATTTCGCTTATGAGTTATGCTACTCAAAGACTCATCAACCATCATCGTGATTTAGAACTTCTTTGCAAGCACACCTCCAAGAAATGAATAGATCCATCTTTCTTATCCTCAGCCCGCCAACACCTACATAGGAGGAGATAAATATGATCTGGTTACCCAACTTGATCCACACGCTTGGCGCACATATCCCTTGTGTATGCAATTTTTACTAACTTTACATGCCAATTTTTAAGGCATGAGTTAAATGTATGTCCAAACTGGATTCATCTAGCACACTTAATTAGAGGGCTACTCATGAAACGACCTGCAGAAAATGATGACGCCTTTGAGGCAAGCATCCACACCTGTCAACAAAGCCTTTCTTACCCAAATAGATTAGTCACTTGCTTATCTAAATCACACCTATCTTTCTTATGTTTAGCTTTCTTCAAGTGTGCTTTAGAGAAATTTTTGCTCAACTTAACAACTTACCCATTCAGGCCAATGCATGGAGGATATGATGTTTCTTGAGAAGTTTGATTTTCAATTTCTCATCTCAAGTCAGCATTAGTCCTTGGCTCCTTGCTAAAGCATTATTGTTGGCTTTTTCAATTTGTTTTACAGCAATATCTAAAGGCGACTTTTATTATTATCTTGCTATAGTCGATGAATCCCTCTTCAAAGATGATCTTGTCCAGCACATCCTTGTCGGTTTAAGATCCAAATTGATAGAAGTTGCAGCTACCATCTAGGTTCGTGGCATGACAATCACCTTCAACAAGCTAAATGATAATCTCACTGAACTACAAAATACACCAAAGAAAAATAACCAACTATGCAAATCGGCAAAATCGTCCTTCATATCAGTGGCCGTCCATCCAACATTCACAACTATTGCAACTTCTTTGGCCACTTAAATTCCTCCAATGCTCCTCATCACCACCTACACAACAACTCCCCTTGCTCCAACAATTAAACTAATATATAGTCTAACACCAATCTTAATTGCTTCATGTTGTAAATGCTACATAGGTCCATCCTTATACTCCATCATCCTAGCTATTGTACATTGATGCTTCTCACCATGTCACATATGATGTTGGACCCCTTCACCATTACATTGACTATGGTGGCTCAGATGAGATCAGTGTAAATGATGACTCTTGTCTGAAAGTCTCATATACTAGCAACAGCAACCACAAAATCCTCATCAAAAACCTAATCTCAGTCTCAAAGTTTTGCCAAACAAATCACATCTCACCTGATTTGTTTTTTTAAAAACATTTAATGGCACAACATCTTCGCATGGGGCCACCTCTTCTTCACGATGATAACCATAATGATGTCTATAGTTTCTCATGTTGAGTCAATTTTTAAATAAACTTCACCACTAAGTACGACAATAAAGAGTGACACTGTCTTGTCTTCTCTGCTAACTTTTCCCTCAAATTTTTCAAGTTATTGTTCATTTTAACAAACTAGTTTCGAATGTTTCACCAGTTACAAGCGTTCAATGTAACTCTTTTAATAGTGTAGAGAGGGAAAAAACCACCTTGTATATATGTTCACTTGTATTAAATACAAAAAATGAGTACAAATATATAGATGTGAGAAGAAGAGAAGAAGGTCCTATACAAGATGTGAGACTAAAGAGAGGAGAGAAAAACAATAAATGTCCATAAATGTTACATAATGGGCCTAGACTAAATGGGCTTTTCCAACACTCCCCCGCAAGCTGGAGCGTATAGGTCATATGCACCCAGCTTGGACAAACATTGGTAGAATATGGTACTAGATAAGGCATTTGTGAGAATGTCAGCAACTTGATCAGTGCCCGGAACATGCTTTAACTCAAGTTCCTTCAATTGAACTTTCTCTCGAATAAAGTGACAGTCGACTTCGATATATTTTGTGCGCTCATGAAACACCGGATTCTTTGCTATGTGTATGACGGCTTGACTATCACAAAATAGAACAGCAGATGAGGGGAGTTTTACTCCCAGGTCAGTAAGGAGACTTTCAAGCCATGTGAGTTCTGAGACAACCGAGGGCATCGATCGATATTCAGCTTCTGCAGAGGAGCGAGCGACCACAACTTGTTTCTTACTTTTCCATGTAATGAGATGACCACCAAAATAAGTACAGAACCCACTTGTTGACCTCCGATCGTCCAGAGAACCGGCATAATCGACATCAGAATAAGCGACTAATGCAGGAGCCGAGTCGGAGGTTTTGTAAACCAGCCCTTGACCCGGAGCTCCCTTAAGGTATCAGAGAATCCGTTCAACCGCCTGGAGATGAGAAACCCGGGGGGCGTGCATGAACCGACTGACAACCCCAACAACAAACGATATATCTGGCCTCGTGACCGTTAGATAGATCAACTTTCCCACAAGTCGTCGATGGTATTCTGGGTTCTGAAGAAGCAAATCGTCATCAGAAGCATGAGCACGCAGTTTGTGATTTACCTCCATCGGGGTACAAGCTGGTTTGTAACCGGACTGACCAGCGTCTTTCAGAAGATCGAGACAGTACTTCCATTGGGAGAGGACCTGTTAAATTTCTCAAAGTGGTCAGCAAGATAGTCGAAAGCCAAATTAATATTCTCGGCACTACCCAGTTCACACTTTGATCTAGCGGAAAACCAAGGAGCAAGCTCAACACACCAAGCAAATGGAAGAACAAGCAGATCTTCTATTCATTAAACTTTTTTACAAGACGAGGTATACGTAGCGAGACATGATTTCGCTAGTACAATCAACTATAACAGAAAGAACAAACAAGTCGGGCGGACAGCACTGGAAACCGCCGAGACCGCCGAAGTCGCCAAGTCCGCTGAAACCGCCCGAGCTGACGCTGCAACACACCGAATAGACACGGAGTCCGCCGAAGCCGCGAAGCCGCGCGGACACACCGTTATTCGTCTACTGCCGAGGAACTGAGGAACAGACCGTCTACCCGCCTGAGACTGGCGGACAAGGTTATTGGAACTTGCAAAGTTGAAGCAGAGAACTGACAAGCCACATAGCAACCTGCTGAAACCGCAGAGGCCGCACACTTCCAAGTACTTGATCGAAGTCAAAGCCAAACTCCTGCCTCCTTGAAGCTAGCCGCGCGACCTGCACACGACAAACAGTTAACTTTAATTCAATCCGCACGGATAGAAAACGGAGACTGCAGCACTTTGACGAGCCCCCCACTTACTGTTCACTCAGTTACCGTAGACGTGCCAGGGGGGTCCTATTTATAGGCGAGGTGAGGAGTGTGGTCACCGCCCTAGTGGATAGAGACACCGCCCCAGCCCGCGCGCTAACAAAAACCCGTCCGCCGAGTCCGCAAGGACTTAGCCGGATTCCAAGGAAAACCCGCCAGGAGCAAGGCAAGATCTCAACAAGGCGGACTTGCCTCACACTATGCGGACTAGGTATAAGTCCGCACAGTCCGCAGAGTTCGCAGAATCCGCAACATCACCATATGGACAACCACAACCCCTTCAGCAACAGTCCGCACCCTAGAGAGGCAGTCCGCATAGTACAAGATCAAGCCTCCATCCGCCACAAGCCCACGACCAAAGGCAGAGTTAGCAACAGTCCGCTCGGTCACAACGGACTCGGCGGATACAACGGACACACTGGACTTGTCACAGAATGTGACCAAGTCCAGAAAATCACAAAGGGTCTAACGCGAGCTCGGCGGACAAGGCTCAGTCCGCCGACCACCCAAAAGCGAAATCGCCAACACTCCTCCAGAGTCAAGGCAAAGTCCGCAAGCATCCTCGCATGGCTACCCAAACGGCCAACTGCCGGACTCCACACACCAGTCCTCCACAGCACCAATACTGCTGTACTACCAGAGCTCGGCAAAGCCACAACCAAACTCCTAAGGCCAGTCCGCAACAGTGGATACCGCGGACACGCCAGTCCGCAAGCCTCCCGCGGATAGGACCCAATCCACCGGTTAACACAAGTTTGCAACATGACCACTGAACAGACCACTGCCTACAGCCTGCAAACCGCTGTCCTCTCAGGCCGCTCCTCAATCAACCAAGCCTCCAACACCCTGTCCGCAGACAGCAGTCCACCCAGGCCGCGGACGCAGACCGCTCAGGCCGCTCAACCAAGGCCAGGCCAGCAAGGCAGTCAACGCTCTATCCGCAGACAACAGTCCGCCCAGGCCGCGGACTTAGTCCGCACAGGCCGCTCAGAAGAACAGCCAGATCCTAGGCCTATCAGCAGGCCGCATAACAGCAGTTCGCCCAGTCCGCCCAGTCCGCAGACTCCGTCCGCGCAGGCCGCCCGGCCTGCCTATCAACCACTTCCACTTCACAAATTTCAACGCTCCCCCTTGAAGTAAGAAGTGGTGACCAAGCCCAGCAAGCTGCGCAACTGCTCAAAAGGCCCCTTCGACAGTGGCTTCGTGAAGATGTCAGCAACATTGTCTTCACTCCGAACATGCCCGATCAAAAGAGATCCCTCCAACACCTTCTCCCTTATGAAGTGGTGATCGATCTCAATATGCTTGGTCTTAGCGTGACACACTGGATTGTTCACCAGCTTGAGAGCACTCTCATTGTCACCCCGGAGTAAAGTTGGCCCTTGCACTTCTTCATGCACATCCTCTACAAGCCTCCTCAACCAGATGGTTTCCCGAGCAGCCAAGGCCGAAGCCTTATACTCTGCCTCCGTAGTTGAGACGGACACCGAGTCCTGCTTCTTGCTACACCACGAGATGCTAGCTGAACCGCAAGTGAACACATAACCTGAAGTTGACCTTCGATCATCCGAATCACCGCCATAGTCAGCATCTGTGTACCCAAGCAAGGCAAAATTCGAGTCCCTTTTGTAGAGAAGTCCCAAGTCAGAAGTTGTCTTGACATACTTCAGAATGTTCTTTGCCGCCACTAGATGAGACTTTCTTGGTTCAGCCATAAACCGACTTACTCGGCCAACAGCGTAAGTTATGTCTGACCTAGTAATCGTCAAGTAGATCAAGCTCCCAACAAGAGCTCTGAACACCAAGGGATCAGGAAGAATCCTTCCCTCATCTCGTCGAAGCTTCAGCACATGTTCCAGTGGAGTAGAGCAACTCTTTCCTTCGCCCATGCCGAATCGCTTCACAATGCGATCTGCATATCCTCTTTGGCAAATGAGTATACCGCTCTTCTTCCTCTCCACTTCAAGACCGAGAAAGTGATGAAGCTCTCCCAAGTCCTTCATCTCGAAGCGTATAACAAGCTCAGCCCTGAGCCTTGCTACTTCCTCCTCCGAATTCCCTGTGATGATCATGTCATCCACATACAGTAGGAACAAGACTTGAAGCTCCCCCTTCTTCTTGACGAACAAGCTAGAATCTGAGTTGGAAGCAAGATAACCGCAGAACTGCAAATACTCTGCTATCTTTCCATACCAAGCTCTAGGAGCTTGCTTCAACCCATAGAGAGCCTTCCTGAGCTTGCATACATAGTCCGGATGATCTTCAGAGACAAATCCGAGTGGCTGATCCATGAAGATGTCCTTATCAATTTCTCCGTAAAGAAAAACATTTTTCACATCAAGCTGCCACATCCTCCATCCCTTGCTAGTAGCCAAGACAATCACCACTCTAACTGAAGTCATCTTTGCAACTGGACTAAATGTCTCTTCATAGTCTTCTCCATACTGTTGTGAGAATCCTCGAGCGACCAGACGAGCTTTGTATCTATCAATGCTCCCATCAGCCTTCTTCTTCAACTTAAACACTCACTTACAAGTCACTGGAGTAATGCCATCAACCTTGGGCATAAGATCCCAGGTTTCATTCTTTTTGAGAGCAGCAATCTCTTCCTTCATGATATCTTCCCACTCCTTGACTCCAGTGGCCTCATTGAAGTTTTGCAGGCTCTCGCTCATCTAGAGGACCTGCAAAGAAGCAGGAGACAAAGCTCACTGCATTCCCATCACAGTAACGAGTCGGTGGCTTAATAACCCTCTTCGATCTCCGAAGGGTCGGCTCCTTGCTTACTACCTCCGTTGCTTCTTCAGGCTCAACTCCTACTTGGGGCAAGCTTTGAGCAGTGCTCCCCCTGCTTCCTGAGCCAGAAGGCTCAGCCTCAGAGTTTGAAGCAACAGGAGCTGCTGGTGAAACAGCAAGCTCCTCTTCCAGGCCTTCAGCAGCCACCATTGGTTCTTCATCAACCTTGCTTCCGGTTAGCTCAACCGAGCCACCTCCATACGACGTCAGCTCGTCAAAGACAACGTCTCTTGACACAACGAACTTCTTCGTCGCAGGATCCATGCATTTCCATCCCTTCTTCCGCTCATCGTAGCCAACAAAGACAAGCTTCCTTGCCTTTGCATCCAGCTTAGTCCGTGAAGCATCCGGGACATGCACATAGCAAGTTGAACCGAACACCCGAAGGTGTCCCACACTTGGCTTCTCCTTCAGCAACAACTCAATAGGAGTCTTCATGTTGATCGGGCTGAGCGGCATGCGGTTGATGATATAAGAAGCACAAGACATCCCCTCCGCCCCAAAGGACCTTGGAATGTCTTTCGCATGAAGCCAACATTTGCAAGTCTCCGTCAAATGACGGATCTTCCGCTCCACTACTCCATTTTGTTGTGGAGTGTGAGCACAAGTGAGCTCTCTCTGAATTCCGTGCTTTCTGCCGAAGTTAGAAAACTCGGAGGAAACAAACTCACCCCCGTTATCAGTTCTAAGCTTTTTGATCCGCAAGCCAAGCCGGCCCTCCACTAGCTCCTTGAACTCCACAAACAACTGGAAGGCTTCAGACTTCTCCTTCAAGAAATAAACTCAAGTATATCTTGAGTATTCATCAATCAGGACAAGCATGTATCTGCTTCCACCAAGGCTGACAGTGACAGTTGGTCCCATCAAGTCGCCATGAATGCACTCCAATGGTTGCTTGCTCCTTGTTTGTGATTTATCAAACGTAAGACGATGTGTCTTACCGTATTGACACCCCGCGCAAACATGCCCGTCACCAAAGGAGGACAACTTAGACAAAACTCTTACCAAACTTCTATTAGCCATAGCCTTCAGCTTGTCCATTCCTACATGCCCCAGCCTCTCATGCCAGATAGCAGCGCTATCGTTGACTTTCATACGATCAACATAAGCATTAGTAGCAAGAACAAATAAGTTCTTAACTCTCCTTCCTATATGAGCAACATCAGCCTTAACCGCTGATACATTGCGAAGGAACCTCACGTCTGTTGGCCCAAACAGAACGTGATAAACAACATCTACTGCATTGGTCACACAGAAGAGGTTCTTCTTCATGTCTGGCACGTGATACACACTCCTTAATATGAGTGGCCCCTGATCACTACCCAAAGACACGCCCCCCTCTTTCTCTACTACATAAACAGTGTTATCAGCAGTTATGATAGCTTCGTTACCTGAGTATGCTTGCAAGGAAGAGAACTTCGATTTGTCTCCGGTGAGGTGATGACCACACCCGGAGTCCACGATCCACTCGCCGTTGAAGTCCTCAGCAGACAGGGCACGGACACAAGTGCCCGTCATGAAGGCTCCACCCCATTCTGCTTCCTCACTCTTAAAGCAAGCTTCCTCCTTGCCTGCAGCATGCCCAGGCTGCAGCTTGACCTTGCAGTCCTGCTTGAAGTGCCCTCGCTGGTGGCACCTATAGCACTTCAAATTCTTCTTCCAGTCCTTCTTCGGAGCATCACTCCACTCTGGCTGATAAGAAGTTGAAGGCTCATTCTCAGCAGCGACCTGCTTCTTCTTCTTCCCTTCCCATCTCTTCTTCTTCTTGCTTGTGAACAGCGCTTCACTGCCACCTTCAGAGACAGTCACTCCTGTCATCTGCCTTGCCAGACTTTCCTGCGAAGCAAGCAGGTTCTCAAGCTCCAACAAGGATGGTTGAGTTGTCTACCCTTGAACAGAAGTTACAATGACAACATATTCCTTCCACAAGCCGCGAATAATGTGCCTTTTCAACTTAGCCTCTGAGATAAGCTCATCAGGGTCAAGCGCTGATATCTCTGCGCACAAGCTTTTCATCTTCAAGAAAAACTTTGAGATAGTAAGGTCTCCTTGAGTTGTTCTGGCCAACTCATTCTCCAGAAACTGAAGTTTGGCCATATTCTTCCTATTGAACAACTCATCAATAGTTGTCCAAATATCAGCATCAGACTCACATCCAATGATGTGATCAAACAGTTCTGGTGAAACAACTCTATTGAGAACAAACTCCGCTTTTGCATTTGTTTTTCTCCAGATCCTCACCTGCTCAGCAATACCAAACGCAGCAGTAACTTCCTGTCTGTCGTCACCACCGACGACCTCCCACAGCTCCTCGCCAAGAAGAAAACTCTTCATACACGACTTCCACTTTTTGAAGTTAGTCGTGGTCAAGAGTTCAATACCAAGACCCCTTGCATAGCTCCCTTCAATTGCAACAACCTTGGTTAAGCCTTCAGAAGCACAGAGCACCAACACAGGTTGATCACCACTCAAGCACAGAGCAACAACACTGGTTGAACATCGCTCAAGCAACTGAACCTCCCTCTGATACCATGTTAAATTTTCTCAAAGTGGTCAGCAAGATAGCCCAAAGCTAAATTAATATTCTCGGCACTACCCAGTTCACACTTTGATCTAGCGGAAAACCAGGGAGCAAGCTCAACACACCAAGCAAATGGAAGAACAAGCAGATCTTCTATTCATTAAACTTCTTTACAAGACTAGATATACGTAGCGAGACATGATTTCGCTAGTACAATCAGCTATAACAGAAAGCACAAACAAGCCGGGCGGACAACACTGGAAACTGCCGAGGCCGCCGAAGTCGCCAAGTCCGCTGAAACCGCCCGAGCTGAAGCTGCAACACGCCGAATAGACACAGAGTCCGCCGAAGCCGCGAAGCCGCGCGGACACACCGTTATTCGTCTACTGCCGAGGAACTGAGGAACAGACCGCCTACCCGCCTGAGACTGGCGGACAAGGTTATTGGAACTTGCAAAGCTGAAGCAGAGAACTGACAAGCCGCAGAGCGACCTGCTGAAACCGCAGAGACCGCACACTTCCAAGTACTGGACCGAAGTCAAAGCCAAACTCCTGGCTCCTTGAAGCTAGCCGCGCGACCTGCACACAGCAAACAGTTAACTCTAATTCAATCCGCGAGGACAGAAAACTGAGATCGCAACACTTTGACGAGCCCCCCACTTACTGTTCACTCAGTTACTGTAGACGTGCCAGAGGGTCCTATTTATAGGCGAGATGAGGAGTGTGGTCACCGCCCTAGTGGATAGAGACACCGCCCCAGCCCGCGCGCTAACAAACACCCGTCCGCCGAGTCCGCAAGGACTTAGCCGGATTCCAAGGAAAACCCGTCAGGAGCAAGGCAAGATCTCAACAAGGCGGACTTGCCTCACACTATGCGGACTAGGTATAGTCCGCACAGTTCACACAGTCCGCAGAGTTCACAGAGTCCGCAACATCACCATATGGACAACCACAACCCCTTCAGCAACAGTCCGCACCCTAGAGAGGCAGTCCGCATAGTACAAGACCAAACCTCCATCCGCCACAAGCCCACGACCAAAGGCAGAGTTAGCAATAGTCCGCCCGGTCACAGCGGACTCGGCGGATACAGCGGACACACTGGACTTGTCACAGAATGTGACCAAGTCCAGAAAATCACAAAGGGTCTAATGCGAGCTCGGCGGACAAGGCTCAGTCCGCCGACCACCCAAAAGCGAAATCGCCAACACTCCTCCAGAGTCAACGCAAAGTCCGCAAGCATTCTCGCATGGCTACCCAAACGACCAACTGCCGGACTTCATACACCAGTCCGCCACAGCACCAATAATTCTGTACTACCAGCGCTCTGCAAAGCCACAGCCAAACTCCTAAGGCCAGTCCGCAACAGTGGACACCGCGGACACGCCAGTCCGCAAGCCTCCCGCGGATAGGACCCAATCCGCCGGTTAACACAAGCTTGCAACATGACCACTGAACAGAGCACTGCCTACAACCTGCAAACCGCTGTCCGCTCAGGCCGCTCCTCAATCAGCCAAGCCTCCAACACCCTGTCCGCAGACAGCAGTCCACCCAGGCCGCGGACGCAGACCGCTCAGGCCGCTCAACCAAGGCCAGGCCAGCAAGGCAGCAAACGCTCTATCCGCAGACAACAGTCCGTCCAGGCCGCGGACTTAGTCCGCACAGGCCGCTCAGAAGAACAGCCAGATCCTAGGCCTATCACCAGGCCGCATAACAGCAGTCCGCCCAGTCCGCAGACTCCGTCCGCGCAAGCCGCCCGGCCTGCCTATCAACCACTTCCACTTCACAAATTTCAACAGGACCAGCCCGTCTGGTCGTCGTGCGATTTCGAGACCAAGGAAGTCGCAAAGATGACGCAGGTCTTTAGTCTGAAATACAGTGCTCAGATGTTGTTTGACCTCTTGAATCCCCTTTGAATCATCCCCACTGAGTAGTATGTCATCAACATAAACCAACAGAAGGACGGTTCCAGTGGCCCGGTGTCGGGTGAATAGGGAGAAATCTGCAGAACTCCGAGTGAACCCCATGTCCCGAACCACCTTGCTGAACTTGTCAAACCACGCCCGAGGGGACTGTTTGAGACCATAAATGGATTTCTTGAGAAGACATACCCGAGACTCCCCCGTGGTCTCAAACCCGGGCGGTTGACGCATGTAGAAGGTTTCCTGAAGGTCGCCATTCAAAAAGGCGTTCTTGATATCGAGCTGATGAAGGGGCCAGTGGCGGTGTACCGCCACGGAGAGAAGAACACGGACGGTGTTGAGCTTAGCTACCGGAGAGAAGGTCTCCTCATAGTCAAGGCCCTCCTGTTGCGTGAAGCCACGGGCCACAAGACGGGCCTTCAGGCGGGCAATAGTGCCATCCGGAGCATGCTTGATGACGAAAACCCACTTACTCCCAACAGGGTGCTGTCCTGGAGGTAAGGGAACCAAGTCCCAGGTCTGGTTGGCCCAAAGGGTCGTCATTTCTTCGTCCATGGCAGCCCGCCAGCCGGGATGTTGAAGTGCCTCCTGCAAAGAGTTAGGTACAGAAACAGAGGATAATGAGGTGGCAAAGTGAAGAAGAGGTGGAGAAAGGCGGTGGAGAGAGACGTAATTGGCCATCGGATGAGCGGTGGACGCGGGAGCCGGAGCAGCAGGTAGCGGAGCACCAGAGGTCGAGGCCGACTGCAGAGGGGCAACGGGAGGAGGAGAGCGACGAGAGTAGACCCGGATAACTGGTGGCGGTGGACGGACCGGAGGTAGGGCAGGAGGAGGAGAGGAGGAGCGGGGAGCAGGGATGACAGGACGAACGAAGGGGTCTGGAGGAGTGATATCCATATCAAAAAAAAGGGAAGATCTTCACGGAAAGTGACATCCGCAGAGACCGTAACTTTGTGGGTAGCAGGCGAATAACACACATAACCCTTTTGAGTACGCGAGTAGCACACAAAGATATATTGGGCGGCACGGGGATCCAACTTGTCGATGGAGGGACCAAGTTGGCGGACGTAGCAGGTACACCCCAAAACCCGAGGAGGAACGGGAAAAGGCGGAGTGGAGGGAAAGAGGAGGTTGAAGGGAGTAGCATACTGGAGGACGGAAGAAGGGAGGCGGTTGATGAGAAAACAAGCCGGGGAGAGCGCGAAGTTCCAGTACGGTTTGAGAACCCGCATTTGGAGCATAAGAGAACGGGCAACATCAAGAAGGTGACGATTCTTGCGCTCGACGACACCATTCTGTTGTGGAGTATACGGACACGAGTTTTGGTGAAGAATGCCGAACTTAGAGCAGAGAGTCGCGAAGGTATGACTGGTGTGCTCACATGCATTGTCAGTACGAAGAGTACGAATGGATGCAGAGAATTGAGTGCGAGTCTCAAGTAGGAAGGCCCAGAACACGCGGGGAAGCTTTGAGCGTTCCCGGAGGAGATACAACCACGTCATGCGAGAGTAATCATCAATAAAAGTAAGAAAATACCGGTAACTAGAAATACTAGTGAATTTGTATGGACCCTATATATCAGAGCGTACTAAAATAAAAGGAGCGGAGCTCCGAGTACAGTGAAAAGGAAAAAATGAACGGGGCTGTTTGCCCAAAATACATGTGTCACACTGAAATGCGGGAAGAGAAATATCTGGAAGAGCCTTCCGGAGGACTGACAGAGGAGCATGACCCAAACGGCGATGCCAAGCCGAAGAGGAGATAGATGCGAGGATAGTGAGAGAGTCGTCAAGGAGATAGAGCCCATTCTGCAGCCGCCCCTACCAATGATAGTCCGCGTCTGCTGATCCTGTATGAGAAAAAAAGAGGAAGTAAATGTCACAGAGTAATTAGAATCAGTAGTAAGGCGACCAACAGAAAGTAAATTGAAAGTAGAGCCCGGAACGTGAAGAGCCGAGCGCAGAAGGAGAGAAGAGGTCAAAGGAATATCAGCACATCCAGAGACAGGAACAGATGCCCCATTGGCCACAGTAATGTACTTCGGGTGAGGTGAAGACAAGTACTGAGGTGGTCGAACAGAAGTGATGTGATGAGTGGCACCAGAATCGAGGATCCATCGCGGGCCAGAGGAGAGGCAGGCGATACCTTCATTGGAGATGGAGGCAGCGGAGGCAACCGAGACAGGAGGGCGGCTAAGCAGTCCATGAAGATGCTGGAGCTGAAGACGAACCTCGTCGAGGTCAGGACGAGTGGAAGAGGAGTCAGTTACAGCAACAGCGGCCTGCGGACGAGGAGGGCGGCCATGTTTGTGGTAGCACGTAGCTTCAAGATTCCCATCTTTGCCGCAGAACGAGCACTTAGGCCGAGGCCGGCCACCCCGTCCCCGGCCGCGAGAGTCAGAGAGGCCACCACGAGCAGAAGATGGAAGAGGCAATAAGGGAGCAGGGGACTGCTGAACAAGGGCCGGAGAAGGTGGGTCGGGCACATCCGGAGGCGGGGAGACCTTGAGAAGCATAGAGCACACATCAGATAAAGATGAGGTAACAGTAAAGGAGAGGATGTGAGCCCGTACACTATGAAGATGAGGCGGGACCCGGACCATCATCATGGCTATACCCACAGCTTCCTTTTGGGCACGTTGGGCAGCAAGATCCAGAGTAGGAGGCTGATGATGGATCCAAGCCTCGACCAGAGACCGAGCCTGAGCAACAAAGGATGTCAGATCGGTCGTGCTACTGCTATCAAGGGTCTTTAGAGCAGTGATGATGTCGTACAGATGGTGAAGACTGTCCTTGCCAGAGTAGAGGGTGTGGAGCTCGTCCCACATGCCTTTGGCCGTCTCATGGTACATGGCCAGGCGATAGGATTCGCCATCAAGAGAATTAAGAAGCCAAGTCTGCACCCGACCATCATTGCGTAAATAATCATCCGTAGGAGTACCGATAACAGCCTGAGTCAAGTGATGAAGGAACCCCTTGGATTGCAGGACATGGCGAACATAATGTGCCCATTCTACAAAATTTTTCTTGCCGGTCAGAGAAATGGTAGTAATACGGAGCTCGTCGCGGACTTCTGGGAGAGAGGCCGGGCGGTCAGCAGGAGGAACCGCCGTGCCAACGGAATCAACAGAGGAGGCCATGGAGAAGAGAGTCGGCTAGGAGAACAGACCGGGCAACCAAGAAGACCGCGCGACCTGAGCAGAGACCACCCGGGCACCAAACTGCGAAAGGAGTCCGTGACCAAAGACGGAGGGTGGGAGAGAAATCAGGTCACAGCAGACCGAGAGAGGCCGTAAAGAAAGGAAAAGGAGAAGACCGCGACCAAAATGCGGGAAGACAGGAGTCCGCACGGTCTGGCTGAGCACAGCAGCGGTCTAAGAGACAGGAGGCCGGTGGCGGTGAGAGAGAAGAGACCGCGAGTAGGGAAGACTCGAGCGGAAAGAGAGAGGAGACCGCAACGCCCGGGACCAACCCGCAGGAGAGACAGGCCGCAGAAGAGGCAGGTCGCTGCCAAGCTGGAGCAGGACGCAAGAGAGGTAGTCCGCAACGAGGAGCAGGCCGCGGCGAGCTAGGTCAAGCCGCAACGAGCCGAAGCAAGTCGGGAGAGAGGCAGGCCGCAACGAGGTATAGGAAGACGCAGCGAACCGGAGCGAACCGGAGCAGGTCGCGAGAGAGGCAGATCAGCAGGCCGCAGACCGCAGCGAGCTGTACCAGGCCTGAGGAGAGAGAGGAAAGGTGGACCCGACGAGAGAGAAAGAAGGGGAAGACTATAAAATGCCGGAGGGGAGGGGTGGAGCCACGGAGAAGAAGCGGAAGCAGAAGGAGAGGAACGGAGCGGACAGGAAGGCAGGCCGCAAGAAGCCGGGCGGGTAGCGGACAAAAGACAGACCACACGGTTAAGAAAGGGGAAGTCGCTCAAGGAGAATCGGTGGCTCTGATACCATGTAGAGAGGGAAAAAAACCACCTTGTATATATGTTCACTTGTATCAAATACAAAGAATGAGTACAAATATATAGATGAGAGAAGAAGAGAAGAAGGTCCTATACAAGATGTGAGACTAAAGAGAGGAGAAAAAAATAATAAATGTCCATAAATGTTACATAATGGGCCTAGAAGAAATGGGCTTTTCCAACAAATAGTAATAAAAGTCGTGAATTCCCTTTCGGTGAAAACGTATTCCGCATCTTAAAACACTAGTAGCTACTATATATTGATGTCTAGGGTTCCACAACATTTTCCTATTTCTGTTTTACTACATTTTTTAATCAAAACAGTAAATGCATATGATTATACCCTATATAGCACGGGGGCGGGATACAATACTAAATGGATATGGAAAACGTGATTTTTCAAAAAACTGCTATATGAGAAACGTTTTAAAAATTAATTGTTTAAATATAATTATTAATTATTATGGAGACAATATAACTAACAAATTAAGTGTATATATCTTGAATTATAAAAAGAGAAATTTATAAGACTACAACATATATATTATATATCATTCGCATTTCATAATTCATATAATGACAATGCTATAAGAAATATAGAAAAAAATCATTGAGACAAGCATTATGAAGACCAATCACGAATGTATCACCTGTCCACATCATTATATGAATTGATAATGATTCAATTTTTCATTACATATACATATTTAATATCATTATATTAATAGTTCATAAATTAAACATTTTCTCCAAGAATTGCAACTTCATCATCTTCTTCCACAATCGAGAGCTCCAACCTTGGTTCATCAAGCGATAGAGTAGCCTTCTATAATGTACCTACATCTTCTAATGACTCAAATCTATCACTCACAACATCCCACAATGTAGACTCTCCTTCATTGTATTTTTGATCTCTTTTTGAAAGAAGTCGAAGATTGCCATGAATACTTATTAAATCTTCAGCTAGTTGCAGTGTCATTTTGTTCCTTTTCATTGAATAGATAAATGAGTAAATACTCCACTTTCCCTCAACGCATGAAGAAGAAGAAGATGGTTGTACTATTAGCTTCAAAGTTATATTTTGAAGCGAAGGGGTCGACGAACCATGATTAATCCATCAAGTCTTGGGATCTAAGGGATAATGATTTTGAATTAAATCATTAAAAACATTAAAATCTCTGGATTTGTCAATGAATTCTCATACTCCTTGGCGAACACATTATGCTCCATTAAGGATATCTAGTAAAATAATATCTTGGATTTAATGAATGTGGAAAGCAATGAAGTTGAGTATTATTCTTGTTTCAGCAATCCACACAAATAACACGTACTACCTCAAAAAAGGTTGATACATCTTCTCTTTTCTTCTCACGAGCAAAGATAGCCTTCTTCACCCTTTCAATTATGGTAGCTCACATATAATATACTAAATGATGACAAGGCTTATCCATATCACAAAAGCGAATCATATTATAAATAAGAGCGGTGCATGATAAAATATACTCAATGGAATCTCACAATTTATCGTCCAACACTTTCTCTTTCACATTTCGGGCTTTTTTCATATCATCATCATGATATATAAGTCAATGATCACTATTAACCATTTGCAGTCCATTCTTTATAAGTTTGAATCGTTTTAACATGGTGATCATTGATGCAAAATGAGTTTCGACAATAGATATAAATTCTAAGCTAGCAAACTCATTAAACATCAATAATCTCATGAAATTATTAATTATATAGTTTTAATGAACCTATCATCATCACCTATATCGGTAATCCATGAGCATTCTTTATATGTAATCATATTATTCTCTGAATTCTTAGCCACACATATGTTCTTCAAAGCTAGATTGAGAGTGTGCACCACACAAGCAGTCAAAAAAATTGATGGAAACTCACCTTTAATTAGTTGGCCCGCCCCCTTGCAATTTACCTTATTATTCATTATAACTTGAACTATATTTTCATGTCCAATTTCTAGAATTTCCTCCTTGAGCAATGATATAATGAAGCACTTATTTTTGGTTTGACCTTCACAATTAACCGCCTTCAAGAACATTGTTTTTGAATCCATTATTACCATCTAATTGATGAGTGGTCATTTTTGTAGATCATTCCATCCTTTGCTTTCAATGCTAACTCCCTTGTCGATCAACATTCCTCTTAAAGGAGTCGATCTTCTTTCAATTTCTATCTTCTCCTTCAACAACAAGGTGGTTCTCAATGACTTATAGCCGAATGGTTCAATCCCGCATGATTACGACTAGCAGTAAAGGAATATTATTCTCTCTAATACGGATTTCTTGATAGATTGAAAGGATACCCCGCCAAACAAAATGCTCTAGCAATTAAGGAATCCAAATGAGCTTTATCTTCATTATTGAATGCACTTGAAATTGGATTTTTTTTATCACTTGGATCATCATTTCTTCTTCGTTTATCATCAACACTTAAAATACTTTCAACTCCACCTGAAGTATTTGGAGCTACCGGTATATATTTTTGAAGTCGTTACTCAATAAGCTTTTGATCATCTTTATCTTCTTTCAACTTGTCCTTGTATGTGGAAGCCGGAACCTTTGTACATGCTCTGATTCCGTTACTCTTAATTCTCAATAAATCACACTTCACACGAGTGTATGAGCTTTTGTAAGGCTTGCCACAAAAATTACATGTCCAACTAATATTACCACCTTCTTTATTTAATTTGTTCTCTCTTGTACTTTCGAAGGAGTTTTTCATAATTTTCAGTCATACCGCAATTTGAATCTTTGTTACGCAAGTGAAGACCTAATTAACAACATATAATATAATGTAAAAGATAACAACACAAATAATGAGAGAAAAAAAAATATTTGGAGCTAAATAGTAAACATACAACAACAATAGCACCTAGTGGGGATAAGTAGCATATTTACTAATATTGATATACAATTATAAATACCAAGTAGGGGAAATAAGTAGCATATGAAATTATTTTTTGAGGTCATACTTTTACTGTCTAAGTTCAGAGAACAAAGAAAAGGTTTTCATGTTTTTAAGTGCCTTAGAATTAATTTGGTATGCATTATGGCAGAAATGTACTTGTAAAGGATACAAAAATTATCAAAGATATCTACAGTGTAGTTTGCAATGAGATTAAAGATGTGTGCAATGAGATTTACAGTAAAGATTCCCACAGTAAATTATAATTTGCAATGAGATTTATAAATTATTAAAGATTTCTACAGTAAATTATTAAAGATATCTACAATGAGCTTTACCATTATAATTTGCAAGACATCCATACATGGTTTGTGGACAAGAGTGAAACAGAGATTTGGTGTTCGGGTTGGGGCAGGAGAGGTGATGGATGTGGATGGAAGTAGGTAGTGGGGCATTTGAGAATGAGGATAGTGATATATAAGTGACACCAAATCCTTTGAACAATGATAAGTGGAAATCAAGAGAATACATCAAGTGGCTGTCATTGCCGCCAAAGTTATGCTCTACAACAAAGTGTACTCATGAATCTTGTAAGAGTATCCTCTGGAGTGGTCGGCATAGTGTTAGTAACATGGATGACCTAATCGACATCCTCTTTCATGTTTTGAGTTGGTGCCCTCAAGGATGTCTTGATTCCAATTTCGATGTGGGATTGTTCCTTCATGCACGTCATTTCACTTAGAAGTCTGTCATCCTAAAAATCTGTTGAGAGTTGTCTTTCTTTGGGCTTCTCTACCCCCAATGTGCTCCCCGCCCTTTTCAAACCACCCTCGTTGGATTCAAGATGTTATAGAAACACGTTTCTATAACATGTTGACAACATCGTTTTGATGTGTAAGTATGTTCATGAATGTGGGAGGGGAGTGGTAAAATGAGAGACACATGATGTGGGAAAAGGTGCAAGAAATTTGTATTCACCACCATTGTCTGTATAGATAGATATATTTTAATGACTTCTTGAACTGAGTAACAAAATGACAACCACAGATTTGTGTTTCATAGGGTATAATCTATGATGCACGGATATTTAAAAATGTCTCGCGTATCGGCTAGAAGAAGTATTGGATATGGGAAACACACGGATATGCCCGAAAATGCTTTTCCGAAACGCAGTAAATGCTTTTGTAAATTAAAATTAAATAATAATTAGGGAGACGTGTATCCCTTTTGCGGGATACACGTCTCTCACTTACTCACGGTCAAGGGAGGTAGGCCCGCGTGGTCTTGGCCACGAGAGGCTGCGGTATTAGGTATTCAAAATTACTTTTGTTCTTTTTACGATGCATCCGTTCGAAACGAAACCTTTTCCTTGTGCGTTGAAAGCTCTCTCCTCCCTCGTAGTCACCTCTAGAGCCGTCAAAACCATTCTCCTCCCTTGTCGTCGCCTCTAGCATCGTCAAAAGCCCTCTCCTCCCTCGATGCTGCCTCCAATGCTATCAAAATCCCTTTCCTCCCTCGCCATCACCTCCAGTGCCATTGAAAGTCCTGTCCTCCCTCGCCGTCACCTCCAGTGTTGTCAAAAGCCCTCTCCTCTGTTTCTGTCGCCTCCAATGCCATCAAAAGTCCTCTCCTCCCTCGCCGTCCTTTAAGCTCGTATTATAATTGTAATTAATTAAGCATTGTTCCAACTTTAAGAAATTTCTGCACTGTTCCAACTTTATCTAAAGAGTTTGACCATGTTAAAAATAGTTCAACTCCCTTTATTTCAACTCTACAAGCCTTCATCACATACGTCAAGTCCTTGAACTAATATGTGAACCTCAAGGTGTGAATGTTCCCATATGGCGCAATGCAATATCTAAAGAGTTTTATCCGATAATAAGAAATGAAGCATGGGGCCTCGTCCCTCCAGAAACTTAGAATCCCATAGTTTGTAAATGGATCTTCCACACCAAGCAAGACCATGATGTGCCATTGTTAGATCAAAGACAATCTTTTGGCAAAATGTTTTCACCAGCAACCTGGAGTAGAACTCAGATACATTCAGCTCAATCACCAGGCCGTCTATAACCTTATAGTCTTACCCCCCCCCCCCCCCCCCACCCCCTCATGGCTTGGCACTCTAATTCGACATCAACAATGCCTTCCTTACTGGTATCCTTCACGATGAAGTCAATATGGTTCATCCTCCAGTTTCATCAACTCCTTATAAAACCATGTATACAGACTACAAAAAGCCCTGTGTTATTAAAGCAGACATAGCATGATATCCAAAACTAAAAATATATTTTGTAGAATTATGCTTTATTATTTGTGTTGCATATGCTTCTCTCTTTATATACTCCAAGGATAAAGCACTGAATAGTTTTTGGTATATGATGACATCATTCTTACCGACAACAAAACCAACTTCCTCGAACCTTTGTCTGTCAACTTGTGCATCAGTTTTTTTGAAGGTTCTTGGAGGCCTTCATTAGTTTCTAAATTTGGAAGTTATCACTGCATTTCAAGGAATTTTCCTCTCTGAGCATCAGCATATAGCTGCTCTCTTACACTCCTTGACTGGGGCTAAATTATTTAACACCCTAATGTGCACCACATAACCATCTCATACTTACTAATTGGTCTGCCAATGTCGACCCGACACCATGTCAAAAAGTCGTGTCATTTGGTGTCAATCACTTGCACATTCCTGCATTCACCCTTAATGGTGCTCTGGACAACACTATGCATTTTCTTCAGTATCTCATAGGAAGGGACAATTCACATGCTCTCTACCAAAACAGAGTTCCCTTTCTTTCTTCAAGCCTTCAAGACTTTGGTTGGGCTGGTAGTGATGATATAACTCCTCATACTTTGATCATGCATGTCACTTCAATGCTAACCTTATTTTTCACTCTCAGATGAAGTATATTGCTCTTCACTATCACTTTGTCCGTGAATGTGTACCAAATGATACTATTCATGTTCATCATATAAGCACAAATAATTACCCGGTGGATATTACTACCAAAATTCTTGGGTTGCAATTTTTAAAAATAGGATCCAGGATTTGTCTATTATGGAGCCTTAATCTTGCGGAAGTGTGTTATCAATACTATCCAATTGAGTTATCGTGGAATACACCGATCGCCATTTCTGACATCCGCCCAAAAGCACTTGGATTGTCATCTTAACCATATATTTTGGAGCATCGAGTTGACTACTGGAAGTTGAATATACACATTTATTGTCGCATTAATTGTCCTGTCATTTATTGTCCCGTCAGTTTTTACGTTTCCTTTTCTCCATTGCACTTATGTAATCCACGTGATATGTCACGTGTTGTGATCCTATATATATGTATGTTATTGCTCGTTTCTAGGGCATCATAGTACTAAAATCATCTTTCCACTTGGTATCAGAGGGAGACAACCTGATTGCTCCTGATCCCGCTCAGTCGCTCGCTCCTTCGCTCGCGCTCGCTGGCATAGCCCCGTCGCTCGCTCCCGTAGCGATTCCGCTCCGTCGCTGGCATAGCCCTAGCCCGCTCGCGCACCTACCGCTCCCGCCCGATCTGTGGCTCGCATTCCGTCGCTGGCTCCATATCCCGATCCAGCCGCCACCCGTACCATCCGCACCAGCCGCCACCGCGTCTCTCTTCTTCCGACCTTGCATCTCCGGCAGTCTGTTTTATCCTCCATGAGGGCTGTCGGGGACACCGTGCTCACATCCTCCGGTGTTCCTTTCGGCGTCGAGATCTAAGGGACACCCGTAGGATGTGCTTTCATTTGATGTGAGATCTGCATTCTTTCCGATGGAGGATCAATCCGACATCTCCCCTAATACTCAATCCGGTACTCCTACCGGTTCCTCTGGCGATCCTCCACGGAGTCATGGACACTCTGGCTCGTTGAAGATTACTACTATTGTGTTGGATGACACAAATTATCTGGAATGGTTCAGGGCGGCCCAATATGCTATTCGCAGTCACCAGCTATATGGACTCATTGATGGTACCACAGTTGAGCCACCCCGTGCCGATCCCTCATGGAGAAAATGGGATTCAGACAATTCGTTTGTTGACTCGTGGTTACTGCATTTGATGTCCCCTCAGGTGTATCACAGTTATATAATGTTGGACTCTGCTTATGATATTTTGACAAGGGCCCGTGATACTTACTCTCAGGCCGGCAGTTCGATGCAAGTGTATGAGCTCACTCGCCGTGTTCTGGAGCTGAAGCAAGGAAATATGACTGTTGCTGCCTACTATTCTGAATTTGAGCGCCTCTATCAGGAGCTGGATTTCTTCAACACATTTACTGCGGCTTGCACTGTTGATGTGATGGCCCTTCAGAAGGATAAAGATTGATTCCGGGTTCATGTCTTCCTTATGGGGCTCAACATGGAGTTTGACGTTGTTCGCCTGCATGTCCTTCATCATGATCCACTTCCCACTCTTCGGGAGGCCTTCGGCTTGCTCCTCAGTGATGAAAATCGTCGTCGCACTCTTGGCCCCCCTACTGATCACTCTGCGCTCGCTGGGCTGTCTCGCGGACCACCTCATGTTTGTAGTCATTGTGGGAAGAAGGGCCATACCAAAGACTCTTGCTTTTTTCTGCACCCGCACCTTGCCCCTGGTGGTCGGGGCTCTGGTTCTCGTGATCGAGGTGGATACCGTGGTGGTGGCTGTCACTCTGGTGATCGCTCTCAGTCTTCTGCGCACTCTACTAAGGTTCTGGAGGACATCTCCCAGGACATGTCTGCTGCTGAATTAGAGGCTTTCCGCCGCCTGTTGCGCTCCCACACAGACTCTGCCCCTGCTAGTTCTCATGCTGCTGTTGCTACTTCAGGTCTGTCCAGTGCTCATGCTATGTCCCCTTTTCCTTCCGAGTGGATTATCGACTCGGGTGCGACAGACCACATGATTGGCTCTGCCTCAGGTTTTACCTTCTATACTCCTCTTTCTGGGCGTGATAAGGTTATTGCTGCTAATGACTCTCTCTCAGCCATTGCTGGTAAAGTGGCTGTCACTTGTTCTCCCGACCTATCACTATCTTTTGTTTTGCACGTCTCGTCTTTTCCTCGCAATTTGCTTTCCGTTAGTCACTTGAGTACCTCTTTAAACTGCTCTGTAACCTTTTCCCCTGATGTTTGTGTGTTTCAGGATTTGGATACGAGGCGGACGCTTGGCAGTGGTAGGAACGTTGACGGACTATACTTGTTGGACCAGACCTCTACCAGTGCTCTTTCATCCACCAGATCTCCTACTCTTCATGACATTCGGCGCTGGCATCAGCGTCTTGGCCACCCTTCTGCTTTATATCTTACAAAACTGTTTCCTGTTTTTCATCATTTAATTCAGTCGTTTTCTTATGACACATGTGAAAACTCTAAGCATGTTCGTCAAAGTATTAGCCATCTGTCTGCTCCTAGTTTATGTCCATTTGATGTTATTCATTCTGATGTTTGGGGTCCATCCCCGGTATTATCTTTATCTGGGTATAAATGGTTTGTTACGTTTATTGATCGTCACTCCCGCACTACGTGGCTTTATCTGCTTAAAAAGAAAAGTGACGTGCTCTTTTGTTTTCAGTCCTTTCATAAGATGGTGGCCCAACAATTTGGTGGCACAATTCATGTGTTTCGTAGTGATAATGGTGGGGAATATGATGACTGGGGGGGCGTTTGGGGCCTATCTTGTCAATCATGACATCATTCATCAAACCACATGTATCCACATATCCACTCAGAATGAGGTCACCAAACGGAAGAATAGGCACTTGATGGAGGTGGCTCGATGTTTACTTCTTTCTATGCACCTTCCCAAATCCTACTGGGGTGATGCAGTTCTCACGGATGCGCATCTCATCAACCGTCTTCTGTCCTGTTCCATCTCCTATGATATGCCCATCTCTCGTCTCGCCAAGAACCACATCGTCCACACCTCTCATATTGCTCCTCGTATATTTGGTTCCGTCTATTTTGTCCACGTTCATACCCCGCACTGTGACAAACAGGATGAGCGTTCCATTCGATGTGTTTTCGTTGGGTACTCTCCTACCACCAATGGATATCGGTGCTATCACCCTCCGACTCGTCGCTACTATTGCACTGTTGATGTTACATTCCGTGAGGGAGAGTCGTACTTTGGTCCTCGTCAGGGGAGACAAGTAGTAACAGTGACGAGACCATCGACTCTCCTCTTCCTCTTCCGATTGTTGACTCTCCTCTTCTGCTTGTTATCACTCCTCATATTTTCCCTTCCAATGGTCCGACTACTGCCCCTGATGGTTCGACTACTGCCCCTGTTTATTCCCCTTCCGCTCCACCTACATACACATACTCCTGTCATCCCATGGCTGTTGAGCAAGTACAGACTGTTGATGTTCCTCCAGTGTCAGTGACTGTCTCCGCTCCAGATTCAGATGATGACCTTCATATTCCTCTTGCTCGTCTTATAGGTAAAAGGGGTGGCACCAAACACCTCATTGCCAACTACATTTGCTATACTCACCTCTCTCAGGCACACAAAGCCTTTATCTCATTTCTTTCATCTATTATGATTCCTAAGACATGACAAGAGGTTGTTCAGATACCTCAGTGGAAACTGACAATGGAGGAGGAACTGTGTGCCTTGAAACAAACCGAAACATGACGGCTTACTAGCCTTCCTCCTGGGAAGCGAACGGTCGGGTCCCGATGGGTCTTCACAGTGAAACAGAATCAAGATGGGGTGGTGGAGTGGTACAAAGCTCGCTTGGTGGCTCAGGGGTATACCTAGGATCAAGGCATTGACTACCAAGAGACTTTTGCTCATGTTGCTAAGATGAACTCAATTCGAGTACTTCTCTCCTGTGCTGCGAGTTGTGGATGGGAGCTACAACAGCTCGATGACAAGAATGCGTTCTTGTATGGTGATCTGGAGGAGGATGTCTACATGAATATTCTCCCGAGATTTGTTACCGAAGGATCCAATGGGAAGGTCTGCCATCTGCAGAAATCTCTGTATGACCTGAAACAGTCTTCGAGAGCATGGTTTGGACGGTTTAACAAGACCATGATTCAGTTAGGATACACCCAAGGTCAAGCTGATCACACTCTCTTCATCAAGAGGAAAGGTGCACAGGTTTCTATTCTTATTATGTACGTGGATGACATCATCATTACCAGAGATGACTTGGAGGAGATTAGTCACCTGAAAGAACAACTGAGCAAGGAATTTGAAGTCAAAGATCTGAGAAAGCTGAAATAATTATTGGGAATTGAAGTTGTGAGGTCTCGACGGGGGGTCTTCATCTCTCAAAGGAAGTATACACTTGACCTTCTGGAGGAGACTGAGATGCTTGGGTGTGCCCCCGTGGACACTCTAATTGAGGCTAATCATAAAATTGATGCGGATACTAGTGGGGAGAAAGTGGATGCATCAAAATACCAACGATTGGTTGGGAGGCTCGTATATTTGTCCCATACTCGCCCTGATATTACGTACGCTGTGGGAGTCCTAAGTAGATTTATGCACTCTCCTTCTATACGTCATCAGCAAGCTGCCTTTAAGGTGTTGTGATACCTCAAGAAGACACCAGGGCGTGAGATTCTGTTCAAAGCTAATCAATCGTTGGAGGTTGAAGTGTTTACAGATGCTGATTGGGTTGGTAGTCAAGATGACAGAAAATCTACCACTGGGTATTGTTCATTTGTGGGAGGCAACCTTGTATCATGGAAGAGCAAGAAGCAGAATTTTGTAGCACGCTCAAGTGCTGAAGCAGAATATAGGGCTATGGCGCAAAGAGTTTGTGAGAGATTGTGGTTGAAGACTATTCTTCAAGATATGAGTCTCCAGGTGAACAAACCTGTTACTATCTACTGTGACAACAAGACAACCATCAGTATTGCGCACAATCCAGTACAACATGACAGAACCAAACATGTGAAAGTTGACAGACATTTCATCAAAGATCACCTTGACAAGGGGAATATATGCACTCCATTTGTGAACTCATTTGACCAGCTTGCCGATGTTTTCACCAAGAGACTATGCAGTGACAATTTCAAGAACAACACTGACAAGTTGGGAATGATCAATATATATTCCCAACTTGAGGGGGAGAGTTGAATATACGCATTTATTGTCGCATTAATTGTCCCGTCATTTATTGTCCCGTCAGTTTTTACGTTTCCTTTCCACCATCGCACTTATGTAATCCACGTGATATGTCACGTGTTGTGGTACTATATATATGTATGTTATTGCTCGTTTCTAGGGCATCATAATACTAAAATCATCTTTCCACTCTGGAGACCATAGATTACCATCTCAATCATCAATTCTGAAAGCGTGGAATAACAACTGAGAATTATTCTAGAGGGGGCATTGAATAGAGTTTTAAAATCTTTTCAACACAATTAATCACAATACATGCCATATATTATAAAAACAGTAAGTAAAAAAGATTAGGCAGTCCAGTAAATTGAAACTATAGAGCAAACATCCAGATGACACAAATGCTTTATAGAGGTTCTCCAAATCCGGGCACGTCCTCTCTTCTACCCCTTGGTAGGAATTCACTAAATAATGTTGAGTGTTTTGATAAGCAGACTCTTAGAATCGCAACTGAATCTTTTGTCAAGGATATTCTTAGAACAACTGAATTTTTTTAAAGAGGGATTTTTAAGACTCTATTTCTGAATCCTTTCAAGTGGGATTCTTAAAATTATATCACTGAATCCTTTAAAGATTGATTCTTAATACGCTATCACTGAATTCTTTAAAACAGATTCTTAAATCTCTATCACTAAATCCTTTGAAGAGACATTCTTAAAACTCTTTGGAATGAATGGATGAAGCAGATGAATTGAATCTGATCGGCAGTTCTTGTTGATAGGAAGAACACAGAACAACAATCAACAAATCGTTTTCTTTTCTTGAGGGTTTGCGTCAGAAGGACCATTTTTAGATTGAGGGAAGACGAAGAAGAATAATGAGAATGAGACTCAGAGAGAAAATGTGTTCTTCTTGAGATCGTGAGAGAGAGGAGAAAAAGACACAATCTTTCGTTTTCAATCTCTTGGATCGGTCGATTAACCTTTCTTGGTTTGAATATCCTCTATATATACGAGACCCTCTAAGGCTCTATTTGTTTGGGCGTTTCGCAATTCCGTTTTGGGCAAACGCCGCCGGAAGGAGGGTAAACAAATGAACCTCCGGCGGCGTTTGCTCCGTTTCCACCCGCCCGCCTTGAGAAACGCCCCAAAAAGCTCCGTTTGGAGCAGCCACCTCCCCCCTCCGGTTCGAACTTTCCGTTTCCATCCGCCGGATCGACCCGCCACCGCTAAAACAAATGAAGCCTAAATCAGTACATTCCTTTTCATCTCTGATGTGATATCATCTCTTTCTATGAGTGGAGCACCAACGGCTAGATTTTAACTGCAATCACATCCTTAATCTGCTCATTACTTTAATTGTCATTCTTTGGAGAATTTGACGTAAGTCTAACCATCCGTATATTACTTCTCGGCGTACGTCGATTTCTATATATAGAAATAGACGTAAGCTGATTTCACATATACTAATCATTGAATTTTTCTGTTAAGCCTTCAGAGATTTCGACGTAAGCTGTCTCAGCTCTTTAACGTGCGTCAAATACTTCTCGATGTACAAAGTCTTCTTTCGATGTTTTTCGTTAGCTTTATTCAGTCTTCAATACTGAGTTTTTTTTGTTTACGCACATTACATATAGAGCCTTTCTTTATATTTTATAAGACATTCCTAAATCACTTTTTTAATCTGGTATACCAAATCAAGAGGTTTTTTCCAACACATTCTAAAGCACATGGTTCAATGCAGTGTTGGATTGTAATTAATAGTTTGTTATACAACTGTTTCCTTTACAAGTGTAACCCATAGAAATAAAATAAGTCATTGTGTACAGGATAGAATCAATCAAGTTACAATCTCAAATGTTTGTTTTGTTATTATCCCATCCCTAAACTTAGCCCAGCTATGGTAGGGCACCTTTTGCACTGCATGTTGATGATTTGCAACAAGTAATTACCCTGTGATTCTACGCAAATGTTGCCACATGTACACGCTTCCTCACCCACCTCTAGATACCTAACCTGCAACCTTTAACATCAATTCATAGCTACTTACATGCTTGCATGCAAGCACACACACACACATACACATGCATATTTATTTATATATACAATAAAGAATATGATTAAAGATTGGCCATTCAATGTTTATATAAATGATGAACTTTCATAGATAACCTTTTGTTCTTCTCTGAAAATGGAGCTGATTCTAGTCACTACATGAATTATAGATATTCTAAACATTCTTTTGAGACACTGCTAAATTGGGGATTTCCATTGAAGTATGGAAGTGATTAGAGTTCAAGATCATATTATTTTTAAGTAGGTTTGTCATCTCAAAATACATAGATAAAATAAAGAGAACATCAACCATCTATCATATTGATTAAACCAGACTGTTTTTCCCTCCTTCTGTCACCTTGGCTGTTACCGAATTTGGACAGCCAATCTTTTGTTCTATGTAATTAAAGTTTCTTTAGTATGACCCCCAATAAATATTACAAGATTGACAATAACAAAATCCTCATCACAACTCAAATGTTACTGCTGCGATTGAGCAGTTTGGTCTTGTTTATTTGTTGATGCTTCGTCTTAAAGCCTTGTGCTTTTGTTAAACTTATGTTTTTGTGGCCTTATTTATGCTTGGAGTCATAGTTTTTTCAGTTTTTAAAGAAATGTTAATCTTCTGCTTCATATTGAAGCGGTTGAGGGGCTTTACTCTTCTCTCACCCTGTCCTCTTCTTTCTATAATACTAAATTTAATAAAAAAAGCTCATACAATTTATTCGCAGTGGTTGAGTTTGGGATATTACATTATAGTGTTTATTTGACTCAACGTAATTAAAAAAATACTGATTGGTAATAGTTAGAATTACATAGATTATTTAGCTATTATGATGATTGAAAATGCTCCACTCTCTGTGACAGGATGAATGAATTATCTTTCATACAACCATCAACATTTCATCATATTATCCTTAGCACAACAACTTATCATCAACATTTTGTAGTCATTATCCTTAGCACAACTTTTTGAAGTTCTCCTCTTTTCTTATATGATAAAAAACTAAGACATGTCTCTTTATGATCTGCAGGGACAATTTGGATTGTCACATCAACAGGCTAGCCATTCTCAACTACAAATGAATTTTTTGTCAGAAAATCGATCACCGTTTTCGTCATCCTTCTTCTCACCGTCGATTCCCACAATGAAGATTTCCAAAGCCCTTCAAGTACCATCCATATCTTTGGATACAAACAATCATAAATCCGACAATGCAATCAGTGCTCGTTTTGATCAAAGTTCTCACCCAACAACTATTGTTGTCGATAAACCTGCTAATGATGGTTACAACTGGCGGAAGTATGGGCAAAAGCAGGTGAAAGGAAGTGAATTTCCAAGGAGTTACTACAAATGCACCCACCCAAATTGTCCTGTTAAGAAAAAAGTCGAGCGCTCTCTTGATGGACATGTGACCGAGATAATATATAAGGGAAAGCACGGCCACCCGAAGCCGCTGTCAAATAAACGTGGAAAAGATGGTAACATGCTGACTGGTTCAACAGATTCAGATGGGCACAATGCATTTCTTACCAATTCAGAATCACTTTCGCAAGGTGATCCTTCAAACGTTAGTAGGTCAAGTAATGGTACGTCTGATCTATCGAAAAGAGAACGAGAATCTGGACATGAACTGTTATCAGGCTTAAGTGATGGCGAGGAAATGGGTGATCATGATGGAGACGATGAAGAAGAAGACGAAGAAGATTGTAGTCAACCAAACCAGAAGAGAAGGTTTGATTGTTTGGCTAACAACATTGTTCCCACCTATTTCACTTCAATTGCTGAGGAAATGGAGATCTATTGTTTCACAGTTGCATTTAGAATCACTGTAAGACAAAATCATTTTAGATCAAATCTCTTGACCACTTTTTCTTCTCTCTTATAGGAATATGGAAGCCAAGGTGACGGATGCAGCCTCTCACAGGACAGTAACGGAAGCAAGGATCATTGTGCAGACAACGAGCGAAGTCGATCTCCTGGATGATGGCTATAGATGGCGCAAATATGGGCAAAAAGTAGTCAAAGGAAATCCTCATCCAAGGTGTTTCTTCCATCTAAATTCCTACCTTGTACTTCCGAGTATTATGAGTTTATATTGATGAATAGTGCATTTTTTTAAAACGACTACTTGTTTGCTAAAATTCAAACCCATAACCTATTGTTCTTTAAGACACTTTGAAAAGGAAGAATGCAATGCTAAGGTTCCGCTGAGAACCTGTTTAGGCTCTAGTGTAGCATCGCTCTATTTCTCACTGGTGAGTTAGGTATTGTTTGATCTAAAAACATGTGTTGGGGTCTAGCCCCTAAAGACGAGTCTTGATGACTTGGAAGAGAAATCAAATCAGGTATGAAGTTCTTTTGTATATCGGCGAGAAGATACGGTGTTTGTCAACTTGAAGCTGCAGTGTGTCGACTTGAAGTCTAGTCTGTCGACTTGAATCCTGGAAGAAAGTCTCTGATGTTCATGTCGACGAGAAGTGTTGCAGATCGACTAGAAGTTTGCGGCGCCGGCATGTCAACTAGACAGGGCGCATGTCGACTGGACGGGGTTGATATCGGAGAGAAGCGGGAGGCCTTGTCGACGAGACAAGGTTAGCGTATCGACTAGACGGGTTATTGAGCCATGTCGACGAGACTGGCTGGACCATGTCGACGAGATATAATCCATATCGACGAAATGACGTTCATGTTAGACGCGTGTCCCATGTCGACAAGATGGGTTCAGACCGGATTATGCAGTTTTCTGGAGTGTTTAATCCGTTGTTTTCTGGCCATTAGATCTTTTCTAGACTAATCAGATGGCTACAGGTATAGGGTTTAATGGGATTGTCAAATCCTATTTATGGAGTGTAACCGTTTAAACTTAACCTAAGCTCTCAATTGAAGCCGTCTCTTCCGCAAACAAGAGAGAAGTTGTGAAAAACTGTTATTGTCGCTCCCGCTCGCCAGAGGTGTTCTTCAAGAGGAAGAACAGTTCTCACCACAGGTGCCTTCGTCTTCGTTGTATGAGATCTTCAATCTTGTCTTTGTCGTGAAGGATTGCTTGAGGAGTGATTAAGGTATACTTCCCTTTTGGAGTGATTTGTTTGTCGTGGGCTGTGAGGGGGATTCAATTTCTGAATCCAAAGGGGTTCTAGGTTGGGCTGTTTGGCAAACCTAGACTTTCTGAAATTGATAATCCTATTTGATTATAGTGGTTTTTCTGTGCCCTGCACTGTGGTTTTCCCTTAGAAATTTTGAGAGGGTTTTCCACGTAAATTTCGGGTGCTCTCTGTGTTTTTGTTGAGGTATTATCTTCTTGTGTGCCCGGATTGCGTGTGGGTCAATTCCCAACAACACGGGCATTCTCATCAGGGGTGGACCCACGCGCGGGCACACCCGGGCACGTGCCCGGGTCCAAATAATCGCGAAATTAGGGTTTGCCCTCTTCATTTCCGTCTTTAACAAGCGCCCGGTTGCGATTTCCGCATCCTCTTCTCCCTGATGGCGATGATCTCATTAAGAAGCTACTTAAGGCTGGAAAGCACGTCGAGCTTGGGCAAAAAATGACGCCTATTGTTCTGAATCCGGTAACCGCCACCGCTGGTGGTGGCAAGAAGAGTAAGAAACAGGAAGGTGGTTGTGGCGCGCTGCTGTTAGATAGCCCGGAGAAGAACCAGCTGGGATTCGAAGATGTCAACGACTCTTACTCCGAAAATAATCCCAACGCCAACAATGAGCTAGTCGTCACGAGCGGCTGTGATGTGTAGAAGAAATCCAATAATGATTAGGGCACTGAAACCACTTCCCCGCCTCAAGAGAAGCTCACCAGAGGACAAAGTTGTATGTTTTCCACCTCCGGCGGTGTCAAAAAGAAAGGCAAGAAGAACAGTGCCATTAATGAGGCAACGGCGGCCCAACCAACAGAGGGGAAGCAGGAGAGTGCTTCAACATTCCAATTTTTGCCCCCGGCATACCATTTTCAGGCTTTCCCAACTCAGTCTCCGACATACATTATTGTCTATAGCACGCAGCCAGCTGCCGGTAATGCCGGCCCGGCGGCAATGCATCAAAGCAGCGAGTGACAGAGTGAGCCTTGAGGCCCTCCACTCTTGAGAGCAGCCAGCAGGTAACCTCTATCAATCTCTCAATTTTTCTTCATCTTATTTGATGATCTAGTAAATGACTAAAAAAATACCTCTTGTTGCCTTGACATGAGCTGTATTGAGCATGAGCTATATAAAAACACTAGCTTCATTACAGTTTACTACACTAATTTTTGTTGCGAAAAACTGTTTTAAACTTTAAACTACAGTTCTTGGAATGCACCATTTGTTTAATTGATTTGTAGCTTTCGAGGAGAAACAACACAATTTTATTATGCACATGTGATGCCAACTATTTTCTTAATGTTTCTCTACTCTTCTTTCTGCTGTGAGAGCATCTTGACCCAAGTTCATTATTTTAGTTTTCAATTTAAGTTATGCACAATATGATTTCTTAATTTTTGCTTTCTTATGAATGTCAATTAATAGAGATTGGATTGTTGTCTTTCATTTTTTGGCACTTGAAATGTTAATTTTAATAATTTTGAATTAAAAAAATTATCAAAAATTTATATCTTTTAGTTGATGCCCGAATCCGATGAAATTCCTGGGTCCTCCACACATTCTCATCCTAAAGTATTTGCTTAAACTTTAATGGGAATAGGGAAAAGGCATTTCCTTGGATCATGAAACATCACATGCCCTTAGCATGTGGCTTACACAGCCTTTTCCATTTGTTTTCGATGATTGAACTGACAGAAGAATCATAATTATGATGTTTGGATAAATATATGGATTAAACTGGGGAAAACCAAACTATGGTTTCAAAATCAATATCCTTAATAGTCAGGGGACCATTTTTATCATTTGTCCAATAAAACAGCATGAAATAAAATCAGAAAAATTCTTAAATATTAAGATATTCGAAAAATAATATTTCTTTTTTGCATCACCTTTTATTATGTCAAATGGCATTTTATCGATGATTTCATGTAGGAATTCCATTCTTTCGTAACAATTAAAGCATCTGATTCGCTTTAATTGCAGGAGCTACTACAAGTGTACCAGCATAGGTTGCAACGTTCGCAAACATGTCGAAAGGGCGTCGAAAGATCCCAAAGCAGTAATAACAACGTACGAAGGGAAGCATAACCATGATGTACCTGCGGCTAGGAACAGCATCCATAACACATCCGTTGTGGCAGCTTCCAATATCTCTAAGAATCAGAATATCATATCCACCAGTCAGAATATTCATGGAAGATCGGATGTAATGCATGATGTGCACCGGCCAATTGCGGTTCTTCAGCTGAAAGAAGAACACGAACGTTCATAGAGTTATTATTCAGCCATAGTGTTTTTTATATAAAATACTGATGGTTTACAGATCCATCATCATGTTAGCTACAAACTGACAGGGAATAAAAAGGTTTCAGTGCGACCAAATAGAAGTGGAACACTCAGATTGAGTAATGCTTGTATTATTCATTTGTTCATGTTGTATTGTAACAAGTAGTCGTTCCCTTTTGTAGTGTCTTTTTCAGTGTGTTGAAAATTCATATTATACGTCAAGAAGATGACATCTCAAAAACCATATTTGCAAATTATTCTCCTCAATGAAATCTTGGAAAGATCTTAGTTTTGTTCTTTAACTGTAACTTGCTTGAACTTTCAACAGTTTTTAGTCAGGCTTCTTCTGATGCAGATTTATGATTATATATATCTCTGATTGATGATATCACCATAACTTCATAGTTTTTTTTCCTTCGACTTACATTGCTATAATCTCATGCAAAAGATGCCGCCTATTAGGCACCGTTTGAGAGGATTTATTTTCACCGGTCAAGTGGTTGAGATCGCATGAAGCGGATCTTAATTAAGTCCCGATTCATGCGGACGCAACCACTTGACCGGTGAAAATAAGTCCCCTCAAACGGAGCCTTAGGCTCTATTTGTTTGGGCGTTTCGGTGCTCCGTTTTGGGCAAACGCTGCCGGAAGGCGGGTAAACAAATGAACCTCCGGCGGCGTTTGCTCCGTTTCCACCCGCCCGCCGGATCGATCCGCCACCGCTGAAACAAATGAAGCCTTAATCTTTAAGGGTAAAATGTCATTTTCAAAGTCGTAAGTGGATAAACTTTGCTTATCCTCAAAGTTTCATGTTTATCAGAGAGGAGCACATGTTTCTGAAGTCAACGCTATCTGGATAATCCATTTGCCAGAAACAATTGAATGATTTATTTTTAATAGAGATTGCAATCAAATTCCTTTCGTTGACGTTCATTTATCTTATTGAAAAATTCAGAATCCCTACCAATAGGCTATAGGATATTTCTATTCATGGAGTGTCATAAAAGCCGACATTGAAAGAAAAATTGGGTTTTTTGCTACTTTATCAACATAAAGACGATCCAGCTCAATTGTTTTTAATGTAGAGGCTCCGTTTGGCACAGTGGTGACGGTCATGTAAGTGGGATTAAATTGTCATTTGTTAATGTTCACCTAAGGATCTTCATCAACTTTTATGTTAGGTGATCCTTAATGAATGACATTTTAACTCGTGCGTTTATGACTGTGGCCACTGTGCCAAATGGAGCCTTATTTAGTGAACATGCATGGGTTCCTTGGGGGGAGAATAAATCAACTTGAAAGGAGTGAACCAAGCAATTTTTGGATGATTTAGAAGTACTAAGGGTCTGTTTGGCGCAGCTCTGGCGGCTGGAAAATCTCTATTCCAGCCGCCAGAGCTGTTTTATATGTGTTTGGGACAGCTCCCTGTGAAGAGCTTTTCAATCCGTCAGAGCTGTTTTGCAGCTTTTCTGAAATCTCCCTCCCCCCAGCTTCTGCTCTTGCAAAATAGCTTTCTCTCTCACAGGTTTTGGAAATCTAATGGTTTCTTCAGATAGAACATGCTTAGAGGTCGGACGGCCTTCCTCCGGCGATTCCGAGCCCCTGACGGCCTTCCTCCGGCGATTCCGAGCCCCCGACGTCCTTCCTCGGGCGATTCCGAGCGCACTTCTGCACAGAATACCCAAACACTCTGCAGCTTTTCAAAACTGCTCCCCAGAAATCTATTTTAAAACAGCTCTATCCGGACAGCAGCTTTTCAATCCGCCAGAGCTGTCCCAAACAGAGCCTAAGTGAAAGAAAATGCAAATTAAATATTAGTGTTGAGTTTTGCATAATAAATTCATTCGAAAATAACTATTAAATTTGGGCAACCCAAAGAGCTAACTAATGAATAATTAAGCAAAGAGATGCATCAACAACGGAGAAAATTCTGCCCTTTCAGTTCGGAGTTTTCTTAAATAATAAAGCACATCTGCTTAAATAGCCAATTTTAAAAATTTAGACAACATTATTTTAAGAAATGAACATTGTTGTGGGTTGCCCGGTTTTTCTCCGGTCCGGAGAATCGGACCGCCTTAGCTCCAAGTCGGAACGGGGGCGCAAACAGTCAAATGAAAAACAAGCAGCAATGACAAGTGGCGTTTTTAACGTGAAAACCCGGAAAAGGTGAAAAATCACGAGGCCGGATCCATGTCAGGTCAAAATCCACTATTTTCCTTGAGTTTACAAGCTTTTGAACTCCTCGGAGGGTGACAAGTCACCTCTCCGTTACAAAGCTTTATGTATAGAAATCATGAAAAGTAGCAAAGTCCATGAAGCCTTGAAGAGAGCGTTCGTCGGAGATTCCACAAGCGCATTCCTCCGAGTGTTTTCCCGCGCCTGCTGCTGCATGCGTGAGAACACTGAGCGTGAGTGTGAAGAATGAGCAAAAAAACGGCCAAAAGGTAAATAAAGGCAAATTTTATTGCCCCAAAAAGATTATTATTGCATAAGTATGTCCTCATATTTATAGAAATTGGGGGAGTGGAGATAATACAACAACCGATGTGTGACTAAAAATAAGTCGGGTGGTCTATGCGGTTTGACATGGTTAAACCGCCCTCTATACAACAAATAACAAAACACCAAGCAGCAACTAGGAAAGTCGCCTAACTGCCAGGGAAGACTGCTGGACCAACCCGCTAGGTCGCTGAGATAGATAGACCGCTGCGGTTAGACGTAAGACCTCCTGGTCACCTCAAGCTCCAACACTCCCCTCAAGCTGGAGCATATATATCGACCATGCCCAGCTTGCTACAAACCTCCTCGAAAGGAGTAACTGGCTTGGTGAAGAAATCAACTAGTTCTCTCTCGGAGGTAACAAACGGAGTGCAAATCTAATTCTTCAAAATCTCATTTCTAATGAAATGACAATCAACCTCGATATGCTTCGTCCTCTCATAAAAGACAGGATTTCTCGAAATATATATGGCTGTCTTGTTGTCACAGAACATAGGAAGAGGATGATAATTGACTTCTCCCAAGTCCAGCATAAGCGCTGATAACCATTTCAACTCACAGGTAGTAAAGTCATGCTCCTATACTCTGCTTCAACACTTGACCTTGAAACCACTGCCTGCTTCTTGCTTTTACAGCTGACAAGGTTTCCTCCTACAAAGGTGCAAAAACCTAATGTAGACTTTCTATCTTCTTTGTTATCAGCATAGCTGACATCAGAGTATGCTTAAATCTTCAGATGATTATTCTTCTGAAACAATAATCTCTTTCCTGGAGACCCTTTCACATACTCCAGAATTTTCATGGCAGACCAAAGATGACACTCTCTAGGACTCTGCATAAACCGACTGACCCTTCCAACCACATAATAAATATCTGGTCTAGTAACAGTCAGATATATGAGTTTGCCTACAAGACGTCCGTACACAGTGAAATCTGGAAAAAGATGAGAATCTCCAGTCCACTCCTTATCATCTCCAACCGTCATCAGGCAACGAGCAGGTTTCGTGCCAAGAAGACCAGTCTCCTTTAAGAGATCTAGCGCATACTTTCGCTGTGAAAGAACCACCGAGTTCCTCTTTCGTGAAATCTCAATACCCAAAAAGTACTTTGGAGGTCTCATATCCTTAGTAACAAAATATTGTTGAAGATGTCGTTTGGCTAGATCAATGCTTTCTTTATCATCACCAGACAGAAGAATATCATCAACATAGACAGCAAGAACCACAAGGACTTTAGTAGTCTTGCGTATAAACAAGGAATGATCAGCAGAGCTTCGACTGAACCCAATAAGAGAAACAACTCCACTAAACTTTTCAAACCAAGCTCGTGGACTCTACTTTAAATCATAAATCGCCTTCCGAAGCTTGCATACCTGAGACTCCCCCTGAGCAACATACCCAGGAGGTTGCTCCATGTAAACTACTTCTTGCAAATCAACATAAAGGAAGGCATTTTCACCTCTAACTAAGACAACTCCCAGTCTCGATTAACAGCCATAGAGAAGAGAACGCGTATAATGCTGATGCGAGCAACAAGAGAAAAAGTATCAAAGAAATATACCCCATACATCTGAGTAAAACCTTTTGCCATAAGCCTCGCCTTATAACGATCAACCGAACCATCTGGAAGATACTTAACAACAAAGACCCACAAACAGCCAACCACGTCAATGCCCAGAGGTGGGGGAACAAGATTCCAAGTACCTCTCTCAGTTAATGTGTTCAGGCTTTCCACTGAGGAATGACAAGAGCTTCTGGATACGTAGCCGATATAACAGTAGAAGAGATAACAAAAGCAAAACGCTTATCATCTGGGGAAAGATGACCATAGGAGACAACCACAACAATAGGATGCTTAGTGCATTATCGAACGCCCTTCCGCAGGGCAATGGGAAGATCAAGATCACTCTTGTCCGAAGTAGGCAATTCACTGCCAGAAGAAAGAAGAGGCCCGACAATAGGTACAAAAGGCTCCAAAGGCAAATAATCTGTCTCGAGAGAAAGAGACGGCGCAACAGGAATAGTTGTGGAAAGAGCTAGTTCTGGGAGAGGTACCGAGATAATAGGCATTGAAGAAGAAGTATCAAAAGAGAAGAGGAAGAAGCAAGAGAAAATACGGTGTATCTTCAAAGAAGGTAATATCAGCAGACACATACTGTTTGAGCAGAATAGGATCAAAACAGCTATATCCCTTCTGAGTCAGACAATAACCAATGAATATGCATTTAACAGAATATGAAGAAAGTTTGTCATGACCAGGAGAAGCTATGTGAACAAATGTTATACATCCAAAAATTTTAAGAGGTAAAGGAAATGACTCGGCCCCTAGATATAAAATAGATAACAGAGTCTTGCCCTAAAGAACAAATGAGGGTATCCGATTAATAAGATAGCAGGAGAGAAGAATAACATGACCTCAATAAGGCCGAGGAACATTCATTTGTATGCAAAGACTGCGAGCAACATCCAAGAGATGACGATTCATGCATTCAGCAACGCCATTCTGTTGAGAGGTATATGGATAAGTTGTTTGATGAATAAAACCATGACTCATACAAAAATCAAAGAATTGTCCGCTGGGATATTCCTTGGAATTATCAATACGAAAAATCTGAATGTGCACATGAAATTGTGTGAAGACCTCATTATAAAAGGCAGTAAACACGGAGTACAGCTCAGAACGATCTCTTAAGAGATACAACCAAGTACACCTAGAAAAATGATCAATAAATGTAACAAAGTATAAGCTTCCTCTACCAATAGTGGAAATAGGAGAAGGACCCCAGATGTCAGAATGAACTAGTTCAAAAGGATGCAAAGAACTACGTCCCATCCGAGTTGGGAAAGAAGAGCGATGATGTTTACCGAACTGACATGCTTCACAATTCAAAGGAAAATCCTCTGAAGGAAGGTATGGGAAAATTTGATGAATGAGGCGAGAAGGAGGATAGCAAAGATGACAATGTCATTGCTAAAGAGATGAAGAAGCAGAAAGAGCAACGTCATGGTCAAGAAAGAAGAGGCCACCACTGGCAGTCCCAGTAGCAATCGTAGTTTTAGAGACAGAATTAGAGAAAAAAATAAGTGGTGACAGTAAAAGTAACCGTGCAATTTAATTGAGTACAAAGAGCATGAACATAGAGTAAATTGCATGGGAAAGTAGGGACATAGGGAGCGTCCTCAAACAGCAAAGATGGAGAGAGACGCGCAGTGCCAACACTATGCACAGGAGCAGAAGTCACATATATAATAATAACAGGAGACAACCTGTTCTATTCAAGCAAAGAGGAGAACAAACGAGAGTTGTCGGTCATGTGACAACTGACACCAGAGTCAATAAGCCACTTATCATAGGAGACCACAGGAGCATAAGCTGTAGAGGAGAGAAGAGAAACCATCTCAAAGAAAATAAAAATAGAAGGAATAAGAACTAACCGCACGGTTAGAAACAAGCCGTCAAAAGAAGCCAAAATGAATAGGACGACAAACAAGTTGTAGAAAGCCAGCGACCAAAAGAAAGAGAGAAATAGAGAATCAAACCGAACGGTTTGAAAAGAAGCCGGAGAGAACCGAACACCAAAAGAAGCAAACTAAGGAGCAACTGCACAAAAAGAGAAAAACAACCCGCGCGAGAAAAGAGAAGTCACAGCGACCAAGCAGCGAACAAACCGCGCGGGAAGACCACAAGGTCACAGTGATACCACTCCAGCAACAAGAAAAGAGGCCGCAACCAAGATGTGGAGCCCACAATGGTTAGAGAAGTTATAGCGACAATAAAAGAAGCCTCAATGACAAGAAAAGAAGCCGTAAAGAAGAAGAAGAAAGAGAGAGAGAGAAGAAAACGAGTCTGCACGGTCATGGTGACAACACACTAGCAGCAAGGAAGATGCCGCGACCAAAATGCGGAACTCACAACAGAGAAGAGAAGAAGCAGCGAACAACTGAGAAACCGCAACAAAATGCGACTAAGCAAAGGAAGTCGCGCGAACAGAACATGCGCAAAGAAGATAGCGCAGGACAGCAACAAGCAAGGGAGGGAAGGGTAGGAAGCAAACAGGAAGAAGCCAACGCGGGAAGCAAACCGAAAGAAGTCGACGCAGTTTAACAAACAAACCACAATATGATTGGAGCAAAGGATCTATTCGCTCTCATACCATGTGAAAAATGAGCGAGAAAACGGCCAAGAGGTAAATAAAGGCAAATTTTATTGCTCCAAAAAGATAATTATTACATAGGTATGCTCCCTTATTTATAGAAATCGGGGAGAGGAGCGAATACAACAACCGGTGTGGGACTAAAACAAGTCGGGCGGTCTACGCGGTTTGACATGGTCAAAACGCCCACTATACAACAAATAACAGAACAACAAGCATCAACTAGGAAAGTTGCCTAACTGCCAGGGAAGACCGCTGGACCAAACCGCTAGGTCGCTGAAAGATATAGTACCTAAACAACTAGAGGGGGGGGGGGTGAATAGGTGACCTAATTCTTTTTAAAACTTTAATGGCAGCAATCAGTTATAACACAGAATCTACTGTACTTTTGCAATCACACAGCATACACAGCAAAGCACAACACAGCAGACACAGAGTTTTATAGTGGTTCCCCAAGTTTTGGGTACATCCACTTTCCCCCTTCGCCTATCTAGCAGTGTACTAGATTCGGCCAAACTTCACCACTGTCTCAGAACCCAAACTGGTTCCTACACCTCAGGCCCAAAGCCCTACAACTCAGCTTTTCCACAAAGCCTACACTCAGCCACAAAGGCCTACACTCAGCCAACAAGGCCTACACTCAGCCACCAAGGCCTACACTCAGAGATTTCAATCTCCTACACTCAGGCTCTCAAGCCCTACCCTCAGCCTTTATAATTACAGGCTTACAAACACTCAGATCCAAAGGATCCTACAAGATAAAAATGAATTTACAAATGATAACTCAGCAACTCAGAAACAAGAGAGGGGAGTTGAGAGTTTCTTGATGAGTTCTTGGAAGAACTCAGCTGGATTCAATCTGACTTAGCTTTCTTCAAAGCTTCTTGAAAGTAGAACTCAATTAGATTGACTCCTTCTGCAGTTGATCCTTGACCTCTGCTTCTTAAGATTCAGAATATATCTGAATCCTTCTTCTCAGCCTAGTTCCAACGGCTGATTTCTTGGATGGAGCCCTCTCTCTCCAACTTCTTAGATCTGCACTTGGACAACTAGATCTTCTTGTTTTGATACTTGATCAATAACTTGAACAACTCTGTGAACCACTTTTTGAATTGCTTCAACAACTTCTTCAACAACAGTTTCTGTAGACTGTATGAGCCTATTTATAGGCCTTCTTCATGGTAACCGCTGGTCCGGTTCATAACTGTCTTCTGACATATCTGACAGGTGCTGTAGACCGGCTGGAACGGCAGCTGTCAAGTCATCCAGTCAATTCTTGAAAGTTCTCTAACTGTCTGAAAGTGTCGAGACTTTCTGTCTTTAAGTGTCGACACTTATAGACCAAGTGTCGACAAAAGTTGTGTAAGTGTCGACACAAGTCTATAAGGTGTCGACACAACTCCTTGTGTTGTAGATTCTATGTCTTGACACAGTTTCTTCTGCATGTGTCGACACTGAAATTGAGTGTCGACACAAGTACTTGATCTTTTATCTTTTGCTGAATTCTTCTAAGTGTCGACACATCTCCTTTGTGCCGACACAACTTCTTGTGTTGAATCTGTTAAGTGTCGACACTACTTCTTGATGTCGACACATAGTATTCAATGTTTATACTTGCTGAGTGTCGACACAGCTCCTTGTGTCGACACTTGATTCTTCTGTTGAGACTTCAGCTGAGTGTCGACACATTCCCTTAGTGTCGACACTTGTACTTAGAATATTTTGTTGATCTTTCTGTTCTTTGCTAAGTGTCGACACAACTCCATGTGTCGACACTTTCTTCAAGTGTTGAGTCTTCAGCTGAGTGTCGACACATACTGTCTTGTGTCGACACTTTCTTTAAGTGCTGACTCTTCTGTTGAGTGTCGACACATTATTCTGGGTGTCGACACTTATACTTAGTCTCTGCTGACTTTTGCTGAGTGTCGACACAGCTCCAAGTGTCGACACTTTCTAGTGTAGACACAGCTTCACTGGGTGTCGACACTGCTGTTAAGTGTCGACACTGCTTTACTGTACTTTCTTCATTGAGTGTCGACACAGCTCCTTGTGTCGACACTTTCTGTCTGGTGTCGACTCAGCATCCCAGGTGTCGACACAATGACTCCAAGTGTCAACACTGCTTGTCTGGGTGTCGACACAAGTCGTCTTAAGTGTCGACACTTTCCCTCTGAGTGTCGACACATGGACTTAGAAATTTTTGCTCCAGTCCTGCAAATACTTAACCTGCACAAGTAACTCAAAAACACATCAAATACATTTTGATGTATATCATTGAGTTGGGTGAGGCTTCTTCAAATCAGGTACATGTAAACCAATGTACCCAACAATCTCCCCCTATTTGGAGAAGTCATAACTCTTAGTCAATGATATACACCATTCATAATTAAAATTACACAATGATGTAAGGCAGGATAATATACAGCAGGGTAAACATAAACATGTATCAATTTCACATGTATACAAATTCATCATCACAGAATAAATATGAAATAGACATAGACATTATCACAGAACAAACATGAAATAGATTATTCATATATTGTTCTAATATCTGTCTTATACATTTTCAGAAGTTCACAAAAATGTTTTACATCAAAAAGATTACACAGTAAACTTTAAGAAAATTCTAATTCTATTTCAGTTCAGGTTCCTTGATAACTATTCCTTTGCCAGCATGAACTTTAGCTTGGACAGGAGCATCAGCAACATCAGCATCAGCAGGCTTCTTGCCTTTCAGATCTTTCTTCTTAAGCTCTTCTGCTTTGATCTTTTGTCTTTCAAAATAATGGTATGACATAGGAAAGTACTTGCTAGGCTCCTGGGCAGTAGGAGATAGCTTTCCCATCTTTGCCTTCCTTCTGTATTGGACAATTGCCTCCTGTCTAGATTCATGTTTTCTCCATTCAACTTCAGAGAACCATTTGTTCCTGTCATGAATGTTGTCTTTGGCAGCTTTCCAGGCAGTTAATATAATGTTTCTAGAGGTAGGGCTCCATTGCTCAAAATCTGGTCTCTGTTCAGCTTGTTCCCTAAACCTCTTCTTAGACAATCTTGTCTCTTCTTCTTTTTGCAATGCCTCTTGCATGGCTTCAGAAATAGGCTGAACAACCTTTTCAATAATAACATTGTCCTTGCCCCCAGGTGGACTGTACATGGTCTGTACATCAGCATGCACCATTTCAAAATCTGGAGGAGGATAAATGACTTGAGCTACTTCTGGTTGCTCACCTCCTAGATATGCATGGTTAATTCCAGATTCAGCAACATCATTGTCATCACACAGAGGAGGATATCCAAGAGTTGCTCTGATAGAATTTGATATCCACTTAGCATGGTCAGAGCTTGCCTTGACTAACACTCTCTCCCCCTTTATGACTTCTTTAGCCATGTGATCTCTGACATCATCCTTCTGAAATCTGATTTGATTATCCAAGAATCTGACTCCATCTTTAAAGAAAGGTTTGAGCTTTTTAAGTTGTTCAGATATGGCCTTCTGGGAGTCTTCAATGGCAGTCTTAACAGCATTGATTTCTTCTTGAAAGACCTTGTCAAATTCAGCTTTAACAGTAGCAGTAGAGGTAGAAGGTCTAGCAGCCTGGTTCTTTAATTCTGTGACAATAGCATTATGGGAAGCAGTAAGATTGTCATTCATCCTTAGCAGATTTTCAAGAACATACCCTTGCTTTAATGCTATGTCATCCACTTGTGCTTTTATCTTCTCTTGGTGTGTTGCCAAGTACACCACTGCATTTTCACCCTTGTGAAAACAGTCTGTCATTTCCTTTTTGTTAAGATTCATCTCAAATCTTATTGACTTGATATCTTGGGCCAGATCAAATTACAAAGATTTCTGCCCTTCATCTACATACTTCTCAATTGCTTTTCTATGTTCATCCAGTTTAATCTGCATTGCCACCATTAAAGCACTATAATCTATTGATGGGGCTTGTTGAACTATAGGCTGTGGTGCAATAGATTGTAGAGCCTTCTTATAACTTTGGCTTCTTCGCTTGAATACATAGAGTTTCTTTTGCTTAGCCCTTGTAGCCTCCTCATCTTCAGATTCTGAGGAGCTGGCTATGTCAACCCTCTCCTTAGGGCTTGGAGGCCTCTCAGGTTGCACATTTGGTGCCTTCTCAGTTTCTTGCCTCACAGGCTCTTCATGAACTTGCACTTGCTCCCCCTCAAGTGAAGCATTCTCTTCTTCAGCAGCAGCCTTGTCCATATCAAAATCTTGTTGGTATAGATTTAAAAATAAATCTTCCATGGTGAATTCTTGTGGTGAAGGAGCTGGAGAAATTCTTGGCTCTTCAACCACTGGATCAGGAACCACTTCTAGTACAACAGATGTATCTTTTAGAACAGCATCTGGAACTTGACTATTCAGCTGAGTTTGCTGATGATCATCAGACAAATCAGTATCTTCCATAGAAAAATCTAAAGTGTTTAGTTCAGTGATTACCTCTAGTATAATGGTGGTTGCTTGTTCACTTTCCAGTGTAGTGGGTTCAGTTACAACTGGAAGCTCCCCCTGGCTGTGATCCTTGTGGATGGGGCTAGCTTGAGGTAGCTCCCCCTGGATCTCAGCAACCTCTTGAGGAGTAGGAGATTTCACTGCAGGCTCTTCCTCATGCTCATCTGGAGTGAAGACAACCTGTTCTTCACTATCAGAGCTGCTAGTGGACTCTTGTGCCACTGGAGCAGTCTTCCTTTTCTTCTTTGGAGGAATGTCTTTCTCAGCAACTATCTTCTCAGGGGTTGGTATCTCTTTAGACAACACCCTGTCCCATCTAGAAAACAACCTCATGTCCATTTTCCTCATGTGATTTATTTTGCTTCCAGCAGCAGTACTCATTACCTCTGGTATGGTACCAGCTAGGTAGAGACTTAAGATTCTGCCCAGGTTGGGCTTCTTCAGACTTTCTTTGATTTTCTCAAATACTATAACTGACCAATCAATTCTTAAAGTGAAGATAATCCTGGTCATTATATTGAACATAGAGGCAGACACTCTGTCATGCCCTCCTAGCTTGCTGAAAGTACCTTGCCAACTATCTCAGACATGAATTTGCCTTGATTGTTCATGCCCTTTTCTATTGAAAATAGAACCAATCTTCATCTTAGAGTCTAGTCCACACCAGGTTAGAGCTTCCCTGGTCTTTGATGCAGTAACTTCATCTTCCTCTTGAGTTCTTGGAAGCTGTAGAATCTTCCTTAGACTTTTTGGTGATACCTTGACCCTCTCACCATGAACTCTGGATTTGATTTTGTATCCAGATTCGTCCACCTTTGCTCCATTGAGGAATTCAAGTACCTCTTTCTTCCATATCTTAGTAGGTTCTGAAACGAGATAATCTAACCCAGAATCGACAACTAGGGTTATCACGTGCTTGATTTCTTGCTCAGCATCCTCAAAGCGCCGCGCACCAGCTCGTATCCTTCGTTGACATTCTCCTCTAGCTTAGGTGCCATTAGGGTTTGTAGAATTTGTCTTGAGAGAAGAGAGGTGTCGACACAGAAGTTTGGTCTCGAAACTTTGAAAGCGTGTCGACAAACAAAGACAAAGCCCTATTTATACCTTTCTGATTTTGGAGATGAACAGGCGGGACAGCTAACTTAAAATGTGTCGACACTGGCAATAAGTGTCGACACTGACTTATAATGTCTCGACACATATGTGTCGACACAAGTTTAGTCAACAGATTTTATGCGTCGACACTTGTTTATGTGTCGACACCACATAACTCGACACATAGTCGAGACTTTACTTAGAAAATTCTGAGTAAATACTAAGTGTCGACACCACTTTGGATGTGTCGACACCTACTTGGCATGTGTCGACACTAATATTCTGAAGTGTCGACACCAACTTCCTAGATGTGTCGACACCTATTTCCTGAAGTGTCGACACCACTATTCTGTGTCGACATAGACTTGTCTATGTGTCGACACCTTTTTACTTAGCCATTTTCAATACTGTAAACTTACTCTAAGTTTATCATTCCTAGTTCAATTTTAAATCTATTGAACTTAGCTTCTTCTAGGGGCTTAGTATACATATCAGCTACTTGATTATCAGTTTTAACATATTCTAATAAAATATCTTCTCTTTCTACATGCTCCCTAAGAAAATGATATTTAATTTCAATATGTTTTGTTCTACTATGAGATACGGGATTATTAGCTATTGAAATAGCACTTGTAGAATCACAGAAGAGTGGAGTTCTACTTACCTGAAATCCATAATCCTCTAGCTGATGTTGTATCCACAGAAGTTGAGCACATCAACTTCCAGTAGCCACATACTCTGACTCTGCAGTGGAGATAGCCACACTGGTTTGCTTTTTGCTACTCCATGAAATTAGTCTCCCACATAGGAATTGATAGGTTCTAGTAGTGCTTTTTCTATCTTCTTTGCATACTGCAAAGTCTGCATCTGAATAACCTGTAAGTTCAAAATATCCATTCCTAGGGTACCAGAGGCCTAGATAGGGAGTGCCCTTTAGATATCTCAATATTCTTTTGACTGCTGTCAAATGAGACTCTTTAGGGCAGGCTTGATACCTTGCACAGACACATGTAGCATACATGATATCTGGTCTACTAGCAGTCAAGTATAATAGGGAGCCAACTATCCCTCTATACAAGGTTTCATCTACAGGTTTCCCTGCATCATCCTTGCTAAGAGACATACTTGACCCCATAGGAGTCTTCATGGTACTGGATGAATCCATACCATACTTCCTTATGAGTTCTAGGGTGAACTTGGACTGACATATGGATAAACCATTCTCAGTCTGTTTAACTTGGAGACCCAAGGAAAACTTCAGCTCTCCCATACTACTCATCTCAAATTGACCTTGCATCAGTTTTGCAACTTTTTGCAAAGGCTGCTTTCAGTAGACCCAAATATAATGTCATCTACATATATTTGGACTACTATAACTTTGCCTCTAGATTCCCTAAGGAATAGAGTCTTATTTATTTCTCCCTTGAGAACTTGTTCTCAATGAGGAAACTAGATAGAGTTTCATACCAAGCCCTAGGGGCTTGCTTTAACCCATATAAAGCTTTCCTAAGTCTATAGACATGATGAGGTAAAGTTGGATCAACAAAACCTGAAGGCTGTTCCACATAGACTTCCTCTTAAGATTACCATTCAGGAATGCTGACTTGACATCCATTTGGTAAACCTTGAATCCTTGATAGGTTGCATAGGCCAAGAACATCCTTATGGCTTCCAGTCTGGCTACTGGAGCAAAGGTTTGATCAAAGTCAATACCTTTTTCTTGCCTATATCCTTTAGCAACCAATCTTGCTTTATTCTTAATGATGACCCCTTGTTCATCCATCTTATTCCTGTAGATCCACTTGGTTCCTATTATATTGTGGTCTTTAGGTCTAGGAACAAGTTCCCAGACCTTGCACCTCTTGAACTGATTAAGATCTTCTTGCATTGCTTCAGTCCATTGTGGATCTAATATTGCTTCTTCAAACTTCTTAGGTTCAACTTGAGATAGAAAACTGGAGTAGATTGCTGCATTCATGTATCTACTCCTGGTTTGTACTCCTTGTCTTGGATCTCCAATAATCTGCTCTACTGGATGATCTCTAAGATGCCTGTTGGCTGGAGGCATCCTAACTTCTGGTTGAACCTCTTCAGCATCTCCATCATGTTGTACTCCTTGTACTTCTACTGCAATTGGTACATGTAGTTCTCCCCCTGGACAACAGCTACTGTCTTCTACTTGCTGTCATGCAGCAGGTACTTCTTCTATAGTAAGCTTGTCCATCTTCTTTGTTAAACCTGTGGGGCTGCATACAGTACTAGATAACTCATTGTTAATAAGTTTAGTCTCATCAAAAACTACATGCACAGATTCTTCTACAACTTGTGTAGTCAAGTTGTAGACTCTATAAGCCTTACTGTTATTGCTGTACCCAACAAAAATTCCCTCTTGGGACTTGGCAGCAAACTTAGTCAAGTAAGACTTCCCATTGTTAAGTATAAAGCATTTGCAACCAAAGATCATGAAATAGGATAGGTTTGGTTTCCTGCCTTTCACAACTTCATAGGGGGTCTTGTTGTGCCCTTTAGTGATGGTAGCCCTATTTATAACATGACATGCAGTATTAACTGCTTCAGCACAGAAATACTCTGGCAGTGATGTATCACTTAATAGGGTCCTACCAGCCTCTATCAAGGTTCTATTCTTCCTCTCAGCAATGCCATTTTGCTGAGGTGTTCTAGGTGAAGAGAATTCTTGAAATATCCCAAATTCTTCACATAGTTTTGTCATGCTTTCAGACTGAAATTCAGTACCATGGTCACTTCTAATCTTGACCACTGTACTATTTAGTTCATTCTGAATTTGCTTGACAAAGCTATGGAAGACACTAGGTGTTTCAGATTTCTGTCTTAAGAAGAACACCCAGGAAAACCTTGAGTAGTCATCTACAACTACAAGGGTATAGACCTTCCTACCTAAGCTGTGAACTGGCATTGGACCAAAGAGATCCAAGTGCAAGAGGTATAAACACCTCACAACATCTTTGTTTTCTATGCTTCTAAAGGTGGATTTAGTCTGCTTGCCCTTTTGACAAGCTGAGCAAATACCATCTTTAACACACTTAACTTGAGGAGCATTCCTCACTAACTCTTTGCTAAAGAGTTTGCCAATAGTCTTGTAGTTAAGATGGTCAAGCCTCTTGTGCCATTTGACACAATGAGAGACTGTCTCATCAGCTACAAGACACACTGGAGAACCATTGTTCTCAATCATAATGTCTAAGCAGTAGACATTCCTCTTCCTATAACCAGTCAAAATGATCTCTTGATCAGTTGACCTCCTGATATGACAACCATTTTTAACAAATGAGATGTCATACCCTACATCACTTAATTGACTTATACTTATTAGGTTGTGTTTCAACCCTTTAACATAAGCCACTTGAGTAATGGTAACCAAGTTGCTAGAAATGTTACCAAATCCTTTGATGATTCCTTTTTCAGAACCACCAAAGGTGACTTTTGGACCATCTTTTATTGGAATGAAGTCCCTTAGTAATCCTCTAGTTCCAGTCATATGTCTGGAACATCCACTGTCCAAGTACCATGTTGGGGTATGGCCACTTGGACTCACCTGCAAAACAGATTAATGAACCTTAGAACCCAAAGAATTCTTGGGTCCTTGGTACTTGTTAGTTTGCAACTTGACAAAACTACCTACTGGCTTTCCAACAGGTATTTGCAACTCACTTTGGCACTAACATTGTGCCAACAGTTCATTGCAAAATGGCCAACTTTGCCACAACACCAACATTCAAATTTATTGTACCTTTGCTTAGGTACTATCTTTGTTGTCTTATCTATAGCAGACTTGTTGAATGTTGAGGCTTTGCCCTCGGACTTGGACTTGGACTGCTCAGTCCTTGAAGGTCTAGTAAAGCCCAGTCCAGCTTTACCCTTGTGATGAACAAATTCATCAATTATGGATAACACTGACTTAGGTTTAGAAAACCTAGCAACAAGCTCTATCTCCTTCTGAAGATTTATCTCCAGACTCTTGATTTGATCATTCTTAAAGGTGATAGTCCCCATCTGAATCACTGTTATGTGTTTCAGCCTGGCTATCTCAATAAGCTTTTGATCAAATAGCTTCTCAGAATCTGTTGCAGCAGCTTTAAGATCAGCAATTTCCTTTGCTTGACTTTTGGCTAGGACTTGCTTTTCTTGTAAGCTTGCAACAGTACTTTATATTCATCTATAAGCTGATGAATATCTCCTCAGACTCAGATACACTCTCATCACTAGATGATGATGAATCTGATTCTGTACTAGAATAAGAAACTGAACTTAAAGTTGAACTTTGTACCTTACTGGGTTCTGGCTGCTCCAGGATTTTGTCATGCTCTGTCAAAGCCATTAGCCCTTGGCATTGACTGTCTTCTTGTTCATAAATAGACTCCATTATCTGCATGAATTCTTCTTCTTCTTCTTCAGCAAATACCTTATGTATGCCTCAGCATCAGACTCAGTTTCTGAAGAAGAGATATCTGATAGAGTCTTCTCTTTCTTGGCAACAAAAGACTTCTCTTCTTGCCTTTGAAATGAGTCTTCTTCTTGTCACTAGACTCCTTTCTCTTTTCAGGACAATCTGCAACAACATGGCCTTGTCTATTGTAGCAATAGCACACTATTTTAAAAACAGTTGCCTTGCTAGATTTAGTCCTCTTCCTGTCCTTCTTTGAGGCCTTTTTATCCTGATAAAAATCTTCTTTTCCTTTTGAAGTAGAAGGCCTTGACCTCCACAGTTTCTTCTTCAAGAATTTCTGAAAATGTCTAGTGAAGGCAGCAAAGTCTTCATCACTTTCACTGCTTTCAGATTTTGTGCTGACTGACTCATCTGACTCTGATTCAACTACCTTTGGAGGTGGAGTTGGTGACTTATTCCTGCACTTTCTGGAGGCTTCTGTCTTGAAAGCTACTGTTCTTTCCTTGTGTTCAGTTCTTGTTGATTTCTCCTCCTCTTTCCTCACTGTCAACTGCATTTCATAAGACAATAACTTGCCAAACAGTATAGGTGGAGGAATTTTCTCCCAACTTAGCCATTTCTCTAATGGCACAAATCTTTGTGTCCCAATCTTTAGTTAGGGACCTTAGGAACTTGTCATTTAGTTCATAATTGCTGAACTCTCTTCCATAAGACATGAGTTCATTCACTATCTGTAGAACTTCTTATAGCACTCAGTTATGCTATCATCCTTTCCTTGTCTAAAACTCTCATACTCTTGATTTAGCAAGGATTTTCTATCTTGCCTAACTTCTTCAGAACCTTCCATATACACAATAAGAGTGTCCCACATCTCTTTGGCTGTCTTACAGTGTATTAGATTCTGAAAAGTTGCATCATCTATGACACTCACTATAATGTTTTGTGCCTTTTTGTCCATGGTGGCTAGGACAATCTCATCCTTAGTCATTTCAGAGAAATCCTTTGGGGTTCTCTGATTTGCATCTAGAACTGATATCTTCATGGGCACATAAGGCCCTTCCTTTACTGTGATGTATATCCTAGGTCTGAGGCTTCCATAAACAGCCTTACCCTTTCCTTCTAGATCCCAAATATCTCTTTCCTGCATAGAGGTAATTTCATGGAACCCAATTCCTTGTGATTCTCAGAGGAACCCATGGTTCTTGATTTTCTTGAATCTGTAATTTGTCTTAGACTGAATCTGCCAATCAGGATCTCCTTAGACTGTTAGTCCTTTTTAAGGAACCTCCCTCTGATACCAATTGAAAGATATAGTACCTAAACACCTAGAGGGGGGGGGGTGAATAGGTGACCTAATTCTTTTTTAAACTTTAATGACAGCAATCAGTTATAACACAGAATCTACTCTACTTTTGCAATCACACAGCATACACAGCAAAGCACAGCACAGCAACACATAGTTTTATAGTGGTTCCTCAAGCTTTGGGTACATCCACTTTCCCCTTCGCCTATCTAGCAGTGTACTAGATTCGGCCAAACTTCACCACTGTCTCAGAACCCAAACTGGTTCCTACACCTCAGGCCCAAAGCCCTACAACTCAGCTTTTCCACAAAGCCTACACTCAGCCACAAAGGCCTACACTCAGCCAACAAGGCCTACACTTAGCCACAAGGCCTACACTCAGAGATTTCAATCTCCTACACTCAGGCTCTCAAGCCCTACCCTCAGCCTTTATAATTACAGGCTTACAAACACTCAGATCCAAAGGATCATACAAGATAAAAATGAATTTACAAATGATAACTCAGCAACTCAGAAATAAGAGAGGGGAGTTGAGAGTTTCTTGATGAGTTCTTGGAAGAACTCAGCTGGATTCAATCTGACTTATCTTTCTTCAAAGCTTCTTGAAAGTAGAACTCAATTAGATTGACTCCTTTTGCAGTTGATCCTTGACCTCTGCTTCTTAAGATCCAGAATATATCTGAATCCTTCTTCTCAGCCTAGTTCCAACGGCTGATTTCTTGGATGGAGTCCTCTCTCTCCAACTTCTTAGATCTGCACTTGGACAGCTAGATCTTCTTGTTTTGATACTTGATCAATAACTTGAACAACTCTGTGAACCACTTTTTGAATTGCTTCAGCAACTTCTTCAACAACATTTTCTGTAGACTGTATGAGCCTATTTATAGGCCTTCTTTATGGTAACCGGCTGGTCCGGTTCATAACTGTCTTCTGACATCTCTGACAGGTGCTGTAGACCGACTGGAACGGCAGCTGTCAAGTCATCCAGTCAATTCTTGAAAGTTCTATAACTGTTTAAAAGTGTCGAGACTTTCTGTCTTTAAGTGTCGACACTTATAGACCAAGTGTCGACACAAGTTGTGTAAGTGTCGACACAAGTCTACAAGGTGTCGACACAACTCCTTGTGTTGTAGATTCTATGTCTCGACACAGTTTCTTCTGCATGTGTCGACACTGAAATTGAGTGTCGCACAAGTACTTGATCTTTTATCTTTTGCTGAATTCTTCTAAGTGTCGACACATCTCCTTTGTGTCGACACAACTTCTTGTGTTGAATCTGTTAAGTGTCGACACTACTTCTTGATGTCGACACATAGTCTTCAATGTTGATACTTGCTGAGTGTCGACACAGCTCCTTGTGTCGACACTTGATTCTTCTGTTGAGACTTCAGCTGAGTGTCGACACATTCCCTAGTGTCGACACTTGTACTTAGAATATTTTGTTGATCTTTCTGTTCTTTGCTAAGTGTCGACACAGCTCCATGTGTCGACACTTTCTTCAAGTGTTGAGTCTTCAGCTGAGTGTCGACACATACTGTCTTGTGTCGACACTTTCTTTAAGTGCTGACTCTTCTGTTGAGTGTCGACACATTGTTCTGGGTGTCGACACTTATACTTAGTCTCTGCTAACTTTTGCTGAGTGTCGACACAACTCCAAGTGTCGACACTTTCTGGTGTAGACACAGCTTCACTGTGTGTCGACACTGCTGTTAAGTGTCGACACTGCTTTACTATACTTTCTTCATTGAGTGTCGACACTTTCTATCTGGTGTCGACTCAGCATCCCAGGTGTCGACATAATGACTCCAAGTGTCGACACTACTTGTCTGGGTGTCGACACAAGTCATCTTAAGTGTCGACACTTTCCCTCTGGGTGTCGACACATGGACTTAGAAATTTTTGCTTCAGTCCTGCAAATACTTAACCTGCACAAGTAACTCAAAAACACATCAAATACATTTTGATGTATATCATTGAGTTGGGTGAGGCTTCTTCAAATCAGGTACATGTAAACCAATGTACCCAACAGTCACAGAGATAGATAGACCGCTGCAGTTATACATAAGACCGCCTGATCTCCTCAAGATCCAACAGTGAGCAAACTAGAAAGAGAGCAGAGTAAATTCTAAGTGAAGGAATGTTCTAAATCCCACATTCTCGCCGAAAAATCTCAGAGCTATCTATAGTCTCTAGCAGTTATCCTCATGTTGAGATGTTGAACCTCCTTGAAGGTGTGAGGGGGAGACATGTACTCCAATGACTTGATCTTTACAGGGTTGGCCTCAAATCCTCACTACGTTACCATGAAGCCTAGGAATTTCCCTGTGGTAACCCCAAACACGTACTTGGAGGAATTTAGGCATATTTGAAAGTGTCGGAGAATCTGGAAACACTTGTTCTGATCTTCCTGGTGGTCGCCTCACCTAACACGTTTTCACCAACACGTCGTCTTCACAAACCTCCATAGATTGTTCAATGTGATCTTTGAATACACTGTTTATCAGCCTTCGGTAGGTAGCTTCAACATTATTTAGTCCAAAATGTATCACTCTGTAGTAGTATACCTCTCTATCTGTGTGGATAATAGTGCACTCTTCATCCATCAGGTTCATCCAGATCTGGTTGTATCCTAAGTAGGCATCCATGAAACTGAGGAGTTCATGTCCTATTGTGGCATCCATGAGTTGATCGATGTGGGGAAGTAGGAAGTTATCTTTTGGATAGGCTTGTTTGAGATTGTTGTAGTTGACACACATCCTCCACTTCTTCAAGGCCTTCTTTACCATGACCACGATGATAAGCTAAGTGGGGTACTCTGCCTCCCGTATGAATCGCGCTGCCAAAACCTCATGCATTTTCTCTTTTATGGCATGGAGATGCTCGGGTGCAAAGTTGCACTTCTTCTGGATCACAGGACTGCATGCAGGATAAACTTTAAAAGAGTGCATGATTATTCGTGGATCCACTCCTAGCATATCATCGAGGATCCATGCAAATGCATCCTGGTTTGTGTTAAAAGTCCATGTACTCCTTCTCTGAGGACAAGAGTGACCCAAACTGCACTGTGTAGGGTCTTCTACGAGTATGGGACCTCGATGAGGCACTCCAGTGACATTGCTCGCTACATCGTGGCCTCATCCCTAAGGTCTAAGTTGTTGATGGAAAGGGTTATGCCACACAATAATCGAGCCTGATTTAGGTAACAAGTCTGTGTAGTCCCATGATCCCCTCAACTAATGCTCACTATAATGCCTCTAAATTTTCGATAATTATTTTAATCTCCTTAATGGCGTAATAATAACGTGAGGCCGTTGCGTTGTCGTGTAGTTAATAGTGCGCCGTCGTTAGTGCGTGGTTGCATTCGTTGGGTCGCGTTGACTAAATCTCAACTCATTGGAATTATAATTTTAGACTTTAGAAAATTAAAATAATTAATTCTAGGCGTGCTTGTGACGTTTCGTTGCAGTCCGAGCTAAATTGGAGTTTCAGTAAATTTTAGGAGGGTTATTGTTGTTGTAACTTCGTGTAATTTTATCCCGAGTTTGATTCGCCGGATTTTGATTTTGACTTCGTTGTTGGATTCGTAGCACTGACATTTAGCTTAGGTGTGGATTTCATCGAAAACCAAGATGGTTTAGTCGCTCTCGTCAAATAAGATTTCCTAATTTATATATACATACATACATATACATATATATATATATATAAAATTTTTTCTTTTAGAACTTATCCCCTTCTTTCTCCCCTAGAAAGGCCGAATGAGGGAGTCGAGAGAGAGACGGTGAGCTTTTCATCGTGAGCCTTTCAATTGCCGTCGTAGGAGCTCCGGTGGGCGAAATCTTCAGCGGAGTATAGATACGGAAAGCTCTCGCCAAGATCTTCACGTTGGTAGTAAGTATTTTTTATTCCGGAAGTTTTGGCATTAGGGTAAATGGCCCTAAGCGTTGCTCTTGCGTATGTTTTATTCCCAGATTTGCCTTGTCGAGCCTTCGTTTGGGCCGATCCTTGATGTGGAGTGCTTGAGAAGTCGGAAATATGGTGAAATCAAAACAAGTGGCGGTTTGCATTCTTCTTCCCTTACGTGTTTCTTCTCCTCTTTTGAATAAAGTTATTTCTGGTTGTCCAACTTCAGGATAGTGAAGTCAAATGAAATTCGCCGAGTGATCTCGTGAAGTCAAGAGAAATTCATCGAGTGATCTCGTGAAGTGAAGTGAAATTCGTCGAGTGATCTCGTGAAGTCAAGTGAAATTCGTCGAGTGATCTCGTGAAGTTAAGTGGAATTCATCGAGTGATCTCGTGAAGTTAAGTGAAATTCGTCGAGTGATCTCGTGAAGTCAAATTCATCGCATGATCTCGTGAAGTTAAGTGAAATTCGTCGAGTGATCTCGTGAAGTCAAGTGAAATTCGTCGAGTGATCTCGTGAAGTCAAGTGAAATTCGTCGAGTGATCTCATGAAGTCAAGTGAAATTTATCTAGTGATCTCGTGAAGTGAAGTGAAATTCATTGAGTGATCTTGTGAAGTCAAGTGGAATTCGTCAAGTGATCTCGTGAAGTAAAATTCGTCGAGTGATCTCATGAAGTCAAGTGGAATTCGTCGAGTGATCTCGTGAAGTTGAAATTCGTCGAGTGATCTCGTGAAATCAAGTGAAATTCGCCGAGTGATCTCGTAAAGTTAAGTGGAATTCGTCGAGTGATCTCGTGAAGTTAAGTGAAATTCATCGAGTGATCTCGTGAGGTTAAGTGAAACTCGTCGAGAGGTAAGTTTGTTTTATGATTTTTTTTCATAAGATTAGTATTGCGACTAGTCTAGTCATTTATACAATTTATGATGTTTAGGATATTATACTATGGACGATTTTGGGTTGTGGATGTTAATGGAGTGTACCACTGCTACAGTGTCTGTTTTGTGAATCATTAAACCTGGTGGGTTTTTATGGGCTGCAGGTTTGTGCTGGATAGATGGTCACCGCCATATTGCCCTTTTGAGATGTATGCTTTGATGGTTTGTGTTGGACAAGTGGTCATCACCTCAGTATCATTTTTTTACCGGTGTTAATGATTCACATTTTAAAGCTGATCGGTCTCTTTATATATACACACATACTCTTATAAATGTCAATGAAGAATAGATCTTTATCTCACATAGTGTAACTTTATATATTTAAACTCATGTGAATTCTTTCCTACTTACTGTATTATGATTTAGATGTTGTGGTTTTGCATTCAATCCATTTTGGGTTGGTAACTCTCTTATCTCTTTGATTATTTAATTTCGATCTTTTATTGTTATTTGTACTATCTTGTTGAGGTGTTTTTTTTTCTTTTGAATGCCTCAGACTCGAAGCAGTAGCGGCCTGTGCAGTTAGAGTTTGTGATTTCAGGTGTTGGTGTTAGTAGTTGTTGTTTTTGCTCACCTTCACGAGGTAGTGGTTGTTTTCTTCTTGTTCAGACTTATACTATGATCTTGTGGGTTCGTGTTAGGCTGTTGATGCCCACAGTATTTGTTAATGGATGTTAGATTATTTGTTGGCTCTTATAATATTACTTGCTGGTTGGTTTATCTACTTGCTTTCTGTGAAGGCTTTATGTTAGGATGCATGTTAGTTATTTTCAAGGATAAAAATCTGCATTTCCACTTATACTCATAACAACGTTTTCAACAACTTACCACCCCAATTTAAGGAACATAAGAACTCTTTTCGTACTTATAATAAATCTAGAAATGCGCATATCATGAGATTGTCTATTGGGTCTTTATGTTCATGTAGGTTACCAAGTGAACTTAAATCAAGTATTTTCCACTGCGTAAATGTATATTTTACCTGTGGACTAGCTGATCCACCGTACTGAGATACATAATTACCAAAATTTAAGCTTAAACTACGTTTTATTAAAATAATATATGATTTTGATGAAAAGCAATAGAAGAAGGTTTCTGCCTGAGCGTTTGCAGTTGTCTCCTGCACGGCGTGACATCACGGTGCATGTTTTCTCTAACTCTGATAATATATATAGAATACCGATAAAATATGGGTTGTTACAATTCGTATCGGAGTGCGGTTTGTTTGATAAGTGGGTCGAATGGCTATTTCTGGTAAAGTTTTAGTTATTTCTTTTCATTATATACACACACCGATATGTCATCAGTATGTCTTGCCAGAAGCATACACTACACTCATAAGCATGACAGAAGTATACGAGACATATTATGTAGTATGAGATACATAATATGTGTTTGTATGTTGATTCTCTTAGGCATAACAACATGTGACTGTTGCGTTGAAATGAGCGACTTAACAATTATCACATGGATGCTCATTAGATTTTACTTTTCATTATATGCGATATTATGTAGTATAAGATGCATAATATTTCATGTATACGCCGCTCATGACATGCATTAAGTCTTTTAGTAGAATGTATAACACAACATGTATAACATAGCATAGCATTAGCACACATGCCAAGTTAAGACTTATATAAGGACACTTGTACACACATGATTTAAAACTAAGATTTAAGCATTCATACATTCATACTAATATGCATGAGTCAATAGGATGATGGTATATCATCCTAAGTTAAAGCATATCATCATTTATGAAAATCCCAGAGCAAGGTAGCAGCAAGAGCAAGTATCTTTACATTTTTGGTCTGAACTGGGTTAAGTAGTTCTAGGTTAAGTTAGGTTTTGTTGAGTTGTTTGTTCGTATTATTATTAGGAATGCCGCCAAAGCGTATTGCGATGAGCTCAACTCCCCAGTCAGAGGGTGGGTCTTCGGGTGCGCAAAGTGAGGCTATGATTGAAGGGCTGTGTTAGAGCAATGAAGCTCTGTCAAGGCAAATTGTTATGATGCAATCACAGATTCAGGCATTGTTGACTGCCGCCTTAGGGCAGAAGCCTAGGGTGTAGGATCCTGTAGTGGGTCAGGTTGTATGTGATCCTCCTGCTCCTCTGGTGCCTCCAGTACTTATTTTGTGAAAGATGAATTTCATTTCACATTTCCAGCAATTAGGACCCCGTACCTATGACAAAGAGCTGATTTCATGGCCTTAGATGATTGGATAGTTGCTATTGAGGCGATGTTTTCTTACTCAGGTATTTTTACAGACCAAAAGGTTATGGTCATTGCTTACCAACGGCAGGGTCTTGCTAAAGGCTGGTGGATTAGGGTGAAAGAGGGCCTCACAGATGGATGTTTGTGGGAGTCGTTTAAAGGGATGTTACTGAAGAAGTTCCTGCCATCGGGCTAGCAAGACCGTTTGATGAATAATTTTCTGCACCTAAAGCAGAGGCAACTCACAGTTAGTAAGTATGAGATAGAATTCAACAAGTTGAGTAGGTTTGCTCCGGACTTAGAAGCCTCTGAGGCATGTAGAGTAAAGCAGTTTTTGGGAAGACTTTGTAATGACGTCCAGCAGTTGGATAGTGCGTACAGATCAGAAAATTATGCTGAAGCAATAGAAGCTACTATGAAAGTCAAGGTTACCAATAATGCCAAGAACCGTGATGCAATGATGAGAAAGGAGAAGAGAAAAGTTGATGATAGTGGAAGTTCTGGGGCAGTTGGCCCTGCTTCAAAGAAGGGAGGTCGTGAAGTTGTAGTTTTTGTGGTCTCCCTGGCCATCTCTTTGAGAAATGTTTTAAGAGGTTGGGAGCTCAGAAGCAGCAGCGAGTGCTTACAATTCAAAGCATACTCAAAGGAGATCTGCTTTGTGCTTCGTGTAAGCAGAAGGGCAATGATGTTGCCCATTATTGGTCAAAGGATACGGTATGTTTCCAGTGTGGGAAGAAAGGGCATTTGAAGTCTAGGTGCCCACGGTCCCAGTCCATGTTACAGGCAGTTCCACTTCAGGCGTTGCCACCGCCGCAGCTGCAGTAGCTAGAAAAATGAAAGGGTAAATTGAACGTGGTGACCAAGGAAGGTGCACAATCTTTCACCCAGCTGATCTCAGGTTAGATCCTAATCTAATAGTAGGTAGCTTTCTGCTATGGTTTTGATTTATGTTCTGTTAATTATGTATAAAATTTTATAGGAGAGTTTAAGGTAAAGAATCATTGGGCGCGTGTTCTTTTTGATTCTGATGCTACCCACTCGTTCGTGACAAGCACTTTTGTAGACCATCTTCGTTTGACTCTCGATCAAGTTGGCAATCCGTTTCACGTTAAGTTTCCCTCTGGTGATTTGGTGGTGTCGAACCAGGGTATCCGTAAATGCCCTATTTTATTAGGTGACTTTCTAGCTTTTGTCAATTTAAAGGTGCTACACCTGAAGGACTTTGACGTGATTTTAGGTATGGATTGGTTGTCTAGTTATGGTGTTGTTATTCAATGCAAGGTAAAGCATTTGGATTTTAAGATGGACAACAGCCAACTCATGAGCGTGTATGGCTTTCCATGCCTGGATTCCCCGATTATATCTATGGTATATGCACGAAAAATTTTGGACGTTGGTTGTTTTGCTTATTTTGTTTCTATTTTGGAAACTGGTAGTAGTTTGCAGCGTATCGAGGATATTTCCATGGTGCGGGAGTTTCCTTATGTTTCCCTGCTAGTCTTCCTGGTCTTTCGCTTGAGAGAGATGTGGAGTTTGTCATTGATCTTGAGCCTGATACTCATGCTATTTCTAAGGCAACTTACCGTATGGCCCCGCGTGAGATGGAAGAGTTGTGATGCAGGCCACAGGTTCCGATGGGATAAATACTATGCTCTCTTTGATTCAGACAATTAAACAAACACGTAGCGTGCGGTATCTATCTTTAACACTACCGATGAATTCAACCAATTATTGACACATCCTTCAACAACGCACAAAAAAAAGCAAAGGGTCGCTACTCCTTTTAGAGATTAAACAAAGGCTATGCGCCAATGTTCACTCAAGCGAATAGGACCTACACGATCCGAACAATTAGCTAATCAAATTAATATTATCCGCAATCATTCACAAACCCAAAAGGAGAAGATCTGGACTAAAATAGTGATTTCAACGAGTCTAAATCAATCCCAAATTTAATTAATATGAGGTTGGCCAAATCACTTGACATCAAAGAGAAATCAAGGGTTAATGAACCCAATTTCTACTAGCATTCACGAGATCTACCCGATCCATTTTATACGACAAAATCCGGATAAAATAAATGCTTGAAATCCAGATTTTATTAATACACTAATTTTAATATAAATCTGGACAATTCATTAGCCTTCTAAACCACCAAATATCACAATTAAAGAGAGGAATCACACAAGAGAGTGGGGAAGAGATTACCCAAACCAGCGAGAAGAGCACACAAGGAAGGTGGTGGATTAGTCACAAATCCACGGGATCCGTTGGAGTCGCACTGGACGATGAAGACGCAAGCCAACTTCTTTGAATCACATAGGAGGAAATAGATCGTCGGACCACCCCGAGCACCACTTGAAAGGGGGGGGGGGTCGTCAATAGGGATAGAAGATCCAGGGAAATAGAGAGGAAGGGTAGGAGAAGATCGAAGAAGAGGGAGGATAGAGAGGGAGGAGGCCGCTGACCAAGAGAGGGAGAGGGGAGGGCCGAATTTTGCCAAGGAGGGGGATTATGGTTCCTCTTTTTTTAATTCATCAAAGTCTACATTCTCACTCCCATCTCAAGCTTAAATAGTTTTACAAGGAGATCATGGCCATCAAGGAGCAATCTTGGCCATACAAAACTTAAAAACTGAAATTACTAAGCCCAAAATAAAAGCTGAAATTCAAAGCAATTAAAATTTATATTTTTAAAATTTTATCCTTTGATGGGGATTAAAATTTATAACCTATATATTTTAATATGAGGGTAACATATGGCGACGTCTTTGAGACGGTGCCAGCGGTGGATGTTGCATCAAAGTCCTAGTCTTCGAGTAGCCCAAACAACTTGCGACAACGCCCATCATAATCATCAAACTTTACGTAGCAGAGGTCATTGGCAACATCATCATCCCGAACACATGGCTGGACATCATCGCCATCAATTGAATAGTCACGAGTATCACGAACACATGGCGGGACATCGTCATCATCACCATCAAGTTGCGTACCCAGCTTGACAAATTGTTGTAGTATGACTTCATTAGGCCAAGTTCTTCACCTTGGGGTGCTCCAGTCCTGCTTATGAAAAAGAAGGATGGTTCCATAAGGTTTTGCATAGATTATAAAGAGCTGAATAAGGTGACCATCGAGAATAGATATTCGTTATCGTAGATCGATGATATGTTTGAACAGTTGCGTGGTAGTTCAATGCTTTCGAAGATTGATCTTCGTTCTGGCTACCATCAGTTGAGGATCCGTGAGTCAGATGTTCCGCAGACTGCATTCCGTTCTCGGTATAAACATTTTGAGTTCTAGGTGATGTCCTTTGGATTGACGAATGCACCCTCTGCTTTCAGGGATATGATGAATAGAGTGTTTAAGGATTTCTTAGCTCATTTTGTTGTCATTTTCATTGACGATGTTCTGGTATTTTCCCAGAGTGCCGAGGAGCATACTCAGCACTTATGTTTAGTTCTGTCTACCCTAAGGGAGCATAAGTTGTATGCGAAGCTAAGCAAGTGTGAATTTTGGATTTCTCAAGTATCTTTCTTGGGTCATATTGTGGGTAAATATGAGATTTCCGTGGATCCGAAAAATATAATTGTAGTTATGGATTGGAAGAGACCTACTACACCTAAGGAGATAAGAAGCTTCTTTGGTTTAGTAGGTATAAAAGGTTTCTGGAAGGATTCTCTGTATTGTCTATACCTCTGAATAAGCATACACGGAAAAATACAGCGTTTGTATGGAGTAATGAGTGTGAAAAAGCCTTTCAGAAATTGAAAAAAGAGATTGTGCATTGCTCCTGTCTTGATCTTACCTACCGAAGGAGTGGAGTATACTGTATATATGGATGCGTCGCACGTCAGGCTTGGATGTGTCTTCATGCAAGAAGGAAAGATGATTGCATATGGGTCAAGACAACTAAATATTTATGAAAAGAATTATCCCACACATGATTTGGAATTCGCGGCAGTAATCTATGCCTTAAAGCATTGGATACATTTGTTATATGGTGCGTTATGCAAGATTTATACGGACCACAATAGTTTGAAGTATGTTTTCACTCAGAATGAGCTAAATTTATACCGGCGCAGATAGTTGGAGTATGTCGCAGACTATGAGGTCAATATCTTTTATCATCTGGGCAAGGCTAATGTTGTGGTTGTTGCCTTAAGTAGAAAGACTGCACAAATCTTCAATTTTTCGTGCAGTCTTTGGTGGAGGAGTTTTTGCTAATGAATTTCTCGGTTGGAAGTAGTGTCTTGCCTTATAACTTAGAAGTTGAGGAGCCTTCTTATATTACTATTAGAAGGTTGCATCAGAATTAAGGATGATACAGATCTGCAGCATATTCGAGGTAGGACAGAGAGAGAAGAATTGCCAGATTTCTCAATAGATAAGGTCAGTACCCTGAAGTGCCAGGGTAGGTATTGTATTCCCGTTGTTGGTGATGTTCGGGCAAGAATTTACTGTGAAGCGTATGGTTCTCGTGTGACCTACCATCCCAGTTCTATGAAGATGTATAGAGATCTGAAGCAGATTCTTTGGTGGTATGGAATGAAGAACAATATAACTAAGTTTGTGTTTGAGTGCTTCACCTATAAGTGTGTTAAGGCCGATCATAGAAGGCCTGGTGGTAAGTTTATGCCTTTGGATATTCTGAGTTTGAAGTGAGAGAGTATTTTTATGGATTTATTTACTGGTTTGTCATGGTCTCCCCGAGGGCATGATGTTGTGTGGGTCATAGTTGATAGATTGACAAAGTGTTCTCACTTCGTGCCTTTCAAGATTGGCTACTCCATGGAAAAAATAATAGAGTTGTATTTGTACGAGGTCATCAGATTGCATGGAGTACTAGTGAGTATTGTGTCAAATCGAGACTCCAGGTTTATGTCGCATTTTTGGCAGAGCTTGCATGGAACGTTGGGCACTAACCTCAGATATTCAACTTCTTACAATACGTAGACCAATGGTCAAACAGAAAGAGTCAATCAGATTTTAGAAGACATGATCAGATATTATATCTTAGACCATGGTGGAGCATGATACCAACATCTTAGACTGATGGAATTTGCCTATAATAATAATTATTAAAAGAGTTTGCAAATGGCCTTCTTTGAGGCTTTGTATGGGAGTCATTATCGAACTACTTTGTTTTGGGCTGAGGTTGGTGAGAGACCGTTGTTGGGTTCGAAAGCCTTGGAAGAAATGAGTACTTATGTAAAGCATATTCGTGAAAAGCTTTGTGTGGCTTAGAAGCATTATGAAATGAATGCAAACCGGTGAAGGGTTGATCTGGAGTTTGCAGTTAGGGACATGGTTTTTTTGAACGTTTCTCCAATGCCAGATGTTAAGAGATTTGGAAGGAACTACAAGTTGGATCTCAGGTATGTGGGACCTTTCCAGATTGTTGAGCACATCAGAGTGCCAACTTATAGGCTGGATTTCCCTAGTGTACACGATGTGTTTCATGTGAGCCAATTGTGAAAATGTGTGCTTAGTGATCGTATTGTCCTTGACCTGGTGCCCCAGTTGCAACCTAATCCTTCGTATATCAAATATCCTGTTCATATTTTGGAGACTCAAGATCGAGTGTTGCGGAGGAAGACGATTCTTATGGTCAAAGTTCTTTGGAAAAACCAAGATGTCGAGAGCGTGACTTGGGAATTGGAATTTTATATGAGGGAATCTCATCCTCATGTTTTCTCTTAGTTCTCCTTGGTGAGTGTTTCCATCTGCTAACCTTTAGTTTTTCCTTTCTATCTTTTGGATTCGAGTTGCGTATCATTTTTCGGGATGAAACTTCTTTTTAGGGTTTGTAAAAAGAGTAGAATGCAACTCTTGAGAGAGGCAGACATAACTCTTCTAGATTAGAGTGAAATCCAATAACGAGGTTCATTACCTAAAACAAGTCTTAGGCGATGTGATTTGAGAACGAGTGTTCGGTCGATACACCTAAGCATAATTAAACCAAATCCTCGAGAGAGGAGTGTTCATGCTTTAAGAAACTCCACGATCAAAGACTCTTTAATAAGAAGAATTCAAATTCTATTTCATTGACTTATTTTAGTTCAAAGTGTTTCAAATATCAAGTACTAGCTTTTAACCATTGTTTTAATCTGTTAGATTTTATAATCTTTAGTTTTGTCCAATCTGTTGTTGATAAAAATAATAGTGATTTTTCAAAGTAGAATTACTCAACCTCCCCAAGTCTAATATGACCTTGATCGTAAAATCTTATACTAATAATATGGTGCACTTGCCATTCTCGGTCGTTGGATAGCCCCCAACAAGTTTTTGGCACTGTTGTTGGAGATTTGGGTTGATAATTTGAAAAGTGAAATAGTTATTAATTTTATCATTTTTTACTTTTAAAATTTATTTTCAAAAATCTTTAAAGGCACAATATAGATTCTCGAAAAGGGTGGTTTGGGCTTATCATCACAGCACAGCTCCTAGTACCGGTACGAACCCTTTACATGGTAGACCTCAGGAAGTTCGAGACTAATTTAACTCACTTTTTAAAATATATATGATAAAAATAATATTATTATAATTTTAATTTTGTCTTTTCCCTCTTCATCTTTTATTCTCCCCGCCCCTAATTTTTCTTTTTATTTTCAAAATATGTTCCGAAGGGGGTTCTTCAAATGATCCTAATTTAAATTTTGTCCTCGAAATCAAGTGCACCTTGCGGCGACACCTGAAAGTCTTTAGTTTCAAGAGTTGTTAACACCTAGAGGTGGTGGGGGGGGGGGGGGTGAATAGGTTCTTGGCCTTTTTAAACATTTTCCTATTTTTGGTGAGTTGTTATTTAAATTTGTTTAGCTTTTAAGAAAATCACACACAACACACACAAGATTTATAGTGGTTCCCCATATTATGGGCACATACACTATCCCCCCACCTTTCTAACAGTGTGTTAGTGATGAGTCTAAGTTATATACATATTTTTGGACTAATCTGGGTAGTTTTCTCGTTGATGCACCACACTTGAGAGCCATAATTGTTCATATTTGTTATTATGTCCATTCCATGTTAAGTGCACTTTTGTTCCATTTTCAGTGTGATTCCGTAGTTATTATACTTTTTCCCTACTTGGTGTTTTTCTGTGTCTGGAGAATGTGGAATGCCCATTTCGGTGGCTCTTCTATTTTTGCTGCAGGTACAAAGGCCGTGTGTGTGTTCCGGGATTGTTTGGGAATGTTTTTTTGCCTAAGGTCCACTGATCGTGTGTTTTTTACACGTGCACGGTCAGTGGACTCCTTAGCGCACGACCGCTAGTCATGAACGATCAGTTCATCGAACCCCAAACGGTACAGGAATACTGCGCACGATCATTAGATCTATAGCGCACGACCATTGGTTGTAAGCCACTGATCATGCGCACTATTCTCCATTTTCCAAGTTCTGTTTGGGGCAATCACACGATCATTGGATATAGTGCGCACGACCTCTGGTTGTGCCCCATTGCTCGTGCGCGTTTATTCCATTTTTCTGGAGTTCTGCCAATGTTAATCGCACGATCATGGGATCCAGTGCGCACGACCTCTGGTCATGCGTCACTGATCGTGCGCTCTAATTTTTTGCTGCCGTATTTAAACTCGTGTTCCGCGAATTAGGGCAAAACTTTTCATTTTTCGCCCCATTGCTGCGCGCGAAGCGCCATTTTTCACCCCCACAGGTCCTCCACTCATCTCCACCATCTGGGAAGCTTTTTCCGGCGATCCAAAGGCATCTTCAACCCTTCCGAGAGTTTCCGGCCACCAACAGTATGCAATAGAGATCTTTCAGTACTACTAATTTGGGCAAAAAGGGAGGAAAGATTGAAGGAAAGAGAAGAAGACGGAGGAAGACAAGTGGATTGACAACCCATTTACCTCTGGATGCAACCAACGGTCTGAGCCGAGAAGTGGACTGACAACCCACCATTCCGGCCAAGACCCACGACTAGGCTTTCCACCTATCGGTTTATTCTACCTCTTATCATAGTTAAGTGTATTCTTAAGCTTGTAATGAACCTGAACTTACTTTTATTTGTCTATGAATGAAGTTTGCTTGGAATAGTTACATATTCTTTGTTAGCTGTGATGCACTCACCTCCATTCACATCCTCTCCACTCGCGCACTAGAACCACTCTAGCAAAGGCTAGTGTTGGTAGTTGAAGAGGTGATTGAGACCCTCACTCTCCGCATGTGTGTTCATTCCATCCGCTTGCCCTCCTTCCATTCGCCTCACAAAGCACGGCATAGCGGCCCGCACTAGTTCCATCCACCAAGTGAAGCAGTGCTTACGACCCACATTAGTTCTCTTTTTGTTTTGTTAGCATTAGGAATCGAAAACCAACCTCCTTTGTTGTTTCGTTTAACTCTTAGTAATGATCTTTCTGCGATGCTATCACGATACCCAACCTACATTCCCTCGAGATCGACATTCGGGCAAGCTATTCCCAAAATTATTACTTGACAGCGATCGGTGCACTTGCCGACGCATCAAGTTTTTGGCGCCGTTGCCGGGGAATGCATGTGTATTGTTGATTTGTGTTGTGTTATGTGAGTTACGACAGAGTTTCTTGTTTCGAATTTGTTTTATACCTGTCTATTTTTTCTTTTTATGTCGGTTGGAATTGTTAAATTTTTATTGAGAATCTATGCAATGTAGTTTAATCCTGGAAATTAGTGATCTCTGCAATGTGGGCCAGTTTTAATATCCATTGCCGCTGGTGTGGAGATATCTCTCATGCAAGTGATAGATGTCCTAAGGAGTATGGTAGCCAAGAAACTGGAGGATCTATATATGGAGCACCAACCTCATATGTTACTCAATATGATAGACATAAGCCAGTTAGCTACTCATCCACGCTTCCATTGCCGCACTACTTTCTTTTGGCGTTAGTACCCATTGTACAGACAAAGCCGAATAGGCAGTGTTTATTTTGTCGGAGTTGGGATCACTCTTTGAAGGAGTGTGCTTCTTACTTGGCACAGTTGGAGGAGGATGATGAACTAGATGTTTGGATTGTCTCCACTCCAACAACTTGCAGCACCCCTTCTTTATTTGGGTACGTACTAGTGCCACCTTCAGATTTTGAAGGGAGAAATACTAGTATTTACAAAGATACATGTGTTGATCTAAACCCTGACACAGATGTTTTTACTCCTGAAGTATATATATTATCTTGTATGGAGTCTATTATTTGTGAGGAGCCTGTGCTTGATTTTTTTTGCGAGCACTGCTCCTCTATCCTCTACTTTGCAAAGCATTCTTTCTGTATCTGACACCGTTGTGGAGGTTGATTTGCAGGGAGAAGCTGGTGTTGGTAGCATTATGCCAGATCCAGTCGAGGAGGACATCTGCATGGCCGATGTTGTGGCCTCAGTCCCATGTAAGGAAGTCCAATGCGCGGACGAGGCGGATGCAGCTCTAGCACATACTTGCACCAGCCTAGACAGCTATGTAGATCCACCCACAATTCTGCCGCTAGGAGATGACACCAAAATCATCCCCAAGATTGTGGACAACATCGTGGAGCCGGTCGAATTAGTGGAAGGGCCTGTAATGCAGCCTAACATTGATGGAGATCGGGTGCAGGTGGAGTCAGATTCGTCGAGCTTCACAACATTTATTCTACCCATGCCTGATGTTCAAGACAGGTATGTGGGTATTCGTTCTATCGCCATTTCGGTACCCGTTACTGAAACGTGAACTTGAACAACTGCCCGAGCACTTCAAATTTCATATGCCCATCAGTTAAAAGAGTGCAAGGCCCTTGAATAAGTCCTGTTGGGAGACAATAAACCCATCAGTTATCTAGATTAGTATTTTTTTAAAATGTATGTACTTTTTGTTTCTAGTTTATAATTGTTGCTTAATTTAACTGTCGAAAGGGTTCTGGTAGCCCCGCTGCTGTGATGTGCTCAAATGTGCACCCATGTGGTCTACAGTGTGGGTTTGACTGCGAAACAGGGCATGCGAAAAATTTCTCCGCGTATGACCACCGGTTGTGCACAGGTCAGTTTCTTTTAAATCCAGCCGGCCGACCACTGTGCGTGCACCCTAACTCCTCTCACTTTGTTCTGCTATGCATACACCGTCTCTCGTCGATCCGCCCCTTCTCTGGTAAGCTTTTGCATTTTTTGGTCTTCGTCCTCATTGTTGTGCTGCCATGGAACCAGAGAGTTCGCCGCGTAGCGAGTCTACCACATCTCTTGCTAGTGATTTATTTATCTGTGGAATTGTATTGTACTTTATTTAACAGGTTCGGTCATGGAACAATTATATTACTGTGGGCGCCCTTCTGGACGCCGAATGTTATTTTTATATATCATGCTCAATACATGTATTCAGTCCACCTTAAGGACGGTAAAGAAAAGAGGCTTATAGGAGACAACCTAAGTAGGACCACTTGGTCCTGTTTTGTGTGATGTGTTTCTTTTATATGTGTATTTCTATTTTCTTGTTTTGCGTGGGATCTCTAATTCGCAGGTGTTGGAAATTTTTGAAGCGCAACAGACCAGCCGCTATCAGACAACCTTGCAACACAACTAGTATGCTCAGTTTTGAGCACAGGTACTTCTTACCCCTAACTCTTTATATTATTTAAAATGTTTAGTTTTATGAGTTGTCGCATTCAAGTCTGGGGAGAGAGCATGCTTGTGGTCACTACACGACCACACATTTTATAGCATACCAGTTGTTATTTATTTATTTCAAAATCACTGCAGCACACACTGAATCACCCACTTGAGCACGATCTTATCCACGCGCGCGGCTCGAGTCAAATGCATTGCTTGTGTGTAAACTTTAAAATAGTGGTGCTGGCTTAGGATTTTAGGATAGAGTAGTGCGAAACTCATGCAGTTCTCCTAATCGAGTACTCATGGTCTGTGTAGAAATAGTATAAATTTAATTTTTTTTATGCTCGTAGATTTATACTTTTTTTACAAATGTAAATATTGTTTGTACTACTCAAAAATGTTGAATCTGGTGAAATTGAACGATAGTGTAGGGATGTGTGTAGCCATCACTAGACTCATTTTGCTCGAGTTAGGAGGAAGGATCATCTTTCTCGGTGGATAAGAACTTGCCCCAAGCTACTCTCGAAGCATTAGTGCATGGTTAGTCAAGCGTGAGCGTGACGTATGCCATCAATTTGGCTAGTTTGAGCCTTGTTTACCTTGTCCTAGCTGCTAACCATTGCAAGCCAAGTTTGTGCTTACCCCTCTATTGATTCAGCTCCACCTTCATTCACCAAAGCCTAAAGCCAATCCTCCTATCACAACCAAGTCCATGAGCTCCAGTGAATTTAATATTCGGACGAGGTGTGATGTGTGGAATTCTAGTGATGTGGTAAATGAATACAAGAAAGTTTACTTGCTAAAAAATTTGTGGATTGCAAAAGAAAAAAAATCAGAGAATTGATAGAGAAAATCTAAAAAAAATTACAATGAGAAATGGAATCCCCATCTTGTTTATCATGATATTGGTCAGGTTAGGCCATGTACACACCCGATTTTCAAGCTAAGTCTGGGGGTGTGTCACACGTGCAATTCTGAGGTGATGTATTGGTTTAGCCTATTGTGTCCTCGCTTGGGTTGCATGTAGCCTCCATGTTTATCTTTGACTACCAAACCTTAGCCTAAGCCCTATGATTATCCTAAAATCCTACGGATTCACGCTTGAGACGAGCTAGTACCATGGAGAGTGTGTGAACGAGCAAGCGTATGGTCCCCGGCATTGATGGATTTCTTTGGAGGTGATCCTATGCCCCGGTCTTTGGCAATGCTCACCTGAATGTCCTGCCTACTTTCTTCCTACATATGACCGAACGATTCTACAGAATTCCAATTTTGAGTAGATACAATATTTATTTACGCCAGTCGAAAAGTATAAATTATGTAGTATAATTAAAAAGTTTATCTATTCTATTTTCTATGCCCATGATATATTTGATTTCTCTTAATACTGTATTTGGAAATTACTAAGCCAGCTAACTATTTTCTAATCCACGGAGTGATGATTTGATCGGGACGAGCAAATGTTTAAGTTTGGGGGTGTGATGAGTCCAAGTTATATATATTTTTGGACTCATCTGGTCTAGTTTTCTCATTGATGCACTACACTTGAGAGCCATAATTATTCATATTTGTTATTATGTTCATTCCATGTTAAGTGCACTTTTGGCCCATTTTCAGTATTATTCCGTAGTTATTATACTTTTGCCCTACTTGGTGTTTTTCTATGTCTGGAGAATGTGGAATGCCCATTTCAGTGGCTCTTCTGTTTTTGCTGCAGGTATAAAGGTCGTGTGTTTGTTCCGGGATTGTTTAGGAATGTTTTTTGCCTAAGGGCCACTGATCGTGAGTTTTTTACACGCGCACAGTCAGTGGACTCCTTAGCGCACGACCGCTGGTCGTGCGCAGTCAGTTCATCGAACCCCATACGGTACAGGAATACTGCGCACGATCATTGGATCTATAGCTCACAACCACTGGTTGTGAGCTACTAATCGTGCACACTATTCTCCATTTTTCCAAGTTCTGTTTGGGCAATCGCATGATTATTGGACATAGTGTGCACGACATCTGGTCGTGCGTCATTGCCCGTGCGCGTTTATTTCATTTTTCTGGAGTTCTTCCATTGCTAATCGCACGATCATGGGATCCAGTGCGCATGACCTCTGGTCATGTGCCACTGATCGTGCGCTCTGATTTTCTGTTGCTGTATTTAAACTCGTGCTCCGTGAATTAGGGCAACGCTTTTCATTTTCCGCCCTGCTGCTACGTGCGAAGCGTTGTTTTTCACCCCTACAGGTCCTCCACTCATCTCCACCCTCCGGGAAGCTATCTCCGACGACCCAAAGCCATCTTCAACCCTTCTGAGAGTTTCCAGCCACCAGTAGTGTGCAGTAGAGATCTTTCGTTACTATTCATTTCGGAAAAATGGAGAAAAGATTGAAGGAAAGGGATGAAGATGAAGGAAGACAAGTGGCGTGACAACCCATTTACCTTCAGACGCAACCAACGGTCTGAGCTGAGAAGTGGACTGACAGCCCACCATTCCGGCCAAGAACCACGGCTAGGCTTTCCCCCTATCGGTTTATTCTACCTCTTCTCATAGTGAAGTGTATTCTTAAGCTTGTAATGAATCTGAACTTACTTTTATTTGTCTATGAATGAAGTTTGCTTGCGATAGTTACATATTCTTTGTTAGCTGTGATGCACTCACCTCCATTCACATCCACTCCACTTGTGCACTAGAACCACTCTAGTAAAGGCTAGTGTTGGTAGTTGAAGAGGTGATTGCGACCCTCACTCTTCGCATGTGTGTTCATTCCATCCGCTTGCTCTCCATCCATTCGCCTCACGAAGCACGACATAGCAGCCTGCACTATTTCAATCCACCAAACGAAGCGGTGCTTACGACTCGCATTAGTTCTCTTTTTGTTTTGTTAACATTAGGAATCGAAAACAAACCTCCCTTGTTGTTTAGTTTAACTCTTAGTAACGATCTTCTTGCGACGCTATCACGATACCCACCTGTATTCCCTCGAGATCGATATTCGGGGAAGCTATTCCCAAAATTATTACTTGACAGCGACCGGTGCACTTGCAGACACATCAGTTAGACAAGGTACTTCTCCAAAACTCGGCTCCTAAGAGCTTACAACACAGATCCCTCAGTATCTCTCATTCTCCTCCATGACCTACCTCAGGCACAATGCCCTACAACTCAGAGCAAACTTTGCTCCTATAGCTCAGTGATCCAAAGATCACCTACCTCAGACTTGTGCACAAGTACTACACTCAGGCTAGGAGGATATCCCTACCAATCATAGAGAATGACTCTCCTACAACTCAGGCACAAAGTCCCTACCTTAGATCCACAAAAGGATCCTACCTCATGCCTAAAGGACCTACAACTCAGATCCACCCATGAATCCTACCTCAGCCTTTATAAATTAGGCCTACACTCAGATCCAAAGGATCCTACAGGATAATGGTTTGTTGTTGTTGATTTGACTCTAGAGACATATTCTCTGAACCTGCCTTCCTGGACTGAGACTAACTCGGCCATATCTTCTTCACAGCTCCAAAAAAAGTTCTTCAGAAATGATCTGCTTGGGCTGTGAAGTTGCTGCCTCCAGAGCTTGCCTTGGATGCTTCTTCTTTCTCAGAGAAGTGTCTCTGAACTTGCAGTTGTAGGTGAGAATGGCAACAACTAACTCTTATCAGCTTTCAGATCAACTGCAGCTAGGGTTTGGCCTTGTTACTTCTTCTATCTCAGAGATTTCTCTGAACTGCTGTTATAAGTGAAAACCGCAACAACTAACTTGCTTGAACTTTTAGATCAGCACTTTGAACTTGTTCTTCAGGCTCTGCAACAATGTCGAGAGGAAGAAGTTGAATTTCTACCTTTTTTTACGAAAAGTTAAATCTCTAAAAGTTATCTTCTCCTTGTTGATTAGAATACTTTTATCTTCCGCCGTCCAACGACTCTTTGACCCATTAGACCAGCTGTAGTTGTTGGCTGCAACTTTGCTTTTACAACAAAAGTCATACAGTAGGCCTGCGGCGCCGTTTGTCGCGTACTATAGACTTCCCACAACAATTTTGAATTTTGCTGACGTCAGCATATGTGGGCTTAACCAAATTCAAACATTTCATCACAAGCATTGAGTGCATTGAGTGAACAACCTTCACTCAGCGCAAAAACACTTAGCCAAATAATCTGCACTGCCAGGCATTGAGTGCATTGAGTGAACGACCTTCACTCAATGCATTTTTCCTTAGATAAAATTTCTATTTATAGGCATTGAGTGAGCCTTCATTACTCAACGCATTTGGACTTAGCCGCTTCTCCGAAGTCTGCCATCTTACTGAGGCGCTAAGTGCATTGAGTGAGCCTTCATCACTCAACGCATTTGGAAGTAGCTAATATTTCTGAATGGAGGCATTGAGTGAGTTGTAATCACTCAATTTTTCCCACCTTAGCCTGCCATCATGCTGAGGCATTGAGTGAATAGCTTTCACTTAATGCTTTTGTGCTTAGTAGAATTTCTGTCTACTTCTTCTTAAGCTTTGGCATCCACAACAGTTCAGTCAACGCTTTCTTCTTTAGGCATTGAGTGAACTGCCTTCACTCAATGCTTTTGGACTTAGCCGATTTCTCTATTGAGCTGGCATTGAGTGAGACGCCCTCACTCAATGCATCTAGACTTAGACAGATTTTCTGTCTACATCTTTTGAGGATTTGACTGAAGCTTGTTTTGTCGACACTTTCAGACCTTGGCGTTGAGTGAACTAGCTTTACTCAACGCTTCTGTACTTAGCCAGATTTATTCTTTGCCAATGCTCAAGCTTTGAATGTCTGAGCTTTACTCGACACTTCTTTCTTCAGGCATCGAGTGTGTTCCCCTCACTTGACGCTTCTGGACTTAACCAGAAATCTTCCTTGCCAATGCTGAAGCTTTGACTATCTGATCTTTAGTCGACGCCTCTTGTTATATGGCGTTAAGTGAACTGCCTTCACTCAACGCCCGTGGACTTAACCAAAATTCTAATTGTCAATAGTCAGGCTTTGACTGCTCATGCTTTACTCAACGCTTCTTGATATCTGGCGTTGAGTGAATTGGCTTCACTCAATGCCTGTAGACTTAGACAAATTTTTGTCTTCCCAGCATTCTTCCTTATGTCCACCTATCACTGTAACTTAGACAACATGTCTAATCATTGTTCTAAAGAACATCCTGCACACATTGAACTTGAACATACATCAAATACAATTATGTTCTTAGTATTGATGGTGATGCCTCTTCAAATCCAGGGAACATTGAGGGGAAATATTCCCAACAATCTCCCCTTATTTGAAGAAGACAGAACACACAGTAATACTAAGAAGCATTAACATATAAAACATATCAATTAAGCAAATATAAGCTAGCATATGTAGCTTGTTCAAAGTTCTCCAATTTACTGCAGTGTTAAGTCATTGCTTTCCTCATACCACTTGAATGTTTCCAAGTAATATGCAATGACTCAACATGTAGTCACTTCTCTCCCACTTTTCTATGTATATGCACTGAACCAACATGCCAAGTCATGTCAAGTATTGCTCTCTCACTCCTCTCCCTTTTTGGCGTCTTCAATAGACATCCATCTAATGAGGGAGGAGAAAAGATCATGGGAGAACTTTTCTCTTGATCCTAGCCTGATTCCACTCCAATAGTGATCATTCCACTTGACTCGAGATCATACCTCTTGAGTTGATACCACTGACTCAACACATCAATGCAACCAATTGAAACTTGAGTGGTCCTTCCTTGAACATTGCCTTATCAATAGCAGAATACCATCTCAGACTCAAAGAAGTTTATGACAGTGTCATAAATAATCTCTGGAGCAGGGAGATCAGTTAATCTCACCCCCAGTCTGTGCATTGTCCTGAGGACATACATATCAGCAGTGTTGATCCTCTCAATAGGAATTCCATTATTGCAGCGACTTGCTTCCTCTCAACAGGAAGCTGAACCTGTTCCTGCAAGTGCTGGACTTGCTCCCCCTCAACAGGAGCATCTTGTCTTGCTCCCTCTCAATAGGAGCATCTTCTATCATCCTCTATAATAGACACTTTAGTCCATTCAAGTCTTGATGCCACTTGAGAGACTTAACAACCTGTAAGAAGAGTAATTCCTACAACAATATTAGGAGCAACTGAAGCTATCCCAAGTTCAATATACCTAACTCAAACTTAAAGGTGTTGAACTTGACGTCATCTAGTGACATAATGAAGATGTCAGCCACTTGCTTGTTTGTAGGGACAAATTCATGACTGATATCTTCCTTCTCCACATGCTCAATAATAAAATGATACCTAATCTCAATATGTTTAGTCCTGTTATGAGAGATAGGATTCCTAGCAATTAAGATTGCACTAGTTGAATCACAGTATATGGGGGTGTTACTTATCTTGATGTTGTATTCCTGGAACTGATGCTAGATCCACAGCAATTGTGCACAACATCTTCCTACTGATATATACTCTGACTCAGTTGTGGAAATAGACATACTGGTCTGCTTCTTGCTGCTCGAAGACACTAGTCTTCCTCCCAAGACCTGATAGGTGCCAGATATGCTTTTCCTATCTTCTCTGCAGCCTGCAAAATCTGCATCTGAATAGCTATTTATTTCAAAATCCCTATTCCTAGGATACCATAGGCCAAGATATGGTGCGCCCTTAAGATATCTCAAAATTATCTTAGTAGCAGAGTAGTGAGACTCTTTAGGGATAGCCTGATATCTATCATAAACACATGTAACATACATGAAATCTGACCTACTTGTAGTCAGATATAATAGGGAGCCAATTATCCCTCTATATAAGGTTTCATCAACAGGCTCCCCTGTCACATACTTGTCTATTGACATACTTGACCCAATGGGAGTTTTCATGGTGGAGGCACTCTCCATTCCAAACTTTTTAATTAACTTCCTAGTGAACTTAGATTGAGATATGGACAATCCCTCTTCAGACTGCCTTACCTAGAGGCCTTAGAAGAACTTAAGCTCACTCATACTCCTCATCTCAAACTTTCCTTACATAAGTTTTGTAAACTTCTTGCAAAGGTTGTCAACGACTATATTCTTGATAATATTAAGCATTAATTATCAGAATATTACTTTCTTAATTACTAAAATTAAACTGCCTTAGTCGATTAGAGAAATTGTAGAGAAGTTTAGTCGAACAGAACCTGCATGGAGTTAGTCGAACTCAGTAAAGTTTTTGTCGACCTGAGGTCTAAGTTCATCGAGCTGATAATTCTCCTTCGTCGAGCTGAGCTCCAAGATCGTCGAACACAAAATATACTTGCCAAACTGAGCTCCAAGTTTGTCGAGTTGAGAAGGCACTTCGTCGAGCTGAGATCCTGATATAAGCTCACAATTTGTTGACCTGAGCTAGACTTTCATCGAGCTCAACTCAGAGAAGGAACTCTGAGTTCGTTGATCTGAGTTCGACGATCGTCGAGCCGAGTTTATCTATCGTCGAATGAATTTTTTTGTAATCTTCAAAACCGCCTTATCTCTTAAGTCTTGTGTTCTCTGAAGTCTTCTGAAGATAGGTCTCAGTAATCTAACCTAATATGGTAGACCTTAACTCTGAAACTAACATATGATCCTAGACTATGCATGGTGGGTCATCAATCCTAAGAGTGAACCTAGCCCAAATCACAAGTAAGGTTCCAACAATCTTCCCATATTTGGGTGAGTCACTATAAAAAATAAAAATAAACAAAATTCACAAAGCAATAAAAATATCTGACAGAATTATAGAACATTCAGCAGATATGAACAAAAGTGCCTTGTGAGTATATACAATGATAATAATGTTCAAAAAAAATGCAAAAGCAGAAGTATATGATTTTTCCTTTGAACCATCTGAAGAAGGAGCAGGTTTTGTGAAAATGATCTTTCTTCTGGGATCCTCTGCTTCTCTCTGAGTCATTTTCATGTCTTGAGCTCCAAGAATTTTTACTGATGCAGCTCTGGGCACTATAGCTTCTGGATGCAAATTCATATTGGTATCAAAAATGAAAAGATTTTGTACCAGATATTTCTCCAGTTCTTTCTTCCTATAGGATGACATGGTAGAGAAATGAGAAGAATCCTTTCCTTCTTCCTTGGCCTTCCTTATCTGAGATAGAGCTATCATCTCATTAAACCTGGCCATTCTAGAATTAGGATCCAACTCTGGATCATATGTTGGAGAGGGAGGTCTCTCTGGACTTGATGTTTCTTCCTGAATTTCTTCAGATGTCTGCTGCTAATTGCTTTACTTCTTATAATGTTGTTTACTACCCTAGGAGCTGTGCTGTAATCTGCTGCTGTTGTAAGATGGTCTGGTATGATGAGAGGATGTAGACCTTTGTGCTTGAGAAACATTACATACTGATCCTGCTATAGGAGGAGGAGGAGGACCTCTCCTATACTGTGGAGGTGGAGAGTATCTCCTGCTCTTCTTCCTTGCTTTCATTTCATTCTTTGAGTATCTCATCCAGTGAGGAGTGTCTGGAGTGAGATTAATGTTGTGTGAGATGTAGTAGGGTGTATCAACACTAGGACAGGGTTTAGGAGCAGCCTTGGGTGAACCTTTCTTCTTGAGTTTTCTCTTTTTAGAACTATAATCCTCTGACTCATCTGACTCTTCTTCATCATCATCAGATTCATCAGCAGGGTTATCATAAAGAACATTAATTTATTTAGGCATTGCCTCAGAAAGTACTGGATGAGCCTGTGGCTATATACTTGTATCTATTTTCTCAGCCTGTGGTTGTTCAGCTACATGTTCTTCTTCAACCTGAGGTTGTACTTGAACTTCTGGAACTATATCTCCATCTATATCCTCAAACAAGAAATCATCAAAGTTAGGTATGGGGGATTCAGCCCAGCCAAATGTTGGAGGAGAGAATGCCTTTGGCTCTGGAGTAGGTATTTGCTCTATGATTTGCTCATTAACTATAAAACTTGTCCTAAGTTGCTCCAATACTTGAGCACTAATTGGTGTTGTATAACTGACTATAACTTTAGAATAAGTGTCAAAAATTGGAAGGCTGCTGCTGGAAAGTGTATCAAAAGAATACAGTAATGAATGAATGGCAACCATGGGATTGATGATGAAATCACCAACAATAATTATTTGTGGAATTGAAAAATCTTGTGCTTCGTCTTCTGTACAAACTTGAATCATTTTTGTATCAGTTTCTGTAACTACATCTGCTGCTGCTTGAATTTCTACAGGATCTTCTTCTTAAATTGCTGGAGCTTCTTCATGGAACATCTCCCCCTACCTGGTTTCAGAGAGTCCTGAATCCAGGCCCCCAAAAGAAGGGACAGTGGAGAAAGAAGCTAGCTATGAATAGAGTGTAGTGATGGAAGCATCAAGTGGAGTAATGGCTTCATCTATAAGTGTCTTGAGTGTCGGGGTAATAAGCTCACGAATTATGGCTGATATAGAAGAGGATGGCATGGAGCAGTTTAGACAGAATGCTTGCGGGATGGAAGATGTTTGCATGTCTGTTGGAATTGTGGAGGTTATGATATCAGGGAGTATAGTATCTTCCCGAATAGGGGAATGTTGTGGAGATGGTTGTGGAGATAAAGATGATAGTAAATCAAACTTGAGAGATGAAAATAGTGGATCCATATATGGCGTGTCATCAATTTGTGATGGTTTATGTGATGGTAGAGGAGATTGAGTAGGTGGAGATGGTATTACCGCAATAGTGTTAATTGGTGATTGTGGTCTGGATGGTAAGATAGAGGGGATGGAAGTAGAAGATTGTTGAAGTGTAAGAAAATCAACAAGGGGAGTTGATGAAGTAAATATTGGATGATGTGGAGATGGAGGGGAGTTGATGAAGGAAATATGATGAGCAGGATCTTCTTCAGGGGTTGGTGAAGTGGCTATTGCAGCACTAGTGTCCTCCGAAGCTATCCTGGAAGAGGAAGTTCTAGAGGTATTTGGGATAACCCTCTCCCATCTGCTAAAAAGGGCAGAGGTAATCCTCTTAGAAGCATTTATAAAAATGGTTTGGGAGACCAGTAATTCTAGAACCTTTGCCTGTAAGAAGATTCCCAGAATTCTTCCAAAATAAACATCTTTCTTACTAATTTTCTTCTTAATCAAATCAAAGATAATTTCTCCCCAGTTCAGAGATTTTTGATTAACCAAGGCACAAATCAGAAGGAATTGGTGCCTGGTAATGTAATCATGGGCTGAGTGCTTACCCAAGATTACCTTCCTAACTATATCTGCCAAAAACTTGTATTAAGCAGACAAGTTTTTCTTCAGCAGTTTATTAGGGTTTCCCTGAGAATGACCCATTATGACTAGCATATCCTCAACCTCAGTGCTAGATAATTCAAGATCATCTTCCCCATTAATAAATCCAAAAACTTAAGTTAGAAGGGCAGGAGAAAGAGAAACCTGTTGTCCAGAAATTGATCTAATAATGGAGGTTTGATCTGGAAGGGTTGCTGTGAAAACCCATTCTTTGATTTCCTGCACTGGGAGTTTGATCCTTAGGGTCATAAACTATCTCAACTGTGGTGCTTCAAATAACTGAAGTATGTTCCTGAAGACTTGATCAGAATGGTTGAAAGAGTCGATGTCAATATCAAATCCTGCATCAAACTAGGGGTGCAAACGAGTCGAGCTTGGCAAAATTTCCAAGCTCGAGCTCGAGCTTTTCATTTCGAGCTCGACGAGCTCATTTTTCCCAGCTCAAGCTCGAGCTCAATGCCAACTTATCGAGCTCGAGCTCGAGTTTCGAGCTAGCAAGCTCGAGCTCGAGCTGCTCGCGAGATTTTTAGCTCATGAGCTTTATTTTCTTATTTTTCTATATTTTTTTATATTTTTTTCATATCTTTTACATATTTTTTTTTAAAACAAATTGGTATAAAAAGCTCTTGAGCCGGCTTGCGAGCTCATGAACATTAAAATTCGAGCTCGACTCGTAATCGAGCTCGAGCTAGAGCTCGAGCTCCACAAACTCGAGCTCGAGTCAAGCTTTTTTCGAGCCGGCTCATCGAGCTATCGAGCCAGCTCAACTCAACTTGCACCCCTACATCAAACTTCATTCCAGAGAGAGTCGCCGCTAAAATTGTCATGTCTGCAAAAACAAAAGATCAAGTGCACGAGAACTGGAAAGCGCGGGATGGAGTTTGATAAAAACCCTTTTATAAGTTTTCAGAAGATGAAAAGACAAACTCCGCCCGATGAAACATTAAAAAACTTCGAACTCAGTTTGACGAAAAATTTCATAAAGACATAAAATCATCGATCAAAGTTTGAAGAGGGGGAAAATAGTTTATCGTTCTCCGTTCGACAAAAAGATTTTCTGAAACAAATTCGTCGATCTCCGTTCGACGAATAGTTTCACAAAGGAAAGTTCGTCGATCTCCGTTTGACGAACACTCCACGAAGCGTTCAGAGTTCGTTGATCTCTGTTCGACAAAATATGAACAATTCGTCGAGCACAAACAAAAATCAAATTAAACCGTCTCCATTAATCATACCTAGCTGATTTAGGAAGAACAGATGTTTCTTTTCATTTAAGGGTTTGGTGAAAATATTTGCTCTTTGTAAATCAGTAGAGATAAAGACAAGTTTAATTTTATTTTTGTCTACACAATCTCTAATGAAATGATGTCTTATTTCTATATGATTTGTTCTACTATGATGTACTAGATTTTGTGCAATAGCAATTGCACTGGTATTATCACAATAGATAGTTGAATTATTTAAGTTGAGACTATAATCCAGGAGCTGATTTTGAATGCACAAAATTTGTGAACAACAACTACCTGCATCTATGTATTCAGCTTTAGCAATTGATGTTGACACAGAAGTTTGCTTTTTTCAAAACCAGGACACAAGCCTATCACCAAAGAACTGACAAGTTCCTGATGTGCTTTTCCTGTCCACTCTACATCCAGCAAAGTCAGTATCTAAAAATCCAAATAAATCAAATTCTAACTCAGTAGGATACCAGAGTCCTAGATTAGGACAACGCTTTATATATCTTAAAAATTCTTTTTAATAAAAAAAGATGTGATTCTTTAGGGCTGACTTGAAATCTTATACAAATGCAAGTAGCAAACATGATATCTGGCCTACTAGCTGTAAGATACAATAAGGACCCAAAAATAACCCTATATGTTTTCTGATCAACTGGTTTGCCCTGTTCACCAGAATCAACTCCAACATTGGATGACATGGATGTTTTCTTGGCTGATGCATCAGTCATCCCAAATCTTTTAAGTAGCTCTTTAGCATATTTTGACTGGGATAAAAAGATACCATCAGGGGTTTGCTTCACTTAGAGACCAGGAAGTAGGATAGTTCACACATGCTACTCATTTCAAACTTTGAATGCATCAGGTCAGAAAACCTTTTGCAAAGTTTGTAATCAGTAGAGCCAAATATTATATCATATACATAGATTTAGACTAGCAAAATTCTTGATTTATGATGTATAAAGAATAAGGTTCTATCTACAATGCCTCTAATAAACTTATGCTCTAAAAAAAAGCTAGCTAGGTCTCATACCAAGCTCTTGGATCTTGCTTTAAACCATAAAGAGCTTTATGCAGATTGAAAACATAAGATGAATGAGTTGAGGAGATAAAACCTAGAGGTTGTTCAACATAAACTTTCTCTTTTAATTCTCCATTGAGGAATGCACTCTTGACATCCATTTGATATACCTTGAACTTCTTAAATGCAGCATATACAAGAAAAATCCTGATAGCTTCAAGTCTTGCAACAGGAGTAATGGTTTGATCATAGTCAATGCCTTTTTCCTGTGAATATCCTTGAGCTACCATTCTTGCTTTATTCCTTATAATTTATCCTTGTGCGTCCAATTTGTTCCTGAAGATCCATTTAGTTCCAATGAATGGGTAGTCTTTGGTCCTTGGAACTAAATCCCAAACTCTACAATCTCAAATTGATTGAGCTCCTCTTACATTACAATAATCCAGTAGGGATCTTTCTCTGCATCTTTTATGGATTGAGCCTCAAGTTGAGAAATGAAGCAAACATGCATCAAATCTTGGTTGGGTTGATGCCTTGTTTGCACACCAGCTGCTATGTCTCCTATCACTTGAGATATGGGATGATCTCTAAGTATGACAAGATCAGCAGGATGAGTTGGTTCTTCAACAACTTATGGAATTAATTCTTCTTGTGGAAATATAGTTGCTGTTGTAGGTTCAATTGCTTCAGCACTTTCTTCTTCACTTTCTTCATCAATCTATGGAGAAGGATGAGATGTAACCTCTTGGGTAAGGTTTAAATCATCCAACTTCTCACACAGATAGGTTACCTATAAAGTTTTTATGGTAGAAGAATCCTTCTCCTTGTAAAAAATATTAGCCTCATCAAAAGATATGTGTATTGATTCTTCTATTTTTAATGTTGATTTATTAAATACCCTATAAGCTTTGTTGATTTGGGAATATCCAACGAAAATTACCTCTGCAACCTTGGCTTCAAACTTTTTAAGGTGTTTCTTATTATTATTGTGAATGTAACACATGCAACCAAACACTTTAAAATAATCTACTTTAGGTTGCTTTCCTTTAAGTAATTCATAGGGGGGTCTTACCCTTTAGTTTATGAATTAAACTTCTGTTAAGAACATAATTTGCTGTGCTTACAACCTTTGCCCAAAAGGATAGGGGCAAATAAGCATCTGCAAGTAATGTCCCAGCAGATTCAATAAGGGTTCTATTTTTTCCTTTCTGCTGCCCCATTTTGTTGAGTAGTTTTAGGAGCAGAAAAACAATGCCTGATACCTTCCTTCTTACAGAATTATTGCATGAGAAGATATTCAAACTCGGTGACATGATCACTTCTGATCAATGCAACCTAAGTAGAGTACTCAATCTATATGCTCTTAAGAAAATCTGTAAGAATTTTAAAGTTATCTGACTTGTTTCTTAGAAAAAACACCCAAGTGAATCTAGAGAAGTCATCAACAATAACTAAAGTATATGACTTTCCTCCCAAACTTTGTACAACAATAGGGCCAAAAATGTCCATATGTAGCAAATATAAAATCCTGGGTGAATCACTTTGATTAATAGATTTAAAACTATTTTTGGTTTGTTTGCTTAATTGATAAGCCCTGCAGAGTCCTTCCTTATTTTAAGAACCAGAAGGCAGTCCTCTAACAAGGTTGCCCCTAGATAGTTTAGCAATACTCCTAAAGTTTATATGACCAAGTCTCTGATACCATAAATCATTAGTAGAACTAATTTGATTAAATAAACAAATTTCTGTACTAGCTGATTTGAAATTTACTACATAAATATTTTCTTGTCTAATTCCATTTAAAATAATTTTGTTTTTATCAAAAGTAATGACACAAGAAGACTGATTAAATGATACCTGATAACCTTCAACATATAACTGGCTTATGGATATAAGGTTATTCTTGAGACCACTGACATATGCTACCTTCCTGAGGGTAACAGCTCAAACTTTGACATTTCCATAACCTTCTGTCTTTCCATAGTTGGAGTCTCAAAGAATCACCTTTAGTCCAAGCTTGGCTTTGAAATCAGTCAGGTTGCCTTTACATCCTGTCATATGTTTTGAACAACCACTATCCATATCCACTGCTGCTCTGTGGTAGGATAGTCCTTTACCTGTACAAAACAAGATTAGTTGTTATTGACCAAGGTGACCTTAGGTCCTTGATTTCTTTCATAAGAATAACTGGAAATATAAGAGAAATCAAGTTGATCCTTATAGCCTAATGGATGATATCTCATAGGAGGAATTATCCAATGAGTAAAAGGATTAACAAGTTTTGGTTTCTGATTATTGGTTTGATAGAAATTAAAATTTCTATTTTCAATATTTGAGTTAGACGAATTTAATTGAGTTCGTCGAACTGAGTTCGACGAAAAGTATTGATATCGTTGATCTTGGTTCACAGAATGATAATACTCATTTCCTGCGTTCCACGATCGCCGAACTCTGTTCGACGAAACATGTTGATTTCGTCGAGCACCCGCAGTTGAGTAATTGTACCAAAATTCTAGGTTCAGAGTTTGTTGATCGCCGTTCGACGCATAATACAGTTTTCGTCGATCTGAGTTCGATGAATTTTGTTAAACATGATTTTTCTGTGAATTTTTATTTTGTCTTGATTTAGTATTTGGCAGAACTTTAGTATCTTTATATGTGAGTTGTAGAACTTCTTTTGCTTTTCCTTTAGCAGAGATGAATTTTATGGGGGTTGATAAAATATTTTTTTGAAGAATAGGAGGCTGACTTGATGAAGCTCCCAAACCTAGTTTGTCATTAAGTCTGACATTAACTGTGCTTGTGATATCAGTCTGAATCAAGGATTTCTCTGCTCACTCTCAATACAGAACTCTGCAAAAGAGAAGAAGCCCTAGACCAGAAGAACATCTGCTATCTGAAGAAGAAGAACAATCAATCAAAAATCAAGAGTCTTCATTCTTCAACTCTCCAGGACACTTCAAAGGGAAACATCAATTTCATCTGTCAAGAAGTTCCTGAAGATCTTTTCTGGTCAAGGATTAAAGATTGAAGGCCTATCACCCTGAAGCAAAGCTCTAGATTTCCCTGAACCATTCTACATCACAGGGGGAGCCATTTGCTAAAATCATATCCACGAAGTCTTCTCAGTTGTATATTGAGAAAGAGAAGAGAATATCACCTCTCATCCCCCACTGTATAAAGGGTTATAACTCCCTTCAAAAGTTATTCCTAGTTGCAAGTCACCTGTCCAAAAGACTTGAGGTTTGGTTTTTGAGCACCTGATCAAAAGCTCATTAGTGTCAGGAACCTGATCAAAAATCTGAGTGGATTCTTACCAGGGTGGTAGAAGAGTGGATGTACCCAGGTTGGGGAACCACAATAATTTCTTGTGTTGTCTGGTTGCCGTTTCTTTTGTTCTTGCTGTGTTTGTGCTAGCTAGGTTTGCTTTGTTCTTGTGACTATTTATTTGTTATTATGCAGTTTTTATTTATAGCAAAAGCTGTAAAGTTTACTAAAGAATTTTAGGATACTCTATTCACCCCCCTCTAGAGTATTTCAGATCTAACACATCACTTTCAATTAGTATCAGAGAAGGATTCCCTTGGTTGTACAAGCTAACCATTGAACTAAAGATCCTGAGTTAGATCTGTCTTTTCATTTCCATTAGATTTATAGTCACACAGCATGACACAGAATAATGACTATGCAAGCACCAGACCTCCAGTATGCAATCTGAATAAATTTGCCATCTGCAAGGCAAGAATTAAGTTGTACATAAACTCTATTGATGAAGATATCTACAACTCCATTTTGATAGGTCCCCCTCAAGTATCTACTTCTGCAACATCTTCAAGCACAACTGCAGTTCCACCACCTGAGTGGACTTAAGCCCAGAAGAAGTCAAAGATTGCTGATGCCAAGGCAATGAATATACTGATACAAACAATGTCAGATGATATCTTTCAAAAAGTGGCTGAATGCACCTCAGCCAAAGCCATTTGGGACTCCCAAAATCAAAGGGTGGCTAGATCAGTAGATGAAAGAAAGGACAGGAGATCCAATCTCATATCCCTGTATGAGAATTTCAAGAAAGAAGAAGTTGAGTCAGTGGCTGATATGTACAATATATTAAGCTCAATCATCAATGTGCTAAAAACCTTGGACAAGGACATCACCCTCACTGAGGTGATTGATAAGATCCTTATGTGCTTCCCAAGCTCATGGGATTCAAGGATCTGGCTCATTAAGGAGGCCAAAAGCTTAAATGAGATTTCCACTGAATCTTTCTTAGGCAAGCTTAAGTCCTATGAACAGCTGATCAAATCCAGAGAGGCAGCTGAGCAAAGAACACCTACCACAGCAAGAAAAGAACAAAGCATTGCATTCAAAGCTGCTGAGGAGACAGAGACTTAACCCACAAATGAAGAGCTGATGAGTCTTTTTGCCAAAAAATTCTACAAAATGACAAGAAAAGACTTCAGGAGAAAGTCATCAAGGCAGGATGACAAACCAAGGTATGACAAAACACCAACTAAAGAAATGGTGTGTTTTGGTTGTAGGAAACCTGGACACTTCATCTCTGAGTGTCCAGAGAATCAGAAGAAGGAGAAGAGAAGAGAGAAGGACACAAGAAGACAACACAACAGCAGGCCTTCCTCCAGCAAATATAAGAAGAAGGAGAAAGGCTTTGTGGCTGAATCCTGGAGTAAGACTGAGGATGAATCAACATCTTCCAGCTCCAGTGAAGATGAAGAAGAGGCAAGGGCAAAAGAAGTCTGCCTAATGGCCATTGATGCCTCTAGAAGCCATTCAGAAGAAGAAGATTCAGACAATGAAGAAGCTTTAGAATTTAAAGCTGACTAGGTGAAGAGCTGTCTAGTAAATAATCAAACATGGTACCTGGACAGTGGATGCTCCAAACATATGACTGGTAATAAGGACATCTTAACCAACTATAAGTCCAAGCTAGGACCAAAGATTATCTTTGGTGATTCAAAATATGGTCAGTCTGAAGGTTTTGGAGAAGTGAAGATTGGAGCAGTCACTTTCAAGAAAGTGACATATATCAGAGGACTTAAGCATAACCTCATCTCTATAAGTCAGTTATGTGATGAAGGTTATCAGGTACACTTTAACTCATCTTCTTGCACTATTTCTAATAAAGAAAAACAAACTGTTTTAATTGGGAATAGACAAGGTAACATATACTTAGTTGATTTTCTTGCTGCCAATTCTGATATCTGCTTACTTAATATAACTAGTAATCAGAATGATTTATGGCATAAAAGGCTGGGTCATGTAAACTTGAAAAACATTGCTAGGCTATCAAAAGACAACCTTGTTAGAGGTTTACCTTCTGGTCCCTACAAGAAGGAAGGCCTTTGTAGGGCTTGTCAACTAGGCAAGCAAACTAAATCTAGTTTTAAATCTATTAATAAAAGTGATTCACCTAGGATTTTGTATTTGCTATACATGGATATCTTTGGACCTATTGTTGTACAAAGCCTAGGAGGGAAATCCTACACCTTAGTTATAGTGAATGACTTCTCAAGGTTCACTTGGGTGTCCTTTCTGAGATCTAAGTCAGATACCTTTAAGGTTCTTACAGATTTTCTCAGGACCATACATATTGAGTTCTCTACTCATATAACATTGATCAGAAGTGATCATGGAATAGAGTTTGAGTCTCTTCTTATGCATGAGTTTTGTGAGAAGGAAGGTATCAGACAATGCTTCTCAGCTCCTAGAACTCCCCAACAAAATGGGGTAGCTGAAAGAAAAAATAGGACACTAATTAAAGCTGCAAGTACATTACTTGTAGATGCTTACATGCCACTAACCTTTTGGACAGAGGCTGTAAACACTGCAAATTATATCATGAACAGAAGCCTGATACATAAACTAAAGAATAGGACTCCCTATGAATTACTTAAAGGGAAGAAACCTAAAATCGACTATTTTAAAGTATTTGGATGTATATGTTATATTCACAACAACAATAAAAGATACATTAGAAAGTTTGAGGCTAAGGCTGAAGAGAGAATTTTTCTAGGATATTCCCAAGTAAGCAAAACATATAGGGTTTTTAACAAATCATCACTAAAAATTGAAGAATCCATTCATGTTACATTTGATGAAGCTAACATGTCTTGCAAGGAGAAAGAGATTTATAACAATAGCACTTTACAGGTACCTTACTTGTGTGAGAGTTTGGATGGACTAAACCTCACCCAAGATGTTCCAACACATCCTTCTCCACAAGTCATTGAAGAAAGTGAAGATGAAGGCACTGAAGGAATTGATCTTCCCCCTACAGCAAATATAATTCCACAAGAGGAATTAGTTCCTAATGCTGTTGCAAAACCAACTCCACCTACTGATCTTGTCACACTAAGAGATCACCCCAGATCTCAAGTGATTGGAGACATATCAGTAGGTGTACAGACAAGGAATCAACTCAATCAAGATTTGATGCATGTCTGTTTTCTCTCTCAGGTTGGACCTCTATCCATCCATGATGCAGAGCAAGATCCCCACTGGATCATTGCAATGCATGAGGAATTAAACTAATTTGAGAGATGTAAAGTTTGGGATTTGGTTCCAAGACCCCAAAACTACCCAGTAATTGGAACCAAATAAGTTTATAGAAACAAGCTGGATTCCCAAGGAGTGATTGTGAGAAACAAGGCTAGGCTTGTTGCTCAAGGATATAGGCAAGAGGATGGAATAGATTATGACCAAACCTTTGCACCTATGGCAAGGTTAGAGGCAATCAGAATATTCCTTACTTATGCATCCTACAAGAAATTCAAGGTCTATCAAATGGATGTGAAGAGTGCTTTTCTTAATGGAGTATTAAAAGAAGAGGTTTATGTTGAACAACCTCCATGTTTTATATCTCCAACTCACCCCTCTTATGTTTTTAAATTGCATAAAGCTATTTATGGTCTAAAGCAAGCTCTAAGAGCTTGGTATGAGACCCTAGCTAGCTTTATGATAGAGCATAAGTTCATTAGAGGCATAATAGATAAGACACTTTTCACTAGACATCATAAGAACCAAATATTGTTTGTACAAATATATGTAGATGACATCATATTTGGGTCTACTGATTCCAAATTATGCAAGAGGTTCTCTGACCTCATGCATTCCAAATTTGAAATGAGTAGCATTGGTGAACTCTCCTACTTCCTTGGTCTCCAAGTGAAGGAGCTCCCTGATGCATCTTCATCTCCCAAGCTAAATATGCAAAAGAGCTTATCAAAAAGTTTGGGATGGATGATGCCTCAGCAAAGAAAACACCTATGGCTACAAATGCTGTAATAGACTCTGATCCACATGGGAAACCTGTTGACTAGAAGTTATATAGGGGCATTGTTGGGTCCCTACTATATCTTACAGCTAGCAGACCTGATATCATGTTTTCCACATGCCTTTGTGCTATGTTCCAAGTAAACCCTAAAGAATCTCATCTAATTTTCCTAAAAAGAATTTTAGATATATAAAGAGTTGTCCAAGTCTAGGCCTATGGTATCCCACTAAATCAGAATTTCAGTTAACTGGATACTCAGATGCTGATTTTGCTGGATGTAGGGTGGACAAGAAAAGTACTTCAGGAACCTGCCAGTTCCTGGGTATGAGATAAGTGTCCTGGTTTTGTAAGAAATAGTCATCTGTGTCTACCTCAACTGCCGAGGAAGAATATATTGCAGGTGGCAGCTGTTGTTCCCAGATGCTGTGGATTCAAAATCAATTACTAGACTATGGTCTCAACTTAAATAATTCAACTCTACTTTGTGATAACACAAGTGCAATAGCCATAACACATAATCCATTTCATCACAGTAGGACCAAGCATATAGATATTAGACATCATTTCATAAGAGAGTGTGTAGACAAAAACAAAATTAAACTTGTCTATATCTACATTGATTTATAAAGAGCTGACATTTTCACCAAACCTCTAGATGAAAGAAACCATCTGTTCTTTATAAATCAGCTTAGAATGATCAATGGAAAAGACTTAGTTTAGTTTCTATCTGCACTCGATGAATTTTCCAGAGTTCGTCGAATGGAGCTCGACGAACTAGGGATAGTTCAGGAGAGATTCGTCGAACGGAGGTCGACGAACTCTCTGTGAGTGAAGTTGTTTTCGTCAAACGGAGATCGACAAATCCACTTCAGAAAACTTTCGTCGAATGGAGATCGATGAAATATCTTCAAATCTTCAGCCTGAGCTCGACAAATTGTTTAACTCTAAATTATTTCATCGAACCCAGATCGAAGAATGTTTTAATTTTCGTGGAACGGAGTTTGTCGATTCATATTCTGGAAAACCCTATATCAAGGTTTTCTTCGACCTCCGTCCCGCGCTTTCTGTTCCCTTTGCACTTGATCATCGTTTTCTCTCTTGTCGGTGATTTCATGGCGATTCCAGCGGGAACATTGGCTGCGATGAAGTTCGACACCGGCTTCGATGTCGACTTTGATTCTTTTCAGCATTCGGACCCGATATTTCTGAATATTCTGAAACTTCTAGAAGAGCAGCAACTGAAGAATCTGATGACAACAAGGATTAAAATATCTGGACTTGAGATTAGAGAATGGGTCTACACATCTTCAACTATAGAGGAGAATACCATGATTGGAATAATTGCGGGTAACGCCATTTCTCTATCTCCCGCCGTTTTGACTGAAATATTTGGATTGAATAATGAAGATGAACTGGAAATTAAGAATGAGCAATATGATATGATGTTAAGCATGATGGGTTATGCCGGAGATAACCCTAATAAATTGTTGAAGAAGCACTTATCTGCAAAATATAAGTTTCTGGCAGATATTGTTGGGAAAGTCTTGCTAGGAAAGCACAATGCACATGATTATATAACCAGGCATCAGTTCTGGTTATGTATGTAGTGGTTAATAAGAAGCAAGTGGCTTGGGCTCAGATCATCTTTGATCTAATCAGGAAAAAGAACAATAAAAAGTAAGTTTATTTTGGAAGGATCCTAGGGATCTTCTTAAAGGAAAAGGCTGCTGAATCACTGGTCTCCCCGACCATATTCATAAATGCCAGCAAAAAGCTAACCTGTGCCTTGTTTGGCAGGTGTGAGAGGACAATCTCCAAGCCCTCTAAGGCTTCAACCTCTTCCACCACAGCTTCTGAAAGTACAAGGGCTGTTAGAGCCAGTCCCCACCCTGCTGAAGAGATCATTCCATCCTCATCCCCATCTCTTCTAGCACTCTAAACCCAACTACCACACACCACAGTCCTCCCACCTCAACCTCAGACTCAACAACAACCCCAACAACATTCACAACCACAACCACAACCATCTGTTCATGTTCCATCACCTGCCACTTCTCCACCACTAGATCTTACTAACATTCCCTCATCCCCTATTCAGGAATATCATCAACCCTCCCTTTCTCCAACACCACCTTCATCTCCTCTTCCACCACACTTGTCTTCCATACCATCCTTCAATCTACTGTCATCTCCTCCCACTTCTCCTCCAACTGAATCCATCCAGGATATCCAAATGCAAGATGCCCCTCCACCATCCTCACGAACAACTACCATCCCTCCAACTGCTTCCACTTTAATACCTTATGTAACACCTTCTGCCACTCCAACACTGGACCCCTCCACCATCTCTTCTATCATTGCTCTCATCACACCCCTCCTCAAAGCTCTCATAGCAGAGGCCATTACACCTCTTGCTACTTCCATTTCCTCTCTCTCTTCCAGATCTCTACCCTTTCTGCTGCTCCCTCTTCATTTAGGGCCTGGCTGTAGTTATTACTGAAACCAGGCAGGGGGAGATGCTTGATGATGAAGCTGCAGCAGCTCCAGCAGTAGCAACAGTTTTAGTTTCAGCAGCTCCAGCTCCAGCAGATGTAGAGGTTGCAACAGCAGAAGATACATATTTTATTAATTTCATTCATTTTATTGAGACTAACATGGATATAGAAGAGTCAGCTCCAGAAGAGATAATTACTGTTGGTGATTTCATCATTAATCCCACAGTAGATTTAGAATATTTGTTAAAAATTTTTGATACTGCATTTTTGAGCTTCCCTCCAGCAGATTATACTAAGCCATCTTTGGCTATTATTCCATATTCTTCCCCTATCAGTCCAAAGTTGCCAAGAAACAAAGAGACAGTTTTGTTATTCCAGAACCTGTAGTCATCCCATCCCCTCCAGAAACTATTTCTGTCCCTAGTTTTGTTATGGATGACTCTCCAATGCCAGATCTTGATGCCTTGATCTTGGCTGACATTGAAGAAGAGAATAAGGCAGTTACTGAAAGCACTGTCAGAGTTAGTTCTCCAGTTCCTATTGAAGTTTCTCCTTCTAGCTCTATTTAAACTTGAGAAGCCTATCATTTCTGCTGAGGCCCTGATGGCTTTAAATGATATATATGATAATCCTCAGGGATCTAATGATGATGATGATGATAATGAGGATGAGGATTTTGATGAGGATCCAAAGAAGAAGAAAGTGTCTAAGAAGAGGAAAGCACCTCCTCCTCCTGCTCCTAAACCAAATCCAACCAATGACACTCCCTACTATATCCTTCAGAAGATAACTCCATATAAAGGGATGCCAGCTTGGATTTGGTTATCTAAAAATGAATAGAAAGAAAGGAAAAGAAGCAGAAGATACTCCCCTCCTCCAACTCAGAAATACAGAAGGGACCCTCCTCCTCCTCCTCCTCCTAGCTCTCGTGCTTCAGGCACATCTTCTCAAAGTACTACCCGATTTCAAACTTATCAAAAGACATCAGGGTAGGTCCTCATTTTGAGAAAGCAGCCAACAAAGACAAAATCCTTCTGGCAAGCAGCACCAGCCTCAACAAAAGCAGCAACATCAACAAGCTGAAAGCTCCAACAGACCTCCTTCTCCTCATGTACCCTTTGAAGATCCAGAAACAGGTACTTCATATAGGATGGCCAGGTTCCAAGAACTTGTTGGCCTTTCAATGATCAACAAAACTAGAGATGAAGGAAAGAATCCCTCAGAATATACAACAATGTCAAAATACAGGAAAAAAGAGCTTAAGAGGTTTGAGAAAGCTAACAAGTTTTTCAATGTTGATGATTATATGAAATTGCACCCAGAAGCAGTAGTCCCCAAAGCCACATATTTGAAGATTATAGGGGCTGCTGATATGACCATGACCAAAGTGCAAGCTTCTGATCGAAATAGAGAGATTGTTTTTACCAAGCCTGGAGACAAGAGCAAAGAAGAGAAGCCAAAAGAGAAGAAGCAAAAGAAATGAGTTTTGAGCTATTTTAATTTTTGTTATGTTTATAATTGCTTTCTTATTTCTGAACAAAGCTTATCTGTATATATATATCTGCTGCATGTGTCCATTTTTCTCTGCCAGATATATGTTTTTCCTACTTTGTTTATTTTTAGTTTAAGTCTGAGTCTGTAATTAGTGACCTCACCCAAATAGGGGGAGATTGTTGGATCCCTAGTTTGATTTGGGCTAGGTTCACTAAGTTAGGATCTTGTGACCCATCATGTATAACCAGGGTCATAGTTGTGTCTTAGAGTCTAGGCCAAGTCCTTAGGATCAACAATGCATGGACCAGCCATCATTAGACTACCAGAGACTCAAGACTTAGAGATTTTCCAAAGGCTCAGTAAAATGAGTTCGACGTTCGTCGAACTCAAGTCGACGATTGTCGTGCTCAGCTCGACGATCTCAGAGAAAATTCTCCGAGCTGAGCTCGACGAACTTGATTCTCAGGTCGACGATCTTTGGACTCTATCTTCAGCATTCCAAGTCCAGACTTTGTTCTCTAGACTCAGGTCGACGAACTTAGTTCTCTGGTCGACGATTTCTGGGTTCTCTACTTCAACTTATTATTCCAGAAGTTTCTCAATTTTTCTAAGTCCAGAATCATCTTCAGTAGACGAATTCAAGATTCTCAGCTCGACGAACTTTGACCACTTTGGCTAGAGTTATCCGACAGCAGTTAGTGGTCCTCAGCTCGACGAAACAGATTCTCAAGTCTATGATTTCTGGATACTTCAACACTTCACACTAAAAATTTATGTCGACACCAACAGCAATTATGTCGACACACAGAACTTATGTCAACATATTCCAGATTTCTATCAACACAACAGCCATGTCGAGATAAGAAGTAATTGTGTCGACACCCAGGACTTGTGTCAACACATTCCCCAGAAGTTCTGTCAACAAGTTATCAGCTCGATGAACTCCATACACAGAATTGTCAAAGTTTCTAATAAATGCAGTTCTACTCTCTGCTCGATGATCTTGGAACTCAGCTTGACGAACAGAAGCCATCTGGTCGACGAACACAGCTTCTCAGCTCGACGAACTGTGGACTCAGCTCGACGATTTTTGTTCTCTGTTCGGCGAATCCAGACTTAATCATTTCCAGTCTTCTGTCCCTTTCCTAATGTAATAATTCCTGAGTAATTAATGCTTCAATATTATCTGAATATAACCGTTAGACAAAGCATTAATTATGGTCTTCTCCAGGATTATTGTTTGCCGTTTTTCCATGGGACAGTTGGGGAAATAAATCAATGCAGTTTATTCTCAAGGCCGTCAGCATTGATTGTAGAGGATTTCAAATTTCGAAACAGAATTTCTTGACAGGAAATATAAAAGAAATTTCCTCTTCCTTCTTGGACAGTAGAGACACACACACAGACAGTCAGTAATACAATCAGTCTGAATCAAGGATTTCTCTGCTCACTCTCAATACAGAACTCTGCAAAAGAGAAGAAGCCCTAAACCAGAATAACATCTGCTATCTAAAGAAGAAGAACAATCAATCAAAAATCAAGAGTCTTCATTCTTCAACTCTCCAAGACACTTCAAAGGACAACATCAATTTCATCTGTCAAGAAGTTCCTGAAGATCTTTTCTGGTCAAGGATTAAAGATTGAAGGTCTATCACCCTGAAGCAAAGCTCCAGATTTCCCTGAATCATTCTACATCATAGTGGGATCCATTTGCTAAAATCATATCCACTAAGTCTTCTCAGTTGTATATTGAGAAAGAGAAGACAACATCACCTCTCATCCCCCCACTGTATAAAGGGTTATAACTCCCTTCAAAAGTTATTCCTAGTTGCAAGTCACCTGTCCAAAAGACTTGAGGTTTGGTTTTTGAGCACCTGATCAAAAGCTCATTGGTGTCAGGCACCTGATCAAAAATCTGAGTGAATTCCTACCAGGGTGGTAGAAGAGTGGATGCACCCAGGTTGGGGAACCACTATAATTTCTTGTTTGTCTGGTTGCCTTTCTTTTGTTCTTGATGTGTTTGTTCTAGCTAGGTTTGCTATGTGCTTGTGATTATTTATTTGTTATTCTGTAGTTTTTATTTACAGCAAAAGCTGTAAAGTTTACTAAAGAATTTTAGGATACTCTATTCACCCCCCTAGAGTATTTCAGATCTAACACATCACTTTCAAAGATATTTGATTATTAGCAGTTTTTAATTCTTCTTTAAGTTTTAAAATTTCTGAAGAAATATTTTCAAATTCACTTAATTTTTCTCTAAGAAGTTTGATTTCCTTCTCAGATTTAATTAAATCATTACACAACAGTTTGAAATCAATTTTAAATTGATCAGAAGAAAAATCAAAAGAAGAGATTGTCTGATCTTCTTCTGATATGGATTCATCTTCTGAATTGTGTACTTCTGAATCAACAGCTTTTGAATTGCTGCAAGAGGCATTGATTGCCATCAAGCATATTTCTCTGGCCTTGGCCTCTTCTTCATCCTCACTGGAGCTGGATGAAGATTCTAAATCTGAGTAACTCCATGTCTTAGCTACAAATCCTCTCTTTTTCTTGCTATATTTGTTGGAAGAGGATTTGTTGGAGTGCTTTCTGGAGTCTATCTCCTTCTTCTTCTCTTTCTTCTTCTCAGAACATTCTGGAAATATGTGTCCAGGTTTACTGCACCCATAACAAACAATTTCTTTAGTGGGGGTTTTGTCATACATGGGTTTCTCTTCATTTCTGGAAGGTCTTCTTATGAAATCCTTCCTTGCCATCTTATAGAATCTCTTTGCCAAGAGACTCAGCAGGTCTTCATTATCTGGAGTGGCTTCAGCTTCTTCATATGCTTTGAAAGCAATACTTTGTTCTTTCCTTACTGAAGATGAGGTAGTCCTTTGCTCAGCTTCCCTTGTCTTGAGAAGTTGCCCATAAGACTTGAGCTTTCCCAACAAGGTTTTCTATTGAGATCTCATTCAGGCTTTTGGCTTCCTTAATTGGCCAAATCCTGGAATCTCATATGCTAGGGAAGCAAATAAGGATTTTGTCATTTATCTCTGTTAAAGAGATGTCCTTGTCAAGAGTTTTCAGCTCATTAATTATGAGGCTGAGTCTATTGTACATTTCTGCAACTAACTCTGACTCCTCCTTCTTAAAATTCTCATACTGAGAGATCAAGTATGATCTCCTATCCTTCCTTTCATCAGCAGATCCTTCCACCATAACATTGAGTGAGTCCCAAATGGCCTTTGCTGAAGTGCATTCTGCAACCTTCTGAAATATATCATCTGACATGGTTTGTGCTAGTATATTCATTGGTTTGGCATCTGCTATATTTTCCTTCTTTTATGCTTCAGTCCACTCAGGTGGTGGAACAACACTTGTGCTTGTAGTTTGTAAGACCCCATTTTTTTCTTTTAAACCACCGGGGTCTTATGCCCAGAACCACCGCTTTGCGGTGATACAACCACACCCGAGAAGGTCGTCAATACAAAATGCTGATCCTGCCGGCCATACCGATCACAAAAAAAGTAGAATAAGTATAAAGAATACAATCAAACTAGTCCACCAGAATCACATATATAATATAAATCTCCACAAAGGGAGAGTCCACAGAAAAGAATAAACAAAGTACTAACAAAGGCTCCCGCCTGATACTTCAAGATCCTCACTACAAGTCACTCAATGCGGAATAAAATCTATAATAACTACTAAGGATCGGGACTCACAGTCCCTACTGGCTGGACTCTAGTGCTATACTGCCCTGTCTCCATGTGCACCGACCTCTGGGGCTGCGTCTCCTGGTGCGGCTCCACGATCCCCTAAAATGATTTGGTCAATGATCGTTAGTCTAAAAAGACTAAGTCCTATCATCCACCACCCCTCCCCCAATTCCTCCTAGGCACCGAGTGGGGAGGAGAAAAGGGAAGGTAATGAAGGTGGAAAGTAACAAAGTAAGCAGGTGACATCGGAACTAGTCTAACATGAGTATATAAATAGAGCAAGTATATGTAAGCAGTAATAGGTAAGCAGTATAAATAAGCAGTATAAATATACACAAGAACAAGTGAGCAAGTATAGTATGAAAAGGTAAACTAAGTAAGTAACTATGACCTATAGGAATGCCCATACAAACCTATTGACCAAGGGGTCATTTTGCAAGGTCTATTGTATAAAGCATCCCATACCACTTTATACAATAGGTGTTAGGGGTTATATGCAATGATGATGCTATGACATGCAAGTATGCCATGATGCAAACATACAAGTGCAACACATACTCGACTCTATGCACACAGACCTTTAGTTCCCCCTTTCTGGAGCTTAACCTCCCAGGATACCTCCGTAGTGGCAAACAGAAGTGGTGGGTTGGGCCTCGCCCACCTCTAAACTGGTATCACACTACCAGTCAGACCTCTTGTACACCTCAACGCTGGTGCACTAAGCGGAGCTCCTGCGTACTCTTTCCGACTGGACCGACGGACTTTATTTGGCCAAGTGCAAAACCACACCTACTGAGCCATCGTATCGGTGTCAGTGTGACGACTCTCCAATACCGATGACCCACCACCTTATATCTTATGCACATGCAACATTAATGAATTTTCCACCGAGCTAAAGCTCCCCGAACTAACCTGTCCGTCTCAAAACCATCCGAGCCATCGGCTTGCCGGGCTAACCTGCCCATCACCAAAACCACCGAGCCTACCGCTCGTGAGACCTAACCTAACTCCCACAACACCGGAGAGTGTGAGTGTAAGTGTAATCCTAGTTATACTAGGTAATCTTAAACATTAATTTTTCTTATGGTTTAGGTTAGCCCAGGATTGCCCCCGGCATACCCGGTGAAGGGTTCTCAAAGGGCACTAGGAACTATGATGGTAGCTGAAGCCCATCGTTCCCTTTCGCAAGGCACTTACTATTATTGGTTAATACCCAATTCCCTATCCCTTTTAATATTTCTCTGGATCTAACCCGAGTGTGTTTTGACTCTCTCTCTCTCCCTCTCCACAGGAAGGACGATCTTTCGTCGATCCCGAGCACCACTTACACTAGTCAGCCCATCACTTCTCCCCATGATGATTCCTAACAATGAACTCATTTTCACTTTACCACAACCAGTAAGCTAATAACCACAACTCCATGTGTCTATTTCACATTCTATCACGATTTCTGTAGTTTTACTATATGCAGACCAATCTAAGCTATATGATGTATACGATAGGAGGTACTCCAAATTTTTATCCAAAATCCCTAAAATATTTATTGGGGGCCTATCATGATATATTTAGCCTAAATCCAGAAACTGGGAATTTTCCTAAATAAATTGGCATTTAATTAATTTTCCCAAATATTGGTCCACGGATGATTTGAACATGAAGTACTATATTTGCTTATGATATGACCATACAAAAATTGTGAACACTATAGGTTAGCAAGATATCAGTGAGTACCAAATTTTATAAGTTTTTATAAAGGAATTTTCCTCCAAATAAATAATTCAAGGTAATTCAAACAAATAGGGGTAAGAAGGGAGTACCATAAATACTTGTCCAAAAATTATACAAAAAGTAACAGAGCTTTATTATGATCATAAAACCTTACTGACCAAATTTCATACAATTCCAGGTTCAGTAAACTATATATAAAAATATCTCAACCAAATCCATCATGGGCACTTTGTGAAGGAACATCCTTGTAACCTCAACTAAACAACATTTAAATATTTTTTTCAAGATTCATTATGCCCTAAAAAGTACTCTGTACAAGTAACACAATTTTTCAGCAAGCTATAGTATTTATTTTCTATTTATCAAAGTAAGGTGCACTAGTTTACTTTACACATGATGTACTAAAAATAAATGTTCATCTATACCAAATAATTCAGTAGTGTATCTACATGCTATTTGATCAGCTTTTCCAGAGTTTGAAATCATTCTAAGACATAACAACAATAATTACATCAATATCATCAAAAGGGCAAGATGAAGTTTATAACTACAAGGGTGAGTTACTGTTGTCTAGACACCCTATAATTAATTCCATAGGTATATATCACTATGACAATACTCCTACCACAATACCACCAAAATTAAAGGTCATATGACCCATTGAATATTCCCTAAGGTGAAAAAACCTAGATATCTACTGTGTGCTCTAAGTGGGGTGCATGTGTCAAAAATTCACCAAATCCCTTCCCAGGGCATTTCACCTCACTAGGATCACATGGACTAATCAACTAAGTCCATCCAAGGACATAACACCCTATGTCCTTCACAAATACCCAAAGTTCAACCTTAGGGTTTGAACTTGGTTCCTAGACCAAATCTTCCTTAATTTAACCCACCCTCTATGTGAGTGAGTTAAATATCATAATAAATCAGTGGCCCAAGTTTCAACCTCTGTTGAGGTGATTTGGTCACCTAAAACCCACAAGGGACACTTTGACCTAATTACCCCTTATTGGTCCAACTTAGGGTCTATTTATTTCCACACTAAATCATCTCCAAATGGGATACAAATTTATACAGAGCCTTATGATGACCCCAAGGACCACTCACAAAAATTTGAGAGGGTTTGGAGGTCATGAGGCCCTTTAAATAATTCATATATAGATTATTAAATTTCTACAAAACCTTTAGGAAATGTTTTTCCAAAAATTCTCAATTTTGGCTATGCCCTAGGTATATGTAATAGTGACCCCCATCCAAAATTTCAAGTCATTTGGATGGCTGGATTGATGGGGGCACTCAAAATAGTCTCTGGTCTAGCCTAGGTATAGTCCTCACCAAAATGAGAGCTTTGGTCAAAACACTTACCCAAATGGGTTGAAACCAATTTTAAATTAAATTAGACCCATAGAGCTACAATTTTCATGTTGATCATTTTCTCTGAAAGAGCTTTATGTATTTTTAAAATTTAATTCAAGGCACTGCAAATTATATGATAGAATAATACAAAAGCTATAGTTAATTTTATTTAATCAGCACTAATCTTGGCGCAAGATAAACGGAATCCGTTCATCTTCCCCAACGCGCCAATGGTCGGGATTGTCCTGTCCTGGGCTATTTTGGGAGGCGATTTCCCGGCCACCTAAGCCTCTCCCTGGCCGGCCAACGCCACCACCACCTTCGTTGAGGTGGTGGCCGTCGATAGGTGGTGGTAGGCCGGCCGGAGGTGGCCGGAATCGGGGTATGTGGGTGGAAGAAATAGCTTGAAAATTCAAGCTTTTGGCCATGCCAAACTTGGGCCAATTGGCCTCAACTCCGACAGCCATTAAGAGTGGATCTATCCACTGAAGAAGGAGGTGAGGGAGGACCTTCATGGAGGGCTGGAGGCAGGTCGATCATCGAGTGGCCATGGTCGGTGGTGGTGTTTTCCAGTGCTCTGTAACTACATTGTAGGAGGGTTTGAATTCTTCAGGTAAGATGTGTAAAATGCTCCCCTCTGTCTAGTGAGGCTTTTAGAAGCACCAATTGGGGGAAGGGGAAGAGTCTAACACTAATGGACATTGATCGAGGTTTTCGGCCATGCCATGGAGGGTGTTGAACCTGGCTCAGTGTGGCCAGAAAATGGATGGAAACTCCTCCTCTTCCCCAGAGGAGTTGAACCCAGCAATGAAAGATGGCCCTTGGCTTCCCTATGCCATGAATGACCTTCTCCCTCACTTTCTCTCTCCTCTATTAAAGGGGAAAATGTAGTTTTCTCTCTCATAGTCATCAAGGCCGATTTTGATCTCTCCTTCAGCCTATTGGCACCCCACTAACTCATATTAATAATAAAAATGAGGTTAGCTCAAGTGGGGGAAATGGGTTTGAGCTTGGGTTAGCCCATTTGGGCTAATTTGACTTAACTCTAGTGTAGAATTGACCTTGGTCAACATGACCATTTGGGTTGACCCCAATGGGTGCTTGGTAACCCATTGGGCTTCCCTAAGGTCTATAAAGACTTGGGTAGAATTAATTGGGCATCTTGGGGGTCACTTGACCCTTAGTTAGGGCACTTTGACCTTCTTGGGGCTAGGGTTGACTTGGATTAACTTAGCCTCTTTGGTTGACCGCAATGGGTCCATGGTGACCCATTGTCCTCCCTTAGGGCTTGGGAAGGTCTAGGTGGGATCCCTTTGGCCAAGGGGAGGTTAGTTGACCATGTATGAGCTTAGTTTGACCTGATTAGGGTTTGAGTTGACTTTGGTCAACCTGACCATTTTAGTTGACCCTAGTGTGTCCCTATGGCTCTAATGGACCCTCTAATAGGTTAGTGATGTTGTGGTGGGGTCATGGTGTCATGGTGAATCCCTTTTGTCATCCCTAAGCGAGTACTTGGAATTCTACTATTTACAGACCAAGGTGGTTCAACCACTAACTCCCAGTCATGATAAAACCATCCTAGGGTCTAGAAGTCTGAGGGATGTTACATAGTTGTCACTAGTTGTGGGGGACATGTCAAAATAGAATTATATATGTCTTCATCAATAGAATTCATGTATAGCCTAATCCTTACCTTCCAAAGAGCAAACTTGTTTAGATTACACACTGGAGGTCTGGTGCTTGAATACTGCTTATTTTGTGCCATGATATGAAATACAATAAGAGTACATAAGATCAAGCAAAGATCTTTTGGTTCAGGTGTTAGCCTATACAACCAAGTAAAATATCTCTCTGATACCAATTGAAAGTGAAGACTCAGATACTGAGTGATTAATCTAACTAACTCTAGGGGGGTGAATAGTGTATTTTAAAAACTTTGAGTTATTTTTACAGTAGTTTAAAATAGGTCATATATATATAAGAAAAGAAAATATATCACATCACATCAAAATAAAAAGTAGAGCACAATCAGACGACACAAGGAAATATATAGTGGTTCCCCAATAAACAAGTGTACATCCACTTTTCTACCACCCTGGTAGGATTCCACTACAGGTTTTTGATCAGGTGCCCTGCCACCACAGGTTTTTGTTGAGGTGCCCTGTCACCATAAGTTTTTGATCAGGTGCCCTATCACCACATGATCTATTTTCTAAGGGAGATCTAGCAACCCTTTGAGCTTTTGATCAAGTGCCCCAAAACCAAACAAAGTCTTTTGATCAGGAGACTTGGACAACCAAAGTATTAACTTTTGAAGGGAGTTATAACCCTGTACACAATGAAGGAAAATAAAATTGATATTGTCTTCTTTTTCTCAATCCTTTGAGAAGACTAGTGGATTTTATGATGTTGTTAAAGCTCCCCCCGAGTTATTGAAATCTAGTCAGGAGTGAAGACTTTGCTTCAGTGTGTAGGCCTTAAAAGATGAAAACTTTTTCTTCCAGTAAATGTTTCTGAGAGATTGAGCTTTTGGTCTTAGATTGAATATTGCGTTACTGGAAGAAAAGCTTGAAAATGAAGAATGAAGATGAATAAAATGTACTCTGTATCTGTTTCTTATTCTCTGTTTACATATGTTCTTTCTTCTTCTTCCTGACTCAATAAAATCTTCTAGGCAATCTTCTGAAATTTTTCTTTTATATATTGATTGCTGATTTGAATTTCGAATTCCTTGAAGTCCTCTGCATATTTTCTGGGAAATAGAATAGCTATTTTTGTCTTCAATGTATTTCCTTAACTGTCCCAGTAAATATGTTAAGTAATAACTCTGTGAAATCCCTAATTAATGCTGTCAGGAAACAACTATGTTCTAGAGAATATTAAGCATTAATTATTAGAGTATTACTTTCTTAATTACTGAAATTAAACTGCCTTAGTCGATTAGAAAACCGCAGAGAAATTTAGACGAACAGAACCTGGATGGAGTTAGTCAAACTCAGTAATGTTTTTGTCGACCTGAGCTCCAAGTTCGTCGAGCTGAGAATTCTCCTTCGTCGAGCTGAGCTCCAAGATCGTCGAATAGAAAATATACTTGCCAAACTGAGATCCAAGTTCATCGAGCTGAGAAGGCACTTCGTCGAGCTGAGATCCTGATATAATCTTACAGTTCGTCAACCTGAGCTAGACTTTCGTCGAGCTCAACTCAGAGAAGGAACTCTGAGTTCGTCGATTTGAGTTCGACGATCGTCAAGCTGAGTTTCAGCTATCGTCAAACGACTTTTTCTGTAATCTTCAAAACTACCTTGTCTCTTAAGTCTTGTGTTCTCTGAAGTCTTCTGAAGGTAGGTCTCAGTAATCTAACCTAATGCGATAGACCATAACTCTAAAACTAACATATGACCCTAGACTATACATGGTGGGTCATCAATCCTAATAGTGAACCTAGCCCAAATCACAAGTAGGGTTCCAACACGCTAGAAGACCAAGAGAAAATAATTTTTACTTGTACCTTCGGCACCTTCGCCTAACGGAGGATGTCGTTTGGTATTTGTAATATGCTAGCTATATTTCAAAGATATATTTTAGCAATTTTGGCAAGGTGGAGGACGTGATGAAAGTGTTTATGGATGATTTTTCTGTCTTTGGCGATTCATTTAAAAATGCAAAATATTTTATAGAGGGCTCCAAGACACACTAAGGCAGGCTGTAATCTTTATTGTTGATGCCAGTCTGTGAACATCACTGAGACTGCGATGAAATGAGAAATCTGGGGAACATCCAGCCTTAAAACTTGTATGGAAAATTGTTGTCACATGAATTGCACCTGAACACTGGGAAAAGTGAGGAAGTCTACAATAAAGATAAGCTAATTGCTCTGAAGGCTGAGAGCTCCAAAAGAGGAAAGAGGAAACCTCATCCCTTCCTAGTAGGCCAACAAAGTCAGTGTAATCTGAACCCAGTTCCTTAGGGGACGACAAGTTTGATGTAGACAATGCCTTGTTCACAAGGCAATTAAAGAAGTTGCTAAGAAGGAGGAAGCAATGGAACAATAATAAATCCTCCTCCTCTAGTTCTAGAATGCACAATAATATTTTCAGATAGATCTAGAAAAGGACCCAAGAGGGATATGTATGATTCTATCAGAATAAATTTAATTCTAATGACATCATTTGCTTTGGATGCAGAAAAGCAGGTCATATGATTATTGATTGACCATTTAAGAGGAAGAATAGTAGCAAATCTAAAGGGAAGAAACAACACTTTGGAAAGGAGTTTGAAAGGACCTTTCTGGCCAAAAGGAAAATACCTAGAGTGATAGTGATGCAAGTTCTTCTGAATCTGAAGTGGAGGAAGCCTATATTGGGCTGACTGCACTGTCAAAAGAACTAGTACCTACATCTACTATGACAGGCATCAGGGCCCCACTATCATTAGTTGATATTGACACTGAAGATGAAGAAGACAACTATGGACTCATTGACCTAAATGAAGGAGAAGATCAGAACGACTCCCATCCTGATGAGGTACAAATCAAAACTCTTCTTTCAGATTATAATTATGAGATCGGTGTTGAGCCAGAGAAAGACTCATCATCTAATGATGAGGATGAATCTAAGTAAGACAAAAATTTTGAGTAAATGGTTGAGAAGTATGGTGCTCTCCTTGAGGCATTAGGGAAGAGCAAGAAGCTTGCTAAGAAGCAAGCTAAAGAGCTTGAGCTTCTTAAACCTCTCAAAGGTCAACTTAATGAAAAGATGAACAAGGTCTATCAGATGAATAATAAAATAACAGAGCTCAAGCAAATCATAGATGGTCAAGTTGAACTGTTTATTCAAAAAGAAAGAAGCATCAAGAAATTGGGAAGGAAAATCCTCAAAAAGAGAGAGTTGGTGGCTAAATTCTTCAAGACCCAGACAATTCTTCCAATAATTGACAGCTTCTCTACACCATACATAAATGGTGTAAGGTATGAGCGAAAGAGTAGAAGGAGGACCAATGCAAAAGGGAAGGAACCCATACATTCTGTTGTTTTCTAAAAGGTTCTCCTAACATCAAATATCTATGATCAAGAGTGAGTGTTCCACTTGTGGAACTAAGGATGTGCATCATTAGAAGAGTGATCTTAAGGGAGCTCATAAAGAGATTGAAATGAAGTATTATGGTCCTTTTGTGTTTGGTACCAACACCAACACTAAATGCAAAGATAATACTTCTGAATGGAGAATTGTTGGGAAGGGCAGACAGTAGCCGTATAGACCAAGTTTCATCCGACACATGCCCACATACCCTGTAAAGATTCTCATACAGTACCCCTCAGAAGCCCTATTTATCATATGAAGAATAATCATATACCTGTTGTGAGCCCCAAAAGGACATACACCATGTATGAAAGCTGGTGATATAGGAAGATTGGCCATGTTGCAAATGACTGTTGGTTCAACCCAATGTCTCAAGAACAATCATTGGCAAGCCAACATCCATACCTTGACTATTCCATCATGCACAGCTGAATGATCAAAATTTGAAGCAGTCTATGAATACTAACAAGAATCTAGAACCCAAACAAGATTTGGGTACATAAGAAGAAAAAATTTCTTTTGTAGAAATGTCCTAAGACTAATCAAACTCCTATCCAATATTTGGAAAATTGATGTTTCAGGCACATGACTGGAACATGAAGCATGTTGGCAGACTACTCCTCAATAGAAGATGGACCAAAATTCATCTTTAGAGGATCAGATAGAGGGAAGAAAAGCCTAAGGTAAGATCTCTAATGGCATAGTCGCCATCACAGGGGTACTTTATGTTGAAGGATTGCGACACAATTTGATCAGTATAAGCCAACTATGTTATCTTGGCTATGTGATTGCCTTCCACAAGGATGCGTGCCTAATTAAGAAATCTAAAGAGGTCATATTAATTGGCACTAGGAGTGAAAATTTTACTGCTTAAATATCTTTTATGCTAGCTTAGATTCTTCTATATGTCTTATGACTGAGAATAGAGTATCTCACTATGTGCAATGACATAAGAAGCTTGCTCACATCAACTATAAGACTATCAATAAGCTCTTATCAGAAAATCTAATTAGAGTTGGCCTAAAGTGGAAATGTGACAAGGAAATCCCTTGTCATGCATGCCAAATGGGAAAGCAAAAAAGGCTTCATTCAAACCCATTGGGGTTAATGACTCCACTAGATGTTTGCACATACTACACATAAATTTGTTTGGTCATATGCCAATTCACAGCTTAGGAGGAAAAGTTTACACTTTTGTGATTGTTGATGATTACTCTAGGTTCACATGGGTGTTCTTCCTTAAATAAAAGTCAGATACACTAGAAATATTCACTAACTATATTAGGCAAATCCAGAATAAAATGGGTAGTTATGTTGCGAAGATCAGAAGTGATCATGAAACTAAATCTTAGTCAAGAGCCATGACCAAGTTATGTGAAAGCTTAGGTATCTTTCAGGAGCTCTCCTCTACTAGAACTACACAACAAAATGGAATTACAGAAAGAAGGAATAAAACCCTAATTAAAGCTTGTAGAACCATATTGAGTGACTCTTCACTCCCAGAATACTTCTGTGTTGAGACTTTCAACACAACTTGTCATGTATAAAACAGGTCCTTAATCAATAAGAATCACAATAAGACTCCCTATGAGCTTGTGAAAGGCAAAAAACTAACATTAGCCTACTTCAAGATCTTTCGAAGTAAGGGTTATGTGTTGAACAATGGGAAGCACTATCTGACCAAATTTTCTGAAAAAGCTTATGAAGGGATTTTTGTTGGATATAGTTCTCAAAGTAGAGCTTGCAGGATATTCAACAAAAAGACCAAAGAAGTAGAAGAATCAATTAATATTGTATTTGATGAGACCAACCTAATCTATAAAGGCTAGTCTAGTTCTTCTAATGTTGTAGGTATTGAAGGAAGACTGGAAAAGGTTTCCATTAATGATAAAGAAGAGAAGGGTGATCTGACTTCACCAGATGAACTGATTAAAGATAGAATCCTCCCTAGAAAAGATGTCCAGGATACTGATAAAAGGATACAACAAGTTGAGACTCAAATTAAACTTAAAGTGCTAGAAAATGGAGGCAGGCTGCAAACTACCACAAGGATTTCAGACCAGAAGAAGTACAATGAATTAAGTGCTTCACCTGAGATTTCTCTCACAAATAGAGCCAAAGAAATTTGAAGAATCCAACTGTGATCTATCCTGGATCTTGTCCATGCAAGAAAAATTGAATTAATTCAAAAGATGCAATGTCTGGAAACTAGTTCAAAGGCCTCTTGGCCACAATATCGTTTGGACAAAGTAGATATTCCGAAATATGTTGGATGAACAATGAGTTATAATAAAGAAAAAAACAAGATTGGTTGCAAAGGAGTACAAACAAGAAGAAGGAATATACTATGATTGGACCTTTGCACCAGTGGCCAGATTAGAGGCAACAAGGTTATTTTTAGCATATGCAACTCACAAAAGATTTAAAGTCTATCAAATGGATGTGAAGTCTATGTTCCTCATTGAAGACTTAAAAAGGAAATATATGTAGAACAACCTCCAGGATTTATAAACTTCTCTCACCCTAGCTATATATATTATCTAAATAAAGTATTATATGGTCTCAAATAGGCACCTAGAGCCTGTTATGAGACCATGTCTAACTTTCTCATTGAAAATAAATTTTCAAGGGAAAAGATAGATAAAATAGTATTCTTAAGGGAAGTTAAAGGCAAGATTTTGCTAGTGTAAATCTATGTATATGACATCATCTTTGGATCTATAGATGATAGCCATTGCAAAAGATTTGATAATCTTACGCAAGGCAAATTTGAAATGACTAACATGGGAGAGTTGAAATACTTCTTAGGACTCAAAGTACCTTAAAGGTACACCTAATCTTGGCTTATTGTATCATTGGAGTAATGATTTTGAGCTAACAGGATTTTCAGATGCAGACTTTGCTAGATGCAATGAAGACATAAAAAGTACATTAAGGACATGTCAATTCCTTGTAAGAAGACTGAGTTCCTGGAGCAGTAAGAAGAAAATCAGTGTGGTCATTTTGTGCAACCCTGTATTTGTCGAGTGGACTCAGTCGGCCCAAAGTCAAAGAGTAGATGCCCAGCTTCATCAGGCACTCACTGCCTATCTAGTGGGAATTCGTGTGTGAATGGAGTCAGGGTGTAATTTTCATCCATTGGCGAGAGGCATGTGGCGAGTACCCAGCTCCATCAAGCACTCATCGCCCAGACTAGTGGCGAGTGCCCAGCTCCATTGGGCACTCGCCGACCAGGTGAGTGGTGAGTACCCAGCTTCATCGAGCACTTGCCACCCAGGCGAGTAGGTTGGGGCCCGCCGACTTGTCGAGTGTGAAGTCCCCTCCCCCTCATTTCTTAGTATTTCTATTTTGACTGCCCCCTCATTTCTTAGTATTTCGATTTTGACTGCCAATAACCATTCTAAATAATGGAGTTATGCTGTTGGCAGACCACTTTGTGGTGCGTTTAACAGTAACCAAAGGCAGGATTTTGATATTGGTAGACCATCCCCAAAAAATTATAAATAGACCCCCAAGAGCACCTTTGGAGAGGACCTCTTCTGGAGTTTTCCTCTCCCCTAGCTAGCTTTGGTTTGCAAGAACTTCAACTCACCATTTATTGTGGTTTCTGGGTGGGTGGTCGGAAGTTCCCTCAGCTCTCCAAAGGCCCTCGACCAGTATTGGGTTGGGAGAAGAAGCAATCTAAGATCTTTAGGATGTGTGGCAGGACATCCTCGTTGCAGCTCAGGGTCTGTTTGAGGTTATTCTGGTGGGAAGATGTCCAAATACTAAATCCTCGACTAAGACGCTGGTTTGAGAGAAGTAAAGGAAAGCTACACCCCAGGTCTGAACTCCTAGTTGAACCGTAGTTTCCGGGTTCAACATTCTGGTGCGGTGAGTGTGGACCATAGCTCGTCAAGAAAATCTCAAGCGAGTGATATGGCTAGAGATGAGGGGCAAGGAGATGACCCAGGCGGCTCTCCACTCGTATATGGCTTTGTGACTCATAAGCAATTTGGTGAGCTTATGAAGGCCATGCTCGAGACCCTACATTCTGGTCTCGTAATGCGGGGCGGCGAGTGCTCGACCCCAATGGTCTCAGTGCTCATCCAGCCTTCTTTGGGCAAGGAGGCACTGAGCAGCCGACTGGTCAGGATGGAGATAAGGATAGATGGAGGGGAGAGGGACTCTTGGGGCACGAGCTATTTCTTGTCACATCGGCCGCTCCATCATCTAGCGAGTTGGTTAAATGAGATATCACAATTTGCCCAAAGGGCTCAGGGAGTCCCTTCTGTGAGTTTATTCTCTCGACACCAGTGTCAGAGGGCTTCAGGAATAGAGTCATGTCTTTCTACTCTAGCAAGGAGCATCCAGTTCAACACGTACAGTGGTTCAAAGATACGGTCTCTATCATGCAGATGTCGGATGTATTCAAGGGTAAATTGTTTGCTATCACCTTCAAAGACAATGAGAGGGATTGGTTTCATCAACTTCCCTACAGAACCAACTACAGTTTTGAGGATCTGTGTCGTAGTTTATTACTGTTCTTTTCAAAATCAAAGAAGAGTAAGAATGAAGCTGAGTTTTTGTTTGACATCAAGCAGGGGCCATAATAAACTCTGGGAAGTTATGTTGATAGATTTTAAGAAGAGGTTCGCCAATTTTAGGAAGCACCAGAGTACACCTGATGATGGACTTCACTCTGGGCTTCGTTAGGCATTCTTCAAAATGGAGCTGAAGCGAGAGCCGCATCTTTCCTTTGAGGAGCTGATGGAAAGTGAAAGTGTGAGTTAGATCTGATATACTCTAGAGGGGGGTGAATAGAGTATGGTGCTTGCTAAAAACTTTTACAACAGTTGTTGTATTCTAATGTGAACAGGGAAGCAAATAATAAAAAGTAAATCTAATCACAGAATGATCACAGAGCAATCTAGTCACAAAGCAACCTAGTCACAAACCACAGCCAGAAACAAAAAGAAAAACAAGCAACTAGAAGACACAAGGAGCTATAGTGGTTCCCCAACCAATCTGGGTACATCCACTCTTCTACCACCCTAGGTAGGAATCCACTGCAGGATGAGTTGATCAGGTGTCCTGGGCACCAATGAGCTTTTGATAAGGTGCTCAAAAACCAAACCAGATTTTTTGATAAGGTGTCTTGCCACCAATGAGCTTTTGATAAGGTGCTCAAAAACCAAACAAAAACTTTTGAAGGGAGTTTGAAAAACCCTTTATAGAGGTGGGGATGAGAGAGTGATGAAAGTCTTCTTTTCTCAATCACAGTGAGAAGACTATGTGGATTCAGTGATGTTGTCAAAGCTCCCCCTGAGATCTGTAGTTGTTCAGGAAGTGAAGCTTTGTAGTAGGGTGATAGGCCTTCAGAAAATTGGTCTCCAGCAAATGATGATTTCAGCAACAGCTGAAATGTGAGGTGTCTGGAGTCTTGAATGATGATGACCTTGAACACTTGAAACAAAGGGGATCTAAAGATTTCAGTTTGTTGATCTCCTTTTGGTGTTGGTGTTCTTGTATGAATCTTTGAGACTGAGAATGTCTGCAACCCTTTCTCTTTCTTTCTCTTGTGTAATAGTTGTTGTAAGAGTTGTTGTTCTTGTTATTGCAGAGAATGTTTTTCTAATTTCTCGTTCTTCTGTTTCAGGAATTAAAAAATCTGATCTTTTATTCCTTTTTCTCTGAATAGAAATGATCCTCTGTCCAAGATAGCCGTTGTTCTATCATTAAATGACTTCCTTAATTACAATTGTCTTCTGGAGGAAAGTCCACTAAAATATTCCTTAAAAATCCCTTGAAACTTGCTCCAGAATAAATGAAAACGGCTACAAGATCTCTGAATTAATTGCTGACAATAATTCCTCAACTGTCTGTATTTGAATCTGGAAAAACATTTAACTCTTCAAAAAAACGTCGAACTGAGCTCCACTATCGTCGAACTGAGCTTAGAGATTTGGACTTAGACAGAAACAGAGATCGTCGATCTGAGCTCAACTATCAACGAACTGAGCTCAGAGATAGAGAATCAAACTGGAGTCAAGATCGTCGAACTGAGCTCGAAGATCATCGAATGGAGTTCGATGACTTGATGAAGTTGAGCTCAGAGATCGTCGAATGGAGTTCGACGACTCGTCGAAGTGAGCTCAACGATCGTCGATTGGAGTTCGACGATTCGTCGTACTGAGCTCGACGAAATGACTTAGTCTCCAAACTGAAAAACCTGGTCTTGAGGGCAGCTTCCAAACCTAACTACTAACCCTTAGACTCAATTCTAATTGACCTTTAGATCTATACAATGAGGTCAAAACAGGTTTCCTAAGACACATAGTGATCCTTGCCCAAATCAGTAATAGGGTGTTCCAACAATCTCCCCCTATTTGGGTTAGGATTACTATTTACAGAAATTTGAAAATTATAAACATACAGAACAACAATATAACAACAAAACATTGCAGAAACGCAGATATTATCACAGACATATCATAAAATAACATATATTGTCACCTTACAGAATTACTCATTTTCCTTGCTCTTTATAAGTACTATTTCCCTGTTTGGATTAAGAGCTTCCTTCTTAGATCTTCTATCATCAGTTGCACCTAGAGATGTTTGTTGTTTTGGCCTTGGTACTACAGCTTCAGGGTGCAGCTTCATATAGCTTTCAGAATCGAAGAACTTGCTGGAGGAGTATCTTTCCAGTTCCTTTTTCCTTTGTTCTGACAAAGTAGTAATACTGGAGGTGTCTTTGCCTTGCTCTCTGGCTTTCTTAATCTGATCCAAAGCAGCTAATTCCTTCATCCTAGCTGTCCAGGAAGTTGGATTGTTCTCTGGATCCTCATATGGCACTGGAGGCTCATACCTATTAGAGGGATTATCTGGAGGAGCTCTGGAGGAGACTAATTCTTTCAGCTTATAAGGAAAGGGACCTGAAGTTGTATCAGATGGACCTTGTCCTTCCCTTGAATATGGGTGTTGCCTGGAGTAACCTTTGGAATAAACTTGAAGTTCTCTTTGGTTGCCTCTGTAGTTTCCTCTCCTTGATTGATAGCCTCTGGATTGGCTTCCCCTATGTTGAGATCTTCCTTGAGGCTGATAAGGGGTTTATCTTCTGGCAGAGGGTTGAACAGCTGAACTACCACCTGCACCTGCACCAGGTGAAGGAGGAGGAGGAGGAGGGTGATGATACTGAGAAGATCCTTTGTCATATTTTCTTTTCTTTTTCATAGCCTTTAATTGATTCTTGGAGTATTGCATCCAATGTTCTGTGATAGGGCAGTCACGCAGAATGTAGTAAGGAATGTCATTTGTGTCTTTGACTTTAGCTGGAGAAACTCTTTTCATTGCCTTGCTTCTGGCCTTTCTTTTCCTTGCTATAGTAGCAGAAGAATCATCTGAATCAGTTCTGAACTGATCACTTTTTGAGCTTTGTTCATCATATAAAGCATCAATCCTTTTAAGGTAGTCTTTTTGTAGTTGTGATTGAGCAGATGTAACAGCAGTGATAGCAATTGTGGCAACAACAAAAAGAGTAGTAGAAATAACACTGGCAGAAGTTGTAGCAGCAGCAGTAGATACAGCAGATACAGATACAATAGTTTCAGCAGTTTCAAAAATAATACTTTCAGATACAATAGTTTCAGTAACAAAAACATCATCAGTAATGACAGTAGGCTCAAGGTCAAATGCCTCTGGCATATGTATATCCTCAGATATTAAATCATTAGAAATGTCAGCAATATCAACAATATCAGTACTTGTAACAGAAACTGAAGAAGCAGCAGAAGAAAAGGACTTTACAAAAGAATGAATTACACTGGTGTCACAGCTTAAAATAGGGACAATGGCCTTAGACAGATCTTCTGATGGCTGGACTGCAGTATGCTATGGAAGACAGATGAAATATATATAATCAAAATATGATAATAGTGACCTGAGGTCCACTGAGAAAACTGCAACCTGAGATGGTGAGGCTTGAGCTTGGGTTGAAGATACAGCAGCAGCAACAGCAGGCAATCTATCCACTTCATGAGGCATCTCCCCCTACCTAGATTCAGTCAAGACTGGATCAAGACACCCAGATGAAGGGATTTCCTGAGGAGGAAAGAGGGAGGAGAGCCTGGCAGACAGGTCTGCAACTGACTTTAAAAGTGGAGCCAAGGAGGTCTCCAACAAGAGGGATAGCCTGGGAGCTATCAGCTCATAAAGTCTGTCTGCTAAGGCTGGAATATCTACATGCTCAATAGGGATTTGAGCAGAGGTAGGGACTGAAGGTGGAGCAGCTAGAGATGGTGGTGGAGAGCTGGTATATGGGGGAAAGGAAGGTTGAGATGGGGGGATTGTTGAAATGGAAGATAGTGGAATGGAAATAGAAGGTGTGAAGGAGGGTTGAGCAATGATATCTTGCAGTAGCTGTTGGTAAGATGTGGATGAAGAGGGTAGATTAGGAGGGGATGAAGGGGAATCATCCATAAAGGAATCATCCAGAAGTGTGAAAGATGGAAGTTGAGATGATGAATCAATTTCTAGTTGAGGGTAGTGATGTAAAGGATGGAAGATTTCTTCTGTTAGAGGTGGAGGTGGAGAAATTGAAGTTGGAGATGGGGTTGAAATAATGATTGTGGAGGAAACTGTGATGGTGGATGTGACTGGTGGAGATGAAATAAGAGGTAGAGGAGGAGAAGAAGATCTAGGCAAGTCTTCTGAAGGGGCAGAGACTAGAGGGGAAGAGACTGCAACAGCCCTTGTGCCTGAAGTGGTAGATGTAGAGGGCCTGCTGGGCTTCACTATCTACCTATCCCATTTGCCAAACAGGGCACATGAGAGCCTCTTAGAAGCATTGATGTGCATCCCAGTTGAGACTAGCAGGGCAGGGCATCTGTTCTGAAGAAACAGCCCTAGTATCCTTCCAAAGTTAACAAAATTCTTGTTGATCTTCTTCTTAATCAAGTCAAAGAATACTTCTCCCCAGTTCAACTGTTTCTTATCTACAAGAGCACCCATCAAACACAGCTGATACCTGGAGATGGTATCATGGGCTGAGTGCTTGGCCAATAAGACCTTTCCTACAACATCAGCCAAGAATCTGTACTCAACAGCCAAATTCTTTTTTAGCAGCTTGCTAGGGTTTGCATCACAATGACCCATTCTATCAAGCATAGTAGAAAATTCTTCTCCAAACATCTCAGCAGAATCTCTTCCAGAATTTAATTGAAAAACCTCTGTCAAGATAGTAGGTGTCAGAGGTACCTGGGTTCCAGAAATTGATCCAATCACTGTATTCTGGTCCTAGTTATGGGCAGTATACACCCACTCCTTGATGTCATCTGCAGGTAACTTGATTCTGGTGGACATTATAGTAACTAGCTTTTGTTCCTTGAACAGTTCCAGAATATCTTGGAAGATTTGATCACTGGTGCTGAAAGAATCCATGTCAATGTCGAAACCTGCATCAAATTTCATGGCTGCCAGGACTGCAACTGAGACAGCCATTGATTCTGGAGGTTGTCTGACGTAGACTTCTTCTTTGATGTCTCCATTGAGAAAGGCACTCTTTACATCCATCTGGTATACTTTGAAGCCTTTGTGTGCTGCATATGCTAAGAAGATTCTTATGGCCTCCAACCTTGCAACTAGTGCAAAAGTCTGATCATAATCTATGCCTTCTTCTTGAGAGTACCCTTGAGCAACTAGCTTTGCCTTGTTCCTTACAATTACTCCTGGATCATCCAATTTGTTTCTAAACACCCACTTTGTTCCAACAATGGAGTGATCCTTAGGCCTTGGTACTAGTTCCCAAACTTTGTTCCTTTCAAATTGATGCAACTCTTCTTACATTGCAATGATCCAGTGTGGATCTTGCTCTGCATTTTGAATGGATTGAGGTTCAATTTGAGATAGGAAGCAAGTGTGCAATGGGTTTTGGTTGACCTGATTTCTGGTTTGCACAGCAGCTGAGATGTCTCCAATTACTTGGGAAATTGGATGGTCTCTTGATGTTACTAAATCAACAGGAGGTGTTGATTGTTCACCAACCTGTGTTGTTGTTTCCTCTTGTGGTACAACAACTGGCTCTTCAAGAGGTTTCTCTTCAGGATGTTGAATGTCTTCTTCAACTTCACTGATTTCCTCTTTTTGAATGATTCGTAATCTGTCCAAGTCTTCAGCAAGAGAATGTACCTGCAAAGGTTCTATGGTAGAAGTATTCTTCTCCTTGAAAGACATGTTAGTTTCATCAAAAGATATGTGAACAGATTCTTCAATTTTAAGAGTTGATTTATTATAAACCCTATAAGCCTTACTGATCATGGAGTATCCCAGAAACACTCCTTCATCAGCTTTAGCTTGAAATTTTGCTAAATAGTTCTTGTCATTATTGTGTATGTAACAGATACAACCAAAAATTCTAAAATAATCTACTTTAGGTTTCTTCCCTTTGAGTAATTCATAGGGAGTCTTGCCCTTCAGTTTATGTATTAAACTTCTGTTCAGCACATAGTTGGAGGTGTTCACTGACTCTGCCCAAAAAGATAGAGGAAGGTGAGCATCTGACAATAATGTAGTGGCAGATTCAATAAGAGTTCTATTTTTTCCTTTCAGCTACCCCATTTTGTTGAGGAGTTCTAGGAGCTGAGAAAGTGTGCCTGATCCCTTCACTCTGACAGAACTCTTGCATAAGAAGAGAATCAAACTCTGTCCTATGATCACTTCTGATCAGGGCAATGTGAGTATTGAACTCAGTCTGTATGCATTTGAGAAACTCTGTCAAACAGTTAAAGTTATCAGACTTCTTCCTCAGAAAGAACACCCATATGAATCTAGAGAAGTCATCTACAACTACTAAAGTGTAAGATTTCCCTCCTAAGCTTTGTACTGTAATGGGTCCAAAAAGATCCATGTGTAACAGATAAAAAATCCTAGGTGAATCACTCTTATTAAGTGACTTGAAACTATTTTTAGTTTGCTTGCCTAATTGACAAGCCCTGCAGAGTCCTTCCTTCTTATACGGGCCAGAAGGTAGTCATCTAACAAGGTTGTCCTTGGATAGCCTAGCAATGGTTCTAAGGTTTATATGCCCTAGTCTCTTGTGTCATAAAACATTAGGTCTACTAACAGAATTAAACAGGCAAATATCTACTTCTGTTGAAAGAAAGTCTACTAAGTAGATGATACCTTTCCTTTTACCTGTCAACACAGTTGTGTTATCCTCTGATTTGATGTTGCATAAGGATTTGCTGAAAGTCACCTGGTAGCCTTCATCACATAACTGACTGATACTGATCAAGTTGTGCTTCAATCCTTCCACATAGGCTACTTTCTTGAATGTGACTGTGCCAATTTGAACTGCACCATATCCTTTTGTCAGTCCAAAGTTTGAATCACCAAATATGACCTTGGGTCCAAGCTTGGCTTTAAAGGATATGAGGTTGTCCTTGTTTCCTATCATGTGCTTTGAGCACCCACTATCCAAATACCATTGCTGGTTTGATGTTGGATAGGTCTTCACCTGCACATAAGCAATTTACTTGTTTTTGACTCAGTTTACCTTGGGCCTAGGTTGATAATATTTAAATTCAGAAATAAATGACATCCCTGGTTGACTCTTATAACCTTCAGGATGATATCTCCTTGGAGGAATTATCCATTCAGTATAAGGGTTAAGTCTGGATGAAGGACCCCTAGGATTTGAATTTGATTTACCCTTGAAGAAGTTTTCAAATCTCTGATCTCTGCTCGACGATCGTTGAGCTGCGTTCGACGATCTTGGGTCAGATCGTCGAGCTCCGTTCGATGGTCGACTGTGGCAGAGTTCAGGGTTTAGAGATCGTCGACCTGAGTTCGACGATTTTGCCTGAGATCGTCGATCTGCGTACGATGATCTTCTAGCTCCGTTCGATGATTTCTGTTGAACACTTGATTTCTTGGGTAAGTCAGAATTTTTCCTAGCTACCTCTACAACTCCCTTCCCTTTATTAGAAATAAACTTAATTGGGGTTGTTAGTACTTTAGGTTGGCTGGATGAAGCACCAAAGCCCAGTGTACTATTGAATCTAGAGTTCACTGTGCTTGTGATGTCCATTAGCTTGATGCTTCTCCCATTGAGGGATTCTTCAAGCTTCTTGGCCTCTGACAGCTCACTTTTCAGTGAAGCTATCTGCTCCCTACATCACTCCAACTTCTCAGAGAGTTTGAGGTTTTCGGATTTTAAGGTACTATGTTCAGACAATTGATTTCAGAGAGAGATAATTTCCTTCTCAGATTTTAATAGGTCTAAACACAGTGCTTTAAATTCATACTTAAAGTCCTTAGAATTGAAATCAAAAGAACTTATCACCTGGTCCTCTTCAAGTTGAGTCTCTGAGTCTGACTCTGAATCTTCTGCATCAGAATTGTGTTGTGAGGCATTGATAGCCATCATGCAGAATTCCTTTTCTTCAGCATCATCCTCATCATCACTTGAGCTGGATGAAGCTTCTGATTCCTCTTCAGTCTCACTCCAAGATTCAGCAACAAATCCCTTCCTTGTGTGTTTGTTCTTACTTGAGAAGGGTTTGCCATTGCTGTTCTTCTTGAAGTCCTTGTCTTTTCTTCTTTCTCTCTTGTCCTTTCTGTCCTTATTTTTGTTCTCTGGACAGTCAGGCACAATGTGGCCTGGTTTCCTGCAACCAAAGCAAACAATTTCTTTATTATTTGACTTATCATACCTTGGCTTGTCATGCTCTTTATATGATCTCTTCCTGAAGTCCTTTCTGACCATTTTGTAAAATCTTTTGGCCAGCAGACTAAGCAGCTCATCATTTCCTGGGATTTTGTCTTCAGGCTGATCTTCAGTGGCTTTGAAAGCTATTGTCTTTTCCTTTCTTGTGGCTGGTGAGGCAGCCTTCTGCTCTTCTTCTCTATTTTTGATGAGCAGCTCATAAGACTTGAGCTTGCCCAAGAGAGCTTCTGTTGTGATTTCATTGAGACTTCTGGCATCTTTGATTGGCCAGATCCTTGAGTCCCAAGTGCTTGGGAAGCACATTAGGATTTTGTCATTTAGCTCAGTCAATGAGATCTCTTTATCCAAAGTTTTCAGCTCATTGACTATAAGACTGAGTCTGTTGTACATATCTCCTACTGACTCAGCTTCTCCTTTCTTGAAGTTCTCATATTGGGTTATGAGGTGAGATCTTCTGTCCTTTCTTTCATCAGCAGATCCTGAGACTATTTCAGATAACTTGTCCCAGATCTCCTTTACTGAGTTGCATTCAGCCACCTTTTGGAAAATGTCATCAGACGTAGTCTGGGCTAGAATGTTCATAGCCTTTGCATCTGTAACTTTCCATTTCTTGATGTCAGCATCTGTTCCTAAGGGAGGTGGAACAGCACTTGTACTTGTGTTCTCTGGAGGTCTTGGACACACTGTCAAAACAGAATTAAAAATGTCCTCATCAATAGAATTCATGTAGAGTCTAATCCTTGCCTTCCAAAGTGCAAACTTGGATAGATTGCACACTGGAGGTCTGGTGCTAGCATAATCTTTGTTTTGGGCCATGTTTTGTGAAGAAATATTCTAATAACAAAATCAAAACAAGCAGATCTAACTAGAGATCTTTGGGTTCAGGTGTTAGCCTATGCAACCACTGAGATGTGGTATTTTTAACCAACCTGGCTCTGATACCAATTAAAAGTGTGAGTTAGATCTGATATACTCTAGAGGGGGGGGGGTGAATAGAGTATGGTGCTTGCTAAAAACTTTTATAACATTTGTTGTATTCTAATGTGAACAGGGAAGCAAATAATAAAAAGTAAATATAATCACAGAATGATCACAGAGCAATCTAGTCACAAAGCAACCTAGTAACAAACCACAGCCAGAAACAAAAACAAAAACAAGCAACCAGAAGACACAAGGAGCTATAGTGGTTCCCCAACCAATCTGGGTACATCCACTCTTCTACCACCCTGGGTAGGAATCCACTGCAGGATGAGTTGATCAGGTGGCCTGGGCACCAATGAGCTTTTGATAAGATGCTCAAAAACCAAACCAGATTTTTTGATCAGGTGTCTTGCCACCAATGAGCTTTTGATAAGGTGCTCAAAAACCAAACACAAACTTTTGAAGGGAGTTTGAAAAACCCTTTACAGAGGTGGGGATGAGAGAGTGATGAAAGTCTTCTTTTCTTAATCACAGTGAGAAGACTATGTGGATTCAGTGATGTTGTCAAAGCTCCCCCTGAGATCTGTAGTTGTTCAGGAAGTGAAGCTTTGCAGTAGGGTGATAGGCCTTCAGAAAATTGATCTCCAGCAAATGATGATTTCAGCAACAGCTGAAATGTGAGGTGTCTGGAGTCTTGAATGATGATGACCTTGAACACTTGAAACAAAAGAGATCTGAAGATTTTAGTTTGTTGATCTCCTTTTGGTGTTGGTGTTCTTGTATGAATCTTTGAGACTGAGAAAGTCTGCAACCCTTTCTCTTTCTTTCTCTTGTGTAATAGTTGTTGTAAGAGTTGTTGTTCTTGTTATTGCAGAGAATGTTTTTCTAATTTCTTGTTCTTCTGTTTCAGGAATTGAAAAATCTGATCTTTTATTCCTTTTCTCTGAATAGAAATGATCCTCTGTCCAAGATAGCCGTTGGCCTGTCATTAAATGACTTCCTTAATTGCAATTGTCTTCTGGAGGAAAGTCCAATAAAACATTCCTTGAAAATTCCTTGAAACTTGCTCCAGAATAAATGAAAACGGCTACAAGATCTCTGAATTAATTGCTGACAATAATTCCTCAACTGTCTGTATTTGAATCTTGAAAAACATTTAACACTTCAGAAAAACATCGAACTGAGCTCCACTATCGTCGAACTGAGCTCAGAGATTTGGACTTAGACAGAAACAGAGATCTTCGATCTGAGCTCAACTATCGTTGAACTGAGCTCAGAGATAGAGAATCAAACTGGAGTCAAGATCGTCGAACTGAGCTCGAAGATCGTCGAATGGAGTTCGACAACTTGATGAAGTTGAGCTCAGAGATCGTCGAATGGAGTTCGACGACTCATCGAAGTGAGCTCAACGATCGTCGATTGGAGTTCGACGATTCGTCGTACTGAGCTCGACGAAATGACATAGTCTCCAAACTGAAAAACCTGGTCTTGAGGGCAGCTTCCAAACCTAACTACTAACCCTTAAACTCAATTCTAATTGACCTTTAGATCTATACAATGAGGTCAAAATAGGTTTCCTAAGATACATAGTGATCCTTGCCCAAATCAGTAATATGGTGTTCCAACAGAAAGGGCGGCGAAAGAGATCAAAGCGGAAGACACGAACCCTGAGTTCACAAAGAAGCTAGCATGACTGGGGGAGATCGAAGCGAAGGAACATGGAGGGTCTAGGAAGCAAAAGGGGAGAAGAAGGGATGAGCCGAGGGGTCAACGCTTTCAGGCACTGCACAGGGGCATGAGCAGGGATGGGGAGCGCATGAGCTAGGTAATAAAATGACATGGAGGTCAGTGGGAGGGCTATTCTAGGGTTAGGGAAGAGGAGTGGCTTAGGGTAGGGGCAATAAATGGGTAGGGCAAGGATGTTTAACCCTCCGGGGTGGAGATCAGGCGCAAGGCTACTGCCACCTACCTCATCATGCATTGGCGATAGTCCGAGGTAGGGAGGAAGAAGTAGAAATCAACCTGGTAGAGGAGGAAGAAGGGAAGGTGTGACATTGCTTTTTTGTGACTTTCATCAGGAGGGGCACGCGACAGCCACCTGCCCCAAGTTTTTGGAGTTCCGAGGAGTGGCGAGAGCCAGAGGGATATAACCACTACCACCGAAGATTGTGGAAGCAGGAGTCAGGGATGTAGGAGGACCTAAGGTCAATGACTGTTTTGAAGATCAGGCAGACGTGGGCCCCGAGGAATGATTCGGGTAATCCATGGGGAGGGGGTTGGGATCGAGGCCACACATCAGGACAACCACCAAACTATTTTTCATCGGAGCATCGCTTTGACATCCTTGACCCCTCCCCCATTATAGAATATCACCTTCTCATCGAAGGATATGCCAGACTATGAAGACCCATTCTGTGATGCCTTGGTAATTTAAACGGCTATCAAAAACTTTACGGTCTCGAGGATCTTAGTGGACAACAGGAGTTCAGTAAACATGATCTTCAAGAAGTCTTTTGATGAGATAAAGGTGGAATACATGAGGGTTCTAGCCTCAGATAGACCACTTTTCGGGTTATTGGCAAGAGGAAGGAAGTTGAAAGAGTAGGACTCCATGTTACCTTGGGGGACGTCCTGAAACTGCTAGTTCGTCATCATGGATGCTCTGAGCAGCTATAACGCTATCTTAAAATGCCTTTATCAACGCCTTTTGATGTGTACCCTCTTCTTACCATCAGTTCCTAAAGTTAAATAGCAAAGGAGTGCAAGTCCAAATCCGGGGAGACCCCAAGATAGCACGAAAGTGTTACGTTATAGCTGTCAACATGATCTCATGGATGGATTAAGCAAAAGATTTTAGGAGGAGATAGAAGAGAAGGCTAGGCTGGAGGCTCTTAAGGAGGTTGAGAAGAAGGGGATCACCACCCTGGGTGGGAAGCCCGAGACAGTGCAGATCAGGGGAAGTTGAAGAAGGAAGACCAGAAGAAGATCATGGGCTACATCCAGGACAACATCGACATCTCGCATGGGATGCGGTGGACATGCCAGGGATCGAGGCGGACATTACATGCCACCATCTTAATCTCAATCCTAGCGTCAGCCCAATCCACCAGAAGAAAAGGTATGTGTCGGGCAAACTCGCTGAACCAATCCAGAAGGAGGTGGAGAAGTTCGTGAAAGCAGGTTTTGTATCGGAGATCCAGTACCCAAGATGGGTCTCCAATGTTGTGATGGTAAAGAAGGCGGATGGGAGGTGGAGAATGTGTGTTGACTTTTCTTTAATGAATAAAGCATGCCCCAAAGATTGTTACCCCCTACGTCGAATTGACGTGTTGGTAGATTTAACCATCGATTTTTCTATAATGAATTTCTTAGATGCATTTTTATGTTACCACCAAATCAGGATGCACCCGCCAGATGTTAAGGATGTTTCCTTCATCATGAATGACAGGTGCTATAGTTATAAAATGATGTCATTCGGGCTAAAAAAATGCATGAGCAATGTATCAGAAGATGATGGATAGGGTATTTAAGGAGCAAAGGGGAAGGAATCTTGAGGTCTATATAGATGACCTAATGTTGAAAAGCAAGGATGTCGAGTCCCACCTCCTGGACTTGGTAGAGACGTTCGCCACCTTGAGAAAGTACAAGATGAGACTTAATTCCCTAAAGTGTATTTTTTTGGGTCGGAAGGGGGACGTTCCTGGGTTACCTCATCACCCCCTTAGCGATGGAGCCCAGACTAGATAAGGTCAAGGCAGTCCTAGAGTTGGAGTTGTCACAAAATACTAAGGAAATTCAACATCTAACAAGAAAAATAGTGGGGTTGATCAGGTTTTTATCTCGAGCATGGGAGAAGTGTTCGCCTTTCTTCAAAATGTTAAGGTGGTATCCAGCATTTTGAGTGGACCAGGGAGTGTGAGGAGGCCTTCCAGGTCCTGAAGAAGCAACTCACTAAGGCTCCACTACTCCAGGGTATGAAGGATGGAGAGGAGTTGGCCTTGTATTTCGGGGTAGGAGAAGAGGTCGTAAGCTCTGTATTTGTTCGAGAGGAAGGAAGTAAACAGCTGTCAGTGTACTATGTAAGTAGGGTCTTAAGGAAAGCGGAGCTCAATTACCCCATCATAGAGAAGTTAGCCTTTGATCTAGTAGTCTCAGTCGGGAAGCTATGACCATACTTCAAGGCACATTCCATCAAGGTGGTGATCGATCATCCCCTATAAAACATCATGGAAGGGGTGGAGCACTCGGGAAGACTGGAAAAGTGTTCAGTGGAATTGAGTGAGTTCGATATTCACCCCACGATTGTAAGTAAAAGCCCAAGCGGTAGCGGACTTTGTGTAACATTCCACACACTTACAGACCCCCTAAAGTTAGGGTTAGGGCTTGAGTCGTGCATGAAGGCCCTAGTGTGCCCCTGGCTTAGCTTGAGCTTATGGAAATGACTAAGTGCACCCCCAATATGCACAAGTAAACCTAGGTCAATTCACACTCATATGAACTCACCACCTAAAGATAAGCTCACTAACACTTCACTAACCCTAAGATATATACAACTGAGTGATGGAATTAAGGCTAGGTTAATCTAGTGGGTCGAATTGATCAAAGTCAACATTAGGTCAATATAGGTCTAACCTTCCCATAAGAGGTCCTATTGGCCTCAAAACCTAAAGTCGACCTCGCTCCTAGCCTTGTAATATCATTAGGGGTCAAGTGGACCCAAGAGCCCCATCATGGGGTCACCAAGTTGACCAATTTGACCAAAGCCAAACTTGGCCCTATTTAGGTCAAATCACGCTATTTGGCAAAGTGGACCCAATTTGGGCATCACCTTGACCCAATCAACATTGGGTGGTTTCGAGGGACTCAAGACACACCCCTTGGACTAGTCAACCCATCAAGTTGACCAATGTCAACCCCAAAGTCAACCATGATCAAATTAACCCTAGAGGCTAAATTAAAGCCCAAGCCAATTCAAGTGGGCTAAGGCCTTGCCCAAAGCCCATCCTAGGCCCACTAAATTTTTAGATTTATTTAATCTATTTTATTATTTTAATTAAGGGATTTAATGGGGTAATTAGGAGGGATGTTTCATTTGGAGGATGGGAATAATGAAGGGAGACCAAGTGACACTCCTTTCTTCTTCCCCAACCCCTCCTTTCATCTCACCTGATGAAGAGGAGGAGTTTCCAATAGTTATTGGTCGGCCACCATCAAGGATGGCCTTTAATTACCATGAACATAACTCCCAAAACTTGGATCTCCCATATAGAGGCCCCAAAATCTCAATTCGACCCTTTCATCACCTTCAGAAGGACTGGAGAAGTCGAAATCGACTCTTGGATCACTTCAAATGGTGGAGAATTGAGATCGGGGGAGGTTCGCCGGAAAACGCCAAAAACCATGGCCACCAGCTAGAGTAACCACATCCAAGCCCGAAATCAGGCATGCTTCTCCTCGTCTCCCCTTGTGCTAGCATCTTAAATCAATAGGTAATGAGTACGTGCTCAATCAAGCCGAATTACATTTCAATTTCCATGGAAAAAGCTTGAAAATCTTCCTCTCGGGTTCGCCGGAAAATGCCCCTCCGCCGGCTGAGACGCCGCCCGGCGATAGCCCCGACCTCAATTGAGGTGGTGGGGGTGGCCGGTCGGGGAGGGGCTGGATCGCCGACAAAAGCATCTGAAAGCTACTCCAGGTAGGCTGGATCTCAGCTCTTGGCTGTTTGGAGAATTCATAATCTTGGCTGTTCATCGTTTATATATATAAATTATTATATGTATTCTTTACTGTACACCTTTTTGAACCAAATAAATGAGTCCCTTAGGGGCTAAACCATGAAAAGTGTCCAACATGAAAAATGTAGCCCTGCGAGTTTACTTTACTTAGAAATGAAATCAGGCCATTTGGAGCATTGTAGCTCCATGTAGGGCAATTCTTGTGGGATTGGTCCTTAGGGTAGGACAATCACTAGTTCATTAATACCTTTTAATTGGCTAAGGATATTGACATGAAATTTGGGGCATGTAAGAATATACCATAGATACACCTACAATTCAAAAATAGAAATTTTTGGATAATATTTTCCTATGGTTTTAGAAAAAATGTGATCTTTCATAAAACTGAAATATCTTGGTGAAAATAATTATTTTATTCCCAAATTTTGGTGAGAGATTCACTAGGGAGGTATAAGACCCTGGTAAAAATTTCAAGTTATTTGGAGCTCTGCATGTGGGTGTAATTCTAATGCATGAGGCTATAACTTGTGATTTGTGGTATGCATTTAGCCAAAAAGATGTATCTTGTGAATTTTACAAGATTGGTTTGATCAAATCCAGTGAAATTTTATATATGCAATTATTTAGTAAAAGTACACCTCCTCATAAAGTTTTAGAACATTTGGAGTAGAGTTTCTTAGCAAATGAATTAATTAGTATTTTTGTTATGAAAACGTACTGGTGAAGTTAGGATGACTAAAATAATTGCAAAATTATGAAACCTTTCCTATAACAATTATTTAGTATTATAAATAATGGATGAATTATTTGAAATTTTTGAAAGTCAGAATCTTAGAGTTGCATTTATAATTACCATTTTGCCCCTTATATATTATTGAAATAATTATGCTCAAATTGAGTTATAAAATTATAAATTTTTTGAATAAAAAATTATTTACCATTTTTAACCTTTAGTAATTGTTCTGGAATTATTTGATGAATATGTATAGTACTTCATGCGTAACTTGACCTAGTGGATCAGATTTTGGTAATTAGAAACTAAATATCAAATATTATTGGAATGATGTGAAATTTGGTTCAGATCCATTATTACTTAAGATGATGTTAGGAAATTTTATCTTGCTGGTTTGTTAACAGAAGGTGATATTTCATGTTCAAAATCACTTGTAGCAATAATTTGGGAAAGTTATAATAATTTTTGATTATTTTAGAAAAAAATATAAATATCTGGAATTATGTCTAAGATTTCATGATATGTCTCAAGAAATAATCTTAGGTCCTAGGATCAAGAATTTGGAGGATTCCTATTCATACACACATACAAGATCATATGATCTGCATTTAGGAATTTTGGAAAATTAGTGTTTTCAGCAGTTGTTATTTTGGAGAGGTCATATGTAACGCCCCGAAACTCAAAGGAGCAAAGGGGGTCGTTTTGAGCCAGTTTGGGTTCTGGCTGAAGGCACACGGCCTGGGACACGGGCGTGTCCCAGGGCGTGTCAAGCGTGTGTCGATACTTAGCCGCGAAGTCGTCGAGTTAGACTCGACGATTCGTCGAGAATGGGCACACGGCCTGCGACACGGGCGTGTCGCAGGGCGTGTCGACCTGTGTCGACACTTAGCCGTGAAGTCGTCGAGTTATACTCGACGATTCGTCGAGAATGGGCAAACGACCTGCGATACGGGCGTGTCGCAGGGCGTGTCGACCCGTGTCGACGATCGTCCCGGGGAGTCGTCGAGATTCACTCGACGATCGTCGAGACAAGGAACACGTCCTAGGACACGGGCGTGTCCAAGGCCATGTCATCAAGTCGTCGATCTTCCCTCGACGAAATGTCCCGTGTACACGGCCTGGGGTCCAGGCGTGTCAATGTGACACGGGCAAGGACACGGGCGTGTCCTAGAACCCGTGCAGTGCTCGGGTTGAAAATGGGGGAAAAATCATGGTGTACACGGCCGGCTACACGGCCGTGTCAGGTGGAACACGGGCGTGTCAGCTCGAACACGGGCGTGTTCGATACCCGTGTGAGGTTCCAGGTGATTCGATTTTGACGGCGAATGCGGCACACGGCCCGGGACACGGGCGTGTGCCAGGCCGTATTCGGTCCAGATTGGGCATTTCAGCCCCGAATCAAAGCCGTTCGTTTCCTTAGGTTGAGATCCAACGGCTGGGGGTTGTTCCTGAGAGGATATACCCGTGAGTTGACTTGGAAAACCTCACTTTTCTTCACTTGTTCTCTTTCTAAATCCTTGGAGAGAGGAGAGCTAAGGCAAGAAGAAGAAGAGCTAGATCCGCCATTGGAGGAGCTTCGGAGCTCCGAATCGCAAGCCGACTCCGGATCCACGGAGGCAACGCAAGTGCGGTGATTTCCATCCGATTACTTTTCAATGACGCCAAAGAGGAACTCAAGGGTAACGATCCTCATCTTGAGCATGAATAACTCTCTTTCTTAGCATAGGAAGCCCGCTCTCGCGAGTTTGCGGAGAGTTGGAGGCATTCCTTCGGGTAGATATGTAAAGTCCCCGTTGTTTAGAGTCCGTATGCGAGAACGGACGTAGGCATGATGTGTGAAGCCTACCCGGACATGTTGGTCTGGATCGGTGATGTTGCATTGCATAAGGCCGGAGAAGACTCCGTGCTATGGTTTGTTTTTCGGGTTTTCTACGCGGTAGATTGCAGCAGGGAGCCTTGGGGACTAACCCAAAGGTGCACCCGGAAAACTGGGCGGATACGAGATCTTGCCAACTTGGTGGCCTGAGAGCCAACTTGAACATAACGTGGTTATGCGACTTGCGGTAGAATGGGACTCGAAGGAAGTTTGACCCGCGCAAATGGCTTAAATTGTCGTTGCGATGTGAGCACGGGTTAGATGGAACCGTACCCGCTCTATGTCGTTCGGGCTAGAGAGACCTAAGGTTACGTGGCACTCGCCGTTGGCATAGATGTGAGTCTTCAGCGGTCTATGGATTTAATTGACGTGACCCAGGCCAGGAAGACGAATTGCTCATAGGTTTGTCCGTCTAAGTGGCGGTGGTGAGTCCGGAATGTTAATGGCTTTAATTGACGTGACATCGACCGGTTCACCGAGAATGTGCCCTGTGTGCACGGGGCGTGTGGCCGTGCGAGCCAACGCCTGTGATGTAATGGCTATGGTTATATAAATTGCTCGCTTATGCTAATGAAATGCAGGGAAGGAGCATCGCCGCCCCGAGTTGGGGGCGGGATCGTTATAATTTGGTCAGCATTGCTGACCGTTGCCTTATTTTGCCACCGTGCGGTGGTTTGTTGCTTGCAGGTGCAGCTGGACCAAGCGGTCAATAGCGGGCTAAAGCCCTTTTTGCGAAGCTGGCCCTCAAAGGCCCAAGTAGAAATGTTTCTGTTTTATTCATGTATGACCGGCCTGCGTGCCAAGGTTTGTAAATCATGTATTATTCAAGTGAAACACTCTGTAAGGCCTTAAGGCCGGTTTTGGGTATTTTGTATAACATTCCTAATTATGTATTAGTGGACATTCGTGCTCTAATGCTGGGTTCTTGTTTACAACTTATATAAACTGCTTCCGCTAGAATGCTCTGTGTAGGACGTTGAGATTGGTTGGATGGTTTCCATACGTAACCACCCAGTCTGTCTGTGGTATATGGCGTCGGGCCCCGGCCGGACCTACTGCTATATACTATGCGACGGATAGGGGGTGTTACAATTTGGTATCAGACTACTGGTTTTGGTCGGGCTTAAACTGAATTCGTGGACGAATTCTTTTTAAGGGGTGGTGAGCACATTGCGTGCGTCATCGTTATAATGGTAAAAGAACCCATGAATGTCCACTTAGGAATGAAAATACTCGTGTTTGAGGAACCTGCGTGTTCCTATAATTGCTGTTTGCAATACATTTGGTCGCTTAACGGTGTTTTGTACCACTATAGGTGACCAGAAGTGGTGTTGGGCCGTCAGAACGCCGAGTTTCTGAGGCTAGTAGTGCACCGGATGTTGCTCCTGCAACACCTCTGTCGGCTGTAAATATACGATTGGTGGCTGAAGCGGTGTTGGCCGTGATTAATGCGCAGCCTGGAAGGCAAACGCAGCAGCCCGCTCCCGTGATGGAGCAAGAACCTCTGCGAGAGGCTGAGCCGAGGAGGGTGGAGCAAGTGGTTTTGGAACCGGTAGTGCCAAGGAGGGCAACTGAGAGGCAGCTAAAGCATGTAATGAGCTTTAACCCTCCGTTATTCTCGGGGTTGGGAACCCCATCTCAGGCTGAAGACTGGCTCTCTAGGGTGAAGAGAGTCATGACGGCGACGGAGACGGAGGAGTGGCAAATGACCACCATCGCTACGTTCCTGCTGGACGGTGAAGCGAGGATGTGGTGGGAAGGATTGGAGCTGCATCATTTGAGAGGTAGACAACTGATAGACGTTCCGATGGAAGAGTTCTCGGGATTGTTCTTAGCAAGATACCTCCCTTCTACTCAGAGGATTTCGATGGAGAATGAGTTCCTGAAGTTGGTTCAGGGTGAGAGGAGCATGGATGAATATCTCCACGAGTTTACGCGGTTGAGTCGTTATGCTAGCTCCACCATCATGGATGAGGAGCGCAAGACTAATCGTTTTTATGAAGGCTTGAGGGATGAGTTGAGACTACTACTCTCGGGGCCGATGACGCAGGGTTTCTTAACCTTGGTCAATACTGCCCGGTCCTTGGAGAAGGACATGAAAAATGTACAAGCGAAGAAAAGCTTGGGTGAAAAGAAATCTGAGTTCAGAGTGCCGACTACTTCAAAGTCCGGCTATCGGAGGTCTTTCAAGAAGCATAGGACTTCGGGTCCAGCTCCTTCTGGTGCTTCTGGGGCGACTACGAGTCGGACCCCGGGCACGTGTTTTACATGCGGAAAGACGGGGCACTTTGCCCGTGATTGTTGGAGCGGACGTCCTAAGTCTGAGAGGAGGCCGGGAGCCACTTATGAAGAGAAGGGAAAGGCGGTGGAGTCGACCGCATCCCATTATACTCCGGCCCAACCAAGGGTCTACAATCTTGGCCAACAGGAGGCCATTAAACAAGCTGATGTGGTGACAGGTACGATTTAATTTATAGCAAGTCAATTTCTTTATATGCTTGTTATGCACATGTTACCTTACCACTACTTGTTTAGGATTTGTATTGATTTGTGAAAATCCGGCACGAGCACTCTTCGATACGGGAGCTTCACACTCCTTCTTATCCGAAGGATTTATATTACGCATCGGGGTCCCTTCCTCGATGGCGAAGGATAAGTTGGATGTGTTGTTGCCCAATGGGTGTTCGATGCGAGCGGATAGGATCTGCGATGTTAAGATTCGTATTGGGGAGCAGGGGTTCGACCTGCGAGCGTCTTTACTTCCGTTAGTGGAGTTCGACGTCATATTTGGCATGGACTGGCTCTCGGAGCAGCAGGCCCATATAGATTGCGGTAGCAAGGAAGTTAAGCTGGGAGTGAGTCGTGAGACGACTTTTACGGGCTTAAAGGGGTCGAGCAAGACATTGATGTCTGCTCTTCAGGTGGTGAAGGCGGTTCGTGCTGGTGCAGAACTGTTCTTTACACTAGTGGAGGTTGCAAAGCCGAAGCCCGCTTTGGATTGTATTTCAGTGGTATCGGAATACCCTGATGTGTTCCCTGCAGATCTTCCTGGAGCCCCGCCTCGGCGGGAGATAGATTTTACGATCGAGCTAGTGCCAGGTGCAAAGCCTGTGTCACGATCTCCGTATCGGCTAGCGCCTAAGGAAATGGCGGAGCTGAAAGTTCAACTGCAAGAGTTGTTGGAGCAAGGGTATGTGCGCCCGAGTTCTTCGCCTTGGAGCGCACCGGTCCTCTTTGTTAAGAAGAAGGACGGAAGCTTAAGGCTATGTATTGATTATCGGGAGCTAAACAAGCTGACGGAGAAGAACAAGTACCAGATCCCTAGGATTGATGATCTCTTTGATCAGTTAGTCGGGTCGACGGTGTACTCGAAGTTGGATCTCAAGGCTGGATACTATCAGCTGCGGATAAGGGAGAGTGATATCCCGAAGACAGCGTTTAGTACGAGATACGGGCATTATGAGTTTACGGTCACGCCGTTTGGGCTGACTAATGCGCCGTCAGTATTCATGGATTTGATGAACAGGACGTTCAGGGAGTATTTGGACCATTTTGTGATCGTCTTCATCGACGATATTTTGGTATACTCGCAAAGTGAGGAAGATCACTTCAAGCATCTTCATTTGGTATTGGAGACGCTAAGGAGAAATCAGTTGTATGCCAAGTTCTCGAAGTGCGAGTTTTGGCTATCCTCAGTGGCGTTCCTCGGGCATATAGTGAGTGGAGAGGGTATTGCGGTGGATCCGGCGAAGATTGTTGCGATACGGGAGTGGCCTGAGCTTGCTACGGTAGCAGAAGTCTGGAGCTTTTTGGGGCTTGCCGGTTATTATAGGCGCTTCGTAGAGAACTTCTCGCGGATAGCGTTACCTCTCACTACTTTGACGAGGAAGGAGCATAAGTTCGTTTGGACGCCGGAGTGCGCGCGAGCTTTTGAGGAACTGAAGTGTCGGTTGACCACGGCGCCTGTGCTGAGTTCGCCATGTGGAACCGAAGGCTATGAGATATATAGCGATGCTTCGGGCAGCGGTTTGGGTTGCGTGCTACTGCAGCACGGAAGCGCGATAGCTTATTGCTCGAGACAGCTAAAAGTGCACGAGAGGAATTATCCGGTCCATGACTTGGAGTTAGCGGCCGTGATTTTTGCCTTGAAGCTGTGGAGACACTATTTGTATGGTGTGAAGATTGATATCTACACCGATCACAAGAGCCTAAAGTACCTGATAGATCAGAAGGATCTGAATATGCGACAGCGTAGATGAATGGAGTTCCTGGGGGACTATACATTCAAGATCCACTACGTGCCTGGCAAAGGGAATGCGGTTGCGGACGCGTTGAGTCACCGAGCCCCAGCTCAAGCCAATTGGCTATCGGTGCATGATGAGCGGTTGGTGCGGGAGTTGGAGGCGTTGGAGATTGTTTGTATGGATAGACAATCAAGTGCTGAAGCAGTTCTGAATTGGACTGAAGTCCAATATGACCTGGCTGATCGGATTCGGCAGGCTTTGGATATGGATGCTCATATGAAGCAGTCCATGATAGAGGCTCTGGATGGGTCAAATTCCTAATTCGTCGTGGAGGACGGATTGCTTTGGAAAGACGGTCGTTTGTGCGTCCCAAGTGTGGGCAATTTACGGGTGGAGTTGTTGTACGAGGCACACCATACCAAGTACTCAATTCACCCGGGGAGCACGAAGATGTACCGTGATATAAAGAAACTATTTTGGTGGCCGGGTTTGAAAAAGGATGTGGCGCTATACGTAGCGAAGTGCCAAACCTGCGCCTTGGTAAAGGCGGAGTGCCAAAAGCCGGGAGGATTTCTTAAGTCCTTGCCTATTCGGAGTGGAAATTCGACGACATCTCTATGGACTTTGTGCACGGTTTGCCAAGGTCGCAAAAGGGGAACGACGCCATTTGGGTGGTTGTTGATCGATTAACGAAGGTGTCGCATTTTATTCCGCATAGGAAGAACGATCCGGTGGAGAAGCTGGCAAAGCTTTATGTGGATAATATAGTACGGCTTCATGGTGTCCCCGCAGCATCGTGAGTGACCGAGATGGGCGGTTCACGTCCAATGATTGGAGGCTGGTGTAGCAAATGTTGGGAACAAAGCTGAAGTTTAGCACAGCCTTCCACCCACAAACGGATGGGCAGACCGAGAGGGTGAATAGAACCATGGAAGACATGCTTCGCATGTGTGTCTTGGATTTGGAAAGCAATGGGAAGACCACCTTTATTTGGTGGAGTTCGCATACAACAACAGCTACCAAGCAAGTATTCAGATGGCGCCTTTCGAGGCCCTATATGGTAGAAGATGTCGCACGCCGTTGTCTTGGATAGAAACGGGTGAGTCAAAGTTGTATAAGCGATCGGAAGTAGAGGGTGCTACTTCTTTGGTGAGAACCATTCGGGAGAGGTTGCTTATCGCTCAGGACCGGGAAGCAAAGTACTATAATGCCAAGCACAGGAACGTGGAGTTCGCTGTGGGCGATTATGTATACTTGAAGATCAAGCCGTTCAAGGGTGTCTCGCGGGTGCGGCGATTGAAAAAGCTAAGCCCAAGATACCTTGGACCATTTGAGGTTCAGGAGCGAGTTGGGGAAGCGGCCTATCGGCTGAAGCTTTCGGTGGAGCTAAGTGGTTTACATGATGTATTCCACATTTCGGTGCTTCGGAAGGCGGTGCAAGAGTCTACGCAAGTGTTCGCGGTTGATCAAGTGCCGGTGGAAAGTGGGCTAACGACAAAAGTCAAGCCCATGCGGATTGAGGACTCGGAGGTCAAGCGGCTACGCAATAAAGAGATCAGGATGGTCAAGGTCCGGTGGGACAATTACGGTCGTGAGGAGCTCTCCTGGTAGAGAGAGCAGACTATGCTTGACGAATATCCAGAGTTGTTCCGCTCAGGTACAAATTTTGGTTTTGTATGTCTTTCCTTTATGTAATTTCGTGGGCGAAATTCTTTTAAGAGGGGGAGAGTTGTAACGCCCCGAAACTCAAAGGAGCAAAGGGGGACGTTTTGGGCCAGTTTGGGTTCTGGCTGAAGGCACACGGCCTGGGACACGGGCGTGTCCCAGGGCGTGTCAAGCGTGTGTCGATACTTAGTCGCGAAGTCGTCGAGTTATACTCGACGATTCGTCGAGAATGGGCACACGGCCTGCGACACGGGCGTGTCGCAGGGCGTGTCGACCCGTGTCGACACTTAGCCGTGAAGTCGTCGAGTTATACTCGACGATTCGTCGAGAATGGGCACACGGCCTGCGACACGGGCGTGTCGCAGAGCGTGTCGACCCGTGTCGACGATCGTCCCGGGGAGTCGTCGAGATTCACTCGACGATCGTCGAGACAAGAAACACGGCCTAGGACACGGGCGTGTCCAAGGCCGTGTCATCAAGTCGTCGATCTTCCCTCGACGAAATATCCCGTGTACATGGCCTGGGGTCCAGGCGTGTCAATGTGACACGGGCAAGGACACGGGCGTGTCCTAGAACCCGTGCAGTGCTCGGGTTGAAAATGGGGGAAAAATCATGGTGTACACGGCCGGCTACACGGCCGTGTCAGGTGGAACACGGGCGTGTCAGCTCGAACACGGGCGTGTTCGATACCCGTGTGAGGTTCCAGGTGATTCGATTTTGACGGTGAATGCGGCACACGGCCCTGGACACGGGCGTGTGCCAGGCCGTGTTCGGTCCAGATTGGGCATTTCAGCCCCGAATCAAAGCCGTTCGTTTCCTTAGGTTGAGATCCAACGGCTGGGGGTTGTTCCTGAGAGGATATACCCGTGAGTTGACTTGGAAAACCTCACTTTTCTTCACTTGTTCTCTTTCTAAATCCTTGGAGAGAGGAGAGCTAAGGCAAGAAGAAGAAGAGCTAGATCCGCCATTGGAGGAGCTTGGGCGCTCCGAATCGCAAGCCGACTCCGGATCCACGGAGGCAACGCAAGTGCGGTGATTTCCATCCGATTACTTTTCAATGGCGCCAAAGAGGAACCCAAGGGTAACGATCCTCATATTGAGCATGAATAACTCTCTTTCTTAGCATAGGAAGCCCGCTCTCGCGAGTTTGCGGAGAGTTGGAGGCGTTCCTTCGGGTAGATATGTAAAGTCCCCGTCGTTTAGAGTCCGTATGCGAGAACGGACGTAGGCAAGATGTGTGAAGCCTACCCGGACATGTTGGTCTGGATCGGTGATGTTGCATTGCATAAGGCCGGAGAAGACTCCGTGCTATGGTTTGTTTTTCGGGTTTTCTACGCGGTAGATTGCAGCAGGGAGCCTTGGGGACTAACCCAAAGGTGCACCCGGAAAACTGGGCGGATACGAGATCTTGCCAACTTGGTGGCCTGAGAGCCAACTTGAACATAACGTGGTTATGTGACTTGCGGTAGAATGGGACTCGGAGGAAGTTTGACCTGCTCAAATGGCTTAAATTGTCGTTGCGATGTGAGCACGGGTTAGATGGAACCGTACCCGCTCTATGTCGTTCGGGCTAGAGAGACCTAAGGTTACGTGGAACTCGCCGTTGGGATAGATGTGAGTCTTCGGCGGTCTATGGCTTTAATTGACGTGACCCAGGCCAGGAAGACGAATTGCTCATAGGTTTGTCCGTCTAAGTGGCGGTGGTGAGTCCGGAATGTTAATGGCTTTAATTGACGTGACATCGACCGGTTCACCGAGAATGTGCCCTGAGTGCACGGGCGTGTGGCCGTGCGAGCCAACGCCTGTGATGAAATGGCTATGGTTTATAAATTGCTCGCTTATGCTAATGAAATGCAGGGAAGGAGCATCGCCGCCCCGATTTGGGGCGATCGTTATAATTTGGTCAGCATTGCTGACCGTTGCCTTGTTTTGCCACCGTGCGGTGGTTTGTTGCTTGCAGGTGCAGCTGGACCAAGCGGTCAATAGCGGCTAAAGCCCTTTTTGCGAAGCTGGCCCTCGAAGGCCAAAGTAGAAATGTTTCTGTTTTATTCATGTATGACCTGCCTGCGTGCCGAGGTTTGTAATCATGTATTATTCAAGTGAAACACTCTGTAAGGCCTTAAGGCCGGTTTTTGGGTATTTTGTATAATAACATTCCTAATTATGTATTAGTGGACATTCGTGCTCTAATGCTGTTCTTGTTTACAACTAATATAAACTGCTTCCGCTAGAATGCTGTGTGTAGGACGTTGAGATTTGTGGATGGTTTCCATACGTAACCACCCGTCTGTCTGTGGTATATGGCGTCGGGCCCCGGCCGGACCTACTGCTATATACTATGCGACGGATAGGGGTGTTACATCACACACTTAGTAACCCTAAGAGTGAGTTTGGTTAATGGTAGCATAACATTACTAAGTGGCTTGAGAATAGGGAACGATGAGCTTCAGCCATTATAGTTTCTAGTACCGCTGCGAGCCCTTCACAGGTAGATTCGGGAAGTCCAAGGTTAACCAAAAATCGCTAGGTAATCTGAAAGTTAGACAAGAGTAGTGTGATAGGATTATAGTGTGTTATAGTAATCTCACCCATTGTGGGGTTGGAGTGATTTAGGACTTGTTAGTCCTATGAGCTGGAGGCTCGGGTGGTTGGTTGATATCAGGACGGGTTAGTCCTACAAGCTAGGGGCCGAGAGGGTATTATTATACCGGTTTGTGCTTATTTGGTGGATCACTCAGTACTAGTTCAGTCGGCACACCGACGGAAGTACGATAACTCTAATGCAGAGTGTAAACCTCTGAGGAGACTGGTAGGATGTTTATACTGAGGTCTGGAAGACTATGTCCCCTAAGAGCGCACCCGACCAAGGAAGAATGGTAGTTGCCAGCAAGAGTATGCATGTAACACCTCCCCTGTAATGAACGTATAATATGGGTCTGGCCGGGGCCCCACAACATACGGACGCCACAGCTTTAGTATTAAAAGTTGATATAGCTACCCACACTCAAAACACTTTGCACAACACAGCGGAAACACAAGCAAGACAAGAAGTTATCCACCACTAGAAGAGTAAAACAAATGGCCTTATGTCCTTACAATAAGTGTCCAAAATCAAATAATACAACAGTCATGAATGTGCTTAGCACTCCTAGTCTACCTCAGCATGCAAGCCGGACAACATGAGTCTCAAACATACAACATCACATAAGTAGAGCTACAAAAAGAAAAGCACTTCATGAGGCTTAGGCCTTTCTGGCCGGCGAGCTAGCTCCTGCATGCGATCCTTGCCCTGTAAAATTTATTAGTAGCATGGGTCAGCAATGGACTGACCTCAAACTGTGTAACAACACATCTCCTCCCGGCCGCCCCTAACAGACCCCGGGGTACCCCTCCAACATGCAGTTAGCACTTCGTATGCAATAATCATAAGCAAGAAAAGCAACTACAGAAACAGGCTTGGATGTCACACACATCATACATGTTCTCTATTAGTTGAGCATATAATAAAAGGGCCTACTTATGCAATCATGTATGCAATAACCTGGGTTTCACCCAAGGCACCCTAACTCGTATACATCTAGCACATCATCACATCATATGGGTACTCATCGAATCCCCATTGGCATAAAGCCGCAAACAAAGGGGGTCACCATTTCCCCCAACGGCTCACAGGCCGCCTCATGGAACTCTTGTCAAGGCCCCACCCGCTCAAGGTCTTAGTCCCGGGCTTGCCTACAAGCTCTGACGTCTCATGTCAGGATTCCAACAAACACAAAACTGACCAATTCTAAGAAGCCTTGCCGGACCCCACCCGCTCATGGCCTCATTGCCCGGGCTTGTCCCCATGCTTGGCATTCTTGTCAGTCTCACAGAAGGGGACTAGTCTCGCCGGGACACTCTCCGCACATGACGTGAAGGTCACGGGATAGCCAGCCGACCACAGAGACATACCCACGCCTTGCCACAACACAAACCAAGACAAATCCACCCTAGTCCCTCATTTGTACTGCAACGTTCTCGCGCACCAAGGAAACCATCTCCAACTCATGCGGAGCTAACCTTGTCCACCAAGGAAAACATCTACCGTTACGAGGAGCTAACCTTGTCCGGTTCCAACTACACGTACTCACTTGAGAAAAAGGGGGAAAACATCACCACATCACAAACGGCGTCTTGCCGCAACGGAATCTCTACGAATCCTTAACGTTCGTATGCAACATCACCGAGTCGGACTAACGGTCACGACTACGGCTTCACCCACCATACCTAATCCACTAACGGAGCGTATCTCTAATGCAAATCATGTCGGGGACGGACTCAATCAACCCGGATGTTCCTCTTGAACCTTGGCAAACCAAAACCCCTCTCATTTGAGAGTTTGGTGCCCAAAAGCTAGAAAGAAAAGATGCTAAAGACATGCATCCTAAGACCGAGAGGAGAAGTGTCGTTACCTTCCAACTCCTCTTCCTTGCCATGGAGAAATAGCAGGATGAAAACCTTCGCAACGATCTAACCTCCACGGATCTGGACTCGGCTCGCGATTTGGAGCACTGAAACCTCTCCTACAGCCCAAACTCTCCTTCTCCTTCTTCCTTATTCTCACTTTTCTCTAGATCTTTAGTAAGAGAAAGCTTGGAGAAGAATGAGGGTTTTCAACCCTATTCTCGGACTTAACTCCTAAAGAAATGATCTGAACCATCAGATCCTAAAATTAGGGAAAGAAAGGCCACGATCCGACAGAAAAATAAAAGATATGGGCCGAACACGGCCTGGCACACGCCCGTGTCCAGGGCCATGTGCCTCATTCACCGTCTCAAATCGACGCGCCTGGAACAGCACACGGGCATCCGACACGCCCGTGTTCGATCCGACACGCCCGTGTCCCCAATGACACGGCCGTGTGCCTCCATCGACACGACCCCAAAACCAACCCGAGAAGTGACACGGCCTGGGACACGCCCGTGTCCCAAGCCGTGTGCCAAGTCTCGACACTCGTCGACAGCCTTTGTGTCGACACCGCTGAAAAATGTCGTGCGGAGATCGTCGACCAAGCGGGACACGCCTTGTGACACGCCCGTGTCACAGGCCGTGTACCCCAGTCTCGACACTCGACACTCGACACTCGTCGAGTGAACATCGTCGACTGAAGATCGTCGACAGACCCACATAGCCTTGGACACGCCCGTGTCTAGGCCGTGTGCCTTGTCTCGACACACTATCGAGCGAAAGTGTCGACACCCCGGGCCGAGTGTCGACACGGGCTCGACACGCCCTACGACACGCCCATGTCGTAGGCCGTGTGCCCTAGTCTCGACACATTGTCGAGCGAAAGTGTCGACACCCCGAGCCGAGTGTCGTCACAGCTCGACACGCCCTGCGACACGCTCGTGTCGCAGGCCGTGTGCCCCCTGCCAGAAACCAAAAATTTCCAGAAATGCAAATCGACCCTCTCTCAAAACTAGGGTGTTACAATGCAGGGATCCACTGTTATGTTCTTAGCATTTAGGCGTACGAGAGGTCTAGGCCTAGTAGTGTGCCTGCCCGCCTAGGAGTGGAGACACCCGCTCCATTACCACCGTGAGCCATGACGGTTGGTGCCTAAGAGGTTGGACACCTCCAAAAAGTGTGGATTCATGAAAGGTCTGTGCACAGAGTCATGTGTGTGTGTTATATAAACATTGCATTGCATAACATGACATAATATACACACTTGCAGATCCTCATCATATAAATTAGCATGAGCTCCTTTATATGATAAGTTACTTTTTGGAAACCTTAACTTATATGTTTCTATGGGCATTCATATAATTTAAGGTACGCTTCTGTGATAGTAGTGTAGTTGTTTTACTTTACTAATTTTACTTAGCCCCTCTTACTATACTTTTATGCTGCACTAGTTGTTACTCTTCTTTAATGCTCATATTGATATAGAATTGCTAGAGAATTATATATATATATATATATATATATATATATATATATATATATATATATATATATATATATATCACTGTCACCAGCTTGTATATTCTATTACTATTGGTCCTCCACTTTCTTCCTCTTGCACGGTGCCTAGGAGTCACGGGGGTGAGGCGGGGACGAAGCAACTAAGTCTAGTTTGACTGACGGTCGTTTGACCACATCATTTTAGGGACATGTGGATATGCCACCACAGTTCGATCTGACACAACCAGAGATTGAGACATCAGGATCTAAGGAGCCAGGGACGCGCACTACTACTACTACCCATCGTTGGGTTAATGGTCATATGGTTTAGCTTCCGCATTGTTACTTGAGAGAGAGAGAAATATTTATGTTGGCTATGTACTGGGTATAAACCCTATTATTATTTCATTTATATCATGTGAACCTTTTGATTAGATGTTTATTATCTCTATGTTGTGATGCGTGGACTTACTTCTTCTTTCGTTGGCTGTGTGAATGATCATGTTTGCCGGCAGGGTCGCTGTTTTGTGTTGGTAACTAACACGTAGTTAGTGTCATTATAAGACTATAGTACTGGGCATAAAATCTCTCCTCGACCATGCCCAATTCCAGAAAGGAGGGATTTTACACTTTGCAGCAAAGTATGCCACAGAATGGAGGAGCCCGAACAGTACGATAAGGAAACATAGGATGTGCTTATGGACGGGAAGTCAAGAAAACATTTCTTCGATGCAGGGGTGATCAAGAGAAGTCCCCAGTGAATGAGGATCAAGAAGGCCATCAACATCCATTTTCCCACTACCAACAATCAGGAGGAATATGAGGCAGTGATAGCAGGGCTTTGTTTAGCTAGGGAACTGGGAATTCAAGATGTGAAGGTCTCCATAGACTCAATGGTGGTGTCATCACAAATCAAAGGAGAATTCAAACAAGGAGCTTACCCTTCAGAAGTATCTCGCAAAGTACTAGAGCCTCATTGGGCTATTTCGTACTTTCTCGATCTGATACATGCCTCTGGTGGAAAATGAAAGTGAGATGTTAGATCAGGAATACTCTAGAGGTGTGGGGGTGAATAGAGTATTCAGGGTTTATAAAATTTTCTTCTGATTTAATCTAGTGCAGGAACAAAATTAAAACAGCAATCCTAACAAACAGCCATAACACAAAAACAAAAGAAAAGAGCAATCCAGACAACACAAGAATTTATAGTGGTTTCCCTAAACTTGGGTACATCCACTCTTCTACCACCCTGGTACGAATCCACTCAGATTTTTGATCAAGTTCCTGACACCAATGAGCTTTTGATCAGGTGCTCAAAAACCAATCCTCAAGTCTTTTGATCAGGTGACTTGCAACCAGGAATAACTTTTGAAGGGAGTTATAACCCTTTATACAGTGGGGGGGGGGTGAGAGATGATTGTGTCTTCTCTTTCTTAATATATAACTGAGAAGACTAGTGGATATTTGATTTTAGCACAGGCTGCCCCTGAGATATAGAATGGTTCAGGTAGAAGAAGCCTTGCTGCAGGGTGATAGACCTTCAGTAGTACAGCCTTGATCAGCAGCTATTCAGGAACTTCTTTGACAAAGAGTGACGTAGTTGTCCTTTGAAGTATCTGGGAGTGTTGAAGACAGAAGACTCTTGTTTTTTGATTAGGTGTTCTTCTTCTTCAGATAGCTGATGATCTTCAGGAATGGCTTCTTGTTGTGTCAGAATTCTATTTTGACAGACAGTAGTGAATCTCTTATTTCAGAATGACTATTTTCTATATCCATCATCTCTCTATATTGTGTATCTTGTTCTATTTCTGTCTGTCTATGTACAGGAAGAAGAGAGAAAATCTCTTTTATATTTCCTGTCAAAAATGGTCTTTCGAAATTTTGAAATCCTCTGCAATCAATGTTGACAGCCTTGAGAATAAACGACATTGAATTATTTCCCTAACTGTCCCATGAAAAAATGGCAGGCAATAATCCTAGAGAAGATCATGATCAATGCTCTGTCTAACGGTTATATTCCAGAGAATATTTGAGCATTAATTACTCAGGAATTATTGTAGTAAGAAGGGGACAGAAGGATGGAAAATAACTAAGTTTGGATTCGTCGAACTGATAACAGAAATCGTCAAGCTGAGTTCACAATTCGTCGAGCTGAGTTGCTGAGTTCGTCGACCAAATGACTTCTGTTCGTCGAGCTGAGTTCCAAGATCGTCGAGCTGAGAGCATAACTATATTCTCTAGAAACTTTGCTTTTTCTGTGTATGGACTTCGTCGAACTGATATCTGGTTTCGTCGACTGAAGTTCAGCAAAATATTTCTAGACTTAGAATAATTTCAGATTCTTCTCGATGAAGGTGTTGAAGTGAAGTATCTAGAATTCATTGACCTAAGAATTGGTTTCGTGGAGCTGAGGACCACTTAACTGCTGCTGGATAACTCTAGCTATTGTGGTCACAGTTTGTCGAGCTGAGAATCAAGTTCGTCGCCAAAGTCTGACTCTGGACTTAGAATAAAGAGATGTTTTCTGATCTTGAAGTTTTGAAGTATAGTGTCCAAAGTTCATCGACCTGAGTACCAAGTTCGTCGAGCAAAGTCTGACTCTGGACTTAGAATAAAGAGATATTTTCTGATCTTGAAATGTTGAAGTATAGTGTCCAAAGTTCGTCGACCTGAGTACCAAGTTCATCGAGCTCAGCTTAGAGAATTTACTCTGAGATCGTCGAGCTGAGCATGACTATCGTTGACCTGAGTTCTACGAACGTCGAACTCATTTTACTTGGTCTTTAGAAAAACTCTAAGCCTTGAGTCTCTGACAGTCTTGTTGATAGCTGGTCCATGTGATGTTGATTCTAAGGACTTGGCCTAGACTCTAGAACACAATCATGACCCTAACTATACATTGTGGGTCATATGATCCTAGCTTAGTAAACCTAGCCCAAATCTTACTAGAGATCTAACAATCTCCCCATATTTGGGTGAGGTCACTAATTACAGACTCAAATCAAAATTGAAAATTACAAGACAAGAAAGCATATATCTGGCAGAGATCAATAATACATGCAACAGATATATATATATGTATATAAGCTCTGTTTAGAAATAGAAAGCAGTTATAAGAACATAACAGAAGTAAAACAGTTCAGAATTACTTCTTTTGTTTCTTCTCTTTGGGCATTACTTCTTTACCTTTATCTCCAGGCTTGGTAAAGACAATTTCTCTGTTTGGATCTAAAGCTTGCACTTTTGTCATGGTCATATCAGTAGCCCCTATAATCTTCAAAGATGTGGCTCTGGGGACAACTGCTTCTGGGTGCAACTTCATGTAGTCATCAACATTGAAAAACTTGTTTGCTTTCTCAAACCTCTTAAGCTTTTCTTTCCTGTACTTAGACATTGTGGAATACCCAGAAGGATCCTTTCCTTCAACTTTGGCCTTGTTAATCATAAAAAGGCCTACAAGTTCTTGGAACCTGGCCATTCTAGCTGTATTAGCTGTTTCAGGATCTTCAAAAGGAACAGGAGGAGAATTTGGTCTTTTAAGACTTTCAGCTTTCTGATCTGCATGGAATGATAGTTGTTGTTAATGCTGCTGCTGTGGTTGATGCTGAAATTGATGTTGCTTTTCTAAAGAGTAATGCATATGCTAGCTGCTTTCAAAAGAAGATCTCCCTTGATGTATCTGATATGTTTGGAATTGGGTAGATCTTTGGGAAGTTGTGCCTGAAGCACCATCAGCTGGAGGTGGAGGAGGAGGTGGATATTTTCCGTATTTCTGAGATGGAGGAGGAGAGTATCTTCTGCTTCTCTTCCTCTCTTTTTGTTCATTTTTGGATAACCACATCCAAGCTGGCATCCCTTTATATGGAGTTATCTTTTGGAGAATATAGTAGGGAGTGTCATTGGCTGGATTTGTCTTAGGAGTGGAAGGAGGAGGAGCTTTTCTCTTTTTAGATACTGGCTTCTTCTTCTTCTTAGCATCCTCATCAGAATCCTCATCATCCTCATCATCATCATCACTGCTATCCTGTGGATTATCATATAAAGCATCTAGTTTTTTCAGTGTTTCATCAGATATAATGTGTTTCTCAACTTGGGATGGAGCTGGAGTAGATGCTAGAGCTGGAGCTGGAAGAGAAATTTCAAGAGGAGCTAGAGAAATAACTGTGACAGTGCTTTCAGCAGCTGCCTTATTCTCTTCTTCAATGTCAGCCCTGATTAACTCATCCAGATTAGGCAAGGGTGAGTCGTCCATTACAAAAGTTTGGACTGACGGGGAAGAGAGAATTGGGGAAACAACTTTAGGAAGAGGTGAAGTAGGAACTTCTTGAGAAGCAAAGTTGCCCTTAAGCTGCTTAGCCACTTTAGGGCTTATTGGAGAGGTGTATGGGACAATAGCCATAGATGGCTTAGTATACTCTGCTGGAAAGAATCTCAAGTATGCAGTATCAAAAATGCTTAACAAATTAACCAAATCTACTATGGGATTTAAAATGAAATCACCAGCAGTAATTAACTCTTCTGGGACTGCATCTTCCATATCCATGTCAGTCTCAATAAACTGAATTAAATCAATTAAATATGTATCTATATCTTCTGGAGCTGGAGCTGGAAGTTTTGCCGCTGGAACTGCTGTTGCTACTGGAGCTGCTGCAGCTTCTTCATCAAGCATCTCCCCCTGCCTGGTTTCAGTAATAATTGGAGCCAGGCCCCTAAATGAAGAGGGGGCAGCAGAAAGGGCAGAGATTTGAGCGGATAGGGTAGAGATGGATGTAGCAAGAGGTGTAATGGCCTCTGCTATGATGGTTTTGAGTAGGGGTGTGATGAGAGTAATGACAGATGAGATGGTGGAGGGATCCAGTGATGAAGTGGCAGATGGAGTTACAGATGGTTGTTGAGGGAAATTAATTGGAGGGATGGGAGATGTTGGTGAGGATGGTGGGATGGAATCTTACATGTGGTCATCCTGGATGAATTGATTTAGATGAGGAGGCGTATTGGGAGGAGATGTCAGGAGATTGAAGGATAGTATGGAGGATAAGTGTGGGGGAAGAGGAGATGAAGGTGGTGTTGGAGAAGGGGAGGGTTGATGATAGTCCTGAATAGGATATGAGGGGATGTTGGTAAGATCTAAGGGTGGATAGGTGGCAAAAGATGTAACTGTAGTAGGAACATAAACTTGTTGGAGTTATTGTTGGAGTTATGGATGTGGTTAAAGTTGTTGTTGGAGTTGTGGATGTGGTTGAAGAGAGGGAGTATGAACTGTATATGTTGACTGTTGTTGGGTTGCTGGAAGGGATGGAGGTGTGGGGATGATCTCTTCAGCAGGGTGGGGAGTGGCTCTAACAGCCCTTGTGCTTTCAGAAGCTGGGGTGGAAGAGGTTGAAGCCTTGGATAGCTTGGATATAGTCCTCTCCCACCTGCCAAACAAGGCACAGGTGAGCCTCTTACTGGAATTAATGAATATGGTCGGGGAGACCAGTGATTCAGCAGCTTTTTCTTTCAAAAAGATCCCTAGGATCCTTCCAAAGAACACTTCCTTTTTATTACACTTTTTCTTAATAAGATCAAAAATGATCTGTGCCCAGTTCACCTTCTTCTTGTTAACTACTGCACACATGACCAAAAACTGATGGCTGGTAATATAGTCATGTGCAGTGTGCTTGCCTAGCAAGACTTTCCCAACAATATCTGCCAGAAATTTGTATTCTGTAGATAAATGTTTCTTTAACAACTTATTGGGGTTATCTCCAATATAATCCATCAAACTCAACATCATATCATATTCTTCAAAATCTATTTCCAGTTCTTCTTCTCCATTATCCAAACCAAATATTTCAATTAATATGGCGGGAGAGAGGGAGAAAGCGTTACCCGCAATTGTTCCAACAATTGTATTTTCTTCTGTTGTCGATGATGTATAGACCCATTCTCTTATCTCAGTTCCAGATAATTTTATCCTTGTTGTCATCAAATTTTTCAGTTGTTGCTCTTCTAGAAGTGCCAGAATATGTAAAAAGACCGGGTCTGAGTGTTGAAATGAGTCGAAGTCGACATCGAAGCCGGTGTCAAACTTCATTACAGCTAGGGTTCCTGCTTGAATCGCCATGAAATCACCTGCAAGAGAGAAAAATAGCGATCAAGTGCAAAGGGAACAGAAAGCGCGGGATGGAGGTCGAAGAAAACCTGTTATAAGATTTTCTGGAATATGAATCGACAAACTCCGTTCCATGAAAAATAAGAAATTCTTCGACCTAAGAGCGACAAAATAATTGATAGTGAAATAATTCGTCGAGCTCAGCTGGAAGAGTTGAAGACATTTCGTCGAGCTCCGTTCGACGAAAGTTTTCTGAAGTGGATTCGTCGATCTCCGTTCGATGAAGACAACTTCACTCACAGAGAGTTTATCGACCTTCGTTCGATGAATATCTCCCGAACTTTCCCTAGTTCGTCGAGCTCCGTTCGACAAACTCTGGATAATTCATCGAGTGCAAACAAAAACTAAACTAAGTATCCTCCATTGATCATTCCAAGCTGATTTATAAAGAGTAAGTGATTTCTCTCATCCAGAGGTTTGTTGAATATATCAGCTCTTTGTAAATCAGTGTAGATATAAACAAGATTAATTTTGTTTTTGTCTACACACTCTCTAATGAAGTGATGCCTAATGTCTATATGCTTAGTCCTACTGTGATGAACTGGATTTTATGCTATTGTTATAGCACTTGTATTATCACAAAAGAGTGTTGAATTATTTAAGTTGAGACCATAGTCTAGGAGTTGGTTTTGGATCCACAGCATCTGAGAACAACAACTGCCTGCTACAATATATTCTGCTTCAGCAGTTGAGGTGGATACAGAAGACTGTTTCTTGCAAAACCAAGATACCAACCTCATACCAAGGAACTGACAAGTCCCTGAGGTGCTTTTTTTATCAACCCTGCATCCAGCAAAGTCAGCATCTGAAAATCCAGTTAAATCAAATTCTGACTCAGCAGGATACCATAGGCCTAGACTAGGACAACTCTTTATATATCTCAAAATTCTTTTTAAGAAAATTAGATGAGATTCTTTAGGGTTCACTTGGAACCTAGCACAAAGGCATGTGACAAACATGATATCAGGTCTGCTTGCTGTTAAATATAGTGTGGAACCAACAATGCCCCTATATAATTTCTGATCCACAGGTTTCTTATGTGCATCAGAGTCAATCACAACATTAGTAGCCATAGGTGTGTTTTTTGCTGAAGCATCAGCCATCCCAAACTTCTTTATAAGCTCTGTAGCATACTTAGCTTGAGATATGAAGATGCCATCAGGCAACTGCTTCACTTGGAGACCAAGGAAGTAGGAAAGCTCACCCATGCTACTCATTTCAAATTTTGAATGCATGAGGTCAGAGAACCTCTTGCATAATTTGGAATCAGTAGACCCAAATATGATGTCATCCACATATATTTGCACTAACAATATTTGATCCTTATGATGTCTAGTGAAAAGTATTCTATCTACTATGCCTCTAATGAATTTATGCTCTATCAAAAAGCTGGCTAGGGTCTCATACCAAGCTCTTGAAGCTTGCTTGAGACCATAAAGAGCTTTATGCAATTTGAAAACATGATAAGGGTGAGTTGGAGAGACAAAACCTGGAGGTTGTTAAACATAAACCTCTTCTTTAAGTACTCCATTCAGGAATGCATGCTTCACATCCATCTGATACACCTTGAATCTCTTGTAGGCTTCATAGGCCAGGAATATTCTGATTGCCTCCAACCTTGCCAGAGGTACAAAGGTTTGGTCATAATTTATTCCTTCCTCTTGCCTGTATACTTGAGCAACAAGCCTAGCCTTGTTCCTCACTATTGTACCTTGGGCATCCAATTTATTTCTGTATACCCATTTGGTTCCAATGACTGGATAGTCTTGGTGTCTTGGAACCAAATACCAAACTCTACATCTCTCAAATTGATTTAATTCCTCCTGCATTGCAATGATCCAGTGGGGATCTTGCTCAGCATCATGGATGGATAGAGGTTCAACCTGAGAGAGAAAATAGACATGCATCAAATCTTGGTTGAGTTGATTCTCGATCTGTACACCTGCTAATATGTCTCCAATCACTTGAGATCTGGGGTGATCCCTTAGTGTGACAAATCAGTTGGTGGAGTTGGTTCTACAACAGCATTAGGAACTAATTCCTCTTGTGGAATTATGTTTGTTGTTGGGGGAATGTAAATCCCTTCAGTGCCTTCATCTTCACTTTCTTCAATGACTTGTGGAGAAGGATGTGTTGGAACCTCTTGGGTGAGGTTTAGTCCATCCAAGCTTTCACACAAGTGAGGTACCTGCAAGGTGCTATTGGTAGAAATCTCTTTCTCCTTGCAAGACATGTTAGCTTCATCAAATGTAACATGAATAGACTCTTCAATTTTTAGAAATGATTTGTTAAAAACCCTATAGGCTTTGCTTACTTGGGAATATCCTAGAAAAATTCCCTCTTCAGCCTTAGCCTCAAACTTTCTAGTGTATCTTTTGTTGTTATTGTGAATATAACATATACATCCAAATGCTTTAAAATAGTTGAGTTTAAGTTTCTTCCCTTTAAGTAATTCATAGGGAGTCCTATTTTTTAGTTTGTGAATTTAACTCTTGTTCAGGACATAATTTGCTGTGCTCACAGCCTTTGCCCAAAAGGTTAGGGGCATGTAAGCATCTGCAAGCAATATACCTGTAGCTTCAATGAGTGTCCTATTTTTCTTTTCAGCTACCCCATTTTATTGAGGAGTTTTAGGAGCTGAGAAGCAATGTCTGATACCTTCCTTCTCACAGAACTCATGCATAAGAAGAGACTCAAACTCTGTATCATGATCACTTCTGATCAATGCAACATGAGTAGAGAACTTAATCTGTGTGGTCCTGAGAAAATCTGTATGAACCTTAAAGGTATCTGACTTAGATCTCAGAAAGGATACCCAAGTGAACCTTGAGAAGTCATCCACAATAACTAAGGTATAGGATTTCCCTCCTAGGCTTTGTACAGCAATGTGACCAAAGAGATCCATGTGTAGCAAATACAAAATCCTAGGTGAATCACTTTTATTAACAGATTTAAAGCTAGATTTTGTTTGCTTGCCTAGTTGACAAGCCCTGCAAAGGCCTTCCTTCTTGTAGGGACCAGACGTTAAACCTCTAACAAGGTTGTCTTTTGATAGTCTAACAATGTTTTTCAAGTTTATATTACCTAGCCTTTTATGCCATAAATCATTCTGATTACTAGTAATATTAAGTAAGCAGATATCAGAATTTGCAGATAGAAAATCAACTAAATATATATTGCCTTGTCTATTTCCAATAAAAACAGTTTGATTTTCCTTATTAGAAATAATACACGAAGATGAGTTAAAGTGTACTTGATAACCTTCATCACATAACTGACTTATGGAGATGTGGTTATGCTTGAGTCCTCTGACATAAGTTACTTTCTTGAAAGTAACAACTCTAATCTTCACTTCACCAAAACCTTCTGACTGGCCACATTTGGAATCCCCAAAGATAACCTTTGGCCCCAGCTTGGACTTGTATTTGTGTAAGATGTCCTTGCTGCCAGTCATGTGTTTGGAGCACCCACTGTCCAGGTACCATGTTTGATTATTTGTTGGACAACTCTTCACATGCAGTGAAATACAATTAATTGTTCTTGACCCAGGTTACCTTGGGTCCTTTGTTTTGCTGGTATGATAAGCTAGATATAACAGAAAATTATGGTTGAGATTTGTATCCTAAAGGGTAATATCTCCTAGGTGGTATAACCCAATCAGCTACAGGATTAAATGGTTTACTGGAATTATTAGAGTTGTTGTTAAGATTACAGTTTTGGTTAAGTCTTTCTGGGTTCGACGAATTTCTATGAGTTCGTCGACCAGAGTTCGACGAATTGGGTTGAGATCGTCGATCTCTGCCCAGAGAATGAACATTTTCATTTTCTGTGCCCCACATTCATCGACCTCTGCTCGACGAACCATATAGAGTTCGTCGATCGTTGTTAGATGAATAATTATAACTATAGTTTTCGTTCAGAGTTTGTCGATCTGGGTTCGACGAACTGGCTGCATTTCGTCAATCTAAGTTCAACGAATTCTGCTGAACCTTGTTTTACTTAAGGTTTTCTGATTTTTGGTTTTCATACCTATTGATTTGGGAACATTTTATATTGTTTGTTTATTGTTTATTTTCTCTTTCCCTTTTTCAGAAACAAATTTAATAGGGGTAGTCAGAATATTTTTCTTGAGGATGGGGGGCAAACCTGATGAAGCACCCAAGCCTAGCATGCCATTGAGTCTACAATTTACAGTGCTTGTGATGTCCATCAGCTTGAGGCTTCTTCCATTAAGAGTTTCCTCAAGTTGTTTAGCCTCACAAAGCTCAGTCTTTAACATTATTATGTGTTCATTAGCTAACGTTAATTCATCTTTTAACCTATTATTTTTAGAGTTGACATTCTCTAGGTTTCCTAATTTTTCCCTAAGAGTTTTAATCTCCTTTTCTGAGTTTATTAAGTCTATACACATTGTTTTAAATTCAAATTTGAAAGAATCAGAACTATAATCAAAAGAAGACAATACCTTGTCAGCCTCAGAATCTGAAACTGCTTCATTGTCTGAGTCCTCTTCTTCTGAATGGCTCCTGGAAGCATCAATTGCCATGAGGCAAACCTCCTTGGCCCTTGCCTCTTCCTCATCTTCACTGGAGCTAGAAGATGTTGATTCTTCTTCAGTCTCACTCCAGGTTTTAGCCACAAAACCCTTCTCCTTCCTCTTGTATTTGCTGGAAGAAGGTCTGCTGTTGTGCTGTCTCCTGGTATCTTTTTCTCTTCTCTTTTCTTTCTTTTGATTCTCTGGACACTCAGAGATGAAGTGTACAACTTTCCTGCAACCAAAGTACACCACTTCTTTAGTTAGTATTTTATCATACCTTGGTTTGTCATCCTGTCTGGATGACTTCCTCCTGAAATCTTTTCTTGCCAGCTTATAGAATCTTTTGGCAAAAAGACTCATGAGTTCTTCATTTGTTGAGGGAGTCTCTGTCTCTTCAGCTGCCTTGAAAGTAATGTTATGCCCTTTTCTTGCTGGAGTAGGTGTTCTCTGCTCAGCTGCCTCCCTGGATTTAATCAGCTGTTCATAGGACTTAAGTTTTCCTAATAGAGATTTAGTGGATATCTCATTTACGCTTCTACCTTCTTTGATAGGCCAGATCCTTGAATCCCATGAGCTTGGGAAGCACATTAGGATCTTGTCATTCACCTCAGTGAGGGTGATGTCCTTGTCCAAGGTTTTTAGCTCATTGATGATTGAGCTTAACCTATTATACATTTCAGCTACTGACTCAGCTTCCTCTTTCTTGAAATTCTCATATAAGGATATGAGGTTGGATCTCCTATCCTTTCTTTCATTTGCTGATCCAGCCACCATTTGGTTTAGGGAATCCCAGATGGCTTTGTCTGTTCCAGTGTAACGCCCGAAAATTGTATTTGAGTTGGTCGCGTAAAAAGGGAATTTTTGGTGCCGGTATCCCACGACCTAGGACACGGGCATGTCCAAGACCGTGTCTGGCTGATGTTTTAGTCGTTTTCATCCCGAGAAGGACACGGCTAGTAACACGACTAAATGACACGGGCGTGTCATTTGACACGGGCGTGTGACTACCCGTGTCAGTACCCGTGTTCAGTTGGGTCGTGTCTGTTGGCGTGGCGGTTATGGGTAACACGCCCCCGGACACGGGCGTGTCGAGAAGCCAACTCGGGCATTCCAGGTGAGACACGAGTGTGTCTTTACCCGTGTGTATTTCCTTCGTTCGATGATCGTGCCTCGATCAAGGCACACGTCCTGGAACACGGTCGTGTGCGAGGCCGTGTTCGGCCCAGGTCTGGGGAATTTTGTGCAGATCTGAGCCGTTCGTTTTCTTTAATTAAGATCCAAGGGCTCAGATGGTTTCCTACTCTGTTAAGGTCGGGAATAGGGGAGTTAATCCTTCATTTCTCTCCAATCATTCTCTCTCTCAAGGAGTTGGAAAGAGGAGGAAGAAGGAAGGGATTCCGGCCGCCGGCGGAGCATCGGAGCACCATTTTGAGATCTGAGAGCGGATCCGTGGAGGAAAGGTCGTTGCGAAGACTTTTATCCGTGTAGTTTTTCCATGGCGCCAAAGCAGACTACAAGGGTAACGATTCTCTACTTGAGCATGTGAAGCTATTTCTTTCTGCATAGGGAATCCCGCTCCCGCGAGTGTGCGGTGAGTGCATGGTGTTCCTTGGGGTTGATGTGAATAGTCCCCCTTGTGTTGCATATAGAGTCCGAAATTGAAGTACGAGCATAGGCATTATGTGTGAAGCCTACCCGGACGTGTATTGTCTAGATCGGTGATGTTGTATTTGATATGTTTTGCAGGAGAAGACTCCGTGCTTTTGGTTTTTCGGGTTTCTACGCGTTAGATTGCAACAGGGATTAACTCCAAGGCGCACCCGGAAAACTGAGTGGAAACGTGTTCCTCTAACTTGGCGGTCAGGGAACCGGCCTTGAACATAACTGAGTTATGTGATTGTTTGGAAAATGTTAGGATCCGAGAGAAGCTTGGCTCGTGCGTATGTCTTAATATGAACTACGCGGTTGAGCAACAGACAAGTGGAATTGGACCTGGTCTATGTGGTTCGGTGCGAGAGACCCGAAAAGGGGACTGGCCATTGACATAGTTGGGAGCCTTAGACTAGACAGGGTCAGGAAGGCTAAAATGCTCATGTTTTTGTCATCTTGGGGGTGGTGGTGAAGACGCTGAAGTGTCAAGATTCACCGTTAATGTGCCCTGAGTGCACGGGGTGTTTGGCCGTGCGAGCCTACACTTGTGGCGAAGTATGTTTTTTTTAAATAATTATTTAGCTGGGCTAATGTTATGCAGGGAAGGAGCACCGCCGTCCCGAAAAAGGGACGGGGTCGTTATAATTTGGTTTTCTTTAGCTGACCGTTGCTTTGTTTGCCACCGTGTGGTGGTATGTTGCTTGCAGGTGCTGTGGAGCCGAGTGCAAAATAGCGGGCTGGAGCCCGTATTGCCGTGCTGGCCCTCGATGGCCGTAAAGAATAGTTGTTTTTACTTTGTCATGTGTGGCCGACCTGCGAGCTGATGTATGTAAGACACTATGTATCAAGTGAACTATTGTAAGGCCATAAGGCCATGTACCCTTTTTAGTGTATTTGGGTTTCATTCCTGTTATGTGGATGTGGACATTCATGATTATGGATTTAAGATTTGGATTCTTTCAACTATTTAAAAGCTTTCGCTAGAATGCTCTGAGTAGGACGAATAGTCTTAATTGGAATGTTTGAATATTCTTATGTAACCCTTCCGACTGTCTGTGGTATATGGCGTCGGGTTCCAGCTGGACCTTCTGTTATATGTCATGCGACGGATGAGGGTGTTACAATTTGGTATCAGACTTCTGGTTACGGTCAGGCTTAAATGAATTAGTGGGCGAATTCGTTTAAGGGGTGGTGAGGACATGTGTGCGTCATCATTATAACATTAAAAAGAACCCAGAATGTCCACTTAGGAATGAAAAATACACTTATTTTGTGGAATCTAAGTGTTCCAATGATTGCTTTGAGCAATTTATTTGTCATCTAATCGTGTGTCTTTGCTACTATAGGCAGCTAGGAGTGGTGTTGGTCAGTCAGAGCGTCCGCAATCAGCGGAAAGTAGTGCACCGAGAGACATGCCTACTACTCCTCCTTCAGCGGAAACCATCAGGATGGTGGCTGAAGCCGTATTTGCGATGATAAATGCCCAACCTGTAGGGCAAATGCATCATGCACCTCCTGCGAATGAGCAAGAACCGGTTAGGGCGGCAGATCCGAGAGTGGTGGAGCGCGCAGCAGTTGATCAGGTAGAGCCGAGGAGAGCTACGGAGAAGCAACTCAGGTATGTAATGGGCTTTCATCCCCTAGTGTTTGACGGGACTGGAATGCCAGCTCAAGCTGAGGACTAGCTCTCTTCAATAAAAAGGGTCTTGATAGCCATGTTAACTGAGGAGTGGCAGAAAACCACCATAGCGGCCTTTCTTTTGGCGGGGGAAGCGAGGCTGTGGTGGGATGAGTTGGAGTTTCATATTCTAATGGGTAGGCAGCTTATTGATGTGTCTATGGAGGAATTTTCAATATTGTTCCTAGCCATATTTGTACCCTATGCTCAGAAGCTTGAGATGGAGAACCAATTTCTTGGGTTGAATCAGGGATCCAGAAGCATGGATGAGTATCTACATGAGTTTACATGGTTGGGTCAGTATACTGGGGCTATGTTTACGGAAGAGGAGAGGAAGACCAACCGATTGTATGAGGGTCTTCGTGGTGACCTACAGTTACTCCTTGCTGGGCCTAAGGCGCAGGGCTTCCTAGCCTTGGTCAACTCGGCCCGGTTTTTGGAAAAGGTTGCAAAGAAATTTCAAGAGAAGAAGGACTCAGGAGAAAAGAAGGCGGAGTTCAAAGTGCCTAGTTCAAAGCCAAGATTCCGCAGATGGAACAAGAAGTGGAGGACTTTGAACTCAGCCCCTTCGGCTGATGCGTCGGGGGCAACTACAAGTCGAGTCCCAAGAGCTTGCTACAACTGTGGGAAGACGGGGCATTTTTCTCCTGAGTGTTGGAGCGGACGTTCAAAGTCCGAGAGGAAGTCTGGAGCGACTTATGAGGAGAAAGGGAAGGCGGTGGAGTCAACCGCGTCCCATCATGCTCCAGCCCAGCCTAGAGTCTACAACCTTGGTCTGCAAGAGGCCATAAAGCAAGCGGACGTGGTGACAGGTATGAGTTAAATTACAGTGGTTTAACTTTTATAGTTGTTACCTTCGTATTTGTTAGCTTACTTTTGTTGGTACTAGGCTTTATGTTGATCTTTGAGTTTCCGGCGAGAGCCCTGTTTGATACGGGAGCATCGCATTCCTTCTGGTCCGAAAAATTCATATCGCGCATCGGGGTTCCGTCCTCGATGGAAAAAGACAAATTGGATTTGTTCTTGCCCAATGGGTGCTCAATGCGCGCTGATAGGATCTGCGTAGTGAAGATTCAGATTGGAGACCAGGAGTTTGATTTGCGAGCATCGCTTTTGCCATTGGCAGAGTACGACGTAATCTTCGATACGGATTGGCTCTCGGAGCAGGGTGCATGCATTGATTGCAACCGTAAGTAAGTTAAGTTGGGTCTGAACACTGATCGGGAGACTACTTTTGCGGGAATGATGGGGTCGGGTAAGAATTTGATGTCAGCCCTTCAGGTGATCAAGGCAGTTCGGTCTGGGGCAGAGCTGTTTATCGCTCTAGTGCATACTTCGATGCCTAAGCCAAGTCTTAACAGTATTCTAGTCGTGTCTGAGTATCCTGATGTGTTCCCAGATGATCTCCCTGGAGCCCCTCCTCAGCGAGAGATTGATTTTACCATTGAGCTGGTACCGGGTGCCAAACCGGTGTCACGCTCTCCGTATCGGATAGCGCCAAGAGAGATGACAGAATTAAAAGTGCAACTACAGGAGTTGTTGGAGCAAGGTTATGTGCGTCCAAGTTCTTCGCCTTGGAGCGCACCAGTTCTCTTTGTTAAGAAGAAAGATGGGAGCTTGCGGCTTTGTATTGACTACCGGGAATTGAACAAGCTTACGGAAAAGAACAAATATCCAATCCCGAGGAGTGACGATCTATTTGATCAGTTGGTTGGGTCAACGGTATATTCGAAGTTAGATCTGAAATCCGATTACTACCAGTTGAGGATAAGGTAGAGCGACATCCCAAAGACAGCATTCAGTACGCGGTTTGGGCATTACAAGTTTACGGTCATGCCGTTTGGTTTGAAAAAATGTCATCCGTGTTTATGGATCTGATGAACAGGACGTTCAGAGAGTACCTGGATTATTTCATGATAGTATTTATCGATGATATCCTGGTGTACTCGCAGTGCGAGGAGGATCACTACAAGCATCTACACATGGTGTTGGAGACGTTGAGGAGGAATCAGTTGTATGCTAAGTTCTCCAAGTGTGAATTCTGGTTATCCTCGATAGCATTCCTTGGTCATGTTGTTAGTGGAGAAGGGATAGTTGTGGATCCGATGAAGATAGTGGCGATACGGGAGTGGCCTGCTTTGTCTACAGTGGCGGAGGTCCGGAGCTTTCTGGGGCTTGCTGGCTACTACAGGCGCTTCGTAGAGAACTTCTCGCGGATAGCGCTTCCACTCACGACGTTGACTAGGAAGGATAAGAAGTTTGTGTGGTCTTCGGAGTGCGAACAAGCTTTTGAAGAATTGAAGAGGCGGTTAACCACGACGCCTATTTTATGTTCGCCAAGTGGAGCTGAAGGGTTCAAGATCTATAATGATGCTTCGGGTAGTGGTTTGGCCTGTGTCCTGCTGCAGCATGGGAGAGTGATAGCCTATGGTTCACGACAAATGAAGGCTCACGATAAAAATTATCCGGTCCACGACTTAGAGTTAGCGGCCGTGATATTTGCTCTAAAGCTTTGGAGGCATTATCTGTACGGTGTGAAGGTCGATATTTACACCGATCATAAGAGCTTGAAGTACATGTTGGATCAAAAGGATCTGAACATGAGGCATCGGAGGTGGATGGAGTTCTTAGGGGACTACACCTTCAATATATATTATGTGCCTGGGAAGGGAAATGAAGTGGCGGATGCGTTGAGTCGCAGGACTCCGGCGCAGGCCAACTGGTTGTCGGTACATGATGAGAGATTGGTCCATGAGTTGGAGGCTTTGGAGATATCTTGCATCGACAAGCAATCTAGTGCTGAGGCGAAACTGTTTTGGACAGAGGTGCAGTGTAACCTAGCTGATAGAGTTCAGCGGGCTTTGGTTCAGGATAACAGCATGAAGCATATCTTGGATGAATCTTTGGATGGGTCAAATTCCCAGTTTGTTGTTGAAGATGGGTTGCTAAGGAAGGACGGCCGCCTATGCGTTCCTAGTGCGGATAATCTTCGGGAGGAATTGATGTATGAGGCTCATCATACAAAGTACTCAATCCACCCGGGAAGAACGAAGATGTATAGAGACATGAAGAAATTATTTTGGTGGCCAGGATTGAAGAAGGACGTAGCACTTTATGTGGCCAAGTGTCGTACATGTGCATTGGTGAAGGTGGAATGCCAGAAACCCGGAGGTTTCTTGAAGTCCCTACCTATCCCAGAATGGAAATTCGACGACATATCTATGGATTTTGTGCATGGTTTGCCAAAGTCACAGAAGGGAAATGACGTCATTTGGGTGGTCGTAGATTGGTTGACAAAGGTGTCACACTTTATTCCGGTCAGGAAGGAAGATCCGGTGGAAAGGTTAGCCAAACTCTATGTGGAGAATATTGTACGATTGCATGGTGTACCCCGCAGTATTGTTAGTGACCGAGATGGACGTTTTACGTCGAAGGATTGGAGGTTGGTGCATAGTATGTTGGGAACTAAGCTGAGTTTCAGCACAGCCTTTTATCCACAGACGGATGGTTAGACCGAGAGGGTCAACATGACTATGGAGGACATGCTTCGCATGTGCGTCCTAGATTTCAGAAAGCATTGGGAGGATCACCTGTATATGGTGGATTTTGCGTACAACAACATCTTTCAGGCAAGTATTGGAATGACGCCTTTTGAGGCCTTGTACGGGAGAAAGTGTCGCACGTCGTTGTCTTGGTTGGAGACGGGCGAGTCGAAGCGTTACAAATGTCAAGAAGTGGAAGATGCCACCTCAGTGATACGGACAATTCAAGAACGGTTGAAGATCGCTCAGGAAAGACAGTCAAAGTACTATAACGCCAAACATAGGAATGTGGAGTTCAATGTTGGCGACTGGGTGTACTTAAAAATTAAGCCGTTCAAGGGTGTCTCGCGGGTTCGACGCTTGAAGAAGTTGAGTCCGAAATACCTTGGACCATATGAACTCCTGGAGCGTGTTGGCGAGGCGGCGTATAGATTGAAGCTGTCGGCGGAATTGAGTGGGCTACATGACGTGTTCCACGTGTCGGTGTTGCGTAAGGTAGTGCAAGAGCCTTCACAGATCATTGTGGACAATCAAGTACCGGTTGATTATGAGTTGACAACAAGGGTCAAGCCAGTACGTATTGAAGATGTTGTAGTCAAGCGACTCCGCAACAAGGAAGTCCGAATGGTTAAAGTCTGTTGGGATAATTGCGGACGTGAGGAGCTTTCATGGGGGCGAGAGCAAGCTATGCTGGAGGAATATCCCGAGTTATTCCACTCAGGTAACTTTTAGATTTGTGTACCTTTACTTAATTTCAGGACGAAATTCCTTAAGTGGGGGAGATTTGTAACGCCCCGAAAATTATATTTGAGTTGGTCGCGTAAAAAGGGAATTTTTGGTGCCGGTATAGGGGTACACGGCCTAGATACGGGCATGTCCAAGATCGTGTCTGGCTGGTGTTTTAGCCGTTTTCATCCTGAGAAGGACACGGCTAGTAACACAGCTAAATGACACAGGCATGTCGTTTGACACGGGCGTGTGCCTACTCATGTCAATACCCGTGTTCAGTTGGGTCGTGTCTGTTGGTGTGGCAGTTATGGGTAACACGCCCCCGGATACGGGCGTGTCGAGGAGCCGACACAGGCGTGTCAGGTGAGACACGGGCGTGTCTTTGCCCGTGTGTCTTTCCTTCGTTCGACGATCGTGCCTCGATCAAGGCACATGGCCTGGAACACGGGCGTGTGCGAGGCCGTGTTCGGCCCAAGTCTGGGGAATTTTGTGCAGATCTGAGCCGTTCGTTTTCTTAATTAAGATCCAAGGGCTCAGACAGTTTCCTTCTCTGTTAAGGCCGGGAATAGGGGAGTTAATCATTCATTTCACTCCAACCATTCTCTCTCAAGGAGTTGGAAAGAGGAGGAAGAAGGAAGGGATTCCAACCGCTGGCGGAGCATCGGAGCACCGTTTTGAGATCTGAGAGCAGATCCGTGGAGGAAAGGTCATTGCGAAGACTTCTATTCGTGTAGTTTTTCCATGGCACCAAAGCGGACTACAAGGGTAACGATTCTCTACTTGAGCATGTGAAGCTCTTTCTTTCTGCATAGGGAATCCCGCTCCCGCGAGTGTGCGGTGATTGCGTGGTGTTCCTTGGGGTTGATGTGAATAGTTCCACTTGTGTTGTATATAGAGTCCGGAATCGAAGTACGGGCATAGGCATTGTGTGTGAAGCATACCCGGACATGTATTGTCTGGATCGGTGATGTTGCATTTGATATGTTTTGCCGGAGAAGACTCCGTGCTTTTGGTTTTTCGGGTTTCTACGTAGTAGATTGCAACAGGGATCCTTGGGATTAACTCCAAGGCGCACCCGGAAAACCGAGCGGCAACGTGTTCCGCTAACTTAGCGGTCAGGGAACCGGCCTTGAACATAACTGGGTTATGTGATTGTTTGGAAAATGTTAGGATCCGAGAGAAGCTTGGCTCGTGCGTATGTCTTAATATGAACTACGCAGTTGAGCAACAGGCAAGTGGAATTGGACCTGGGCTATGTGGTTCAGTGCGAGAGACCCGAAAAGGTGACTGGCCGTTAGCATAGTCGGGAGCCTTAGACTAGACAGGGTCAGGAAGGATAAAATGCTCATGTTGTTGCCATCCTTGGGGTGGAGGTGAAGAAGCTGAAGTGTCAGGATTCACCGTTAATGTGCCCTGAGTGCACGGGGTGTTTGGTCGTGCGAGCCTACACCTGTGGCAAAGTATCTTTTTTTAAATAATTGTTTAGCTGGGCTAATGTTATGCAGGGAAGGAGCACTGCCGTCCCGAGAAAGGGACGGGGTCGTTATAATTCGGTCGTCTTTAGCTGACCGTTGCTTTGTTTGCCACCGTGAGGTGGTATGTTGCTTGCAGGTGCTGTGGAGCCAAGTGCAAAATAGCGGGCTGGAGCCCATGTTGCCGTGCTGGCCCTAGAAGGCCGTAAAGAATAGTTGTTTTTACTTTATCATGTGTGGCCGGCCTGCGAGCCGATGTATGTAAGACACTATTTATCAAGTGAACTATTGTAAGGCCATGAGGACATGTACCCTTTTAATGTATTTGGGTTTCATTCATGTTGTGTGGATGTGGACATTCATGATTATGGATTTACGATTTAGGTTCTTTCAACTATTTAAAAGCTTCCGCTAGAATGCTCTGAGTAGGACGAGTAGTCTTAATTGGAATGTTTGAATATTCTTATGTAACCCTTCCGACTGTCTGTGGTATATGGCGTCGGGTTCCAGTTGTACCTTCTGTTATATGTCATGCGACGGATGGGGGTGTTACAGCCAGTATGTTCATTGCCTTGGCATCAGCAACCTTGGCCTTCTTCTGAGCCTCAGTCCACTCAGGTGGTGGAAATGCATTTGTGCTTGAGGCTGTTGTAGATGTAGAAGCGGTGGCTTGAGGAGGACCTGTAAAGATGGAATTGTAGATATCTTCATCAATAGAGTTCATATACAATTTGATTCTTGCCTTCCAGATGGCAAACCTATTTAGGTTGCAAACTGGAGGTCTGGTGCTTGCATAGTCTTTTTTCTGTGCCATTACTGTGTATATAATCTAAATAAAAATAAAGATAAAAGATAAAATCTGATCTAACACAGGATCTTTGGTTCAATGGTTAGCTTGTGTACACCAAGGAATCCAAGCTCTGATACCAATTGAAAGTGAGCTGTTAGATCAGGAATACTCTATAGGGGGGTGAATAGAGTATTCAGGGTTTATAAAATTTTCTTCTGATTTAATCTAGTGCAGGAATAAAATTAAAACTACAATCCTAACAAACAGCCACAACACAAAAACAAAAGAAAAGAGCAATCCAGACAACACAATAATTTATAGTGGTTCCCCTAAATTTGGGTACATCCACTCTTCTACCACCCTAGTAGGAATCCACTCAGATTTTTGATCAGGTGCCTGACACCAATGAGCTTTTGATCAGCTGCTCAAAAACCAATCCTCAAGTCTTTTGATCAGGTGACTTGCAACCAGGAATAACTTTTGAAGGGAGTTATAACCCTTTATACAGTGGGGGGGATGAGAGATGATTGTGTCTTCTCTTTCTCAATATACAACTGAGAAGACTAGTGGATATTTGATTTTAGCATAGGCTCCCCCTGAGATATAGAATGGTTCAGGTTAAAGAAGCCTTGCTGCAGGGTGATAGGCCTTCAGTAGTACAGCCTTGATCATCGGCTATTCAGGAACTTCTTTGACAGATAGTGATGTAGTTGTCCTTTGAAGTATCCTGGAGTGTTGAAGACAGAAGACTCTTGATTTCTGATTAGGTGTTCTTCTTCTTCAAATAGCTGATGATCTTCAGGAATATCTTCTTGTTGTGTCAGAATTCTATGTTGACAGACAGCAGTGAATATCTTGTTTCAGAATGACTATTTTCCATATCCATCGTCTCTCTGTATTGTGTATCTTGTTCTATTTCTGTCTGTCTATGTACAGGAAGAAGAGATAAAAACTCTTTTATATTTCCTGTCAAAAATGGTCTTTCGAAATTTTGAAATCCTCTACAATCAATGCTGACTGCCTTGAGAATAAACGACATTGAATTATTTCTCTAACTGTCCCATGGAAAAATGACAGGCAATAATCTCGGAGAAGACCATGGTCAATGCTCTGTCTAACGGTTATATTCCAGAGAATATTTGAGCATTAATTACTCAGGAATTATTGCAGTAAGAAAGGGACAGAAGGATGGAAAATAACTAAGTCTGGATTCGTCGAACTGATAACAGAAATCGTCGAGCTGAGTATACAGTAAATCGAGCTGAGTTACTGAGTTCGTCGACCAGATGACTTCTGTTCGTCGAGCTGAGTTCCAAGATGTCGAGCTGAGAGCAGAACTATATTCTTAGAAACTTTGTTTTTTCTGTGTATGGACTTCGTCGAACTGATATATGGTTTTGTCGACTGAAGTTCAGCAAAATATTCTAGACTTAGAATAATTTCAGACGCTTATAGATGAAGGTGTTGAAGTGAAGTATCCAGAATTCGTCGACCTAAGAATTGGTTTTGTCGAGCTGAAGACCACTTAACTATTGCTGGATAACTCTAGCTATTGTGCTCACAGTTCGTCGAGCTGAGAATCAAGTTCGTCGACCAAAGTCTGACTCTGGACTTAGAATAAAGAGATGTTTTCTGATCTTGAAGTGTTGAAGTATAGTGTCCAAAGTTCGCCGACCTGAGTACCAAGTTCGTCGAGCAAAGTCAGACTATGGACGTAGAATAAAGAGATGTTTTCTGATCTTGAAGTGTTGAAGTATAGTATCCAAAGTTCATCGACCTGAGTACCAAGTTCGTCGAGCTCAGCTCAGAGAATTTACTCTGAGATCGTCGAGCTGAGCATGACTATCGTCGACCTGAGTTCGACAAACGTCGAACTCATTTTACTTGGTCTTTAGAAAAACTCTAGTTTTGAGTCTCTGACAGTCTTGTTGATAGCTGGTCCATATGATGTTGATTCTAAGGACTTGGCCTAGACTCTAGGATATAACCATGACCCTGGTTACACATTGTGGGTCATATGATCCTAACTTAGTGAACCCAGCCCAAATCTTACTAGGGATCCAACAGAAAACATGCCTACAGATCACCTCGCCAAGTTTGGCCCCTGAGCAGGAGAAACTGTGACGGAGCTGTTCTGACCTTCCATCTATGAGGGAGAGCTGATGGAAATCAACTAGCGGCCCTCATTGATGAACCCTTTCATCCTTTTTCTGGCATCAGGAGAGTTCCCAAAGGATATCCTAGATAAAAGAAAGTTCAGGTACAAGTCAGCTTACTATTTGCTGCAAGAGGGAGTGCTATATTGGAATACCCTCTCTGGGCTCCTGGCCACATGCGTGGTCGAAGAGGATGTCCCTCAAGTCGGAATAAATCCATTCTGGAGAGTGTGGCAGCCACTCGGGAAGTTGGAATTTTGTCAAGAGGGTACTGCAACTAGCATACTTTTGGCCGACCATCAGCAAGGATGGTGCGGAATATGTGAGGAAGTTCCCGAAATGAAACCTTGATTCACCACTCCAACTCTTTTCGGCGTAGAGGCTCCGGAAGATCACGACGCCATAGCCCTTTGTAATCTGGAGATTGGACTAAGTTGGTCTTTTCCCTCATGCAAGCGGCCAGAGAAAATTCCTCTTGGCCATGGTGGATAATTCATTTTGAGAAATTACGCGAGGAGTTCGTCAGTTTTTGCGGATAATTGGGCATCAATCTCATGTTTGCATTTGTCCATTATCCCAGGAGCAACATGCAGGTAGATGCTGCAAATAAGATAATTGTCAACTTGTTGAAGAAGAAGTTGGAAAATATGAAAGGTAGCTGGGTGGAACAGCTCCCCTCCATCTTATGGTCCCTGAGAACCACCGCGAACACGGCCACTGGAGAAACCCCTTTCAAACTATCACACTGGTCCAAGGTTGTGCTTCCCGTAGAATTCGAGGTGAGATCCCCATGAGTTGTTGTCGTGGGGGATGACGATGAAGAATGGAGAGTGGATAATGTGGAAAAGCAACGACTATCACTTGATCTTGTGGAAGAACTTCGTGACTTGGGAACCCTTCTCTTGGAGGAGGTCAAGCGTCGAACGACGAGTTACTTTGAGAAGAATATAAGGATCAAACATTTTGTTAAAGGGGATTTATTCCTAAAAAAGGTTGACACCTCAGGGAGGGGGAGCCATTGGAAAACTCCAACCTAATTGGGAAGGATCCTTTGTAATCCTTGAATCACTTGCCTCAGGCGGATACTGCCTCCAGAATGTTGATGGGACGCAACTTAGCAACACCTAGAGCAGTGACGGCCTGAAGCACTTTTATCCATGAAATAAACAAATGAAAAATATCTTCTCTCCACCAAATTCCTTTTCACCCTATCACAACAAATCATCAAGTCCAAAATAGAATACCCTTGATGGGACCCCACTGACCAAGCTCTCATAAGACAGCAGGGCAGGAAGGTCGCTTGGGTAAGAGGTTGAGATAAGATCAAGTCTTAACCAAAAAACCATCGATGGGACCTCGTTTACCGGGCTCTCACAAGTTGGTAGGGTAGGCAGGTTGCTCGAGTAAGAGGTGAGATAAGATCAAGTCCCAGCCAGAATACCCTTGATGGGACATGCTGACTGGGTTTTACAAGCTGGTAGGGAAGGCAGGTCGCATGGGTAAGAGGTTGAGATAAGATCAAGTCCGAGTCAGAATACCCTCAATGGGACCATGCTAACTGCTCACAAGTTGGCAGGGCAGTCAGGTCACTCAAGTAAGAGGTTGAGATAAGATCAAGGATGAACCAGAATACCCTCGATGGGACCCCGCTGACTGGGCTCTCATAAGCTGGCAGGGCATGCAGGTCGCTCGGGTAAGAGGTTGAGATAAGATCAAGTCTGATGCAGAATAACCTCGATGGGACCCTACTGACTAGGCTCTAACAAGCTAATAGGACAAACATATCACTCAAGTAAGAGGTTGAGATAAGATCAAGTCCGAACAAGAATACCCTCGATGGGACTCCACTGACCAGGCTCTTATAAGTAGGCAGGGCAGGAAGGTTGCTCGGGTAAGAAGTTGAGATAAGATCAAGTCCGAACTAGAATAACCTCGATGGGACCCCGCTGGCCAGGGTCTCTAATGCTGGCAGGGCAAGCAGGTCGCTCGGGTAAGTGGTTGAGATAAGATCAATTCAGGACTAGAATAACGTCGATGGGACCCTACTGACCGGGCTCCGACAAGCCGGCAGGGCAGGCAAGACGCACTAGTAAGAGGTTAACCCCTAAGGGGAATAGGGTCGGGGTTACATCGACAAGAACTAAGTTTCTACAAACCAGCAGGGTGCTTGGCCCTCTCAAGAAGAGTTAAAAAGAGGAGACATGACGAGAAGCGGGTTGGAACCTACTCGCTCTCACCACGAGCACCGCCTCTCTCACGCGAGTGCTAAAGAAAAGCGCTTGCAGTGTAGGGACTCGGACCCCACAATAGTCGCATGGCTGAGTTTCCGTAAACTAGGAGAGGAGGGGGTAGGTGTATCGGTAAGTTGGGTGAGCGTAAAGAATAAGCACATAACTGTTAATTAAAAAGGAAAGTAATACGTCGAAAAGTCGCGCAATGTATGAGATAGACATAAGAGAAAGGAATATTCTTTACTAATCACAAAAATGTTGGGCTAGTACGCCGTTAAAATAACCAAATAATAATAATAATAAAGACAGGCCTCTCAGCTCGTGGGCGAGTCCTTGGATGAGCATTCCGTCTCACCGTCGTTTGAAGGGGAGTAGCCTCGTCCCGAGTAAAAATTCGGGATGAGGTCCTTCGCCTACAGCTCCATTATAATGCCTTCCATGGAATGATCGTATAATATGGGTCCGACTGGGGTCCCATAACATACAACCTCCATAGCTTAAGCATTATAAGATGATATAAAAACTACCCAACTCAAAACTAGGAATTAAAACAGCAGAAACAACCAACTAACCAAAAGTTATCCACTACCACGAGAGTATCAAAATGGTCTTAAGGCCTCACAATAACCAATTGTCCAGAAACTGAAACAATAACCACAAACAGAGCAACGTGTCTTGGCACTCCTAGGCTCCCTCAGCATGCAAGATGGAAAACATAATGCACTAAGCATAACACTCAACAAACAAAGCTGCTAAACAAATAGTTCACTTCATGAGGCTTAGTCCTTTTTGGCCGGTGAGTTTGCTCCTGCTTGCGATCCTTGCCCTGTAAAAAAATATTATAATGTGGGTCAGCAAAGACTGACCTCAACTGTATAACCAATACATCTCCTCCCAGCCATCTCTAGCAGACCCCGAGGCACCCCATCACCCTGCAGGTCAGCATTTTGTATACAAATATACATGAACATAGAAAGAAAATAAACAAGTTTGTATGTCTCAAACAACTTACACATTTCTATGTTGAGCAGGTAAATTAAAGGGCCTATAATGCAACATGTATGCAATCTTAGGTTTCACCCAAGGCACCCTATAGCGCATGAATCTAACACATCATCATGCATCATCAAACGAGTACTTCTAATTTCACCATCGACATTCAAGCTGCAATCAAATGGGTAGTTTCACGTTCCCCATTAGCGTTGAAGCTGCAAACACACGGGTTCCAATTTCCCCTAACGGCATACAAGCCGCCAAACGAAACTCTTGTCAAGGACCCACCTGCTCATGGGTCTCAAAACCGGGCTTACCTGCAAGCTCTGATTTCTCACATCAGGATTCTGTCTCACAAACAACTAACTGATACTAAGAACACGTGCTTGATCCCACCCACTCATGGGCTTTATCGCCCGGGCTTGTCCAAAGCATGACGTTCTCGTCAGTTTCACAGAAGGGGACTTGTCTCGCTGGGACACTCTCCACACATGACTTGCATGTTACGGGCTAGCCAGCCGACCACAGAGACAAAGCCGCGCCTTAGCACATTACAAACAACACCCTTTCCTGCCCTAATCCACCATTCGAACTCACAAGAAAATAAGGTGGAACAAACATCACAAACGGAATCTTGCCGCAAACGGATTTCTAGCAAAATCCTTAAGGCTCGTTATGCAACATCACCGAGTCGGACTAACGGTCGCAACTACAGATTCACCCACAATGCCTAATCCTCTAGCAGAGCGGATTTCTATGTCAACATCATGCCGGGGACGGACACAATCGACCCCGTGGCTCCTCTTGAACCATGGTGACCCGAACCCCTCTCATTTGAGAGATATGGTACCTAAATGCTTGAAAGAAAGCAAGAACAACATGGATTCCATGCACACATCCTAAAGACCGAGAGGAGAAGTTTTGTTACCTTACGAATCCTCTTCCTAGCCATGGAAAACTCGATTTGTATGGATGAAAGTGTGCGGCTTCAAGTCCTCTCCACGGATCTGGCCACAGATCGACGATTGGAGCCCCGAAGCTTTGTTAATGGTGGAGAAAGTCCTTCTTCCTCCTCCAAACTCTCTCTCTCCCCAAAATCCTAACTCTTTCTCAAAATGAGATGAAATGAGGGTTTAGAACATTTCAACCCTATTTATACCCTTTGGACGGAGGGTCCTGGGCCATAGGATCAAATCCTAAGAGAAATCAGACGCCTAAAAAGCCAAACGACGGAACTGCTCTCATGCGCTATCGCCGGGTGGTAACTACTTATCGCGCTGCGGTAGCTTCCCGAGTGCTCGGCCAAAAAATAATGTTCCGCTATCACCGGCGGTAAGAATAACGCTGCACGATAGCTCACTCAATGCCTATCACTCAACGCCTCTACTCAAATCCTGCTAATCAACGCTCTCAATGCTAGGATACCGCCGAGTGGTAGCTAACTAACGCCGCGTGCTAGTACTCAACGCTTGGTTTCGACGAAATAAGGCTATTTCCAAGTGATAGCTACCTATCCCCACGCGATAGCTTCTTGAGACTCAAGCTTTGGAAATATTTGGGTGTTACAACTCCTCCCCCCTAAGAAGAATTTCGTCCTTAAAATTTAGCATGCACTCAACCAAAAAGCATACCTGAAGCAAAAAAGTTCTGGTAAGTCCTCCCGCATTGCTTTCTCATGCTCCTAAGAGAATTCATCTCGCCCGCAGTTGTCTCAACGCATCTTTACGAGTTTGACCTCTTTGTTCCGCAACTGCCGAACTTCTGAATCATCTAAGCCAACAGGACAGACTTTCGTCCTCAAATCCTCTTCTACCAGCACCACCGTTGACTCAACCACAACACTTGCCTCCACCAAGGCTTTCCTTAAAACTGAGATATGGAAGACATCGTGTAATCCACTCAGATTTGGGGACAATGCCAACCGGTAAGCTGCTTCTGCAATACATTCGGTAACTTTGAACGACCCAAAAAACCTCAGACTCAACTTCTTGAGTCAGCAAATCTATGAAACATCTTTGAACGGCTTAATCGTTAGATATACCCAGTCGCCTACAGCGAACTCCACGTTCCTATGGCGCGGATTGAAATACTTTGCCCGCCGATCCTGAGTAACCTTCATGCACTCTTGAATGGTTCGCACCAACTCACAAGCACCAGCCACCACCTCTTTTCCCAAAGGTTTGGTGTCTCCAGCCTTTATCCAGGACATCGGTGTTCGACACCGCCTTCCATACAAAGCCTCGTATGTCACCATCTTGATACTCACCTGGAAACTGTTATTGTAGGCAAACTCCATCATGAAAAGGTGATCTTCACACCTCTTGCCAAAATCAAGGGTACACTTTCTCAACATATCCTCCATAGTAAGATTCATCCTTTCTATTTGACCATCAGTTTGAGGAAGGAACGTCATACTTAACTTGATCCTTATACCCAGACTCTTTTGTACTAACCTACAGTCTTTGGACATGAACCATCCATCGCGATCACTAACAATACTCTTTGGAATTTCGTGCAATCGCACAATATTGCGAACATATAGTTCTACCAGTTTCTCCACACTGTCCTCCTTCCGATTCAAGATGAAGTGAGACACTTTGGTCAAGCGATCCACGATCACCCAAATCACATCATTACCCTACTGTGACCGAGGTAAGCCATGAACAAAATCTATAGAGATGTCATCAAATTTCCACTCGGGGATAGGAAGAGGCTTCAGGAACCTGCCCGACTTTTGACACTCAGCCTTCACTAAGGCACAAGTTTGGCACCGACTCACGTACAAAGCTACATCCGCTTCAAACCAGGCCAACAAAAGGATCTTCATATCCAAGTACATCTTTGTACTGCCTGGGTGAATGGAGTACTTCGTGAAATGAGCCTCAAACATCAACTCCTCGCGGAGTTTGCCGAACTGCGGTATAAATACCCTTCCATCCTTTATTAAGATTTCATCAATCATCTCTCGGGCACTACCCTGCCATTTTGAACTTCCACCACCAATGGCTGGAACTCAACATCCACATTGGTTGCTTCCTGTATACGATCGAATAAGTCATTTTGCAACTCTACCCAGTACAACCGAGCCATGCTAGACTCACCTCTTGTTATACAATCGATGCTGAGGGACTCAAAGTCTCGCACCAACCATTCATCATGAGCTTCAATCCAATTCCCTTGTCCAGAATACTTTCTACTTAAGGCATCGACCACGATGTTAGCCTTTCCCTGCATATACTGAATAGCCACATCGTAGTCTCCAAGGAACTCAACCCACCTGCATTGCCGCATGTTCAAGTCGTTTTGATCTAGAAGATACTCCAGGCTTTTGTGCTCCGTGAAGATCTCCACCTTCGCACCATACACGTAGTGCCTCCATAATTTCAACACAAAAATTACCGTCGCCAACTCCAAGTCATGGACGGGGTAATTCCTCTCATGAGGCTTCAATTGTCTAGATCGAAAGGCTATTATGCTGCCATGTTGCACTAGCACGTAACCCAAACCGCATCCTAACGCTTCACTAAAAATTTGAAATCCTTCAGTCCCTTTAGGAAGACTTAGGATTGGAGCCGACATCAACCTTTCCTTCAAGGTATCAAATGCTTGATCGCACTCCTAAGTCCATATAAACTTATGGTCCTTATGAGTCAGAGCAGTGATGGGCAGAGCTATCCACGAAAAGTTTTCCACAAATCTTCTATAGTACCTGGCTAGTCCAAGGAAACTCCTGACTTCTGCCACGATGCTTAGAACTGGCCAATCCCTGATGGCCTCAACTTTTGTTGGATCCACCGCCACTCCATCACCACTAATCACATGACCCAAAAATGCCACTTTCTCTAACCAGAACTCGTATTTCGAGAACTTAGCATAAAGTTGGTTCTCTCTTAACACTTGTAAGACTACTCTCAAGTGAGTCTCATGCTCCACATCTAATTTGGAGTACACCAATATATCATCAATGAAGACTACTACAAACGAGTCTAAGTACTCCTGAAACACTCGGTTCATCAAATCCATAAATATCTATGGCGCGTTCGTCAACCCAAATGACATCATCGAGAACTCGAAGTGGTCGTACCTTATACCAAAAGTTGTTTTGGGTATGTCCTCATCTCGAATTCGCAACTGATAGTACCCTGCCTTCAGGTCCAACTTAGAGTACACCACCAACCCTACCAACTAGTCGAACAGGTCATCTATCCACTATATTGGATACTTATTCTTAAGGGTCAGTTTATTCAACTCCCAGTAGTCTATGCATAACCGCATACTACCATATTTCTTCTTCACGAACAACACTGGCGCGCTCCATGGCGAATAGCTGGTTCTAATGTACCCCTGCTCAAATAGTTCCCGCAATTGTACCTTGGGTTCGGCTAACTCCTTCGATGCCATCTTAAAAGGAGGACGTGACACCGGTCTAGCTCCTGACACTAACTCAATCGAGAAATCGATCTCCCATCGAGGAGATGCTCCAAGGAGCCCCTCATCAAATTCTACCACTACCATCACTTCTCCAAGTGATAGCTTGGAAAGGTAAACTTCCAACTATACTATGAAAGCTACTCCTCCCTGGTTAACTACCCGCGCCAACTGCATGGCCAAAATCAGGTAACAGGACACTCCACTAAGGCCCTCAAATTTGACTTATGTCTTTCCTCCGCTTCTCAGGGTCACTACCTTAGATAGCCAATCAATTCTAGTGTGCTACTCTGCAAGCCAGTCCATCCCTAAGATCACATCGAACTCAGCTAATAGTAGAACCACTACTTCCAACATGAAGTCAATTCCATCTAATCTTCAACCAATACGCCCTTTCATCGTGGTAGTCATGAAAGACCCATTGTACATGCGCACCCTAAGCTCTGCATCTGCCAAAAAACGCTCGACTCCAATTCTTCGGATAAAGCTTTCCGCCATAAAGGAGTGTGATTCTCTCGTGTCGAACAATACCCTAGCAGAGTGACCGAAAACTAGCACGAAGCCTACTTGTCTGCAAGTTCCTTACAACATTGGGTTCACTCCATATCACTTTCCAACATCCCGGCAGCCTTAATCGACTCGTTGAAGCCCGCATTCTTCGTAGCTATTAGGGGTTGCCTCAGATTCTCTCTCAACCCATGGTAGAATAGGTTGTCCCTCTCCTCATCATCAGCCATGGTCGTTCCAGCATAAGAACCCAATTGAGTAAACTCCTGAACGTACATATCTACAGTCTTATCCCCCTGCACTAAGTGCAGGAACTGCCTCTGAAGGGCTAACCTTGTCAACAAAGGGATATACTTCTTTAAGAAGGCATTCCCCGAACTCTCCTATGGACGAGGTGCATCCAGGAAACTAGCAACCACTAAGGCTCACCCACCACAACTTAGCATCACCTTCTAACATGAAGGTCGTGAACTGAGACACGAGGAAACTCACGGTCATGTGATACTCCTATGTGGATAACTCCTTTACGTGATATGATTATGTCAAATTGACCATTAAACCTTACCTTGGACACTAACATCCCTCTGATACTAAATTGGAATGCCTCCCCTATAATGAACGTATAATATTGGTCCGGCCGGGACCCACAATATACAGCCTCCACAGCTTAAGAATTATAAAATGATATAAAAACTACCCAACTCAAAACTCAGAATTAAAACAGCGGAAACAACCAACCAACCAGAAGTTATCCACTACCACAGGAGTATCAGAACCGCCTTAAGGCCTTACAATAACCAATTGTCTAGAAACTGAAACAACAACCACAAATAGAGCAACGTGACTTGGAACTCTTAGGCTTCCTCGACATGCAAACCGGAAAACATAATTCACTAAGCATAGCACTCAACAAGCAAAGCTGCTAAACAAATAGTTCACTTCATGAGGCTTAGGCCTTTTTGGCGGGTGAGCTTGTGATCTCTGCCCTGTAAAACTTTGTTGTAACGTGGGTTAGCAAGGGCTGACCTTAACTGTATAACCAACAAATTTCCTCATGGTCATCCCTAGCGGACCTCGGGCACCCCATCACCTTGCTGGTCAGTACTTCGTATACAAATATACATGAACATAGAAAGAAAATAAACAAGTATGGATGTCTCAAACAACAAACACGTTTCTATGTTGAGTAGGTAAAATAAAGGGGCCTACAATGCAACATGTATACAATCCCGGGTTTCATCCAAGGCACCCTATAATGAAAGAATCTAACACATCATCACACATCATCAAACAGGTACTTCCAATTTCCCCATCGGTGTTCAAGCCACAATAAAATGGGTACTTCCAATTTCCCCATCGACATTCAAGCCGCAAACACATGGGTACTTCCAATTTAACCTAACGGCATACAAGCCACCATACAGAACTCTTGCCAAGGCCCCACCCGCTCGTGGGTCTCAAAACTCGATCTTGCATGCAAGCTCTAACTTCTCACATCAGGATTCTGTCTCACAAACAACAAACTGATGCTAAGAACCCTTTCTTGACAACACCCCCTCATGGGCTTCATCGCCCGGGCTTGTCCAAAGCTTATCGTTCTCGTTAGTTTCATAGAAGGGTACTTGACTTGTCGTGACACTCTCCATACATGACTTGCACGTCACTAGCTAGATAGCCGACCATAGAGATAAAGCGCGCCTTAGCACATTACAAACAACAGCCTTTCCCGCCCTAATCCATCATTTTTACTCACATGGAAATAAGGGGAACAAACATCACAAACGACATCTTACTGCAAACATATTTCTAGAAAAATCCTTAAGGCTCGTTATGCAAAATCACCGAGTCAGACTAACGGTCGCAACTACTGCTTCACCCACAATGCCTAATCCACTTGTAGAGCGGATTTCTAGTGCAACATAATGTCGGGACAGAGACAATCGACACGGTGGCTCCTCTTGAACCATGGCGACCTGAACCCCTCTCATTTGAGAGATCTGGTACCTAAATGCTTGAAAGAAAGCAAGAACAACATGGATACCATGCACGTATCCTAAAGACCGAGAGGAGAAGTTTTGTTACCTTATGACTCATCTTCCTAGCCATGGAAAACTTGATTTGCACGGATGAAAGTGTGCGCCTTCAAGTCCTCTCCACGGATCTGGCCACGAATCGACGATCGGAGCCCCGAAGCTTTGTTAATGGCGGAAAAAGGCCTTCTTCCTCCTCCAAACTCTCTCTCTCCAAAACCCTAACACTTTCTCAAAATGAGATGAAATGAGGGTTTAGAACATTTCAGCTCTATTTATGCCCTTTGTACAGAGGGTCATGGACCATAGGATCAAATCCTAAGAGAAATCAGACGGTTAAAAATCCAAACGACGAAATTGCTCCTGTATGCTATCGTCGGGCGATAACTACCTACCGCGTCGTAGTAGCTTCCCGAGTGCTCGGCCAGAAAATAATGCTGCACTATCACCGACAATGAGAATAACATTGTGCGGTAGCTCACTCAATGCCTACCACTCAATGACTCCACTCAATGCCTTCTACTCAACGCTCTCAAACCAGGCTATCGTCGAGCAGTATATAACTAACATCCCGCGCTAGTACTCAATACTTGGTTTCGACGAAACAGGGCTATCTACAGGCAATAGCTACCTATCGTCGCAAGATAGCTTCCTGAGGCTCAAGCTCTGGAAAAATTGGGGTGTTACATCCATCCAGTCATCTCGTAGAGCATCGAGGTTGTGCAACATGTTCAGGTTCGACTCCATGGTCTGCGTAATCATCAACTTGCAGGTTATTTCCACTTCCTGTGTCATGAAGTGAAGAAGGTTGCACGCTCTATAGGTGGATTCGCCGGGCATGGAGGGAGTCATCTTTATGCGGCACTTTGCGAGCTCCTCCTTGGTCAGCGTGAACTCCCCCTCCAATTGGTTGACGTGCAATATAAGGCGCTCGACAGTCTCGACATCTTGAAAAGAGATAACTTGAGAAAAACCTGAGGAGAAAGGAAAATGAAGATGAAATGAGGCGACTTACCACGCCACCAAAGTGCTTGGCGTGAAGGCGCTCTGTTAGCTCGAGGCTTGTGCCAAGATTGAGGACCTTTTCCTCCACCAAATCCTTAGCAGTCTCGACACCGTTAAACTTCTTATGGAAGCTAATACCCCTTCGCGTGACCATATGCGAGAGCTCAGTGGAGTGTAGGTTAGCCCAAAAGCACTGGCAAGCGAGCTCTTTCAGGATTAACCTATTATACTCTTCAGCGTATTGGCATCCATACAACCTGAAGCTGAGGGAGTAAGCATCCTTGCCGCTATGCCTTGATTCGGTCCAGGGGGAAAGGAGAGTAGAGAGAGACTCGATGCTAGTTCTCATCCTAGGAGAGCATAGGTTGTCTGTAACCATCCCAGGCTTTTTCCCCAGCCTGAAGATGGAGTGCAAGTTAGGGGTCCCCAACTCTCCGCCCCCAACTCCTCGCCTCCTTGCTTCTTTCTTATATGAGGGGTCAACTTGCTCATTAGAGCGGATTTCGTCTGGAGAGATAGCTTGATAGTTGGAGTGGGATTCATAGAAGCCAGCAACTTCTGGCGCTTCAGGAGCCTGCAAGACGAAATCCCCAGGTCGAGCCCTTCCTCGGGTTCTCCCCTCTTCTTCTTCTTACCACTGCTAGAGGTGGATGCTCTCAATTCTTCAGCACACGCCGCGGAGGCAGACTGAGCGAGCATGAGGGCAGGGTCCACCCTACCCTTTACTGCATACGGCAGGTTTGCAGGAACTTGACGCTCACCAAAAAGAAAGAAAAGAGCAGAAATACACTGAGATATCGCAAGAAGTGAAGAAAATTCGCGAGAGCATGTGCAAGCTTACTAGCGCCCGGGGGAACAGGTGGTAGCGAGTCGAGGTTATGATGTAGATAGGTGACCTCGAAGTTCTTCCCCAAAAAGAACTTGTGCCTTATAATGTCCTCGCCATCAAAGTGTGACGCTCGGCAGATGATCTCGTCCTTTTGAACTTGCGCATAGTGGACATTACCGTACTCGGCCATGACGAAAATGAAGCAGTTGGTATAGTAGTGAACTTTGTTGATGATCTCGTAGAATTTGGTTTGTAAGCCAATGAGGAAGGCCACCTTGTCGTTATTTGCCCAATAGGTGAACAACTTGCGAAAGATTACCAAGTTGAACTCTATCCGCTCCTCATGCAGGTAACACGTGAAGGCCACCAATATGGATATCACATTAGGAGAGACCTGCGAGGGCACCAACCTGAAGTATTTGAGAAATTTTCTCACCTTAGGCCATAGCGGGAGGCGAAGTCCAATCTCGAAGTGGGCGAGAGGGATGGCACATTAATCCTCCTTTATGGAGTTAATGGGCACGCCTTCCTTTGGTGCGCGGGCCTCGAATCCCGCTGGCATGAACTCGGCAATTATCTCGGGCATCTCATCCTCTAAGACCTGGCCATCGGGAAAGCAGTAGTCCATGAAGTGAACCGCACAGTTCTGATGCCCCTCCTAGGCTTCGCCGTCACCACCAATCTAGAGAGCACAGAACGCGAGTGCTAGAGAATTCATGAAGAAACCAGGGAGAGTAGCAGTTATGACGGTAGGTGAGGACTAGGCCAGGGGGAAGTATTTATAGAAGTCGGGGGGATGTGAAAGTATCTAGTTGTCTACCTAAATCACCTGGAGGGGGGTGAATAGGTGAGATCTGTGTCTTTTTCGAAATAAAAAATTTAGAGGTATTAACATAGAATAATCAATCACAATCTAGACGACACAAGGAATTATTGTGGTTCCCCAATCTTGGGTACGTCCACTCTCCACCTCACCAATCTAGCACCACGGCTAGCCTTGGCTACTTCACTATATCTTGGATTAAAAAATCCTACACCTAGGAGCAATGCTCCTACAACTCGGAGCAATGCTCCTACAACTCGGAGTAAACACACTCCTACAAACTCGATTCCCCAAAACGGGATCTACACTCGGTAGAAAAGCCTTCCTACAAACTCGGAGACAAAGCTCCTACAAGAATTGAAATAAAGTTTTACAACAATAATAAACACCTTCACTTCAGATATGAAATTTGTAGAGTTCTTCCTTCTCGAAAACTGAATTCTTGGTGAAGACGTTGAGGACGAAGTCTTGAGAGAACACGATCTAAAATTCTTTGGATTCGACACGATCAAGTGAATGAATAAAGAATCTTGAATATTATGATCTGTCAAATCTTTCTTCTGTCAAATCGCCGGATTGAGAACAAAGCTTCAGAGAAGAACGAAGATGGCGAGTACGGCTTTTTCCCGATCTAGAGCTTGTGGCTATTCAAACTTTTATTTAGATTTGCAATTAGGATTAGGGTTGATGAATCCATCGACACGACCTTATATAGAAATTCTTCTAACAGTCTGAAATCTTTAAAGAAAGATAATCAATCATATTAAGTACGAATCAAAGTTTGAAATCCCGTTAGTTGAACTGAAGTTATGCTCAATGAAATAAAAGTTGAGCTCGACGAATTGACAGAAGCTGCGTTCGACAAATTTAAAATCTGTTCGACGAATTGAGAATTATGTTCGACGAACGTCGAACTCTGTTCGAATCAAGAAGCTTTGAATTATTCTGCACTCCGTTTGATGAAATAGAAGCTTAGAAATTTTCTTCATCTCCATTCTTCGAAAGGATTAGAATTATTCGAAAACAACTGGTCTTTTCGAAAAACGGCATGGCCTTATTCAAAAACAGCTTTTCACAGAATTTCTTTGAGTTGAATATGGATTTTTGAAAGAAGATTTGGCTTTGTGAAAACATCCTGTCTTTTTCGAATAATCAGTTTTATTCTTCGAAAACAGAATTCTTTTTTCGAAAAATGAAATTGGTTTTTCGAAAACCACTTCAGGACATTTCAAAAAATAGAACTGTAAAGGTTTCGAAAAGATTTTATGTTCTTCGAAATGAACATTGCTTTTCGAAAAATGTACTTGGACTTTTCGAAAAATATCTTCAGGACATTTCGAAAAATAAGATTTTGCAAGTTTTAGAGAGTTTTTTGAAAGGCATAATGTTTTTCAAAAACATCAATGCTTTCTCGAAAAACTTACCCATTTCGGAAAACTTACTCCTTTTTCGAAAAATATACTTAGAAATTTTTTGAGAAAAATTTTTTTTTCTGCTTTAACTTAGTATCAACAACACTTCCTTTCTTCAATTTTTTAGTACTTGAAAATGAAGTACATCCCAATAGAGAGGTTACACATGAGCCAACATCATGGATCACATAATGAGGGATTACATTGCATGGTCCTGTGTTTGGTGACTCACTATAAACTAACATTGGTCTGCACTTAGCAATAGTGACCTGCAAGCATTAAACTAGACAAAGGCATCAAATACACACTTAATTCATCTTAGTTCGAGGGTGACTTCACACAAATCTAGGTTATTGTAGATACAAAACCCAACATGATGTGTTCGGCTAGCTGGCGCAAACCTACTCATCACTCGTATACTCATAAGACACCCTACGACACACTCTATTTCGACTCAATTGTTGGTCATGACGTTTACACATTCATTCGCAGAAGTAAAGTCCGCTTAACATCGCAGGTCATGTACTCGCAATAAAATATACGATACCTACACTGAAGAAGGATAAGTTCTCGTAAGATTATGAATAAATGAGCATTGTTCAGATAGTTCTCACAAAACATATAAGAAGATAAATAAATAAGTACATCCCGATATGTTTGCTCCCCCAAGTTAGTGCGAGATCCACTTCCACGAACCCTGCCCTCGCGTCCTTACTTGCAGGCCTCCCCTCTGTGTGACTTCCTCGCAAATAGCCACGACTTCGTGGTGTAGTGTTTTACAGCATTCTTCCATCTTCTTTAGATGCACCTCCAGAGAGGTCGCATTACCTCTGAGTAGTCTCTGCATCACATTCGTGAACGAGGCATACTCACATTCCAATATCTCCACTCGTTATTGTAGACCGGTAAGGTGGGGGAATACATCGTTCGTTGGCTGAGCTCATTCATCCTGTACCTCGCTAAGCATGATTCCATGCTTCCGCAGATTGATCACCACCCTCTCGGCCAACTCGGTGATAGATGTCGGTTTGCCAAGGAAACCTTGGATCATATTAGGGGAGGGTGGTGCTGAGTATGTCATGGTGGCATCGAGATCGGTACATATCGATATGTTGATCACATATATTGAAAAAGAGCAGGAAATCAGCGCAGGCTGGTGTGAAAAGAATTACGAGTATATGTTGAATACTTACTGCAGGAGGCCTTGCACTCCTTACAGGGGCAGTGCGAAGGAAGGCTTGGTTGGCTGCCGAAGGGGTCACGAAGGGGTAGCATAAGTGACTTCCCTGGCCCCATTCACGGGATGACAGGAATGAAGGGGGGATTGGATGCGTTGCACTGAGGTTCCCACACCCACACTAGTCGGACATTAGCAATGTATTGGCTAAGATTGCGGGTTGGTGATCTAATCGGCGAGGGAGTTGAAGTAAATCAATGAAGGGAGGCACTGCACAAACACGAGGAGGTTCAGTGGGGTTCTCGCCCTAGGACGCGAGAAGAATCAGGAATAAGAATACCATCCAGGGATCTGCGTGCGAGTGTCTAACATGCCTTGAGTCACAAGCATCCCCTGCACCTCATTCGCTTGGCGCTCCATGACCCCGACATGAACATTAGACTGCAAAAATATGCATCATGAGCTTTCTTTGGCTCCCCAAATACTGAGTTAACAATAATAGAATTTCAGAGGAACATACTTAGGATAGTGAGACGGTCTCGCAGCTGGATACTAGGTGAAGGGGCTTTGGCAAGCCCGACCCCCCTCCGGATGGATCAGCCCTCAACTTCTTAAGCACCATGTAACACCCCAACCAAGTTTAATAGGAATCAGCAGTCCGGCCGGGTCCACGATAACAAGTAAAATAAGTAACGGTATATAAATTGGTATAGAGCAGGTACAAGTAATGAAAGTGCTAAAGAAACTTACAATGAAAAAGTGAAGTAATTCTAAGGTTAAAAGTGTACCTTGTCAAGCTGAATTTGCAAAGCCAACTAAAACTTAAAATATATCACTAAGGGACTGAATTGCCGTCAAACAGAAATAACTGATACATCAAAAACACAGGTGAAATTCAACAAATATAAATGTATGTAAATATAAGCAAATTACAACGATAGTGATACGACTGAACAAACTAATGACTGGAGACTGAGCCACCTATCCTATGCGGATCCCCTGACCCGAGCTCCCTGTAAAAACAAGTTCTAAATGGGTCAGACACACTGAGGAGTAAGAAAACTACTCTCTCCAACAACACTTAAATATATTATAAATGAATAATACTTGAATTTAAAATGTGCATGATTTTTCTAATATTGACTTAGTACTTGAGTTCATGATTAGACGTAGAATCGACCTACAGCTTGTTCTAACACACCCTTTTCTTAACTGTTTAGGTCGTTGATTTCTGAAGCCTTATAAATATGATATTGTAAGCTTTAACAAGCTTCAATACTATCTTATTAAATCTTGTCCCTAACGACGACTGTGCACAAACTGGTAACTATTGTCTAAGCTGCAAACTTGATGGTGACCTAAACTGGATGTCCCTCAAGTGGAACACAGACTCCTATTTGAGGAGTTCCATATCTGTAGTAAGGGTCATCAACCCTGAGCATGAAATTCTAGTAGTGGCCTACTGGCCCTGAGAACACGGTCGTGTGCATCCACCTGAAACATGAGGGAAATTCTTCCTTGCCACTTTTCTGAACTTAATTTAGACGGTGTTCAGTGAGTCAAACATGGACTAGAGCTCTATTTAATTGCACAGGGCTTAGGATTTTCATGATACTAATTTTGCTAAATTAAGCCTAAGTGTACACCTACCCCTTTTACCTGGTTCTAACTATAGGAACTTGTAAATCTAAGTGTATATACATACATTGTTAATACATAAATTAAAATAATCTGAACTGCTGGACTAAAAGGAGTCAAAGTTCTTACAACGGCGCTTCGATGCTCGTAAACGAATCGAGGTGACATGGCATTCCTTCCCAAAAGATCTGACCACTAAGAACTTCTCCTATCCCTTGCTCCAACGACCATCGAAAATCTGGAATTCATCGATAAACCTAACTTAAGTACTTCCCCTTCAGGTTTTTCGATGAAAAAAAAGTACTCATTGTGGAAATTATATATTTACGGAGGAACAAGAACATAAACGTATGTGTTACCTCGATCTAAAGGTGGGGAGTTTCCAAAAACTGTTGAAATCTTAACTTTAGGAAATGAAAACCTCCTTTAAAATCTGAAATTTGAAACCAAAGAGTGTAGCCACTAAATAGAAATGAAGAAACCCTAGAATAGAAGGAGAAACGGTAAGACATACTCACCGTTACCAAAAATGGTGGAAGAGGAAAATTCTAGCACCGGCTAGGGTGAGGAACGATGCTTTTCCCGGCACTAGAAGGAAGGGATGAGATTGTCGGAGCCTGCAGAGGAAGGAGAAGTAAACAGCACCGATTTCGGGTGAAGGAGAAGGCATCGACCTAGGCTCATTAGTGATTCCCGCTTTTGGTTTCGGAAGAAGTCTCCGAACTGTGTGCGGGAGCAGAAGAGGCGAAACACTCGAAATTAGGGAAGGCTCGACTTTTATTGAAGGGGGATGCAGTTTTAATAACCGCATCATGGCTGTTCCCACTTGAGTCATTTTCATTCTTTTTTCATTTAATCATTATAATATTTTAACACGTATATACTCTCAACTAAGAATATGCCATCTATGACACCCAACTTTGAGCATAAAAAGAATTCTGAAACTTCAAAGTCGCGCTGATAGATACCTAAAATCCAATTACAACGACTCATCATTTCAAATTATCATAAATAAAAATCACAACACATGGATTATTACATCCAAAAGTCGTCAACTCACTTAATTTCGCTCGCGGTCGGCCCCTGCAATAAAATGTAACACGACGCCAAGATCCGGGATATTACAGTCCACCCTCCTAATGAATTTTCGTCCTCAAAAATTGCAAACATACATGAATAAAAAATAAACTCATAGTCTTCATTGCTACAGAGTTCATCCTCTCTTTCCCAAGTATACTCTGGTCGACCGCAATTCATCCAAAGGACCATAACCATACGAATCTCTCTATTTTTGAGCTTCTAAATCCTCGAATCCTCAATCCTGACAGACAAAATACTGATACTGAGATTTGATTCAGTCGGCGCATCCTTAGTATTGATCACCTGATTTGGATCTCTGACTGCTCTCCTCAAATAGGAGACGTGGAATACGTCATGTAATCCACCCATATCCTCAGGTAAGGCCAACCTGTATGCAACCTCACCTATGCGATCTAATACCTCAAAAGGACCCACAAATTTGGGACTCAACTTCTTCATCTGCTTAATTCTAGAGACTCACTTGACTGGTCTCACCTTCAGATAAATGCTATCCCCAACCTTAAATTCAACTGCTCCATATCTCTGGTCGTAGTACTTGACTTGTATTTCTCGAGCTATCCTCATGTATTCTTGAATGATTCTGACTCTGTCTGTGGTCTTGTCTATCCAGGATTCTTTGCTAGAAGCTCTCTCTTCACTTTCTGCTCAACATAAAAGTGTTCAACAACGCCAACCATGCAAGGCCTCAAATGGTACCATGCTGATACTCATCTGGAAACTATTATTATAGGAGAATTCCACCAAAATGACATACTTCTCTCATTTACCCCGAAAATTGAAGATACACATGCGAAGCATATCTTCCATAATTTTGTTTGTATGCTCTGTCTGCCCATCAGTCTGGGGTGGAAAGCTGTACTAAACTTCAACTGAGTACCCAGGCGCTCCTGAACGTATCTCCAATCTCTGGCGGTAAATATACCATTTCTATCTGACACAATAGACTTTGGCACGCCATTAAGCCGAACTATCTCATCCACGTACAACTGAGCCGACTTTGGACCCGGGTCGGTTCTCTTGTTGGGAATAAAATGTGCAACCTTGGACAGTCAATCAACGATCACCCATTTCGAGTCATTCCCGTTTTGGGACCTAGGGAAGCCATGCACAAAATCCATGAAAATGTCTTCGAAAATCCACTCTAGAATTGGAAGAGGTTGTATCTTGCCTCCAGCATCTGGCATTGGGCCTTAACCAACTTGCAAGTCTCGCACTTCCCTACGTAGTCTAAGACATCTCCCTTAATTTATGGCCACCAAACTGACTTCTTAAGGTCTCCATAAATCTTCGTGCTGCCCGGGTGATTAGAATACTTGTAGTTATGAGACTCAACTAAAATATCCTCGCAAAGATGCCCGACATCTAGAATGCACACTCTGCCCTTAAAAAACAACAACCCATCACGAACCATGAAATCGTCTCTCTGGACTGTCCAAGTCAAATCAAAAATCTCTGCCATCTTTGGATCTAAGGGCAGGGAATCACGAATCCTATCTTTGATGTCACACTTTATCTCAATCCATCCCAAACTAACAATGCTAAAACTAGGACACGACATCACACTAATCTCTAGCCTTTCCAAGGCTCACACCAATTCTTCTTATTGGGTGATGAGAGCATAACTAGAACTCCTACTGAGAGCATCTGCTACAACATTTGCTTTTCCTGGATGATACTGAATAGTCACCTCATAATCTGCTAAAAACTCAAGCCACCTATACTGCCTCATGTTGAGCTCTTGCTGATCAAAGATGTACTTGAGGCTCTTATGATTTGTGAAGATCTCACACCGTACGCCACAGAGGTAATTTCTCCAAATATTTAATGCATGGACGATATATACTAACTCCAAATCGTGCATAAGGTAATTTCTCTCATGATTCTTCAGTTTTCTGGACGTAAAAGCTATAACTTTTCTGTGATGCATGAGAACACAACCCAGACCCTGTCCTGAAGCATCACTATAAATCTGAAAGCCATTTATACCCGAAGGAAGACATAGTACTGGTGAATCTGATAATCTGGTCTTCAACTGATCAAAAGTGGACTCGCACTCTGATGTCCAACTAAAAGCTCTTCCCTTCCTGGTAAGTGAAGTCAGCAGAAGGGTTATCTTCGAATAGTCCTGAATACATCTCCTGTAGTAGCCCGCCAAGCCGAGAAAATTACGAACCTCTATATTTGTCTTCGGCAGTGGACAATCTCTGATCGCCTCAATCTTCTTTGGATCAATGACAAGTCCATCTCTACTAACCATGTAGCCTAAGAATGCCACTTCTAGGACTCAGAACTCGCACTTAGAAAACTTATCATATAACTGATTCTGCCTAAGAGTGCTGAAAACTATCCTAAGATGTGTGACATGCTCCTCCTTGCTCCTAGAAAACACTAGGATATCATCAATAAAAACAATCATGAATCGGTCCAATAACTCTCTGAACACCCTGTTCATCAGGTCCATAAATGCAGATGGGGCATTAGTCAACCCAAACGGCATGACCACAATTTCAAAGTGCCCGTATCTAGTACTAAACACAGTCTTCTGGATATCCTCATCTCGAATCTTCAACTGATGGTATCCCGACCTCAGGTCCAACTTGGAATATGTGCAATACCCCTCAAGTTGATCAAATAAGTCATCCATCCTTGGAAGAGGATACTTGTTCTTAATAGTAAGTTTATTCAACTCTCGGTAGTTGATACACAATCTCAAACTGCTGTTCTTTTTCTTCACAAAAAGGTCTGGTGCTCTCCATGACGATGTACTGGGTCTGATAAATCCCAAATTTAGCAATTCTTGTAACTGGATTTTTAACTCAGCTAATTCCCTGGGCACCATGCGATAAGGATCCTTGTCCACTAGTGCAGATCTAGGAGCAAGGTCAATCTGAAAATCAATCTCTCTGGAGGGAGGGGCACCAGGTAGATCCTCGGGAAAAACATCGAGAAACTCATAGACCACTAGTACCTCCTACAAAAAGGCTTTAGCTTCCTCATGCAACAACACCAAAAAGGCAGAACACCCATTAATGACATGCCTCATAGACTTTACTGAAGAGATGATCAGCTTGGAGACTCCTTTCAAACCTTGAAAGGTAATAAGAGGTTGATCAGGTCCTTCTAGCTGAATATTTTTTCTCCTGCAATCTATCCTGGCATTCACGTCAGTCAGCCAATCAATGCCCAAAATTAAATCAAACTCAGCAATAGGCAAAATGGAAGCCTCCACTACAATTTCTGCTTCTCCAAATAAAACTGGCACCCTATACTTGCAACTGGTCTGCATTACCGAATTATTTGGCATCATGACATCTAATAGAGTCAGGTTGGTGATAACTTCTAGGCCAAGCTTAGACGTAAAATATTCTACTATGAACGAATGTGATGCACCCATGTCAAGAGTACCTTAGATGGCATACCATGAATTATGAGGATACATATATGCAAACTTATAATATTAACCAGTAAGTGTTGTTGGGAGAAGGAGAACTAAATATTTCAAATTTTCAAAATTTCAAACCTGTCACCACGTCCTCCTGCTGGCCATGACCATAGGCTCGAGGCTGAATTAGATAGCATCCTGGAGTTGGCATCGGATTGGCAACCACTACTTCCTTCCCTTTATCGATTCCACTCGAACCGCCATGCTCATATTTCGACCGTAAGTACATGATACAATTCAAGTATTAACTTACATGAAAAGGTTCTGGGTAAAGGAAAAATCACCAAGTAAAAGATCATATTACCTAATTGCCTGCCAACTCTGGGCAATTTCGCACAAAGTGACCAGCCCTATGACACTTGTAACAGATGCCTGAAGTAGCCAAACATTCTCCAGACTGATGTCGATTGCATTTAGGTAAAAGGGGCTAGTCTTTGGGCTTGCCCCCATACTAATTGCTTTGCTTAGAATCACTCGTTCACTTCTTATTCAAGTGGTCTCTTGGTTTACTCTTATCATGCTGAAATAGTGGCCCATTATGAGGCTCTGGGGTGGAAACTATCGCGCCTTTGGACTCGCTGATGGTCAGCCTCTAATCTTCTTGTTGTATCCACAAAACTCCTATAATCTATGTTGATCGGGGTCATCAACGGCTATCTCAAAGAATCTCGCAGGCCATCCACAAAATGGTTGCACTTCTCAGTATCATCTCATTGCATCGAGCCCATATATTGAGATAAGTGAGTAATTTCTTGCTCGTACAGAATAACTATCTTATCCCCTTGGAAGTGCCTGAGATACTTCTCCTGGAGACCTCTACGAACGGAAGGGGGCACAAAACAATTCACAAGAGCCCTTGAAAAGTCACCCCAAGTAAACATATCGGTTGTACGACATGTCAAGTCCAAAGGTTACATTACCCCAAACTAAAGAGAGAACATTTTTACAATAAAAGAGAAATTGAACAAAACTTCTTACCGGCAGGATCATTTGCTAGATACTTAGTCCACAAAATTTTTGCCTCACCCTGAAGGAGGATAGTTACTAGTGGAACCTTTTTATTTTGAGAATTGATATTAGCAGTCCTTAAATGGATATTCGCAGTCCAAAATGAAATGAAAACTCCTCCTTTATAAACCCCTTAATATTTAGCTCGCACCCCATATTTCACCGTAGGGTTTACTGTTTCCCACCCCCGAACATCGTCTCCTTTGCGATCCCAACCTCATCGACCCCTGTTCGCCCCGGACGCCGCCTCCTCCTCAATCGACTTCGCCCTCCCCGAACGGTGGCTTCTCATCTTTCCACCTGGACGCCGTCGCCCCTACTGAAATGCCGGACGTCTTTCCACCTGGACGTCGTCGCCCCTGTGTCCTCTTCTTCCCCAAACGGCGTCCTCAGATAAAGCTTGGCTGGAAGCATTAAAAAAGTTATGTATATATAGTGATTTGGCGGCAGTAGAGCACAAGCAAAATGAAGAATCGTCTTCATTAACATGTGCTATTCCTCTCCCGTTAATTCTCATTCACCGGCTCCAAGGCTTCTTTTGCTGGCGATCTAAAAATTTTTGGTATGGACAAGTTCTGCTTGTGCTCAAGTTTTTATGGTTTAGAAGTAATGTTTCTCTCCGGATATCTTTTGCTTGCGATCTTCATGTCCATGCTTAATCATAACAAAATTTGTCATCCTCATGCCAGCATCGTGACTGCTCTTGCTTGTTCTCTGCAACAAATGTCCTCCCAAAAACTCCTGAAGCCCTACTCCCAGCTTCATTTTTCATTTCCTTTTTGTATATGCTTACTAATAATTTTTCTAGCTCCGCCATTCTGATTTGTATGCTTACTCGAGTATTAATGAGATATTTGGAGTTGCTGCTCAATTTTCATGAGTTTTTGATTTTTTATGCTTCATTTGTTTCTGTGGTTTCACTTGAAGCGGCTACTCTAGTTGGTGATCTTGGGAGTGATGATGAGGAATGAAATTTTTCTTTCTTTGGAGTTACTCTGTTATTTACTATTTTATTGCAAAGTACCTGTTACTCTGAAATATAAATGCGAATATTTATCTATTTTTGTGTTTGTTTTTTCTTGCAGATGATCGCAATGAGGGCTCTAAATCAACAATTTTGCTCATTTTAAAAATTTTGTATTTAATTGGACTTTTATTTATTTTTTATTCTACCTAAGAACTTTGTTTGGACTGCGAGTTTTATTTTGGACTACGATTATAATCTATGGACTGCGAATAGAAGTGGACTGCGAATACCCATTTATGGACTGCTAATATCAATTCTCTTTATTTTCTAGGCACTCCATAATACTCAGTAAATCTCTGGTGTTTGCAATCCAGTCATTTATAACCATTGGTGTTCCATCTCCACTGTAGTTGGAAGGGTGGAGGTCTCTAAAATCCCTTAAGTATCGATCCATATCGACCTCCACTACTACAAGTGCAGGGATTGGTGTAGGAACTGGAGATGGAAACCCCGCAGGCTGGCCTCTCTGAAATTCCAATAATGCGACAGCTACTGACTTGGCAATCTGGGTTGCCAAATCAGTTAGTTCCAGGATTGTCGGTGCGGATGGTGGAGGTGGTGCATTAGTATCACCCATGGCGATATCAGGAACAACGCTTTGATGTGCGTGTTCTCCAACTTCACTGGTTCGAGGTGCCTATAAGGCATAGAAAAGAAATTATTATCAATGATATATCCAAAAAATGAATCTGATATTAAAAGTATTATCATGCGCCCGTGAAAACTAAAAGTTAGACAAAACTCGATGACTCTTCTAATGAGAGTTTTCTTCTGATATAATCCTATGGCTCTGTGAATTTTCTGGGTCCAGGGATCCTATGGCTTTGATACCAATTTGTAACAACCCAACCAAGTTTAATAGGAATCAGCAGTCCGTCCGGGTCCATGATAACAAGTAAACTAAGTAACAGTATATAAACTGGTATAAAGTAGGTACAAGTAATGAAAGTGCTAAAAAAGACTTACAGCGGAAAAGTGAAGTAATTCTAAGGTTAAAATTGTACCTTGTCAAGCTGAATTTATAGAGCCAACTAAAATTAAAAATATATCACTAAGCGACTGAATTACCGTCAAACTAAAATAACTGATATATCAAAAACACGGGTGAAGTACAACAAATACAAATGTCAGTAAATATAAGAAAATTACAACAATAATGGTACGATTGAACAAACTAACGACTGGAGACTGAGCCACCTATTCTAAGCAGATCCCCTGACCTGAGCCCCCTGTAAAAATAAGTTCCAAATGGGTCAGGCCCACTGAAAAGTAAGAAAAACTACTCTCTCCAGCAATACTTAAATATATTATAAATGAATATTACTTGAATTTAAAATGTGCATGATTTTTCTAATATTGACTTATTACTTGAGTTCTTGATCAGACGTAGAATCGACCTACAGTGTGTTCTGACACACCCTTTTCTTAATTGTTTAGGTCGTTGATTTTTGAAGTTTTAGAAATATGATTTTATAAGATTTAACAAGTTTCAATAATATCTTATTAAATCTCATCCCTAACAACGACTGTGCATGAACTGGTAACTGTAGTCTGAGCGACAAACTTGATGGTGCCCTGAACTAGATGTCCCTCAAGTGGAACACAGACTCCTATCTAAAGAGTTCCATATCTGTAGTAAGGGTCATCAACCCTGAGCTTGAAATTCTAGTAGCGTCCTACTAGCCCTGAGAACACGGTGGTGTGCATCCACTTGAAACACGAGGGAAATTCTTCCTCCCCACTTTTTGAAATTTAACTTAGACAATGTTCAGTGAGTCAAACACGAAGTAGACTCCATTTAATTGCACTGGGCTTAGGATTTTCATGATACTTATTATGCTAAATTAAGGCTAACTGTACACCTACCCCTTTGACATGGTTCTAACTATAGGAACTTGTAAATCTAAGTGCATATACCAACATTGTTAATACATGAATTAAAATAATCTGAACTGCTGGACTAAAAGGAGTCGAATTTCTTACAACGGCACTTCGATGCTCGTACATGCGTCGAGGTGACATGACATTCCTTCCCAAAAGATCTGACCTCTAAGAACTTCTCCAATCCCTGGCTTCAACGACCACCGAAAATCTGGAATTCATCAATAAACCTAACTTAAGTGTTTTCCCCCTCAGGTTTTTCGGTGAAAAAAAATACTCATGGTGGCAGTTATATATTTACGGAGGAACAAGAACATAAACATATGTGTTACCTCGATCTAAATGCAGGGAGTTTCCAAAAAATATTGAAATCTTAACTTTAGGAAATGAAAACCTCCTTTAAAAATATGACATTGAAAACCTAAGAGTGTAGCCACTAAATAGAAATGAAGAAACCCTATAATAGAAGGAGAAATGGTAAAACATATTCACCTGTACCAAAAATGGCGGAAGAGTAAACTTCTAGCACCGGCTATTGTTAGGAACGATGCGTTTTCCAGTATTGGAAGGATGGGATGAGATCGTCGGAGCCTGCAGAGGGAGGAGAAGAAGCCGGAACCGGTTCCGTGCGAAGGAGAAGGCGTCGACCTAGGCTCGTTAGCAATTCCCACCTGGGGTTTTGGAAGAAGTCGCCGACCTACGTGCGCGAGCGAAAGAGGCGAAACACCAAAAATTGGGGAAGGCTCAGCTTTTATTGAAGGGGGGAATATGGTTTTAATAACTGCACCGTGTCTCTTCCCCACTTGACTCATTTTCATTCATTTTTTTGTTAATCATTATAATAATTTAACACTTATATACTCTCAACTTAGAATATGGCATCTATGACACCCAACTTCGAGCATAAAAAGAATTCTAAAACTTGAAAGTCACGCCGATAGATACCTAAAATTCCGATTACGGCGACTCATCATTTTCGATTATCATAAATAATAAAATCGCAACACAAGGATTATTACCTCCAAAAGTCATCGCCTTGCTTAATTTCAATCGCGATCGTCCCCTGCAATAAAATGTAACGCGACGTCAAGATCCGGGATATTACACACCCGATCCTCCAGCTTCTTCGCCACAGTTCAGTATGAGTGTTCTGTGGCAATGGCCATCAGGTTGGCTATGGCTGTCTTGTTCTTCTCCTTCGCGGCAGCTAGACGCACGGGAGTAGCCTGTGAGATTTACATAGCATTGAAGAGCAGGAGGCCTTTGAAGGTCTGGAAATAAGAAAAAGGGAGGGGGTCTTAAGGGTGACCTCCCCCGTAGTATTTATAAGCTTGGGTGGTGGCCCACCAAAAGATTCTTTTTAGCCCTCACTCGCCAAATAATGATGGAGTATAACTGTCTTTCTAAGCCCAGTACATGTCTCACAAAGAGTGGGGATGGTATGCAACTCTGTATTTGTTGAGTGGACTCGGCCATCCCAAAGGCAAGGAGCGGGTGCCCAGCTTCATCAGGCACTCGCTGCCTATTTAGCGGGAATTTGTGGGCAAGTGGAGTCAAGGAGTTGTTTTCGTCCATTGGTGAGAGACAAGCGGCGAGTCCCCAGCTCCATTGGGCACTCGCCGCCCAGGCGGGTTGCAAGTGACCAGCTCCATTGGGAACTCGCCATCTAGGTGAGTGGTGATTGCCCAGCTTCATCGGGCACTTGCCACCCAAGCGAGTAGGCTGGGTCCAACCAACTCCCTGAATGTGAAGTCCACCTCCCTCATTTCTCAGTGTTCCGATTTTAACTGCCAATAGCCTTTCCCAATAGCGTAGTTTTTCCATTAGCTAACCACTTTGGGTTGTGTTTAACAGTAACTAAAAAGCAGGATCTCACTAATGGCAGACCATCCGCATAAAATTATAAATAGGCCCATCATGGCACCTTTGGAGAGGACCTCTTCTGGAGTTTTCCTCTCCCCTTGCTAATATTGGTTGGTAGGAACTTTAGCTCTCCATTTACCGTGGTTTTTGGGTAGGTAGTATGAAGTTCCCTCGACTCTCCAAAGGTGCTCGGTCTAACATTAGTGTGGGAGGGAAAGCAATCTAAGATCTTCTAGGTGTGTGGCGGGATCTCCTCGCTGTGGCATGGGGGTCTTTTTGAGGTTATTCTGGCAGGAAGATTTCCGATCTCTAAATCCTTAGTATAGAAGCTAGTTTGAAAGAAGTAAAGGCGAGCTACACCCCAGGACCAAACTCCTCCTTGAACCATGGTTTCTTGGTTCAACACATCTTAACTACATAATAAGAATACATATTGAAAGTGAGCTGTTATATCAGGAATACTCTAGAGGGGGGGTGAATAGAGTATTCAGGTTTTATAAAATTTTTAATTGATTTTATCTAGTGCAGGAATAAAATTAAAAGCATAAACAGCAAACCTAACCACTAACACAGCCACATCAAGCCTAACAACTAACACAGCCACAACAAGAAACAAAAGAAAAGGGCAATCCAGACAACACAAGAATTTATAGTGGTTCCCCTAAACTTGGGTACATCCACTCTTCTACCACCCTGGTAGGAATCCACTCAGATCTTTGATCAGGTTCCTGACACCAATGAGCTTTTGATCAGGTGCTCAAAAACCAATCCTCAAGTCTTTTGGTCAGGTGACTTGCAACTAGGAATAAATTTTGAAGGGAGTTATAACCCTTTATACAATGAAGGGGATGAGAGATGATATTGTCTTCTCTTTCTCAATATACAACTGAGAAGACTTGTGGATATTTATTTTAGCAAAGGCTCCCCCTGAGGTATAGAATGGTTCAGAGAGATGGAGCCTTGTTGTAGGGTGATATGCCTTTAGTAGTTCAGCCTTGATCAGCAGCTGTTCAGGAACTTCTTTGACAGATAAAGTTGTAGTTGTCCTTTGAAGTGTCCTGGAGTGTTGAAGACAAAAGACTCTTGATTTTGATTTGGTGTTCTTCTTCTTCAGATAGCTGATGATCTTCAGATATATGACTTCTTTTCTGTATCAGAATTCTATGGAAGAAAGTGCAGAGAGTTTCTTGATTCAGACTAATTATCTTTTTCTCTATGTGTTTATCTATATTGTTCAGTCCGTCTACAGGAAGAAGAGAGAAAATCACTTTTTCTATATCCTATCAAAAATGGTCTTTCGAAATTTGAAATCCTCTGCAATCAATGCTGACGGCCTTAAGAATAAACTGCGTTGAATTATTTCCCAAACAGTCCCATGGAAAAACAACAGGCAATAATCCTAGAGAAGACCATAATCAATGCTCTGTCTAACGGTTATATTCCAGAGAATATTTGAGCATTAATTACTCAGGAATTATTGCAGTAAGAAGGGGACAAAAGGATGGAAAATAACTAAGTCTGGATTCGTCAAACTGATAATAGAAATCGTCGAGCTGAGTTCACCGTTCGTTGAGCTGAGTTGCTGAGTTCGTTGACCAGATGACTTCTATTCGTCGAGCTGAGTTCCAAGATCGTCGAGCAGAGAGCAGAACTATATTATCTAGAAACTTTGGCTTTTCTGTGTATGGAGTTCGTCGAGCTGATAACTGGTTTCGTCGACTGAAGTTCATCAAAATATTTCTGGAGTTAGAATAATTTCAGATGCTTCTGGATGAAAGTGTTGAAGTGAAGTATCTAGAATTCGTCGATCTAAGAATTGGTTTCGTCGAGCTGAGGACCACTAACTGCTGCTGGATAACTCTAGCTATTATAGTCAGAGTTTGTCGAGCTGAGAATCCTGAGTTCGTCGACTGGAGATGATTCTGGACTTAGCAAAATAGAGATGTTTTCTGATCTTGAAGTGTTGAAGTATAGTGTCCAAAGTTCGTCGACCTGAGTACCAAGTTCGTCGAGCTCAGCTCAGAGAATTTACTCTAAGATCGTCAAGCTAAGCAAGACTTTTGTCAAACTGCGTTCGACGAACGTCGAACTCATTTTACTTAGTATGAAATCTGTCTAAGTCTTGAGTCTCTGGCAGTGTTGATTCTAAGGACTTGGCCTAGACTCTAGGACACAACTATGACCCTGGCTATACATGTTGGGTCAAATGATCCTAACTTAGTGAACCTAGCCCAAATCAAACTAGGGATCCAACAATCTCCCCCTATTTGGGTGAGGTCACTAATTACATACTCAGACCCAACTGAAAATAAACAAAGCAAGAAATCATATATCTGGCAGAGATCAATAACACATGCAACAGATATATATATATATATATATAAGCTTTGTTCAAAAATAGAAAGCAGTTTTAAAAACATAACAGAAATTAGAACAGACCAGAACTCATTTCTTTTGTTTCTTTTCCTTTGGCTTTTCTTCTTTGCTCTTGTCTCCTGGCTTAGTGAAGACAATCTCTCTGTTAGGATCAGAAGCTTGCACTTTAGTCATGGTCATGTCAGCAGCCCCTATAATCTTCAAAGATGTGGCTCTGGGGACAACTGCTTCTGGGTGCAACTTCATGTAGTCATCAACATTGAAAAACTTGTTTGCTTTCTCAAACCTCTTAAGCTCTTCTTTCCTGTACTTAGACATTGTGGAATACTCAGAAGGATCCTTTACTTCAGCTTTGCCCTTGTTAATCATAGAAAGGCCTACAAGTTCTTGGAACCTGGTCATTCTAGCTGTATTGGCTATTTCAGGATCTTCAAAAGGAACAGGAGGAGAAGGAGGTCTGTTGGAGCTTTCATCTTGTTGATGTTCAGAGAATTGTTGTTGCTGCTGTTGATGTTGAGGTTGATGCTGCTTGCCAGATTGGTATTGTCTTTGCTGGCTGCTTGAGGAGGATGGCCTACTCTGATGTCTTTGATAAGTTTGAAATTGAGTGGGCCTTTGAGAAGATGTGCCTGAAGCACCAGCAGCTGGACGAGGAGGAGGAGGAGGAGGGTCCCTTTTGTATTTTTAAGTTGGAGGAGGGGAGTATCTTCTGCTTCTTTTCCTTTCTTTCTATTCATTTTTAGATAACCAGATCCAAGCTGACATCCTTTTATATGGAGTTATCTTCTGAAGGATATAGTAAGGAGTATCATTGACTTGATTTGGCTTAGGAGCAGGAGGAGGAGCTTTCCTTTTCTTAGACACTTTCTTCTTCTTTGGATCCTCATCAGAATTCTCATCCTCATTATCATCCTCCTCATCATCAGATCCCTGAGGATTATCATATAAGGCATCAATGGCTTTAGTATAGACTTATCAATTGGCTTTTCAGCCTGAGCAGTAACATGAGAAGGAGTATGAGCTGGAGCTGGAGGGGAAACTGCAATAGGAGCTGGAGAAGAAACTTCAACAGGAACTGGAGAACTAACTCTGACAGTGCTTTTAGCAGCTGCCTTATTCCTTCCTCAATGTCAGCCAAGATCAAGTCATCAAGATCTGACATTGGAGAATCATCCATAACAAAACTGGGAGCTGAAATAGCCTCTGGATGGGATGGAATGACTATGGGCTCTGGAGCAACAAAAAGAGTTCTGAATTGCTTGGCAACTTTTGAACTAATAGGGGAGGAATATGGAATAATAGCCAAGGATGGCTTAGTATGATCTGTTGGAGGGAAGCTCAAAAATGCAGTATCAAAAAATTTCAACAAATATACTAAATATACTGTGGGATTAATGATGAAATCACCAACAGTAATTATTTCTTCTGGAGCTGACTCTTCTATATCCATGTCAGTCTTAATAAAATTAATGAAATCAATCAAATCTGTATCTATAAACTCTGTATCTACTGTTGTTACTACCTCTGCATCTGCTGGAGCTGTTGAAACTGAAACTGAAACTGCTGCTACTGGAGCTGCTGCTGCCTCTTCATCAAGCATCTCCCCCTACCTGGTTTCAGTAATAACTAGAGCCAGACCCCTAAATGAAGAAGGGGCAACAGAAAGGGCAGAGATCTGGGCAGATAAAGAGGAAATGGAAGTATTAAGAGGTGTAATGGCCCATGCTATTAGAGTTTTGAGGAGGGGTGTGATGAGAGCAATGACAGATGAGATGTTGGAGGGATCCAGTGATGGAGTGGCAGATGGTGTTGAGGTGGAAACATGTGGAGGGATGGTAGATGTTGGTGAGGATGGAGGAGGAGCATCTTGCATGTGGGCATCCTGGATGGATGCATTGTGAGGAGAGGGAGTATTGGGAGGAGATGACAATAGATTGAAGGATGGGAGGGATGATAAGTGGGGCGGGGGAAGAGGAGATGAAGGTGGTGTTGGGGCTGGTATATCATGGGGGGATTGTGATGATTGAGATGGAGTGGGTTGATGATATTCCTGGGTGGGTGAGGAAGGGAAGTCAGTAAGGTCTAATGGTGGAGATGTTGTAGGTAGTGTAGTTGTAGTAGGAACATGAACAGAGGGTTGTGATTGTTGATGTGGTTGAAGTTGTTGTTGGAGTTGTTGATTTGGTTGAAGAGAGGGAGTATGAATTATGGAGGGTGATTATTGTTGAGTTGCTGGAAGGGATGGAGGTGTTGGGATGATCTCTTCAGCAGGGTGGGAAGTGGCCCCAACAGCCCTTATGCTTTCAGAAGCTGGGGTGGAAGAGGTTAAAGCCTTGGATGGCTTGGATATGGTCGTCTCCCACCTGCCAAACAAGGCACAGGTGAGCCTTTTACTGGCATTAATGAATATGGTCGGGGAGACCGGTGATTCCACAGCCTTCTCCTTCAGGAAGATCCCTAGGATCCTTCCAAAACACACTTCTTTTTATTAGTCTTTTTCTTTATTATATCAAAGATGATCTGTGCCCAGTTCACCTTCTTCTTGTTAACCACTGCACACATGACCAAAAACTGATGCCTGGTAATATAATCATGTGCAGTGTGTAGCAAGACTTTCCCAACAATATCTGCTAGAAATTTGTATTCTGCAGATAAATGTTTCTTCAACAACTTATTCGGGTTATCTCCAGTATAACCCATCAAATGCAACATTATATCATATTCTTCAGAATCTATTTTCAGTTCTTCTTCTCCATTATCCAAACCAAAGATTTGAGTTAATACGATGGGAGATAGGGAGATAGCATTACCCGCAATTGTTCTAATCATTGTATTTTCTTCTATTGTCGATGATGTATAGACCCATTCTCGTATCTCAGTTCCAGATAATTTTATTCTTGTGTCATCAAATTCTTCAGTTGTTGCTCTTCCAGAAGTTGCAGAATGTTTAGAAATATCAGATCTGAATGCTGAAATGAATCAAAGTCAACATCAAATCCGGTGTCGAACTTCATCGCAGCCAATGTTCCCGCTAGAATTGCCATGAAATCACCTGCAAGAGAGAGAAACGACGATCAAGTGCAAGGGAACAGAAAGCGCTAGACGGAGGTCGAAGAAAACCTAGATATAAGGTTTTCCAGAATATAAATCGGCATACTCCGTTCCACGAAAATTAAGAAATTCTTCGACCTGAGATCGACGAAATAATTGATAGTTAAATAATTCATCGAGCCCAGCCTGAAGATTTGAAGACATTTTGTTGAGCTCTGTTCGACGAAAGTTTTCTTGAAGTAGATTCGTCGAGCTCCGTTCGACGAACACAACTTCACACACTAAGAGTTCGTCGACCTCCTTTCGACGAATATCTCCCGAACTGTCCCTAGTTCGTCGAGCTCCGTCTGAAAAATTCGTCGAGTGCAGACAGGAACTAAACTAAGTCTTCTCCATTGATCATTTCAAGCTGATTTATAAAGAATAAGTGATTTTTCTCATCCAGAGGTTTGGTGAATATATCAGCTCTTTGTAAATCAGTGTAGATATAGACAAGATTAATTTTGTTTTTGTCCACACACTCTCTAATGAAATGATGTCTAATGTCTATATGCTTAGTCCTATTATGATGGACTGGATTTTGTGCTATTGCTATAGCACTTGTGTTGTCACAAAAGAGAGTTGAATTATTTAAGTTGAGACCATAGTCTAGGAGTTGGTTTTGGATCCGCAGCATCTAAGAACAACAACTGCCTGCTGCAATATATTCTGCTTCAGCAGTTGAGGTGGATACAGATGACTATTTCTTGCAAAACCAGGATACTAACCTCGTACCAAGGAACTGACAAGTCCCTGAGGTGCTTTTTCTATAAACCCTGCATCCAAGCAAAGTAAGCATCTGAAAATCCACTTAAATCAAATTCTGACTCAGCAGGATACCATAGGCCTAGACTAGGACAACTCTTTATATATCTCAAAATCCTTTTTAAGAAAACTATGTGAGATTTTTTTGGGTTCACTTGAAACCTAGCACAAAGGCATGTGGAAAACATGATATCAGGTCTGCTTGCTGTAAGATATAGTAGGGACCCAACAATGTTCCTATATAATTTCTGATCCACAGGTTTCCCATGTGCATCAGAGTCAATCACAGCATTAGTTGCCATGAGTGTTTTCTTTGCTGAGGCATCAGCCATCCCAAACTTTTTAATAAGCTCTTTTGCATATTTAGCTTGGGAGATGAAGATACCATCAAACAACTGCTTCACTTGGAGACCAAGGAAGTAGGAGAGCTCACCCATGCTACTCATTTCAAATTTTGAATGCATGAGGTCAGAGAACCTCTTGCATAATTTGGAATCAGTAGACCCAAATATGATGTCATCCACATAAATTTGTACTAATAAAGTTTGGTCCTTATGATGTCTAGTGAAAAGTGTCTTATTTACTATGCCTCTAATGAATTTTTGCTCTATCAAAAAGCTAACTAGGGTCTCATACCAAGCTCTTGGAGCTTGCTTGAGACCATAAAGAGCTTTATGCAGTTTGAAAACATGATAAGGGTGAGTTGAAGAGACAAAACCTGGAGATTGTTCAACGTAAACCTCTTCTTTAAGTACTTCATTTAGGAATGCACTCTTCACATCCATCTGATACACCTTGAATATCTTGTAGGCTGCATATGCAAGGAATATTCTGATTGCCTCTAACCTTGCCACTGGTGAAAAGGTTTGGTCATAATCTATTCCTTCCTCTTATCTATATCCTTGAGCAACAAGCCTAGCCTTATTCCTCACTATTGTACCTTGGGCATCCAATTTATTTTTGTATACCCATTTGGTTCCAATGACTGGATAGTCTTGGGTTCTTGGAACCAAATCCCAAACTCTACATCTCTCAAATTGGTTTAATTCCTCCTGTATTGCAATGATCCAGTGGGGATCTTGCTCTGCATCATGGATGGATAGAGGTTCAACCCGAGAGAGAAAACAGGCATGTATCAAATCTTGGTTGAGTTGATGTCTGGTCTGTACACCTGGTGATATGTTTCCAATTACTTGAGATCTGGGGTGATCCCTTAGTGTGACAAGATTAGTGGGTGGAGTTGGTTCTGCAACAGCATTAGGACCTAATTACTCTTGTGGAATTATGTTTTTTGTTTAGGGAAGATCATTTCCTTCAGTGCCTTCATCTTCACTTTCTTCAATGACTTATGGAGAAGGATATGTTGGAGCCTCTTGGGTGAGGTTTAGTCCATCCAAACTCTCACACAAGTGAGGTACCTACAAAGTGCTATTGGTAGAAATCTCTTTCTCCTTACAAGATATGTTAGCTTCATCAAATATAACATGAATAGACTCTTCAATTTTTAGAGATGATTTATTAAACACCCTATAGGCTTTGCTTACTTCGGAATATCCTAGAAAGATTCCCTCTTTAGCCTTAGCCTCAAACTTTCTAATGTATCTTTTGTTGTTGTTGTGAATATAACATATACATCCAAATACTTTAAAATAGTTGATTTTAGGTTTCTTCCCTTTAAGTAATTCATAGAGAGTCCTATTTTTTAGTTTGTGAATTAAACTCCTGTTCAGGACATAATTTGTTGTGCTTACATCATCTGCCCAAAATATTAGGGGCATGTAAGCATCTGCAAGCAATGTACCTGCAGCTTCAATGAGTGTCCTATTTTTCCTTTCAGCTATCCCATTTTGTTGATGAGTTCTAAGAGCTGAGAAGCAATGTCTGATACCTTCCTTCTCACAGAACTCATGCATAAGAAGAGACTCAAACTCTGTGACATGATCACTTCTGATCAATGCAACATGAGTAGAGAACTCAATCTGTATGGTCCTGAGAAAATTTGTAAGAACCTTAAAGGTATCTGACTTAGATCTCAGAAAGGACACCCAAGTGAACCTGGAGAAGTCATCCACAATAACTAAGGTGTAGGATTTCCCTCCTAGGCTTTGTACAACAATGGGTCCAAAGAGATCCATGTGTAGCAAATACAAAATCCTAGGTGAATCACTTTTATTAACAGATTTAAAACTAGATTTAGTTTGCTTGCCTAGTTGACAAGCCCTGCAAAGACCTTCCTTCTTGTAGGGACTAGAAGGTAAACCTCTAATAAGGTTTTCTTTTGATAGCCTAGCAATGTTTTTCAAGTTTACATGACCTAGCTTTTTATGTCATAAATCATTCTGATTACTAGTTATATTAAGTAAGCAGATATCAGAAGTGGTAGAAAGAAAATCAACTAAGTATATGTTACCTTGTCTATTCCCAATTAAAATAGTTTGATTTTCTTTATTAAAAATAATGCAAGAGGTTGAGTTGAAATGTACCTGATAACCTTCATCACATAGCTGACTTATGGAGATGAGGTTATGTTTGAGTCCTCTGACATATGTCACTTTCTTGAAAGTGACTGCTCCAATCTTCACCTCTCCAAAGCCTTCTGACTGGCCACATTTGGAATCCCAAAAGATAACCTTTGGCCCCAGCTTGGACTTGTATTTGTGTAAGATGTCCTTGCTGCCAGTCATATGTTTGGAGCAACAATTGTCCAAGTACCAAGTCTGATTCACACTTGGACAGCTCTTCACCTGCAATGGAAACAAATAATTATTCTTGACCCAGGTCACCTTGGATCCTTTGTTTTGCTGGTAAGAGAAGCTAGATATAACAGAAAATTCTTGTTGGGATTTGTATCCTAAAGGGTGATATCTCATAGGTGGTATAACTCAATCAGCTACAGGATTAAAATGTTTCCAAGAATTATTTGAGTTATTGTTATAATTAAAATTTCTGTTAAGTCTTTTTGTGTTCGACGAATTTCTGTGCGTTCGTCGACCAGAGTTCGATGAATAGGGATGAGATCGTCGATCTCTGCCCAGAGAATGAGCATATTTATTTTCTGTGCCCCACGTTCGTCGACCTCTGCTCGACGAACCATACATAGTTCGTCGATCGCAGTTAGAAGAATAATTATAGCTATAGTTTGCGTTCAGCGTTCGTCGAGTGGGGTTCGACGAACTGGCAACATTTCGTCGATCTAAGTTCGATGAATTCTGCTGAACCTTATTTTTAGTTAATGTTTTCTGATTTTTGTTGTTTTGACTTATTGATTTTGGCATTTGTTCTATGGTTTGATTATGGTTTATTTTCTCTTTCCCTCTTGCAGAAACAAATTTAATAGAGGTTCATAAAATATTTTTCTTGAGGATGGGGGGAAAACTTGATGAAGCACCCAAGCCTAGCTTGCCATTAAACCTAGCATTTACAGTGCTTGTGATGTCCATCAGCTTGAGGCTTCACCCATTGAGAGTTTCCTCAAGTTGTTTAGCCTCACATAACTTAGTTTTTAGTAATATGATTTGTTCATTAGCTAGAGTTAATTCAACCTTTAACTTATTATTTTTAGAATTGACATTTTCTAGGTTTCCTAATTTCTCCCTAATAGTCTTGATTTCCTTTTCTGAGTTAATTAAATCTATGCACATTATTTTAAATTCAAATTTAAAAGAATCAGAACTGTAATCAAATGAATATAATACCTTGTCAGCTTCAGAATCTGAAACTGCTTCATTTTCTGAATCTTCTTCTTCTGAATGGCTCCTAGAAGCATCAATGGCCATGAGGCAAACCTCTTTGGCCCTTGCCTCTTCCTCTTCTTCACTGGAGCTGGAGGATGATTATTCATCCTCAGTTTCACTCCAAGATTCAGCCACAAAACCTTTCTCCTTCTTCTTATATTTGCTGGAGGAAGGTATGCTGCTGTGTTGTCTTCTTATATCTTTTTCTCTTCTCTTCTCCTTCTTATGATTCTCTGGACACTCAGAGATGAAGTGTCCAGGTTTCCTGCAACCAAAACACACCACTTCTTTAGTTGGTATTTTGTCATACCTTGCTTTGTCATCCTCCCTTGATGACTTTCTCCTGAAGTCTTTTCTTGCCATTTTGTAGAATCTTTTGGCAAAAAGGCTCATCAGCTCTTCATTTGTTGTTGAATTATCTATCTCCTCAGCATCCTTGAATGTAATGCTTTGTTCTCTTCTTGCTGGAGGAGGTGTTCTTTGCTCAGCTGCCTCTCTGGACTTGATCAGCGGTTCATAGGACTTAAGCTTGCCTAATAGAGATTCAGTGGAGATCTCATTTAGGCTTCTGGCCTCCTTGATGGGCCAGATCCTTGAATCTCATGAGCTTAGGAAGTACATAAGGATCTTATCATTCACCTCAGTGAGGGTGATGTCCTTGTCCAAGGATTTTTAGCTCATTGATGATTGAGCTTAACCTATTGTACATATCAGCTACTGTCTCAGCTTCTTCTTTCTTGAAGTTCTCATATAAGAATATGAGATTGGATCACCTATCCTTCCTTTCATTTGTTGATCCAGCCACCATTTGATTTAGGGAGTCCCAAATGGCTTTGGCTGAGGTACATTCAACCACCTTTTGAAAGATATCATCTGGCATTATTTGTGCCAGTATATTCATTGCTTTAGCATCAACAACATTGGTCTTCTTCTGAGCCTCGGTCCACTCAGGTGGTGGAACTGCATTTGTTCTTGAAGCTACTGTAGATGTAGAGGCAGTTGCTTGAGGAGGACCTGTCAAGATGAATTGTAGATATCTTCAACAATAGAGTTTATATACAATTTGATTCTTGCCTTCCAGATGGCAAACCTATTTAGGTTGCAAACTGGAGGTCTGTTGCTTGCATAGTCTTTGTTCTATGCCATTGTTGTGTATATAATCTAAATAAAAATAAAGATAAAAGATGAAATCTGATCTAACACAGGATCTTTGGCTCAAGGGTGAGCTTGTACACCAAGGAATCCAAGCTCTGATACCAATTGAAAGTGAGCTGTTAGATCAGGAATACTCTAGAGGGGGGGGGGGGTGAATAGAGTATTCAGGTTTTATAAAATTTTCAATTGATTTTATCTAGTGCAGGAATAAAATTAAAAGCATAAACAGCAAACCTAACAACTAACACAGCCACAGCAAGAAACAAAAAAGGGCAATCCAAACAACACAAGAATTTATAGTGGTTCTCCTAAACTTGGGTATATCCACTCTTCTACCACCCTGGTAGGAATCCACTCAGATTTTTGATCAGATGCCTAACACCAATGAGTTTTTGATCAGGTGCTCAAAAACTAATCCTCAAGTCTTTTGGTCAGGTGACTTGCAATCAGGAATAACTTTTGAAGGGAGTTATAACCCTTTATACAGTGAAGGGGATGAGAGATAAAATTGTCTTCTCTTTTTCAATATACAACTAAGAATACTTGTGGATATTTATTTTAGCAAAGGCTCCCCCTGAGGTATGGAATGGTTCAGAGAGATGGAGCCTTGCTGCAGGGTGATATGTCTTCAGTAGTTCAGCCTTGATCAACAGCTGTTCAGAAACTTCTTTGACAGATAAAGTTGTAGTTGTCCTTTGAAGTGTCCTAGAGTGTTGAAGACAGAAGACTCTTGATTTTGATTTGGTGTTCTTATTCTTCAGATAGCTGATGATCTTCAAATATATGGCTTATTTTCTGTATCAGAAATATATAGAAGAAAGTGCAGAGAGTTTTTTGATTCAGACTAATTGTCTTTTTCTCTATGTGTCTATCTATCTTGTTCAGTCCATCTACAGGAAGAAGAGGGAAAATCTCTTTTTCTATATCCTGTCAAAAATGGTCTTTCGAAATTTTGAAATCCTCTACAATCAATTCTGACAGCCTTGAGAATAAACTACATTGAATTATTTCCCCAACTGTCCCATGGAAAAACGGCAGGCAATAATCCTGGAGAAGACCATAATCAATGCTCTGTCTAACGGTTATATTCTAGAGAATATTTGAGCATTAATTACTCAGGAATTATTGCAGAAAGAAGGGGACAGAAGGATGGAAAATAACTAAGTCTGGATTCGTTGAATTGATAACAGAAATCGTCGAGCTGAGTTCACAGTTCGTCGAGCTGAGTTTCTGAGTTCGTTGACCAGATGACTTTTGTTCGTCGAGCTGAGTTCCAAGATCGTCGAGCAGAGAGCAGAACTAAATTCTCTAGAAACTTTGCCTTTTCTGTGTATGGAGTTCGTCGAGCTGATAACTGGTTTCGTCGACTGAAGTTCAGCAAAATATTTCTGGGCTTAGAATAATTTTAGATGCTTCTGGATGAAAGTGTTGAAGTGAAGTATCCAGAATTCATCGACCTAAGAATTGCTTTCGTCGAGCTGAGGACCACTAATTGCTGCTGGATAACTCTAGCTATTGTGGTCAGAGTTCATCGAGCTGAGAATCCTTAGTTCGTCGTCTTGAGATGATTCTGGACTTAGAAAAATAGAGATGTTTTCTGATCTTGAAGTGTTGAAGTATAGTGTCCAAAGTTCGTCGACCTGAGTACCAAGTTCGTCGAGCTCAGCTTAGAGAATTTACTCTGAGATCATCGAGCTGAGCAAGACTTTCGTCGAACTGCGTTCGACGAACGTCGAACTCATTTTACTTAGTATAAAGTCTGTCTAAGTCTTGAGTCTCTGACAGTGTTGATTCTAAGGACTTGGGCTAGACTCTAGGACATAACTATGACCCTGGCTATAAATGTTGGGTCAAATGATCCTAACTTAGTGAACCTAGCCCAAATCAAACTAGGGATCCAACACATATTAGTTGTAAGTTATGTTGGGTATCTATGTGGGATGCACATCACATGTGCACAGTGGAATAAATCAAGAAAATTGAAAGTGAAATGGATCTTACAATGAACATTGATCAAGAAGTAGAAAACAACTTTAGATAAAAGTTTACCTTAGTGGGATTGAGTCACTACTCAATCAAGGTGCTCCAAGGTCGTCCGACGAACATAAGTGGCTGGAGTTCCGAGCGTAAAAGTACGTTCACACCTCTATGTGTATCTACACGAGAAAGAAAAACCCTTATACTCTTGTCACACATGATCTAAGTTGGAAGAAGGAATGCCTTCAACGTCTCCACGGGTTGCTATATCGGTTAAAGGAGAGGCAGTAGTGATGAAGATGAAGCTTAGGAAACCCATTCCGGCGATGGCAATGGATCTGAATGGTCAGCAACAACAGATCAACAACTATAAATTCTAGCTACGGAACAGCTGTCGGGGAATAAGAAGTCGTATTCCCGATCTCAATAGATATATATATATATATATATATATATATATATATATAGATATTATATATATATATACCGAAACAGCCGTTACCCGTAGACCAGGCCAAAATCAGACTTACAGAATCGAACCGGAGTTAACAATATTTGTCTAGATGGCACGTATATATATGACGAATTAAGGATCTATTCGTCGAGATAACACGAGAATACTCGACAAATTCAGACAGACCAATTCGTCAAAATATTAAGAGAATACTTGACGAATCCAAGTCTATTTCGTCGAGATGTCAAGAGCATACTCGACGAATCCATGTCCAATTTGTCAAAATGTCAAGAGTATACTCGACGAATTCAGATGGATTTTTTGAAACACTAAGATACCTTTTGACGAATTGCACTTGAGTCTTCCGACAACTCACATGGTCATCTATATTCATAATATAGGTCCAAATCTAGAATGTCACGGGCTTTGTCTTTCACTCATATCACATATGATCAATGCCAACACAAACCTTTCCAACTTCTCCAATACTCTTATGTGCGACCCCATAGGCTCATATTGTGTTTGTAGTAAGACTACATGTTTGACCACTTCTAGATCACAATGGTAACACTAACAGTCTCCCACTTGATCTTGAAAGTATCAAACAAAAGTTTCACAAATAATGAGCGGCATCTAGTAATACATCATTTCTCCCCAAGAAATAAGATTTCTAAACCCATAAAGTATTGTCATGTCCCTTTATTCCTTACATCTGGATAGAACTATAGGTATAGACCGCATCACCCTCATAATTATTCAACCCAGGTTTCTTGATCTAGAATGGAATTTTAAAAATTGGTGAGCTCAATATCATATATTGACTCAACCAAGCATGGTCATGCATTTATCAATCTCATTCTATTAAGAGGCCCATGAATGTAACTCTTGTCATATAGGAGGACAAATCCTATTTTTGTCTACACGCAAACACCCAAATGATTCATAGCGTACCCAATATCCAGCTTTATCATCAACCTTTCTCATGGAAGACTTTGGATGACATCAATGTATGTTCTTCCTCACTTGATGAATGTTGTGACTTCAGGTCAAAGAACCACAAACACCATTGCCCCTTGAGACATACTTGTGACACATTCATATAATAATCCACAAAGTATTCACATGATGGGTCTGTCCAGTACAACTTGTTTACTAACAAATACTCATGTGATGACTTGATATCATAATATCATGGCCTATGAGAATCGTTCATCAGTCAACACACATGTTAGCCTTCATGTATCATCATCGCCCTTAGCTTCTAATATGATACGTCGACCAGGGATCATTTAAGAATGAAGATTCTAAGAATATAGGCCCTCACATTCAAGTCATCAACTTGAATCTTGTGGAAGCAAACTTTCTAAGGGCATTTATCACATTAATAAATCTGTCACTTAAAAATAAATTTACATGATAATAGAACTTGCCATAAATATAAAATGAAATGTATAATACTCTATTCATAAAATGAATTATTATAACAACCGACAAATATATAATCCATAAGACCCTTACTAGAGTTGATCATTCAGGTATCTAATACTCATTGATCTAACATGACCATCATGCTTTCTTTGTGCAAGAGGCTTTGTCAGTGGATCTGCAATATTTTCTTCAGCCGGCACTCTACAAATGTTTATGTCTCCTCTATCGACAATCTCACGAATAAGATGGAACCGTCAAAGTATGTGTGAGATCTAAGTTCTAAAGCAAGTGTAATTGCATCGTTATTATCATAGTAGAGAACTACGGGATCAACAATGCTAAGAACTACAACTAGCTCGCTCATGAATTTCCTAATCCATACAGCCTCCTTCGCTGCATTTGTAGCGACGATAAACTCGACCTCAGTTGTATAATCAGTGACTATCTCCTTCTTGGAACTCTTCTAGCTAACAGCTCCTCCATTTAGGCAAAAAACAAATCCTGACTGAGACTTTGAGTCATCCCTATCATATTGGAAGTTAGCATCTGTGTAACCCTTTACAACAAGCTCTTTCTCTCTGCCAAATACCAAGAACGTATCCTTAGTCCTTCTCAAGTACTTTAGGATATTCTTGATGGCTATCCAGTGACTATCATCAGGATCAAACTGATACCCGCTAGTCATGATCAAAGCATAAGAGACATCAGGTTGAGTACATATCATTGCATATATGATTGATCCAATTGCCGAAGCATATGAAATCAACTTCATGCGCTCATTATATTCATAAGATTTAAGAAACTAGTACTTAGAGAGACTAACACCACAAGACATGGGTAAGAATACTTTCTTGGACTCAAGCATGTTGAACCATTTCAACACCTTCTCGACATATGTACTTTGGGTCAAACCCAGTAACTTCTTTGATTTATCTCTATAAATCTTAATACCAAGTACGTAAGTCGCGTTGCCTAAGTCTTTCCTAGAAAAAACATTTCCCTATGTTGTTCTTAATAACTTGTAGGGTTAGTTTGTCATTCCCGATCAACAGTATGTCATCTACATATAATATCAGGAAGACAACAATGCTCCTGCTAATCCTCTTGTAAACATGCGGTTCATCCTCATTCTTGATAAAACCAAACTTTTTGATCTTTTCATCAAAATGAACATTCCAACTTTGAGAAGCTTGTTTTAACTCATAAATGGATCTTTGCAGCTTGCATATTTTAGTGGCTTCACCTGGAGATATAAAACCCTCGGGTTGTGTCATATACACTTCCTCAAGAAGGTTTTCATATAGGAAAGTTTTTTTGACATTCATCTGCAAGATCTCGTAGTCATAATACACAACAATAGCAAGTAAAATTCTTATCAAAATAACCATTGTAACATGAAAAAAGGTCTCATCATAGTCAACGCCTTGAATTTGCCTAAAACATTTAGCCATCAGTCGCCATTTGAATGTTTGTACATTCCCATCCCTGTCGGTCTTCTTCTTGAAGACCCACTTGCACCCTATAGGTCGTACCCCTTCAGGTGGTTCCATCAAGATCCAAACTTAGTTTGCATGCATGGGTTCCATTTTAGAATTCATTGCCTCAAGCCACTTATCAGAGCCGGGTCCACTAATAGCATCTTGGTAGGTTGCAGACTCGTCATCATGATCCATAAACAATACATTACATATTTGAGACACAAGAAATTCATATCTCTCAGGCTCAAACCTTAGTCAACCAGATCTACGTTAGAATTGTGTTTCCTGGGAAGGTTCTCTAGTTACAACATTTTGTAGTCCTTATTCAGGTTCTAATTCTGGTTCATTCACAGTTTGTGATTCTTGAACTTCTTGAAGCTCAACCATAGTAGTCTTTCTGGATAAGAACTCTTTATGTAAAAAACATCAGTCCTCGTGACAAATGCTTTGCCTTCAAACGGTAGGTAAAAATAGTACCATTTAGTTTTCTTAGGATACCCCACAAGATAACATTTATCTGACTTAGGTTCCATCTTGTCATGCATTTGACGTCTTATGTATGCCTCACATCCCCAGATCTTAATGAAAGCTATACTAGGATGCTTCCAAGTCCATATCTCATATGGTGTCTTTAGAATTATTTTCATTGGAGCATGACTTAGTGTAAAAGCAGCAGTCTCTAGACCAAATCCCCAAAAGGAAATAGGCAAATCTGCATGACTCATCATTGATCGCACCATGTTTAACAGAGTACGATTCCTGCGCTCAGACACACCATTATGTTGCAATATTCTGGGTGGAGTGAGTTATGATACAATACCACAATCTTTTAGAAGATCAAGAAACTCATGACTTAGTTATTCGCTACCTCAATCAGATCGGTGTGCTTTAAACTACTTACCCGGCTAGTTCTTTACTTCATTCTTAAACTCTTTGAAATTTTCAAAGGTTTTGGATTTGCACTTCATAAGATACACATATTTGTATCTACTGAAACCATCAGTAAATGTAACAAAGTAGAAGTACCCACCTTTGGCCATAAAACTCATGGGTCTGCATATGCCACTATGTATTATACCCAAGAGATCATCAACCCTTTCATTAAAACCAGTGAAAGAGACTTTAGTCATCTTGCCTAATAAATATGAATCGCATCTCTCAAATGATTCATAATCAAATAAGTCTAGCAGTTCATCTTTATGGAGCTTGGATATGCATTTCTCATTTATATGCCCCAAATGACAATGCCAAAGGTATGTAAGATTTGGGTTAGTCATTTTTAGTCTTTTATCATTTTCTATATTATAGATCAGATGGTATAAGTTCAAAACATACAAACTATTAAACAATTGAGCTACAACATAACAAACACCATTCTTAAATATAGAATAAAAATTGTTCTTAATAATAAAAAATCCAATCATGTCCAAATATGAAATAGAAATGATTTTTCTAGTTATCGCAGGAACATAATAACAATTATCTATTTCTAATACAAGCCCACATGACAAATGTTGGGTATTGTATCCACAATAACCCAGATTTGAATAAGGGTCCAGTTAAGCTAAGATGAATTATGACTGTATTTGTGTTGCCTTTTGAGTTATGTATTTGTACGTTTACATTGCTAAGTACACACCAATGTCAGGTTACAGTGGGTCAGTAAACATAGGACTATACAATGCAATTCATCATTATGTAGGCCGATGTGTTGACTCACATGTAATCTCTCTATTGGGGTTTGGTTTTATCCCAAGTATAGGAGAAGGATCAAGGAAGGACCCAGACTTGGATTCAGAAGGACAAGAATTTTCCTAGGTAAAATTCGTTAAGTATGACTAGGAATACTAGTTGAATTCGTCGAGTATACTCATTCATATTCGTCAAATTCATCGTATATACCTTCCAACACTCGCCGAATTCATCATTTATACTTCGGGAAAATTCTCTGAGAATTGGAAAATCCACCAGGTAAAATTCGCTGAGTATCATCGTGTATACTCGTCGAATTCCTCAAATGTATCTAACAATACTCGCTGAATTCGTCAAATATACTAGACCATACACGTCGAATTCGTCGAGTCCATTTGATGTTACTTTTCTAGATTTTTATAAGTCTCATTCGTCGAATATTACTTGTCATGGATTCGAGAGTGTTGACTCATTCAGCCTATACGCGACAAATTCGTCGAGTATACCAGTTGATAATCGATGAATTCGTCGAGTATGATTCTACGCTTTGGCATTGAGTGTTTGGCTGGCCTAAGCTAATTTGTCTTATGTCTAATTCGTCGTATATAATAGACCATTCGGCGAGTATACTAATGATACTCGGCGATACTCGACGAATTTGACTTAGGTCATTTTTCCGAATTTTCAAATCTCTGGTTCGAGTTTTTGGTCGGCCATGCACAGTGATTTCTAGATATCATTTTTGGAAATTTTCTTATAACCGTTGGAAGGGATATCTCTATAAATACCTAGGGGATATTTCCTTTCAATCTAATCGTGTCATTACTCACATTTTGAAACCTAGAAAAATTTCCAAAATCGGATTTCCGCCCGTCCGCCGCCGACGCATAGTAATTTCACGATTTCTCTGAGCGACCGCTGACATTCAGTACGATTCATCTTCTTTGACATACATGACTGTATTGATCTCTCTCTACAGATCTATATTCCTCCAGATCAAGTCGTTTGAAGATTAAAGTAATGAGCAGTATGAGAGAGCTGAAGTATTTCTTAGGACTTCAGGTGAAACAATCTAAAGATGGAATTTTCGTCTCTCAGAAGAAGTTCACAAAGGAGATTATTAAGAAATTCAGAATGGAAAATGCAACCTCTATAAGGACTCCAATGGGTTCAACTATGTCTCATGATAGGGATGAGAAAGGGAAACCTTTTGATGAAACCAAGCACAGAAGCATAATTGGATTTTTGCTCTACCTAACTGCCAGTAGACCAGATATAATGTCTTCAACATGCGTCTGCACTAGATTTTAGGTGAACTAAAAGGAATCTCACTACTTCGCTGCAAAGTGAATTTTATGATACTTTAAGGGTACACCAAATCTTGGCTTATGATACCCGAGAAATAATGATGTCGAACTAATTGATTTTGTAGATTCCAATTTTGCAGGAAGCAGAGATGACAGGAAAAGCACTTCCGGGATGTGCCAATTCTTCGGAAGACGGCTTATTTCATGGAGAAGTAAGAAGCAAAATTGTGTGGCAACTTCTATGGTTGAGTCAGTGTGTATCTCTGTGGGTAGATATTGCACACAACTTCTATGATCCAGAATCAACTTGAAAACTACAACTTAAAGTTTAAAGAGATTTAAAAGTATCTAGTTGTCTACCTAAATCACCTAGAGGGGGGTGAATAGGTGAGATCTGCGTCTTTTGCGAAATAAAAAATTTAGATGGATTAACACAGAAAGTAATCAAGCACAAACCAGACGACACAAGGAATTATAGTGGTTCCCCAATCTTGGGTACGTCCACTCTCCACCTCACCAATCTAGCACCACGGCTAGCCTTGGCTACTTCACTATATCTCAAATTAAACAATCCTACACCTCGGAGCAACGCTACTACAGCTCGGAGTAAACAAACTGCTACAACTCGATCACCCAAAACAGGATCTACACTCGGAATAAAAGCCTTCCTACAAACTCAGAGACAAGGCTCCTGCAAGAACTGAAATAAAGTTTTACAACAATAATAATCAACTTCACTTCATATCTGAAATCTACAGAGTTCTTCCTTCATGAAAACTGAATGCTTAGTGAAGAAGTTGAGGAAGAAGTCTTAAGAGAACACGATCTGAATTTCTTTGGATTCGACATGATCAAGTGAATGAATAGAGAATCTTAAATCTTGTGATCTATCAAATCTTTCTTCTGTCAAATCTTTGGATTGAGAACAAAGCTTCAGAGAGGAACAAAGATGGCGTGTGTGGATTTTTCCCGATCTAGAGCTTGCGGCGATTCAGACTTCTGTCAAGATTAGGGTTAGCGAAATTTCTGACAAGACTTTTTATAAAACTTCTTCTAACGGTCTGAAATCATTTAAGGAATGATAATCAATCATATTAAGTAGAAATTAATCATTTGAAATCTCGTTAGTCGAACAGAAGTTGCGCTCGATGAAATAGAAGTTGTGTTCGACGAAATAGATCTTAGAAATTCTCTTCATCTACATTCTTCGAAAGGATTAGAATTCTTCGAAAACAACTTGTCTTTTCGAAAAATGGCAAGGCCTTATTCGAAAATGGCTTCACGCAGAATTTCCTTGATCTGAATATGGATTTTTCAAAAGAAGATTCGGCTTTTCGAAAACATCTTGTCTTTCTCGAAAAATGAGTTTTATTCTTTGAAAAATAGAATTCGTTTTTCGAAAAATGAAATTGGTTTTTCGAAAACATCTTCAGGACATTTCGAAAAATAGAACTGTAACAGGTTTCGAAGAATTTTTCGAAAAGATTTTATGTTTCTCGAAAAGAACATTGCTTTTCGAAAAATATACTTGGACTTTTCGAAAAACATCTTCTGGGCATTTTTCGAAAAATACGACTTAGGTTTTGTGAGAGTTTTCGAGAAGTCATGAAGTTTTCGAGAACTGTTCTTATTTCTCGAAAAATCAACTTAGACTTTTCGAAAACACTTTCTCTTTTTCGAAAAATGTACTTAGGAATTTTTAAGAACAATTTTCTTTTCTGCTTTAACCAAGGATCAACAACACTTCCTTTCCTTGATTCTGTCGTACTTGAAAATGAAGTGCATCCCAATAGAGAGGTTACACGTGAGTCAACACCATGGATTACACAATAAGGGATTACATTGCATGGTCATGTGTTTGGTGACTCACTATAAACTGACATTGGTCTACACTTAGCAATAGTGACCTATAAGCACTGAACTAGAGAAAGGCATCAAATACAAACTTAATTCATCTTAGTTTAAGGGTGACTTCACATAAATCTAGGTTATTGTGGATACAATACCCAACAATCACCCCCTATTTGTAGAAGTCAAAACCCTCTACACTAAGGTGAATTATATCAAGATAATTAAATAATTAACTAACAAGCACAACAATAATTGCAATAATATAGCATCAAAATTTAAATATATATATATATATATATTATTGTCCATAGAGGAATCTAAGTCCACAACATTCTATACTATGGCTAAAAACTCCACTCATTTGAATTGATGCTATTGCTACCTTTCTTTCTTTTCTTACTGCCTCTTTTGATAGCAGTAAGGTTTAGGATAGTACTTAGCGGGTTTGGGAGGAGCCTTGAGATTATTTATGCCATATTCTATGTCATAGATTGTCCTCTTGCTCAAGGATTTTTCATACAGGTCCCACTCTTGGGGACTATAATGGTCACTCATATCTTCATCATAATCTACCACCAGCTTTAAAGTGTCAAGAATGAGTGACTTGGAGGTTGGGCTCCAAACTTCAGCAAATTCTTGTGCTTTTCTTTTCTCAGTATCATGAGTTGGAATGGATCGACTGGCATAGGCACCATCACCATATTTCATTTTCTTAAGAACTGGAATTTCTGGAGGTGGATTTTGAGGCATCTCTGGTTCAGTCCAAACATAGGAGTACTCTGCAGGAGGGGCTCCATAATCTTCAGGTCTGGGAGAGAATGAATGCATCTGGGTAGTTGGGTTAAGTTGAGGAGGTGGAGCTTCATGTGGATTGACTGGAAAGTCTGGAAGTATTTGATTATACATCCACACAACAGTGTCATAAGTATGAAGCTTTACTCCATCAATTTGTTTCTGTACTTCTATGCTTATCTCTTTCAATTATGCATCCCACTGGATTTTCATCTCGAAAATTTTCTTGTCAAGAACTTCTTTAACTTTGTACTCCCCCTCTCTGACTTCTATAGTAAGGGTTGTTATAGAATCTTCTTTGAATGTGCCAACTTCTTCACATGCTTTGAAATTTTGTTCTTGAGTTTTCTTCTCCAGTTGAATCTGATTATTGGCCAATGTAACTGATTGATCCATGACTTGACCAATACTAGTGAAAGTATGGTCTATGGCCTTTCCACCAATTTGCAGCAGTCTCTTAAACTCATCAGTATTATGTTGTACTTTAGCAAAACCTCTGCTCATTTGTTTTTCAAGAGCAGTGAGTTTGTCAGTAACTTCCTTGAGAGACTTATAAAAGTACTCTCGTTGTTGAGTTAGCATTGATTCAATTTTACCCAATAGGGTATCATCAGAAATAACAGCAGTAGGAGGAGGTGGAGGAGGAAGAGCAGGAACTGACCATGGTGAGATTTCTTCAAGTATAACTGTACTCTTTGCTCTTTGGAAAGGTAGAATCTCATCCCCCTCATGTCCAAGGATGGAAGGGATAGAGAAGTCTAAAATTCTCATGGGAGGCTCTGCAGGCTCTAGAGAAATTTCTTCTTCATCAATTAATATAACATTAGTCTCCCCTCAATATTTGCCTGGGGTTGTGAGTCTTCTAGTATCTCAGCTAGAGTAATTTCTTCAGGAATTTCTGTATGAGACTTTGCAGTAGTCGTTTTAGGAGATATGAATAGGGGGTCATCTCATTTGAGTTCCTATATCATCTTATTTATGTCCTCTGTAGTAGCTAGTATAGTGGCTTGGTTAGGGGAGGAGTGAACATCCATACCTAACCCATCCTATGCAGGGGAGCTTTGCTCATCATCAGACTGAGCTTGACCTTGTTTTTCCATTTCCACATTATCATCAGCAGCTTTCTCATGAACTTGGGCAGCAGGAACATCTGTGTGAACTTCTATTTCTGGAACTTCTACATTATGTACATCTTCTTGAATTAAAGGAGCAGGCTCCCCCTCAACAGCTACACCAGATGTGCCATCTATATCAGTGTGAGGAGGAGATGGGATCCTATTCTCATCATCAATTATAATCCTTGGGCCTTCTAGAGCATTCCTTGACTTCTGAATTCTTATGTCCCATCTGTTTATCGAGGCAAGTGTCACTTTCTTCAAGTGATGAACAGACACACATTTGGACATGTCAAAAATTTCTGGATGGACTTGATTTAGATATAATGTGATGATCCGGGCATAATTTGGTGTCTTGATGCTTCCCTTAATCTTTTCAAAAATCATTTGCCCCCATTGGAATTTCTTGTGACAGATTACTGTTGTCATCATGTCGAAGAATTCTATGGAGATATATCCAATGGAGTGTGTTGTGCAGAGAAGGTCCTTCCCAAGAATGTCAGCTAGGAGCTTGCTTTCAACATTCATTTGCGGTCGTCGGATGGTATTTGTGGATTCAGGGAGACCACAGAAAGACAAGGCCCTAGAGTAATCGGGTTCTTCCAAGTCGTCTTCTTTGTCGATTACGGGCAGTTTCAGAAGCTCTTTTATGGAGGATGACTTGATCTTTAACTTTATGTGTCTGATTGAAGTTTTTAAAATCTTCCCACTTCTCTTGATCTTGGCATTACAAAAGAATTCTTCAATATCTGGAATGAAAACTTTGCAAGGTTGCTCTAGAATGAATAAGAGGTCGGCGGTTTCAAGAAGTATGATGACATTGTAGAAATCGTCGGAGAGTTCGGCGATTCCAGCGCGAACAAACTCACTTCCAAACCCTATCGTCACTGTAGGAGCCATTAATTACAGAGGTGGAAGAATTTCTGACTGGTCGGTGAAGAACTGTGGAGTTTTCCGGCGGAGTCGAATCGGCGGAAAGAAGTCGGCGTCGGCGGAAATGAAGCGTCGTTATTTGAAAGCCCTTAATTTTGAAATTTGGGATTCTGGATATTCTATGGATCGTCTGATATATATATATATATATATATATATATATATATATATATATATATATATATATATATATATATATATATATATATATATTAAATTAAGAATTTTGAAAATATATGGATAGGTGTACCTGGAAAGGCAGTTCGACTTCTGCAAAAAATTCGTTAAGGACATGTCGACATTTTTCGAAAAGAGTCATCATTTCGCGAAAGAGATGAGATTTTTCGAAAAGAGGGAAGAATTTTTCGAAAACTCCTATGGTTGTTCGAGAAGGCCTGTGATTTTTCGAAAAAGATAAGGTCTTTTTCGATAAATCTTGAAGGATTTTCAAAAAATCCATAGAGCTTTTCGAAATATCCAAGTTATTTTCGAGAAATCTAAGTGCCTTTTCGAGAAATAGTTGTTCTTTTCGAAAAATGCAAGTTCTTTTCAGAGAAATGCATATGTGAACTTGAACTTTTCTAGATATTTGTTGAGTGAGAATTACTTAGCATTTTCTGAGGTACTGATGTTGAATCTTCACTTGACTTTGATTGAACTTTTCAGGACTCCATGTTAAGCATGTTAAGTTCTATTTTGAATAACGAGAACTTGCTCTGGTCCAACGGCTTCGTAAAAATATCTGCAACTTGTCTATCTGTGGGAACATACTAAAGGTTAATGTCCTCATTCTCCACATGCTCTTAAATAAAGGGGTATCTCAATTCGATATGCTTTGTCCGGCTGTGAGAGACTGGATTGTTGGTGATTGTTATAGTGCTGGAGGAGTCACAGAACATGAGAATTGTTGAAATTTGTGAAGTGGAAGTGGGTGACGGGACAGGCAGGGCGGCCTGGGGCGGACAGCTTTGGTGGACTAGGCGGACTGGGCGGACTGAGATCTGCGGCCTGGTGGAAGGTCTAGTGAGAAGCCAGTTGTTCTTCTGGGCGGTTTGCACGGGTTGAGTCCGCGGACTATGTGGCCTGGTTTCTGCGGATAGGGTGTTTGCTGATTGGCTTTGCCAAGGAGCGGCCTGAGCGGATAAAGGCTTGCGGACTGGTGCATTGCTCAGTGGTCGCGGGTGCAAGTTTGTACTGATAGGCAGTTTGGCTCATGTCCGCGGGAAGCTTGCGGACTGGAGTGTCCGCGGTGTGGGCTGTTGCGGACTGGGCTTGGAGCTTGGCTGAGGCCTTGTCGAGCTCTGGTGGCACAGCAGGCGATTTGCTGTGGAGATCGATTGGCGGACTGGGTTTGGAGTCCGGGGTTGGCTGCTGCTTTGGACAGAAGTGCGAGGAGCTGGCGGACTGATGGCGGTCTGTGCTAGGGTGTTTGGCGGACGGGATTTTGTGTCCGCCATGCTCGCATTGGCTCTTGATGGTTTTGGACTTGGACACTTTGCGCCAAGGCCATGGTGTCCGCGGTATCCGCCAAGTCCGCTGTGACCGGGCGGACTGTTGCTGTCTTCCTTTGGTCGTGGACTTGTGGCGGATTGATGTGTGAGTCTTGCGGACTGCCTCGGGTTGGTGCGGACTGCCATTGAAGGGGGTTGCTGTCTTGCAGTGGTTGGAGCTTTGCGGGCTGGTGCCTTGTCCGCATCGCTTAGGCGGACTGGAGAGGGTTCGCCAATGTTTGCCTTGCTCCTGGCGGTTTTCCTTGGTATCCGGCTAAGTCCATGCGGACTCGGCGGACGGTGTTTTTGCTATCGCGCGGGCTGGGGTGGTGACGCTATCTCTTGGGCGGTGACCACACTCCTCACCTTGCCTATAAATAGGACCCCCCTGGCATAACCTAAATAACTTGAGTGAACAGTAAGTTGGGGTGTGCAAGGAGCTGCGGTCTGTGTTTGTCAGTCCGTGCGGATTGTTTCAGGCTGACGGTTTGCTGTGTGCAGGTCGCGCGGATAGCTTCAAGGAGCCAGGAGTTTGGCTGTGACTTCGATCAAGTGCTTGGAAGTGTGTGGTCTCTGCGGACTCAGCAATAGGTCGCTCTGCGGCTTGTCAGTTCTGTTTCAACTTTGCCAGCTTCAATAACCTGTCCGCCGGCTTCAGGCGGGTAGGGGTGTTCCTCAGTTCAAGTTCAGCAGGAGGCGAATAACGGTGTGTCCGCGCGGCCTCGCGGCTTCGGCGGACTCCGTGTCTATTCGGCGGATTGCAGCATAGCTTGGGCGAGCTCAGCGGACTCGGCGACCTCGCGGTCTCGGCGGACTCGGGTGCTGTCCGCCCGGCTTGTTTTTTGGTGCTTTCTGTTTACAGCTGTGATACTAGTGAAATCATGTCTCGCTATGTATGCCTCGCATTGTAAAGAAGTGAATGAATAATAGACCTGCTTGTGCTTCCATTGTGTATTGGGATTTACCTTTGTACCTCTAGTCCTTGGTTTCCGCTGGTTCAACGTGCGAACTGGGTAGTTCCGAAGATATTAATTTGGCGTTTGGGCTATCTTGCTGACCACGTTGAGAAAATTTAACTTGGTATCAGAGGCAGGTTTCTGAGGTTCAGTTGCGTGAGCGGAAGTCAGCCAGTGTTGTTACTCATTGATTGAGTGGTGATCAACCTGTGTTGTTGCTCGGAGCTGCTGAAAGGTTGCCAACATGTGTTGCAATGGAAGGGAGCTTTGCAAGAGGTCTGGGCATTGAACTCTTAACGCCGACTAACTTCAAGAAGTGGAAGTCGTGCATGAAGAGTTATCTTCTTGGCGAGGAGCTGTGGGAAGTCGTCGGTGGTGACGACAGGCAGGAAGTCACTGCTGCTTTCGGTACTGCTGAGCAGGTTAGGCTTTGGAGAAGAACAAATGCTAAGGCGGAGTTTATTCTGAAGAGAGTCGTGTCTCTGGAACTGTTTGATCACATCATTGGATGTGAGTCGGCTGCTGATATTTGGACAACCATTGATGAGTTGTTCAATAGGAAGAATGTGGCGCGACTTCAGTTCCTGGAGAATGAGTTGGCCAGGGCAACTCAGGGAGACCTTTCCATCTCCAAGTACTTCTTAAAGATGAAGAGCTTGTGTACTGAGCTGTCGGCACTGGATCCTGATGAGCCTATCTCTGAGGCAAAGATGAAAAGGCACATTATCCGCGGCCTGCGGAAGGAGTATGTGGCATTTGTTACTTCTGTTCAAGGGTGGGCTACTCAGCCGTCGTTGCTGGAGCTGGAGAATCTGCTTGCCTCGCAGGAGAGCTTAGCAAGGCAGATGGCTGGAGTGAACTTGAATCAGGAAGGCAGCAAAGCTCTCTTCTCAGGCAAGAAGAAAGGATGGGAAGGGAAGAAGAAGAAGAAGGTGCAGGCCGCTGTTGAGAAGGAGACTTCAACTTCATATCCGCCGGAGAGGAGCAATGCTCCTAAGGTCTGGAAGAAGAATCTGAAGTGCTACCGGTGTCATCAGCGAGGGCACTTCAAGCGGGACTGCAAGGTCAAACTGCAGCCTGGGCATGCTGCGGGAAAGGAGGAAGCTTGCTCGAGAAGTGAAGAAGCAGAATGGGGCGGAGCTTTCATGACGGGCACTTGTGTCCGGGCCCTGTCTGCTGAGGACTTCAACAGCGAGTGGATCGTGGACTCCGGGTGTGGTCATCACCTCACCGGAGACAAATCGAAGTTCACCTCCATGCAGGCTTACTCAGGTAATGAAGCTATTATCACTGCTGATAATACTGTTTATGCAGTAGAGAAAGAGGGGGTCGTGTCTTTGGGTAGTGATCAGGGGCCACTCACGTTAAGGAGTGTGTATCACGTGCCGGGCATGAAGAAAAACCTCTTATCGGTGACCAATGCGGTGGACGCTGGGTATCACGTTCTGTTTGGGCCAACAGACGTGAGGTTCCTTCGCAACATATCAGCCGTAAAGGCTGATGTTGCTCATGTTGGGAGGAGGGTGAAGAACTTATTTGTTCTTTCCACCAGTGCTTATGTTGATAAAATGAGAGCCAATGATAGTGCGGCTATCTGGCATGAGAGGCTGGGGCATGTTGGCATGGACAAGCTAAAGGCAATGACGAGTAGAAGGTTGGTAAGGGGGTTGCCGAAATTGTCCTCCTTTGGTGATGGGCATGTTTGTGCGGGCTGTCAATACGGTAAGGCACATCGCCTTTCGTTTGATAAATCACAAACAAGGAGCAAGATGCCACTGGAGTGTATTCATGGCGACCTGATGGGACCAACGATTACTGCCAGCCTTGGCGGAAGCAGATACATGCTTGTCTTGGTTGATGATTACTCAAGGTATACTTGGGTGTACTTCTTAAAGGAGAAGTCGGAAGCCTTCCGTTTGTTCGTGGAGTTCAAGGAGTTGGTAGAAGGCTGACTTGGTTTGCGGGTTAAGAAGCTTAGAACTGATAACGGGGGGGGGGAGTTTGTCTCCTCCGAGTTTTCTAACTTCTGCAGGAAGCATGGGATCCAACGGGAGCTTACTTGTGCTCACACTCCACAACAAAATGGGGTAGAGGAGCGGAAGATCCGTCATTTGACGGAGACCTGCAAATGCTGGCTTCATGCGAAAGATATCCCAAGGTCCTTTTGGGCGGAGGGAATGTCTTGTGCTGCTTATATTATCAACCAGATGCCACTCAGCCCTATCAACATGAAGACTCCTATTGAGCTGTTGCTGAAGGAGAAGCCGAGTGTTGAACACCTTAGGGTGTTCGGTTCAACTTGCTACGTGCATGTCCCGGATGTTTCACGGACAAAGTTGGATGCGAAGGCAAGGAAACTTGTCTTTATTGGCTATGATGAGCAGAAGAAGGGATGGAAGTGCATGGACCCTGTGATGAAGAAGTTCGTGGTGTCAAGAGACGTTGTCTTTGACGAGTTGACGTCATATGGAGGTGGCTCGGTGGAGCTAACGGGAAGTAGCAAGGTTGATGAAGCACCGGTGGTGGCTGCTGAAGGCTTGGAAGAGGAGCTTGCTGTTTCACCAGCAGCTCCTGTTGCTTCGAACTCCGAGGCTGAGCCTTCTGACTCAGGAAGCAGGGGGAGCACTGCTCAATGCTTGCCCCAGGTAGGAGTGGAGCCTGAAGAAGAAACGGAAGCCGTGAGCAAGGAGCCGTGTCTTCGGAGATCGAAGAGGGTGGTTAAGCCACCAGCTCGGTACTGTGATGGGAATGCAATGAGCTTTGTCTCCTGCTTCTTTGCAGGTCCTCTGGATGAGCGAGAGCCTGCAAACTTCAACGAGGCCACTGGAGTAAAGGAGTGGGATGATTCCATGAAGGAAGAGATTGATGCTCTGAAGAAGAATGAAACCTGGGACCTTGTGCCCAAGGTTGATGGCGTTACTCCGGTTACTTGCAAGTGGGTGTATAAGTTGAAGAAGAAGGCTGATGGGAGCATTGATCGGTTCAAGGCTCGCCTGGTCGCTAGAGGATTCTCACAGCAGTATGGAGAAGACTATGAGGAGACATTCAGTCCAGTTGCGAAGATGACTTCTATAAGAGTGGTGATCGCCTTGGCTGCTAGCAAGGGATGGAGGTTGTGGCAACTCGATGTGAAGAATGCCTTTCTTTACGGAGAGATTGACAAGGACATCTTCATGGATCAGCCGCTTGGTTTTGTCTTTGAGAAGCATCCGGACTATGTCTGCAAACTCAGGAAGGCTCTTTATGGGTTGAAGCAAGCTCCTAGAGCGTGGTATGGGAAGATTGCATAGTACTTGCAATTCTGTGGATACCTTGCTTCTAACTCGGATTCAAGCTTGTTCGTCAAGAAGAAGGGAGAGCTACGAGTCTTGGTCTTGCTGTATGTGGATGACATGATCATCACAGGGAACTCGGAGGGGGAAGTAGCAAGGCTCAGGGCAGAGCTTGTTATACGCTTCGAGATCAAAGACTTGGGAGAGTTGCATCACTTTCTCGGTCTGGAAGTGGAGAGGAAGGAGTGCGGGGTTCTCATTAGCCAGAAAGGGTATGCTGATCGCATTGTGAAGCGGTTTGGCATGGGCGAAGGGAAGAAGTGCTCTACTCCACTGGAATCTGGGCTGAAGCTTCGACGAGATGAGGGAAGGGTTCTTCATGATCCCTTGGTGTTCAGGGCTCTTGTTGGGAGCTTGATTTATCTGACGATTACGAGGCCGGATATCGCGTATGCTGTTGGCCGAGTAAGTCGGTATATGGCTGAACCAAGGCAATCTCATCTAGTGGCGGCGAAGGGAATTCTGAAGTATGTCAAGGCTTCTTCTGACATGGGACTCCTCTATAGAAGGGACGCGGAGGTTGCGTTGCTCGGTTACACGGATGCTGACTATGGCGGTGATTCGGATGATCGAAGGTCTACTTCAGGTTATGTGTTCACTTGTGGTTCAGCTAGCATCTCGTGGTGTAGCAAGAAGCAGGACTCGGTGTCGGTTTCAACCACGGAGGCGGAGTATAAGGCTTCGGCCTTGGCTTCTCGGGAAGCCGTTTGGTTGAGGAGGCTTATAGAGGATGTTCATGAAGAAGTGCAAGGGCCTACTTTACTCCGGGGTGACAATGAAAGTGCTCTCAAACTGGTTAACAATCCAGTGTGTCACGCCAGGACCAAGCATATAGAGATTGATCACCACTTCATCAGGGAGAAGGTGTTGGAGGGGTCTCTGCTGGTCGGGCATGTTCGGAGTGAAGATAATCTTGCTGACATCTTCACGAAGCCACTGTCGAAGGGGCCTTTTGAACACTTGCGCAGCTTGCTGGGCTTGGTCACCACTTCCCACTTCAAGGGGGAGTGTTGAAATTTGTGAAGTGGAAGTGGGTGACGGGACAGGCCGGGCGGCCTGGGGCGGACAGCTTTGGCGGACTAGGCGGACTGGGCGGACTGAGATCTGCGGCCTGGTGGAAGTTCTAGTGAGAAGCCAGTTGTTCTTCTGGGCGGTTTGCACGGGTTGAGTCCGCGGACTATGCGGCCTGGTTTCTGCGGATAGGGTGTTTGCTGATTGGCTTTGCCAAGGAGCGGCCTGAGCGGATAAAGGCTTGCAGACTGGTGCATTGCTCAGTGGTCGCGGGTGCAAGTTTGTACTGATAGGAGGTCTGGTTCATGTCCGCGGGAAGCTTGCGGACTGGAGTGTCCGCGGTGTGGGCTGTTGCAGACTGGGCTTGGAGCTTGGCTGAGGCCTTGTCGAGCTCTGGTGGCACAGCAGGCGATTTGCTGTGGAGATCGATTGGCGGACTGGATTTGGAGTCCGGGGTTGGCTGCTGCTTTGGACAGAAGTGCGAGGAGCTGGCGGACTGATGGCGGTCTGTGCTAGGGTGTTTGGCGGACGGGATTTTGTGTCCGCCATGCTCGCATTGGCTCTTGATGGTTTTGGACTTGGACACTTTGTGCCAAGGCCATGGTGTCCGCGGTATCCGCCAAGTCCACTGTGACCGGGCGGACTGTTGCTGTCTTCCTTTGGTCGTGGACTTGTGGCGGATTGAGGTGTGAGTCTTGCGGACTGCCTCGGGTTGGTGCGAACTGCCATTGAAGGGGGTTGCTGTCTTGCAGTGGTTGGAGCTTTGCGGGCTGGTGCCTTGTCCGCATCGCTTGGGCGGACTGGAGAGGGTTCGCCAATGTTTGCCTTGCTCCTGGCAGTTTTCCTTGGTATCCGGCTAAGTCCATGCGGACTCGGCGGACGGTGTTTTTGCTATCGCGCGGGCTGGGGTGGTGACGCTATCTCTTGGCCCGTGACCACACTCCTCACCTTGCCTATAAATAGGACCCCCCTGGCATAACCTAAATAACTTGAGTGAACAGTAAGTTGGGGTGTGCAAGGAGCTGCGGTCTGTGTTTGTCAGTCCGCGCGGATTGTTTCAGGCTGACGGTTTGCTGTGTGCAGGTCGCGCGGATAGCTTCAAGGAGCCAGGAGTTTGGCTGTGACTTCGGTCAAGTGCTTGGAAGTGTGCGGTCTCTGTGGACTCAGCAGGAGGTCGCTCTGCGGCTTGTCAGTTCTGTTTCAACTTTTCCAGCTTCAATAACCTGTCCGCCGACTTCAGGCGGGTAGGGGTGTTCCTCAGTTCAAGTTCAGCAGGAGGCGAATAACGGTGTGTCCGCGCGGCCTCGCGGCTTCGGCGGACTCCGTGTCTATTCGGCGGATTGCAGCGTATCTTGGGCGAGCTCAGCGGACTCGGCGACCTCGGCGACCTCGCGGTCTCGGTGGACTCGGGTGCTGTCCGCCCGGCTTGTTTTTTGGTGCTTTCTGTTTACAGTTGTGATACTAGCGAAATCATGTCTCGCTATGTATGCCTCGCATTGTAAAGAAGTGAATGAATAATAGACCTGCTTGTGCTTCCATTGTGTGTTGGGATTTACCTTTGTACCTCTAGTCCTTCGTTTCCGCTGGTTCAACGTGCGAACTGGGTAGTTCCGAAGATATTAATTTGGCGTTTGGGCTATCTTGCTGACCACGTTGAGAAAATTTAACAGGAATTTCCCTGAACTTCAAGTTATAGTCTTCCAACTGATTTTGGGTCCAGAGAAGTTGTGCGCAGCAACTGCCTGCAGAAATATATTCTGACTCGGCAGTTGACATTGCAACACAATTCTGCTTCTTTCTACTCCAAGAAATGAGTCTTCTTCCGAGGAATTGGCAAGTCTCGGAAGTGATCTTCCTGTCATCTTTGCTACCTGCAAAATCTACATCTGAAAATCCAATTAGTTCTTTATCATTATTTCTTGGGTACCATAAGCCAAGATTTGGTGTACCCTTAAGGTATCTTAAAATCCGCTTTGCAGTAGAGTAGTGAGATTCCTTGGAGTTCACCTGATATCTAGCACACACACATGTTGAAAACATTATGTCAGGCCTACTAGCAGTAAGGTAGAGCAAAGATCCAATTATACTCCTGTACTTGGTTTCATTGAAAGGTTTCCCTTTCTCGTCCTTGTCTAGAGACAAAGCTGAACACATTGGAATCCTCATAGAGGTTGCATTCTCCATTCTGAATTTCTTAATCAACTCCTTGGTGAACTTCGTCTGAGAGATGAAAATTCCATCTTCAGATTGTTTCACCTGAAGTCCTAAAAATACTTCAGCTCACCCATACTGCTCATTTCAAACTTCCCTTGCATAAGTTTGGAAAACGTCTTGCAAAAGTTGTCGTCAGTAGAGCAAAAAATAATGTTGTCGACATAGATTTGCACTAGCAAAATCTTGTCTTTTACTTCCCTAAGAAATAATGTCTTATCTATTTTTCTCCTTGTAAACTTGTTCTCAAGAAAAAAGGTAGATAGAGTTTCATACCAGTCTCGTGGAGCTTGTTTTAAACCGTACAATGATTTAAATAATAAGTAAACATGATTAGGATCGTTATAATCAACAAAAACTGGGGGTTGTTCCACATATAACTCCTCCATTATATCACCATTGAGGAAGGCCGACTTCACGTCCATTTGATAGCCAGTAAAGCCCATAAAGGCAGCATATGCGAGGAACAACCTAATTGCTTCGAGTCTTGCCACTAGTGCATAGGTCTGATCAAAATCAATCCCTTCTTCATGTCTGTATCCTTTAGCTACGAGTCTGGCTTTATTTTTGATGATTGTTCTTGTAGACCCACTTTGTTCCAATCACATTCTTGCCTTTAGGTCTTGGTAAAAGTTTCCAGACTTGACAGCATTTGAACTGATTTAGTTCTTCTTCCATTACAACTATCCATGATGCATTTTTGTTTACTTCTTCGAATTTCTTTGGTTCAACCTGCGAGAGGAAACTCAAATACAAATTCTCATTAGTAGTACCTCTTTGAGTTCTTACACCAGCATGAGGTTCTCCTATGATTTGATCAACAGGGTGATCCCTCAAGTGTCTGAGCTCTAGAGTCCTTGCATCAGGAGCTTCCACTACTTATGGAGTTGCTTTTTATACTTGGATAACTTATTCATCTTGGTGATCCTCCTCTCCAATTGAAACTAGAGGAGTGATCATGATGAACTTTGGAGCACTTTCTTCAACTGTCTTATTCAAGCTTAATTCTTTCAGCTTTGAACATGTATCTTCAACAAAAACACTGGAAGAGCTGCTATGTAGCAAACTTGTCGCATCAACTACAACATTAATTGACTCTTCTACCACTAGAGTTTTCTTATTAAAGATCCTGTAAGTCTTACTTTGGCTACTATAACCTAAGAAAATACCTTCAAAGCATTTTTCTCCAAACTTGGTACGATGATATTTCCCATTATTTAGTACATAGCATTTGCAACTAAAGATCCTGAAGTAGAACACCGTAGTTCTCCTGCCTTTCAGTAGCTCATAGGGAGTCTTACGATGATTCTTGTTGATCAACGCTCTATTTTGCATGCGACAAGCTGTATTGACTGTTGGAGCATGCATTCGATGCTTCCTAGTTTGCTAATAACAAATCTTGTTTGTATTTGATATTTGGATGTTATTGGTGTGCAGGTAACACAGTTTAATATCTCATATCTTTTTGATGATGAATCAGATCAGAATTGAGCTCGGGAGATATCGCTAGGCGATAGTGGGTATCGCCAACAGGCGATAGTGCTACTCGACACTCGACGCAATTCCGCTTGATGCTCGACGAAATTATGGCTTGGAGATATCGCCAGGCGATAGTGGGCATCTCCACAGGCGATAGCACCACTCGATGCATTTCCGCTCGATGCTCGACGAAATCATGGCCACCGTTATTTTGCTATCGCCAGATGGCGATATCTGGTATCGCGCGGCGATAGTGCACGATTCAGCGCTCAACGTTTGTGCGATGCAAAAATGAGGAGTTCGTGGGACATGTGGCAGCGGTTACCACTATCGTCAGATGGCGATACCCAGTATCGCCCGGCGATAGCGCCAGAATATAAAAGTCTCTCATTTTCTGAGAAAGTTACGAATTTCATTACCTGGAGTGCACTTACCTTCAAAGACGATCTAGAGAGCTCCAGAACTCAGAGATACTCCATACTCCTAAGAAGGCCAAATAGCGCGGAAGATTGACGGCAAAAGCCAAATAGCACGGAAGATTGACGGCACGTGCGAAGCATTCAAAGTATCTCTTGCAAGGATTCATCGGCATCTTCAGCGCTTTGTCTGAAGGGAGTGTCTAGCCTAAAGTGCTCAATTTATTTTTGTTATTTTTCATTTATTTTTCTCATTGTAATCAGAAGGGAAATCTCCGCCTTGTGCGTGGCGTCTAGGTCCTTGTATGGCTTAGGAGAGAATCGCCGCCTTGTGAGTGACGTCCAAGTCCTTGTGTGTCCTAGGGAGAAATCATTGCCTTGTGTGCAGTGTCTAGATCGTGGTTAGATCTAGGGGAGGCTAGTAGCAAGATCTAGGGAGAGATACGCTTTAGCCTGCCGGTTCTTGGTAGAAGAACCGGCGAATACACTAGAAAATTATTTATTTCATGAGCTTTTATCTCTAGCTCTATAAAGACACTTTGTATGTAATTTAACTCTTTTGAAATATATCATTATTATTTCTAGCTAGTATTCGTTTGCACTCTTCCATTACTTTGTTGTTATTTATTTTATAAAGGTTGCTTATGTTGTTTAGGAAAAATTAAAAAGTACCCTTATTCACCCCCCCCCCCCTCTAAGGGCATCGTAAGATCCAACACTTGGTATCAGAGCCAGGTTACTCCAAAAATGGTTTCACCACCGGGAGTAATGGTGCAAAACACGCACGCATTTTTTGAGGGTCAAGGTATTAGTAGACCTCCCTTATTCATGGGCACTGACTACAACTATTGGAAAGCTCGAATGCGATGCTTTCTAATAACACTAGATATTGATGTTTGGGGCATGGTAGAAACATGCTACACTGCCCCTATTACTGCTGTAGGAAGTGTCTCTATGGAGAAACCCAAGGATAAATGGGACGAAGCTGATAAGCTTCGTTGTAAAAATAATGCTAAGGCAATGAACGCTTTATTTTATGTGTTAGATAGGACTGAATTTAACCGTGTTTGTGCATGTGATACTGCATATGATATTTGGAATCTTCTTGAAGTTACTCATGAAGGTACATCATAGGTAAAGGACTCGAAGCTTTTCCAGCTAGAATCGGAGTTTGAGAAGTTCAAGATGGAGGTTGATGAAGATATAGACTCCACGTACACGAGGTTTAGCAAGATAGTAAATGACTCGAGGATTCTAGGGAAGAATTTCTCAAATGGAGATTTGGTGAGGAAAATACTTAGATCGCTTCCCCCGAAGTTTAATCCTAAAGTGACTGTCATCTCGGAGTCACACAATCTAAAGTCTCTCCAAATTGAGAATCTCATAGGATACTTGAAAACTCATGAAGTAGAGTTGAGGATTCAACAACAAGAATATAGCTTGGAGCTAAGAAAGAAAGCTTTGGAGTTGAAGTCCAAGAAGGAGAAGGAAATCGAGTCGGATGAAAGTGATGATGAAGATGAAGAGAGTTTGTTTGTGAAGAAATTCAGGAGATTTATGAGAAATCCTAAAAGAAGAAATTCTTTCAAGAGATTTTTCAAGAAGAAAGAATATGGGAATAGGAAAGGAAAATCTCAAGATGAAGAAGAGGATGATGAAGATAGACCACCACTTGAATCTTATCATTGCAGGATGATTGGTCACATATAGAGCAAGTGCCCAAAGTATCTGGAAGAGCTGAACGAGAAGCGGCACAAAAAGAAAGATAGGAAGAATGTTCTAAAGGCTGAAACATGGGATGAAGCCACTTCTGAGGAGTCGAGCAGTTCAGGGTCAGAAACTGGAGAGGAGGCCAACATGTGCTTGATGGGAAAGAGCGCTTCATATTATGATGAAGGAAGCAGTGTCCAGAGTGACACTGAGGTAACTCCTAAAACTTATGATGATTTATTTTCAGAATTTTTAAGTACTTACGAGTATTTAGATAAAAAACTGCATGAAATTAAGTTGATAAAATCTGAAAATAAAGTTTTAGTTAAAGAAAATAAAAAACTAAAAAATGAAGTAAAAATTCTAGGAAAAGAGAAAGCGCCTTGTCAAGAGGATTGCCCGTCTTTGACAAAGATAGTGGAACTTGAGAAAGATCTCTCTAAGACTCAGACTCGGGTTGAAACTCTTACAAAAGAGAAAGAGGCCTTAGAGAGATCTCTAAAATTCTCTCACTCTCAAGTGGAAGGCAGCAAGAAGTCCTTCGCTAATCGTTGCGGTACCATAGTTGCCGAAAATAATGTACTAAGGGTACAAGTCCGAAAATTAGAAATGGCCACTAACAAATTTGGAGTGGGCCAAAAATCTCTAAATATGATTTTGGGAAACCAGTACTATGGTTCTGGAAAATTCGGACTTGGATACTCTGCTAAATGCTATCGCCCAGCGACAGCCACTATGGTCGGCGATAAGAAAAATTCCAGGAATGTTAATTTTCAGGTTAAAAACAATAAACCACATGTCCATGTAGCTTCCAGCAAAGGGTCAAAATATATTTTGAAAAACCCGTCAACTTCTTTCATCAAGTGTGCCAAATGTTATAAGTTTGGTCACAAAACACATACTTGTAAGAAGACGGGATACTGCTTAGTCAAACAAATCTGGGTGCCTAAGGCTTCCACCTATTCTATGGGAGGAACCACTTGGGTAGCCGGATCTTTACTCTCATCCTCTTTCTAGGTGTGTTGGCAGGCTAAAGACAAAGAAGACGTGTTGTACTTGGACTCAGGGTGTTCCAAGCACATGACAGGCAATAAATCAAAGTTCCTTAGCCCGGAGATGAAGAAAGGAGGAGTAGTTACTTTTGGCGACAACGGAAAGGGGAAAATCATCGGCATTGGAGTAGTAGGTAACAAATCATTTTCTATCTCAAATGTTTTATATGTTAAAAGTTTGAAGCATAATTTAATTTCAATAAGTCAACTATGTGATATTGGCTTAAATGTCTTGTTTGATTCATCTTCAAACCTATGCAAAATTACTAACTCTAAAACAAATGATATTGTTATTACTGCTCCTAGATTTCAAAATGTTTACATGATTAGGTTTAATGATGTATCACATTTTTCGTTAAAATGTTTTATTTCTAAAAATGAGGAATTAGATTTGTGGCATAGACGTCTTGGACATTCTAGTTCAAAACTTATCATAAAATTGTCTCAAAATAAACTTGTTAAAGGTTTACCTTCTTTGCATGGAAATTTATCATCTTTATGCTCACCATGTCAAAAAGGAAAATTTACAAAGTCTTCTTTTAAAAGCGAAAATATCGTTTCCACCACTAGGCCTTTAAAATTAATACATATGGATTTGTTTGGTACTGTTAATACACTAAGCCTAGGAGGTAGAATGTATAATTTTGTTTTGATTGATGATTTCTCTCGTTTTAGTAGGACAATTTTCTTATCGTCTAAATCTGATGCATTTTTAGAATTTTCCAAATTATGTTTTCGTGTTCAAAATGAAAGAGATTTAAAAATAAAATGCATTCGTTCAGATCATGGAGGTGAATTTGATAATGAGAAATTTGTTTCTTTTTGCAATGAGTTAGGAATTAAACATGAATTTTCTGCTCCACTAACACCTCAACAAAATGGTGTGGTGGAAATGAAAAATAGAATTTTGCAAGAACTAGCTCACACTATGCTATCTGAATACAAATTACCTCGATCATTTTGGGCTGAAGCTGTTAGTACTTCTTGTTATGTTATTAATCGTGTTATGCTTCGACCCATCTTAAAATTAACACCTTATGAGTTATATTTTCTAAAGAAACCGAATGTGTCTTATTTTAAAGTTTTTGGATGTAAATGTTTTGTTTTGAACACTAAGGATAATTTAGGCAAATTTGATGAGAAGTGTGATGAAGACATTTTTATTGGTTATTTTTCTACAAGTAAAGCTTATATAGTTTACAATAAGAGGACAAAAGTAGTTGAAGAATCAATGTATATTAAATTTGATGAGTTTTTTCCTTGTGTAGAAGCTAATAATACAGGTAAAAATGAAGAGCTCTCTACTCTACAAAGGGTGGATGATGATGAAAACCTTAGAGACAAAGATGAAGAAAAAGGAGTCGAATAAGAAGAAGAAGAGCAAGGATATGTGCCTCCAAGCAAACTAAGATTTTCAAAAGATCATCCCCAAGATTTGGTTATTGGAGAACCATCAAGAGGGGTAAGTACCTGTTCATCCATACGTGAATTATTTTTAAATATGTGCTTTATTTTTGATATAGAACCTAAAATCGTTGAAGCTGCTTTAAATGATAATTCTTGGTTTTTAGCTATGAATGACAAGCTTAATCAATTTGAACATAATAAAGTTTGGAAGTTTGTAGAAAGACCGTCAAATCATCCTATTGTAGGGGTTAAATGGATTTTTAAAAATAAACTTGATAGTGAATCTAGGGTCACTAGGAACAAAGCTAGACTCGTAGCAAAAGGTTATTCACAAATAGAAGGAATAGATTTTGATGAAACTTTTGCACCTATAGCACGTTTAGAAGCAGTTAGAATATTTCTTGCATTTGCTAGTTTCAAGAAGTTTAAATTGTTTCAAATGGATGTTAAAAATGCTTTTCTTAACGGGTATATTAAGGAGGAGGTTTATGTAGAATAACCTTCAGGCTTTGTTGATGTTAGATTTCCTGATCATGTTTATAAATTAGAAAAAGCCTTGTATGGTTTGAAACAAGCACCCCGAGCATGGTATGATAGATTGACTATTTATTTATTAAAAAATAATTATAAAATGGGCAGTGCTGATTGTACTTTATTTGTTAAACATATCCATGATGATCTTATCATTTTACAAATATATGTTGATGATATTATTTTTGGATTCACAAATGAAAAATTATGTGATAGTGTTATTGAAATTATGAAGAATGAATTTGAAATGAGCATGGTAGGCGAACTCACTTATTTTCTTGGTTTTCAAATCACTCAAAAGCATGATGTAATTTTTATTTGCAATTCTAAATATATTCATGATGTTTTAAAAATATTGGGTTTGAAAATCTAAAACAAGCAAATACCCCCATGAGTGACTCATTAAAGTTAGGAAAAGATGAAAGTGTAATATCTATAGATCAAACACTTTATATAGGAATGATAGGATCACTATTATATTTGACTGTCTCTAGGCCTGATATTATGTTCGTTGTATGTTTATGTGGTAGATTTCAAGTTAATCCCAAAGAGTCTCATTTAAAAGCAGTTAAACGCATTTTTAGATATCTTATTGGCACGTCTAAATTAGGATTATGGTATCCACATAACGATACATTTATATTACATGGCTTCTCTGATTCAGATTATGTTGGATGTTCATTAGATCGTAAAAGCACCAGTGGCACCTGTCATTTTCTTGGCCCTTCACTTATCTCTTAGTCGAGCAGAAAACAAAATTATGTTGTCTTATCTACCACTGAGGCCGAGTACATAGCACTAGGCAGTTGTTGTGCACAAGCTTTATGGATGAAGCAAACATTATAAGATTTTGGAATAGTTCATGAAACCATTGAATTAAAATGTGATAACAAAAGTGCAATTGACTTAACGTATAATCCAGTTCATCATTCTAGATCCAAACACATTGATGTACGTCACCATTTCATAAGAGATCACATAAAACAAAATACGATCAAAGTCAATTTTATAAGCGCTGATTCACAGCTTGCGGATATTTTCACTAAACCACTTCCAGATTCCCGTTTTTCATTCTTACGATTAGAATTAGGAATTCTAGACTTGTCAAATTAATAAATTACCATCGCAAGCCACACAAAAAAATTTATTAACATCATGAACATTAAACTAAAATAAGCATTCCATAAATCATAAGTGGAAACACCACAATTTTAACATTCCATACTAAGTCTTACTTTCTTCTAGAAGAAATACCACATACCATTACAGAATAGATAATATTACAGCATGAATTCAAAATCTAAGGAAATTAACGAAATTTCATTGTCGCCGACGATAGTGACTGTCACCCGGTGATAATGGCAAAATGTCCAGCCTTCCAGAAATCTTCAAAAATTTCTGCTGTCACCTCCACTGGTCTCTCCTTGATCATCTGTCGAACTGTACACGCTGCTTCGTGTCCGACATGCTCGGTGGGTCAATGTACGGGGCGGCTCCATGACCAGATCTTCCCATTCTGCTGCTTCGGCTGGAACGGGCTTCAACTTCAAACTTTTGGTCAGAAATTTAAAGAATTTCTGAATTCCCAAAAAGTTTTTCTTTACATCCCTCTTATGTTCTTTGAATGACTCTCGCAAGTCATCTAACACTTCTCGCAACGATCCACCTCTAGGAATTGGCGGGTTTCGGATAGTGGACACTGGTTCACTCCTCCTTGATGACCCTCCTCGTGTTGATCGGCTGATGGAAGGTGTTCCACTCGTCGAATATATCATTGGGATACAATCATTGAAGTACAATTTGGGGTCAATCCACGTGTATTTCTTATATAAGATCCGTTGGATGACGACTTCAAGTGGTAGAGTGTTCAACTTCTTTCAATTATGACTTTTCAATCAAAATGAGTATCGCACTATCGAGAGGACAAAATCCGCCACATCAAACGGCTCTTGCTCCAAAATCAAATACATCACATAACTAAGTTGAGTCGTTATTTTTCGTGTATCTTCAAATTTCAATAGGACAGTATGCCTTAGAACCTTTTGCACTAGTCGTGCATCCTACGTCAGGAAGGTCGTTGATTGGATTAGAGTTTTGATGGAATTTCCATGCAAAACTGAAAGATATGGTACCTAAACACCTAGAGGGGGGGTGAATAGGTGACCTAATCCTTTTTTAAACTTAAATGGCAGCAATCAGTTATATCACAGAATACTAACTATTTTATCACAGCAAACACACAGCATGCACAACAACAATCACAGCACAGCACAGCATACACAGTGGTTTATAGTGGTTCCCCAAGATATGGGTACATCCACTTTCCCCCTTCTCCTATCTAGCAGTGTACTAGATTCGGCCAAACTCCTCCACTGTCTCAGAACCCAAATTGGTTCCTACACCTCAGGCCCAAAGCCTTACAACTCAGCTTTATCCCAAAGCCTACACTCAGCCAATCAAGGCCTACACTCAGCCAATCAAGGCCTACACTCAGCCAACCAAGGCCTACACTCAGCCAACAAGGCCTACACTCAGCCAACAAGGCCTACACTCAGAGATCTCAATCTCCTACACTCAGGCTCTCAAGACCTACCCTGAGCCTTTATAATTATAGGCTTACAATTCACTCAGATCCAAAGGATCCTACAAGTTAAAAATGTATTACAAATATTAACTCAACAACTCTGAAATAAAAAAGGGAAGTTGAGAGTTTCTTGATGAGTTCTTGGAAGAACTCAGCTGGATTCAATCTGACTTAGCTTTCTTCAAAGCTTCTTGAGTAGAACTGAATAAGACTGAATCCTCCTGCAGTAGTTCCTTGACCTCTGCCGCTTAAGATCCAGAATGAATCTGAATCCTTCTTCTCAGCCTAGTTCCAGAGGCTGATTTCTTAGATGGAGCTCCCTCTCCAACTTCTTAGATCTGCTCTTGGACTGCAAGATCTTCTTGTGTTGATACTCTGTGTACCACTTTGATAACTTGTTCTTCAACAATGTGATCCACTTGAACAACAATCTGAACCACAGTTTCTGTAAACTGTAGGTGCTTATTTATAGGCCTTCTTCATGGTAACCGGCTGGTCCGATCCATAACTGACTTCTAATATCACTGACAGGTGCTGTAGACCGGCTGGAACGGCAGCTGTCAAGTCATCCAGTCATTTCTTGAAAATCTCTAACTGTCTGAAAGTGTTGAGACTTTCTGTCTTTAAGTGTCGACACTTATAGTCCAAGTGTCGACACAAGTTGTGTAAGTGTCGACACAAGTCTACAAGGTGTCGACACAACTCCTTGTATGTCTCGACACAGTTTCTTCTGCATGTGTCGACACTGAAATTGAGTGTCGACACAAGTACTTGTTCTTCTAGCTTTTGCTGAATTCTTCTAAGTGTCGACACATCTCCTTTGTGTCGACACATCTTCATGTGTTGTAACTGTTAAGTGTCGACACTGCTTCTTGGTGTCGACACATAGTCTTCAATGTCGATACTTGCTGAGTGTCGACACAGCTCCTTGTGTCGACACACCTTCTTCTTGTTGAGACTTCAGCTGAGTGTCGACACATTCCCTTAGTGTCGACACTTGTACTTAGAATAATTTTGTTGATCTTTCTGATCTTTGCTGAGTGTCGACACAGCTCCTTGTGTCGACACTTTCTTCAAGTGTAGAGTCTTTAGCTGAGTGTCGACACATTGTGCTGGGTGTCGACACATACTTCATGTGTTGACTCTTCTGGTTGTGTGTCGACACATTGTGCTGAGTGTCGACACATACTTCAAGTGTTGACTCTTCTGTTGAGTGTCGACACATTGTTCTGAGTGTCGACACTTACTTCAAGTGCTGACTCTTCTGTTGAGTGTCGACACATTGTTCTGAGTGTCGACACTTACTTCAAGTGCTGACTCTTCTGTTGAGTGTCGACACATTGTTCTGAGTGTCGATACTTTAACTTAGTCTCTACAGACTTTTGCTGAGTGTCGACACAGCTCCAAGTGTCGACACTTTCTGTCTGCACTTTTCTTCACTGAGTGTCGACACAGCTCCAAGTATCGACACTTGCTGTCTGGTGTCGACTCTGCATCCCAGGTGTCGACACAATGACTCCAAGTGTCGACACTGCTTGTCTGGGTGTCGACACAAGTCTTCTTAAGTGTCGACACTTTCCCTCTGGGTGTCGACACATGGACTTAGAAACTTTTTGCTTCAGTCCAGTGATTACATAACCTGCACAAGTAAACTCAACATACATCAAATACATTATGATGTATATCATTGAGTTGGGTGAGGCTTCTTCAAATCAGGTACATTTGACCAATGTACCCAACAATCTCCCCCTATTTGGAGAAGTCATAACCCTTAGTCAATGATATACACCATTCATAATTAAAAATTACAAAATGATGTAAAGCAGGTTATATTCAGCAGGGTAAACATAAACATGTATTAATTCACACATGTATCAACACAGAACAAATAAGAAATAGACACATTCACAGAACAAACATGAAATATATGAATCATAAATTGTTCTAACATGTGACTTATACATTCTCAGTAGTTCACAAAAATGTTTTACATTCAACAGATTACAAAATAATCTTCAAGTAAATTCTTAATCTAGTTCTGGTCAGGTTCCTTGATAACTATTCCCTTGCCAGCTTGAACTTGAGCTTTGACAGGGGCATCAACAGTTTCAGCATCAGCATGCTTCTTGCCTTTTAGATCTTTCTTTTTGAGTTCTTCTGCCTTGATCTTCTGCCTCTCAAAATAGTGATATGGCTTAGGAAAGTACTTGCTAGGCTCCACTGCAGTAGGAGGTAGCTTTCCCATCTCTGCCTTCCTTCTATACTGAACTATTGCTTCCTGCCTGATCTCATGTTTTCTCCATTCTGCTTCAGAGAACCACTTGTTCCTGTCATGAGTATTGTCCTTGGCAGCTTTCCAGGCAGTTAAAATTATATTCCTAGAGGTAGGGCTCCACTGTTCAAAGTCTGGCCTTTGTTCTGCTTGTTCCCTAAACCTCTTTTTGGATAACCTTGTCTCTTCTTCTTTCTGTAATGCCTCTTGCATGGCTTCAGTAATAGGCTGAACCACTTTATCCAGAATAACATTAGACTTTCCTTCAGTTGGGCTATATATTTGCTGAATGTCAGCTTGCACCATGTCAAGATCTGGTGGAGGATATATCACTTGAGCTACCTCTGGTTGCTCACCTCCAAGATATGCAGTTTGAATCCCAAATTCAACAACATTGTCATCATCACAGAGTGGAGGATAGCCCAGTGTAGCTCTGATGGAATTTGATATCCACTTTGCATGGTCAGAGCTAAACTCTCTCCCCCTTTATGACTTCTCGAGCCATATGATCTCTGACATCATCCTTTTGAAATCTGATTTGACTATCCAAGTATCTGATTCCCTCTTTAAAGAATGGTTTCAGCTTGTGAAGTTGATCAGATATAGCTTTCTGGGATGCTTGGATAGCAGTCTTTACAGCAGAAATTTCCTCTTGAAAGGCTTTGTCAAATTCAGCTTTGATAGTAGCAGAAGATGTAGAAGGTTCAGCAGCCTTGTTCTTCAACTCAGTGACTATAGCATTATGTGAGGCAGTCAAATTGTCATTCATTCTTAACTGATTTTCAAGAACATATCCTTGTTTCAATGCTATATCATCCACTTGGGCTTTGATCTTCTCCTGGTGTGTTGCCAAATACACCACTGCATTTCCACCTTTGTGGAAGCATTCAGTCATTTCCTTTTTGTTAAGGTTCATTTCAAACCTTATAGACTTTATATCTTGGGCCAGATCAAACTGCAAAGCTTTGTGCCCTTCATCTACATAAGCCTCTATAGCTTTTCTCTGTTCATCCAGTTTTATCTGCATTGCAATCATTAATGCACTATAATCAACAGTTGGAGCTTGTTGAACTATAGGATGTGGGGCTATAGATTGCAGAGCTTTCTTATAACTCTGACTTCTCCTTTTAAAAACATACAGTTTCTTCTTCTTTGCCCTAGCACTCTCCTCATCTTCAGAGGCAGAAGTGCTGGCTATGTCTACCCTCTCCTTAGGGCTTTGAGGCTTGTCAGCTTGCACATCTTGTGCCTTCACAGTTTCTTGCCTTATAGGCTCTTCCAGAACTTGCACTTGCTCCCCCTCAGCAGCAGCATTATCTCTTCCAGCAGCTTCCTTGTCCAGGTCAAAATCTTGTTGGTCGAGATTGAGGAATAAATCTTCCATGGTGAACTCTTATGGAGACTGTGCAGGAGAAGTTCTTAGTTCTTCAACTACTGGATCAGGAATCACTTCTTGTACATCAGATGTGTCTTTTCTAACAACATATGGAACTGGACTATTCAGTTGAGTATGCTGATTACCATCAGATAGATCAGCATCTTCTATAATAAAATCTAAGGTGTTGAGTTCAGTGAGTACCTCTTGTATGATGGTGGTGGCTTGCTCACTGGCCAGTGTAGAGGGTTCTTCTACAACTGGAGGCTCCCCCTGGCTGTGATCCTTGTGGATGGGGCTAGCTTCAGGCAGCTCCCCCTGGATCTCAGCAAGCTCTTGAGCAGCAGGAGATTTCACTGCAGGCTCTTCCTCATGCTCATCTGGAGTGAAGACAACATGTTCTTCACTCCCAGAACTGCTGGAGGACTCTTGCGCCACTTGAGTAGTTTTTCTCTTCTTCTTTGGAGGAGTGTCTTTCTCAGTAATTGTCTTCTCTGGGGTTGGCATTTCCTTGGACAACACCCTGTCCCATCTTGAAAAGATCCTTAGATCCATTTTCCTCATGTGGTTTATCTTGCTTCCTACAGCAGTACTCATTACCTCTGGTATCACACCAGCTAGGTATAGACTAATGATTCTGCCCAGATTTGGCTTCTTCAAGCTCTCCTTAATCTTCTCATAAACCACTATAGACCAGTCTGTTTTCAGAGTGAAGATTATCCTTGTCATGATTCCAAATATATAGGCAGACACTCTGTCATGCCCTCCAGGCTTGCTTAAGATCACCTTGCCAACTATCTCAGACATGAACTTCCCTTGATTATTCATGCCTTTTCTGTTAAACACAGAGCCCAGCTTCATCTTTGGATCAAGACCACACCAGGTTAGAGCTTCCCTGGTCTTGGATGCAGTAATTTCTTCTTCATCTTGAGTTTTTGGTAGCTGGAGTACCTTCCTCAGACTCTTTGGGGAAACCTTGACCTTAGTTCCATAAACTCTGGATTTGATTCTGTATCCAGATTCATCTACTGCAGCTCCATTTAGGAATTCAAGAACCTCCTTCTTCCATATCTTAGTAGGTTCTGAAACTAATAACTCTAACCCTGAATCGGCGACTAGGGTTACTACTGCCTTGATTTTTGGATCAGCATCGTCGAAGGCGCCGCACACAAGCTCATATCCTTCGTTAACGTTCTCCTCAAGCTTAGGAGCCATTAGGGTTTGTAGAATTTGTCTTTAGAAAAGAGAGGTGTCGACACAGTAGTGTTGGTCTCGAAACTTTGAAAGTGTGTCGACAAACAAAGACAGAACCCTATTTATACCTTTCTGATTTTGAAGATGAACAGGCGGGACAGCTAACTTAAAATGTGTCGACACTGGCAATAAGTGTCGACACTGACTTATAATGTCTCGACACATATGTGTCGACACAGTTTAGTCAACAGATTTTATGTGTCGACACTTGTTATGTGTCGACACAACATAACTCGACACATTGTCGAGACTTTACTTAGAAAATTCTGAGTAAAACATAAGTGTCGACACCATATTGGATGTGTCGACACCTACTTGTCATGTGCCGACACTAACATTCTGAAGTGTCGACACCAACATCCTGGATGTGTCGACACCTTTTTCCTGAAGTGTCGACACCACTATTCTGTGTCGACATAGACTTGTCTATGTGTCGACACCTTTTTACTTAGCCAATTTTAATTCTGTAAACTTACTCTAAGTTTAACATTCCTAGTTCAATTTTGAATCTATTGAACTTAGCTTCTTCTAGGGGCTTAGTAAACATATCAGCTATTTGATTATCAGTTTTAACATATTCAAGTAAAATATCTTCTCTTTCTACATGCTCCCTAAGAAAATGATATTTAATTTCAATATGTTTAGTTCTATTATGTGATACAGGGTTATTAGCTTTTGAAATAGCACTTGTAGAATCACAGAAAAGTGGAGTTCTACTTACCTGAAATCCATAGTCCTCTAGCTGATGTTGTATCCACATAAGTTGAGCACAGCAACTTCCTGCAGCTACATACTCTGACTCTGCTGTAGAGATAGCCACACTGGTTTGCTTTTTACTACTCCATGAAATTAGTCTCCCACCTAGGAATTGACAGGTTCCAGTAGTGCTCTTTTTATCTTCTTTGCATCCTGCAAAGTCTGTATCTGAATAACCTGTTAGATCAAAATCTCCATTCCTAGGGTACCAGAGGCCTAGATAGGGAGTGCCCTTTAGATATCTCAATATTCTTTTGACTGCTGTCAAATGAGACTCTTTAGGGCAGGCTTGATACCTAGCACAAACACATGTAGCATACATGATGTCAGGTCTACTAGCAGTCAAGTATAATAGGGAGCCAACTATCCCTCTATACAGGGTTTCATCTACAGGTTTCCCTGCATCATCCTTGCTAAGAGACATACTTGACCCCATAGGAGTCTTCATGGTGCTGGATGAATCCATACCATACTTCCTTATGAGTTCTAGGGTGAACTTTGACTGACAAATGGACAAACCACTCTCAGTCTGTTTAACTTGGAGACCCAAGAAAAACTTCAGCTCTCCCATACTACTCACTCAAACTGACCTTGCATAAGTTTTGCAAACTTTTTGCAAAGGCTGCTTTCAGTAGACCCAAATATAATGTCATCTACATATATTTGGACTAGTATAACTTTGCCTCTAGATTCCCTAAGGAATAGAGTCTTATCTATTTTCCCCCTTGAGAATTTGTTCTCAATGAGGAAACTAGATAGGGTTTCATACCAAGCCCTAGGGGCTTGCTTTAACCCATATAAAGCTTTCCTAAGTCTATAGACATGATGAGGTAGAGTTGGATCAACAAAACCTGAAGGCTGCTCCACATAGACTTCTTCTTTAAGATTACCATTTAGGAATGCTGACTTGACATCCATTTGGTAAACCTTGAATCCTTGATAGGTTGCATAGGCTAAGAACATCCTTATGGCTTCCAGTCTGGCTACTGGAGCAAAGGTTTGATCAAAATAAATACCTTCTTCTTGCTTATATCCTTTAGCAACCAGTCTAGCCTTATTCTTAATGATGACCCCTTGTTCATCCATCTTATTCCTGTAGATCCACTTAGTTCCTATTACATTGTGGTCTTTAGGTTTAGGAACTAATTCCCAGACCTTGCACCTTTTGAACTGATTAAGCTCTTCTTGCATTGCTTCAGTCCATTGTGGATCTTGTATTGCTTCTTCAAACTTCTTAGGTTCAACTTGTGACAGAAAGCTGGAATAGATTGCAGCATTCTGATTTCTGCTCCTTGTTTGAACTTCTTGTCTTGGATCTCCAATAATCAGCTCTACTGGATGATCTCTAAGATGCCTGTGAGCTGGAGGCATCCTAACTTCTGGTTGAACTTCTTCAGCATTTCCATCATGCTGTATATCTTGGATTTCTTCAGCAATTGGCACATGTAGTTCTTCCCCTGGACAATAGCTACTGTCTTCTACTTGCTGTCTTGCAGCAGGCACTTCTTCTATAGTAAGCTTGTCCATTTTCTTTGTCAAACCTGTGGGGCTGCATACACTACTAGACAACTCATTATTAATAAGTTTAGTCTCATCAAAAACTACATGCACAGATTCTTCTACAACTTGTGTAGTCAAGTTGTAGACTCTATAAGCCTTACTGTTATTGTTGTACCCAACAAAAATTCCCTCTTGGGACTTGGCAGCAAACTTAGTTAAATAAGACTTCCCATTGTTAAGTATGAAGCATTTGCAACCAAAGATCCTAAAATAGGATATGTTTGGTTTCCTACCTTTCACAACTTCACAGGGGGTCTTGTTAAGCCTTTTAGTGATGGTAGCCCTATTTATAACATGGCATGCAGTGTTAACTGCTTCAGCCCAGAAATATTCTGGCAGTGATGTATCACTTAGTAGGGTCCTACCAGCCTCTATCAAGGTTCTATTCTTCCTCTCAGCAATGCCATTTTGCTGAGGTGTTCTAGGTGAAGAGAATTCTTGAAATATCTCAAAGTCTTCACACAGTTTTGTCATGCTATCAGACTGAAATTCAGTACCATGGTCACTTCTAATCTTGACCACTGTACTATTTAGTTCATTCTGAATTTGCTTGACAAAGTTGTGGAAGACACTAGGATGTTTCAGATTTCTGTCTTAAGAAGAACACCCAGGAAAACCTTGAGTAGTCATCTACAACTACAAAGGTATAGACCTTCCTACCTAAGCTGTGAACTGGCATTGGACCAAAGAGATCCATATGCAAGAGGTATAAACACCTCACAGCATCTTTGTTTTCTATGCTTCTAAAGGTGGATTTAGTCTACTTGCCCTTTTGACAAGCTGAGCAAATACCATCTTTGACACACTTAACTTGAGGACCATTCCTCACTAACTCTTTGCTAAAGAGTTTGCTAATAGTCTTGTAGTTAAGATGGGCAAGCCTCTTGTGCCATTTGACACAATGAGAGACTGTCTCATCAGCTACAAGACAAACTGGAGAACCATTGTTCTCAACCATAATGTCTAGGCAGTAGACATTCCTCTTCCTATAACCTGTCAAAATGATCTCTTGATCACTTGACCTCTTGATATGACAACCATTTTTAACAAATGAGATGTCATACCCTACATCACTTAATTGACTTATACTTATTAGGTTGTGTTTCAACCCTTTAACATAAGCCACTTGAGTAATGGTAACTAAGTTTGTAGAAATGTTACCAAATCCTTTGATGATTCCTTTTTCAGAACCACCAAAGGTTACTTTTGGACCATCTTTTACTGGAATGTAGTCCTTTAGTAATCTTCTAGTTCCAGTCATATGTCTGGAACATCCACTGTCCAAGTACCATGTTGGGGTATGGCCACTTGGACTCACCTGCAAAACAGATTAATGAACCTTAGAACCCAAAGAATTCTTGGGTCCTTGGTACTTGTTAGTCTGCAATCTGACAAAGCTACCCACTGGCTTTCCAACAGGTAGTTTGGTACTCACTTTGGCACTAGCATTGTGCCAACAGTCCACTGCAAAATGGCCAACTTTGCCACAGCACCAACATTCAAACTTATTGTACCTTTGCTTAGGTACTGCCTTGGCTGTCTTGTCTACAACAGGCTTGTTGAATGTTGGGGCTTTGCCCTTGGACTTAGACTTGGACTGCTCAGTCCCTGCAGGTCTAATAAAGCCCAGTCCAGCCTTGCCTTTATGATGAACAAATTCATCAATTAAAGGTAACACTGACTTAGGTTTAGAAAACCTAGCAACAAGCTCTCTCTCTTTCTGAAGATTGATCTCCAGACTCTTGATTTGATCATTTTTAAATGATATAGTACCCATTTGAATCACTGTTATGTGCTTCAACCTGGCTATCTCATTCAGTTTTTGATCAAAAGACTTCTCAAAATCTGTTGCTGCAGCTTTAAGATAGCAATTTCCTTTGCCTGACTTTTGGCTAGGGTCTTGCTTTTCTTGTAAGCCTGCAACAGCACCTTATATTCATCTATAAGCTGATGAATATCACCCTCAGACTCAGATACATTCTCATCACTTGATGAAGAAGAATCTGAATCTGAACTAGAACAAGAAACTGAACTTGAACTTGAACCTTGTACCTTACTGGGTCCTGGCTGCTCCAAGATTTTGGCACTCTCTGTCAAAGCCATTAGCCCTTGGCATTGACTGTCTTCTTGTTCATAAATAGACTCCATTAACTGCATGAATTCTTCCTCTTCTTCTTCAGCAAACAGCCCTATGTAGGCTTCAGCCTCAGACTCAGTTTCTGAAGAAGAGATATCTGATAGAGTCTTCTCCTTCTTGGCAACAAAAGACTTCTCTTTCTTGCCTTTGAAGTGAGCCTTTTTCCTGTCACCAGATTCCTTTCTCTTCTCTGGACAATCTGCAATAACATGGCCCTGTCTATTACAGCAATAACACACTATCTTAGATCCAGTTGCCTTGCTTGACTTTGTCCTCTTCCTGTCTTTCTTTGAAGGCTTTTTCTCCTGATAAAAGACTTCCTTTCCCTTTGAAGTAGAAGGTCTTGACCTCCACTGTTTCTTCTTCAAGAATTTCTGAAAGTGTCTAGTGAAGGCAGCAAAGTCTTCATCACTTTCACTGCTCTTAGTCTTTGTGCTGACTAACTCATCTGATTCTGATTCAACTACCTCTGGAGGTGGAGTTGATGACTTATTCCTGCACTTTCTGGGAACTTCTGTCTTGAAAGCAACTAATCTTTCCTTGTGTTCAATTCTTGTTGACTTCTCCTCCTCTTTCCTCACTGTCAATTGCATTTCATAAGACAATAACTTGCCAAATAGTGTAGGAGGAGAAATTTCCCCCAACTTAGCCATTTCTCTAATGGCACAGATCTTTGTGTCCCAATCTTTGGTTAGGGACCTTAGGAACTTGTCATTTAGTTCATAGTTACTGAACTCTCTTCCATAAGACATGAGTTCATTAACTATTCTGTAGAACTTCTTGTAGCACTCAGTTATGTTATCACCTTTATCTTGTCTAAAACTCTCATACTCCTGATTTAGCAAGGATTTTCTATCTTGTCTGACTTCTTCAGATCCTTCCATATACACTATAAGAGTGTCCCACATTTCTTTGGCTGTCTTACAGTGTATAAGATTCTGAAAAGTTGCATCATCAATGGCACTCACTATTATGTTCTGTGCCCTCTTGTCCATTATGGCTAGGACAATCTCATCCTTAGTCATCTCAGAGAAATCCTTTGGAGTTCTCTAATTTGCATCTAAAACTGAAATCTTCATGGGCACATAAGGCCCTTCCTTTACTGTGATGTAGATTCTAGGGTCTGAGGCCTCCATAAACAGCCTTACCCTTTTTCTTCCAGATCCCAAAGATCTCTTTCCTGCATATGGGTAATTTCATGGAACCCAATTCCTTGTGATTCTCAGAGGAACCCATGTTTCTTGATATTCTTGAATTTCTTGAATCTGTGATTTGCCTTACACTGAATCTGCCAAACAGGATCTCCTCAGACTGTTAGTCCTTTTTGAGGAACCTCCCTCTGATACCACTTGAAAGATATGGTACCTAAACACCTAGAGGGGGGGGGGTGAATAGGTGACCTAATCCTTTTTTAAACTTAAATGGCAGCAATCAGTTATATCACAGAATACTAACTATTTTATCACAGCAAACACACAGCATGCACAGCAACAATCATAGCACAGCACAGCATACACAGTGGTTTATAGTGGTTCCCCAAGATATGGGTACATCCACTTTCCCCCTTCGCCTATCTAGCAGTGTACTAGATTCGGCCAAACTCCTCCACTGTCTCAGAACCCAAATTGGTTCCTACACCTCAGGCCCAAAGCCTTGCAACTCATCTTTATCCCAAAGCCTACACTCAGCCAATCAATGCCTACACTCAGCCAATCAAGGCCTACACTCATCCAACCAAGGCCTACACTCAGCCAACAAGGCCTACACTCAGCCAACAAGGCCTACACTCAGAGATCTCAATCTCCTACACTCAGGCTCTCAAGCCCTACCCTGAGCCTTTATAATTATAGGCTTACAATTCACTCAGATCCAAAGGATCCTACAAGTTAAAAATGTATTACAAATATTAACTCAACAACTCTGAAATAAAAAAGGGAAGTTGAGAGTTTCTTGATGAGTTCTTGGAAGAACTCAGCTGGATTCAATCTGACTTAGCTTTCTTCAAAGCTTCTTGAGTAGAACTGAATAAGACTGAATCCTCCTGCAGTAGTTCCTTGACCTCTGCCACTTAAGATCCAGAATGAATCTGAATCCTTATTCTCAGCCTAGTTCCAGAGGCTGATTTCTTGGATGGAGCCCTCTCTCTCCAACTTCTTAGATCTGCTCTTGGACTGCAAGATCTTCTTGTGTTGATACTCTGTGTACCACTTTGATAACTTGTTCTTCAACAATGTGATCCACTTGAACAACAATCTGAACCACAGTTTCTGTAAACTGTAGGTGCTTATTTATAGGCCTTCTTCATGGTAATCGGCTGGTCCGATCCATAACTGACTTCTGATATCACTGACAGGTACTGTAGACCGGCTGGAACGGCAGCTGTCAAGTCATCCAGTCATTTCTTGAAAATCTCTAACTGTCTGAAAGTGTCGAGACTTTCTGTCTTTAAGTGTCGACACTTATAGTCCAAGTGTCGACACAAGTTGTGTAAGTGTCGACACAAGTCTACAAGGTGTCGACACAACTCCTTGTATGTCTCGACACAGTTTCTTCTGCATGTGTCAACACTGAAATTGAGTGTCGACACAAGTACTTGTTCTTCTAGCTTTTGCTGAATTCTTCTAAGTGTCGACACATCTCCTTTGTGTCGACACATCTTCATGTGTTGTAACTGTTAAGTGTCTACACTGTTTCTTGGTGTCGACACATAGTCTTCAATGTCGATACTTGCTGAGTGTCGACACAGCTCCTTGTGTCGACACACCTTCTTCTTGTTGAGACTTCAGCTGAGTGTCGACACATTCCCTTAGTGTCGACACTTGTACTTAGAATAATTTTGTTGATCTTTCTGATCTTTGCTGAGTGTCGACACAGCTCCTTGTGTCGACACTTTCTTCAAGTGTAGAGTCTTTAGCTGAGTGTCGACACATTGTGCTGGGTGTCGACACATACTTCATGTGTTGACTCTTCTGGTTGTGTGTCGACACATTGTGCTGAGTGTCGACACATACTTCAAGTGTTGACTCTTCTGTTGAGTGTCGACACATTGTTCTGAGTGTCGACACTTACTTCAAGTGCTGACTCTTATGTTGAGTGTCGACACATTATTCTGAGTGTCGACACTTACTTCAAGTGCTGACTCTTCTGTTGAGTGTCGACACATTGTTCTGAGTGTCGACACTTTAACGTAGTCTCTGCAGACTTTTGCTGAGTGTCGACACAGCTCCAAGTGTCGACACTTTCTGTCTGCACTTTTCTTCACTGAGTGTCGACACAGCTCCAAGTGTCGACACTTACTGTCTGGTGTCGACTCTACATCCCAGGTGTCGACACAGTGACTCCAAGTGTCGACACTGCTTGTCTGGGTGTCGACACAAGTCTTCTTAAGTGTCGACACTTTCCCTCTGGGTGTCGACACATGGACTTAGAAACTTTTTGCTTCAGTCCAGTGATTACATAACCTGCACAAGTAAACTTAACATACATCAAATACATTATGATGTATATCATTGAGTTGGGTGAGGCTTCTTCAAATCAGGTACATTTGACCAATGTACCCAACAAAAACCATGTTCAATAATGTCCAATCACTATCCTTCCAATTGTTCTCTATGACGTCTAGAGTGGTTTCATGCTCTATTAGTCCAATTCATCTCTCAAGTCATCATGTGTTATTTCTATCATTTGTCCTTGAATTTTCGATCGAACTCCGCCATTAAATTCCGTGAAATGCGGATCTTTGAGATAATTGTAAAATTCTCGGATGAGCACGGAGGAGAATGTGTCTGGAATAATAATTGACATTATTCCAGCCATTGCTAACAAGTCATGAATATGTGCATGTCGGGTCGGGTCGAATTCAATCACCCATCTGATTCCTATGTTAGTGTTCTCTATTCCAGGGAATGTTTGATATGCTGAGTATGAGTCACTCCCTGTGCTTCTTCGTGCTTTGGAACTAGAAGCCATTTCTACATATAAAATTTTTTTGTTTCAGAAACAGAATTTGTTTTTGTTATCACCATCCGGCGACACCCACTGTCGTCGGGCGATAGCGGAAAATCATTTTTCTTCATTTCCGACTTCAGATCTGGTTTCCCCCTTCATCCAAAATACCAGATCTGCAAGTTTGTGTTCTTCAAATCAGTTTTTCACAACTTAAAGTCAAGGAAATCTTCACAAATTTCACTCATACACCCCTAGTAAATCAAGATCCCCAACCCAAATTTTAACACTTGAAAACCTGGAAATTTTTGATCTAAACTAACATACTACACTATTCTTCCAATTAGATCCATAAAAAACCAAAGATTTAAAGCAAAAAATTCAAGTTTTCATACCTAGGTTTAGGGTTTTGTCGCCTTCTCCTCCACGTTCCGCACTCAGTCTTCAGGAAAAATGGTTCACTTTGATGGCTTTGACTGAATGCGCCAGTTTTAAACAATTTTCCACTATCACCGACCGACGATACCCGGTATCACCGGGCGATAGTGCCATTTTCTTGTTTCTTTAAATTGTCTTGCTGACTCAGTTTAAGGACAGGTGTAATGTTTTTTTTTTTAGTTTTATACTAACTTGGTTCTCTAGTTCACCACTCTTATATCTGTTATACATATTTCAGTACTAGTAGTCTTAATCTCGTGAAATTGTTTTCGCATGCCTCTAAGTATGAGAAATCTTTTAGTTATGATAATGTTCTTTCACTCACGGTTGTACAACTCTTCGTATGCATCCATCTTACAAATTGTGAATTGTGACTCTGTTTCCCATAACCACTTGTGATGCATGTTTTCGGCTTCTGCTTTATCCGAGTTTAGTATCATGCACCATAATATTAAATTATTCTGTATGCTCTCACAAGTGAATTCGGACTCCTTTGTTCAGCTAAAGAAAAAATAAATATATATATATATATGAGTACAAAAGTGTATCATCCCAAAAGTACAAACCTTTGGTGATAGTTTCACAAAAAAAAACTCCAATACTAAAGAGCTGACAAGGAACCTCCACCAAGCACTACTTACCCTCCTGATAAGTCTTCATGAGCATTGTGAGGTTGAGCACCTTGGCAAGAATTGTAAAGTGTCTTGTGCAAATTTTACATGAATAATTTCTTTCTTATGTGTGTTAACCTCTTGGGTACAAGTATAGCTCCGCATGTAACCACTATGTTATGTTGTTTTTTAACATTCGCATGTTCATGTTTTTTTGTAAGACTAAGCATCAGTTTCGCCACACCACCTCACGTGTACACAACATTTTCCTATCTAAACCTTCTTCTTATGAGAATTGGACTGAAAACTGTTTCACCAACACCTTTTCACTAGAACATGTGTTTATGATATAGTTTGTTGAACATTGTCATAGTTACTATTTACTCATTTTATTTATACTACATTGCTCACCTACCCTCTCTGAGTCTCTCTTTTATGTTTTTTTCCTTCTTTCGCATCCGCCGTACTCTTCGATCTCTTTTGACAATACCAAAGGGGGAGAAACTTTACAAAAGCAATCATTCACCGAAGTTTGTTCTTATATCTTTGTGCACACTTGGAAGACGCATTATTTATTTTAATTATTTTTCACATCTTTAATTCAAAATACACGAATTTCCAATATGCTTCCATTTAGGGGGAGATCACATTTAGGGGGAGTGTTTCATCCAAGAGCAATTTGTGCACATACACTTGTTTCGTCTTGATACTCAAATTGGGTGGATTTGTTTTTTAACATTCATGATTTCTTTCTTAATAGATTTGTTATTATCAAAAGGGGAAGATTGTTGGAGCATGCATTCCACGCTTTCTAGTTTGCTAATAACAAATCTTGTTTGTATTTGATATTTGGATGTTATTGGTGTGCAGGTAACACAGGTTAATATCTCATATCTTTTTGATGATAAATCGGATCAGAATTGAGCTCGGGAGATATCGCCGGGCAATAGTGGGTATCGCCAACAGGTGATAGCGCCACTCGACACTCAACGCAATTCCGCTCGACGCTCGACGAAATCATGGCTTGGAGATATCGCCAGGCGATAGTGGATATCGCCACAGGCGATAGCGCCACTCGACGCATTTTCGCTCGACGCTCGATGAAATCATGGCCACCGTTATTTCGCTATCGCCAGATGGTGATATCCGATATCGCGCGGTGATAGTGCACGATTCAACGCTCAACGTTTGTGCGATGCAAAAATGAGGAGTTCGTGGGACACGCGGCAGCGGTTACCGCTATCGCCAGATGGCGATACCCAGTATCGCCCTGCGATAGCGCCAGAATATAAAAGTCTCTCATTTTCTGAGAAAGCTATGAATTTCATTACCTGGAGTGCACTTACATTCAAAGACGATCCAGAGAGCTCCAGAACTCAGAGATACTCCATACTCCTAAGAAGGCCAAATAGCGCGTGAAAGTGAAGGTTAGATCTGAAATACTCTAGAGGGGGGTGAATAGAGTATTGTGGTCTCTAACAAAATCTTTACAACTTTTGTTGTAATCCTAGGTGAACAGGTTAGCAAACAAAGTAATAAGAATAGCAACCTAACAAATCACAGAACCCAGCCAAAAACAAACGAAAAAGGGCAACCAGATGACACAAGAAATTATAGTGGTTCCCCAACCTGGGTACAACCACTCTTCTATCACCCTGGTAGGAATCCACTCAGATTTTTGATCAGGTGCCTGACACCAATGAGCTTTTGTTCAGGTGCTCAAAAACCAAAACCTCAAGTCTTTTGGTAGGAGACTTGCAACCAGGAATAATTTTGAAGGGACTTAAAACCCTGTACAGAGGATGAAAAAGGTGATGGTGTCTTATCTTTCTCAATAACAACTGAGAAGACTAGTGGATTGATTTCAGCAGATTGCTCCCCCTGAGATCTTGAATGGATTAGGAAATCTGGAGCTCTGCTTCAGGGTGACAGGTCTTCAAAAACTTGATTGCCTTGACCAAAGATTGCTTCAGGAACTTCTTCGACAAATAGATTTATTGTTGTCCTTCTGAAGTTGTCCTGTAGGGTTGAAAGAGGAAGACTCTTGATAGGGATTGTATGTTCTTCTTCTTCTTGATGATGATATTCTCTGGCTTAAGCTGATTGCAGTGTGTGAAACTTTTAATTTCTGTAAGACTTCTTGAATGTAATGTGTGTCAGCAGGACTGCTTGATCTTTTCTTTTCTGAAAACTGACTGAAAAAAAAATATTCGAAATTTGAATCCTTGAGCAGTAAATGCAGTCGGCCTGAGAAGGAAGCGACAATGAATGAAATCCCTAACTGTCCCATGGAAAACGGCATGTAATAATCCATGATCAATGCTCGTTCTAACGGTAACATTCCGAGAAGATTGAGCATTAATTACTCAGGAATCATCGCCAAGAAAAAGGGACGGAAAACTGGAGAAGACCAAGTCTGGAATTGTTGAACGAAGAATAGAAATCGTCGAGCTGAGTTCACAGTTCGTCGAGCTAAGCTGATGAGTTCGTCGACCAGACAATAGCAATTAGTATTCAAGGGAAACCTGTCAATTCTGCTACAATCTTCATCGAACTGACAATCATCATTCGTAGAACAGAGATCCAAATTCGTCGACCGAAGAATGATTGCGGACTTAGACAGAATCTGAGAAGTCTCTAGCTGAGAAGAATTCAAATAGTAGACCAGAAATCATCGACCAATAAATATGGTTCATTGAGCTGAGATCGACGAACGTCGAACACATTTCCTTGAGCTGAAGATATCTCTAAGTCTTGAGTTTCTCTGGCAGTCTGGAGGATGGCTGGTCCACAGGATGATGTTCTAAGGACAAACCCTAGACTCTAGGACACAACCAATGACCCTGACTATACAAGGTGGGTCAAAGACATCCTAACTCAGTGAACCTAGCCCAAATCCAAACTAGGGATCCAACAATCTACCCCTATTTGGGTGAGGTCACTAAGTGAAGACACGGACTGAAACAAAATAAAGCAGTAAAAGCATATATCTGACAGAGAATTTATAACACATGTAGCAGATATATAAAAGCTTTGTTCAGAAACATAACCAGAGAGTTGTAAAAGCAAAAAAACGGGAAAAGAAAGAAAAACTTAGATCATATCTTGCTCTTCTTGAAATGATCTTTGTCTTTCTCTTTGCTGCTGCTGCTAGCTCCAGGCGTTGAGAATTTGATCTCTCTGTTTGGATTAGCTTCCTGAGCTATAGTCATTGTCATATCAGCTATACCAAGCATATTCTGAGTAGAGGCTCTAGGAACAACAGCCTCTGGATCGAGCTTCATATAGTCATCAACATTGAAAAGTCTGTTTGCTTTGTCAAACCTTTTAAGTTCTTCTTTTCTATATTTTGACATAGTTGAGTATCCTGAAATGTCCTTTCCTTCAGCTTTTGCTTTATTAATCAATGAGAGGCCAATCAGTTCCTAAAATCTGGCCATTCTAGCAGTGTTAGCTGTTTCAGGATCCTCAAAAGGAACAGAAGGTGAATATGGTCTTTCAGGATTGTTTGCCTTCTGTTCTATAGATATATTTTGCTGTTGCTACTGAGGTTGTTGCTGTTGAGGTTGTTGTCTGCCTGAAGATTGTTGTCTCTGCTGGTAACCTCCTGAAGACTTGCTCTGATGCCTTTGGTAGGTTTGTACAGGAGCAGGCTTTGAGATTGAGGAACTGGAAGTACCAGCAGCTGGAGGAGGAGGAGGAGGAGGATCTCTTCTGTATCTATAAACTGGTGAAGAAGAGTATCTCCTGCTTATCTTTCTTTCCTTTTATTGATTCTTTGACAGCCATATCCAAGCAGGCATTCCCTCATAGGGAGTGATGTTATGCAAGATGTAGTTGGGAGTATTAGCTATTGGATTGGGCTTAGGAGCAGGAGGCGGAGCCTTTCTCTTCTTTGACATGACTCTCTTCTAGGCTTCTTCATCTGAATCTTCATCTTCCTCTTCCTCATCTGAGCTAGACCCTTGAGGATTGGCATACAGAGCATCAATCGCTCTTAGGGTAACTGTAGAGATCTGGGGCTTGGCAAGTTGAACTGGAACTGGAGAACTGATTAAGACTGAGCGCTCTTCTAGATCTTTATTCTCTTCCTCAATGTCTGCCAGAATCAATGCATCCAGGTCAGACATTGGGGAATCATCCATAACAAAAATAGGGGCAGAAATCTCTTCCGGGGGGGAAGAGATGGCTTGCTCTGGACCAGCAAAACTTGCACTAAGTTGCTTAGCAACTGTAGGACTTATTGGAGAGGTGACAGGAATAATAGCCAAGGATGGCTTAGTAGAAGGGAACTGTACATAAATTGTATCAAAATATCTCAACAAAACATCCAAATCAACTGTGGGATTCAAATGGAAATCACCAACAGTTTTTATCTGCTCTGGAACCGACTCATCTAATTCAATGTCAGTATCCATGAAATGGATCAAGTCAGTCACATCTGAATCAAATTCTGTCAAAATTGCTGCTTCTGCATCTGAAACTGTTGTAGGAGGAACTGCTGCTGCATCTGAAACTGCTGCTATATCTGCTGCTGCTTCATCACAGAGCATCTCCCTCTACCTGGTTTCAGGAGAACCTGGAGTCAGGCCCCTGAATGAAGAGGGGGCAGCAGAAAGAAGAGATACTTTGGCAGATAAAGAATTGATAGAATTTATAAGAGGTATAATGGCCTCTGTGATTAGAGATTTGAGGAGGGGAGTGAGCAGGGTTATAATGGTAGATACAGTGGGGGGTCCAAAGATGGAGAAGTAGTTGGTGATAGTAGAGAAGTAGATGAAGTGAGGGGAACAGATGGAGGAGATACAGGTGGAATGGCATCTATTATGGTGGTGTCTGGTGGAGGTGGAGAAAGGGATGGTATATCAAAATGTGGAATGTTAGACAGATGAGGTGGAGGAGGTGATGTTGGAGGAGACATAGCAGGGGATGCATGAGTTGATGGAGAAACAAGAATGGGGGAAGCTGAAGGAATTGGAAGACTGGTTGAAGATGGAAGATGGGTTGCTGGAAGAGGTTGTGGAGATGGGATTACCGCTGCTGCAGGGTGGGGAGTGGCCTGCACGGCCCTTGTGCTCTCAGAAGCTGGGATGGAAGAGGAGGAAGCCTTGGATGGCTTGGAGATCGTCCTCTCCAATCTGCCAAACAAAGCGCATGTGAGGCGCTTGCTGGTATTGATGAATATGGTCGGGGAGACCATGAATTCACCATCTTTTGCTTGAAGGAAAATCCCCAGGATCCTTCCAAAGCATACCTCTTTCTTACTGTTTTTCTTCTTTATCAAACCAAAGAAGATCTTGCCCCAATCAACGTGACTCTTGTTGACCACCGCGCACATGACAAGGAATTGGTATCTTGTTATGTAATCGTGCGCGGTGTGCTTGCCCATCAAAACTTTTCCCACAACAACCGCCAAGAATTGGTAGGCGGTAGAAAACTGTTTCTTTAACAGCTTGTTAGGGTTACTCCCAGTAAACCCCATCAGATTCAGCATCGAACTATACCCATCAGAATCTATATCCAAATCTTCTTCTCCATTGACCAACTCAAAAATCTCAGCAATAACAGCGGGGGATAAAGAAACAACATTACCCCCCCCCCCCCTCGATATTCCCTATCAAGGTGTTGTCCTCAGAAGCAGAAGAAGTATACACCCATTCTTTAATCTTTGTTGCATGCAGTTTGATTCTCCTGGTCCTAAAATCCTTGAGACCTAGCTCTTCTAGAAATTCCAGAATGTAAAGAAATATAGGATCAGAATGCTGAAATGAATCAAAGACCATATCAAAGCCTGTATCGAATTTCATTGCAGCCAGGGTGCTCGCTGGAACCGTCATTGATTACCTACAAGAGAGACAAACAGCGATCAAGTGCAACAGGAACTGAAAGCGCGGGATGGAGATCGAAGAAAACCTAGATATAGGGTTTTCCTGAATATGAATCGACAAACTCCGTTCCACGAAAATGAAAACAGTTCTCCGAACTGAGGTCGACGAAATAAATTATAGATAAATAATTCGTCGATCTCATCCAGAAGAAACGAAAATAGTTCGTCGAACTCCGTTCGACGACATATCTTCTGAAGCAAAGTTCGTCGATCTCAGGTCGATGAAAATTGTTTCCACACAGAGAATTTGTCGATCGCCGTTCGACGAGCATCTCTCAAACTTTCCCTAATTCATCGAACTCCGTTCGACGAACTTTGGAGAATTCGTCGAATGCAGACAGAAACTAATTTAACTCTTCTCCATTAATCATTCTCAGTTGGTTTATAAAGAATAGATGATTTTTCTCATCTAAGGGTTTGGTGAAAATGTCTGTTCTCTGTAAATCAGTATGAATATGGATTAGATTAATTTTCTTTTTGTCTACACTATCTCTAATGAAATGATGCCTTATATCAATATGTTTTGTCCTACTATGGTGAACTGGATTCTATGCTATAGCAATAGCACTAGTGTTATCACAAAATAATGTTGAATTATTTAAGTTGACACCATAGTCTAGGAGTTGGTTTTGTATCCTTAACATTTGTGAACAGTAGCTGCTAGCAGCCATATATTCTACTTCTGCAGTTGATGTAGACACAGATGTTTGCTTTTTACAAAATCAAGAGACAAGTCTCATACCCAGGAACTGTCAAATTCCAGAGGTACTTTTCCTGTCCACTCTACATCCAGCATAGTCAGCATCTGAGTATCTAGTTAACTCAAACTCTGACTCTACAGGATACCAGAGTCCTAGATTTGGACAACTTTTTATATATCTCAAAATTCTTTTTAAGAAAAAAAGGTTAGATTCTTTGGGGTTCACTTGGAACCTAGCACAAAGGCATGTGGCAAACATGATATCAAGCCTACTAGCTGTTAGGTATAATAGGGATCCAACAATTCCCCTATAAATCTTCTGATCTACAGGTTTCCCTGCTATATCAGAATCCACAACAGCATTGGTAGCCATAGGTGTTTTCATTCCCGAAGCATCACCCATCCCAAACTTCTTAATAAGCTTTTTAGCAAACTTAGCTTGGGAGAGGAAGATACCATCAGGGAGCTGCTTCACTTGGAGACCAAGGAAGTAGGAAAGCTTACCCATGCTACTCATCTCAAATTTGGAATGTATGAGGTCAACAAACCTCTTGCATAATTTGGGATCAGTATACCCAAAAATGATGTCGTCCACATATATTTGCACTAATAAGATTTGGTCCTTATGATATCTAGTGAAAAGGGTTTTATCTATGGTTCCTCTTGTAAATTTATGCTCTAAAAGAAAGCTTGCTAAGGTCTCATATCAAGCTCTTGGAGCTTGCTTTAAACCATAGAGAGCTTTATGCAATTTAAACACAAAAGAGGGTTGAGTTAGAGAGATAAAACCTGGAGGTTTTTCCACATAAACCTCTTCTTGAAGCACTCCATTCAAAAATGCACTCTTGACATCCATTTGGAAAACTTTGAATCTCCTGTGAGCTGCATAGGCAAGGAATATTTTGATGGCCTCTAACCTTGCAACAGGGGCAAAGGTTTGGTCATAGTCAATTCCTTCATCTTGCCTGTAGCCCTGAGCAACAAGCCTAGCCTTGTTTCTCACAATGTTTCCTTGAGCATCCAGCTTATTTCTGTAGACCCATTTGGTTCCAATAATTGGGTAGTTATGAGGTATTGGAACCAAATCCCAAACTCTACATCTCTCAAACTGATTCAGTTCCTCTTGCATTACAATGATCCAGTGGGGATCTTGCTCAGCTTCATGGATGGAGAGAGGTTCAATTTGAGAGAGAAAACAGGCATGCATCAAGTCTTGGTTGAGTTGATGCCTTGTCTGTACACTTGCTGAAATGTCTCCAATCACTTGAGATCTGGGGTGATCTCTAAGTGTGACAAGATCAGTGGGTGGAGTTTGTTCAGCAACAGCTTCTATAATTAATTCCTCTTGAGGAATGTTATTAGCTGTTGAGGGAATTTCAGCCACTTCCACTTTATTTTCCTCTTCACTGTCTTCAGAAACCTGTGGAGAAGGATGGGTTGACAACTCTTGGGTAAGGTTTAGTCCATCCATAGACTCACACAATTGTGGAACCTGCAAAGAGCTTTTGGTATAAATCTCTTTTTCCTTATAAGACATGTTAGCTTCATCAAAAGATACATGGACTAACTCTTCAATTTTAAGAGAGGATTTATTAAAAACCCTATAGGTCTTGCTTACTTGGGAGTATCTTAGAAAAATCCCTTCTTCAGCCTTAGCCTCAAACTTTCTAATGTATCTTTTGTTGTTTGTGTGAATATAACATATACAACCAAATACTTTAAAATATGTGATTTTACGTTTCTTTCCTTTAAGCAATTCATATGGGGTCTTATTTTTCAGCTTATATATGAGGCTTCTATTCAGGACATGGTTAGCAGGGCTTACAGCTTCTTCCCAAAAGGATAGAGGCATGTAAGCATCTGCCAATAATGTACATGCAGCTTCAATGAGTGTCCTATTTTTCCTTTCAGCTACCCCATTTTGTTGGGGAGTTCTAGGTGTAACGCCCCGAAACTCAAAAGAGCGACGGGGGATGTTTTGGGCCAGTTTTGGGTTCTGGCTGCAGGCACACGGCCTGGGACACGGGCGTGTCCTATGGCGTGTCAAGCTTGTGTCGACACTCAGCCGGGAAGTCGACATTTTGATCTCGGCATTGTGTCGAGACTGGGCACACGGCCTGCGACACGGGCGTGTCGCAGGGCGTGTCGACCCGTGTCAACACTTAGCACGCAAAGTCGACACTCTGCGTTCGATGAAGTGTCGAGACATGGCACACAGCCTGCGACACGGGCGTGTCGCAGCGCATGTCGACCCGTGTCGACACTCATCCCGGGAAGTCGACACTTTGCTCTCGACATTATGTCGAGACAAGGCATACGGCGTAGGACACGGGCGTGTCCAAGGCCGTGTCATCAGGTCGATGATCTTCGCTCGACGAAGTGTCGATTGTCGAGACCGTGTACACAGCCTGGAGCCCAGGCGTGTTGAGGTGACACGGGCAAGGACACAGGCGTGTCCAAGAAACCGTGTAGTGCTCGGGTTATTTTCAGAGAAAAATGATGGGGGTACACGGCTGGCCACACGGCCGTGTCAGGTGGAACACGGGCATGTCAGCTCGAACATGGGCATGTTTGATACCCATGTATTGTTCCAAGCGAGCCGATTTTGACGGCGAATGAGGCACACGGCCCTGGACACGGGCGTGTGCCAGGCCGTGTGCGGTCCAGATTGGGCATTTCAGTCCCGAATCAAAGCCGTTCGTTTCTTTATTTTGGGATCCAACGGCTGGGGGTTGTTCCTGATGAGATATACCGGGATTGGACTTTGTAACCCTCACTTTTCATAAGTTGTTATCTTTCTAAAAGCTTAGAGAGAAAGGAGAGCCAAGGAAGGAAGAAGGAGCTAGATCCGGCCATTGGAGGAGCTTCGAAGCTCCAAATCGTGAGCCGACTCCGGATCCACGGAGGCAAAGCTAGTGCGGTGCTTTTCATCCGCTTACTTTTCCATGGCGCCAAAGAGGAACGCTAGGGTAATGATTCTCTTCTTGAGCATGAGTAGCTCTCCTTCTTTGCATAGGAAGCCCGCTCTCGCGAGTTTGCGGTGAGTTGGAGGTGTTCCTTCGGGTAGATATGTGAAGTCCCCGTTGTTTAGAGTCTGTAAGCGAGAACGGACATAGGCATGATGTGTGAAGCCTACCCGGACATGTTGGTCTGGATCGGTGTTGTTGCATTGCATAATGCCGAAGAATACTTCGTGCTATTGGTTGTTTTTCGGGTTTTCTACACGGTATATTGCAACAGGGAGCCTTGGGGATTAACCCAAAGGTGCACCCGGAAAACTGGGCAGACGCGTGATCTTGCCAACTTGGTGGCCTGAGAGCCAACTTGAACATAACCGAGTTATGTGAAATGTGATGGAAACGGGACTCGGGAGAAGTTTGACCTGCGTATATGGTTTAAATTACCGTTGCGGGCGCATATGGTTTAAATTACCGTTGCGTTGTGAGCACGGGTTAGATGGAACCGTACCCGTTCTATGTCGTTCGGATTAGAGCCGTTGGCATAGATGAGAGTCTTCGGCGGTATATGGTTTTAATTACCGTGACCCATGCCGGGAAGACAAACTGCTCAATGATTGGTCGTCCAAAGGGATGGTGGTGAGTCGGCAGACTTAGACTGCGTTCACCGAGAATGTGCCCGGAGTGTACGGGGTGTGTGGTCGTATGAGCCTACGCCTGTGATGAAATGTCTATTATTATATTGCTAGCTTATGCTAATGAAATGCAGGGAAGGAGCATCGCCGCCCCGAGTTGGGGGCGGGATCGTTATAATTTGGTCAGCATTGCTGACCGTTGCCTTGTTTTGCCACCATGCGGTGGTTTGTTGTTTGCAGGTGCTGCTGGACCAAGCGGTCAATAGCGGTCTAAAGCCCTTTTTGCGAAGCCAGCCCTCGAAGTCCCAATTGGATGTGTTTACTGCTTTATTCATGTGTGACCGGCCTGCGTGCCGTGGTTTGTAAAACATGTAATATGAAGTGAACAATTTTTGTAAGGCCTTAAGGCTTGTACTGGTGTATTATGTAACATTCCTATTTGGTATTAGTGGACATTCATGCTTTAGTGTTGGGTTCTTTGTTACAACTTATTAATCTGCTTCCGCAAGAATGCTCTGTGTAGGACGTTGATTGGTTGGATGGTTTCCATGAGTAACCACCCGGTCTGTCTGTGGCATACGGCGTCGGGCCCCGGCCGAACCTGCTGCTATATGCTATGAGACGGATAGGGGGTGTTACAATTTGGTATCAGACTACTGGTTTTGGTCGGGCTTAAAATGAATTCGTGGACGAATTCTTTTTAAGGGGTGGTGAGCACATTGTGTGCGTCATCTTTATAACGATAAAATAACCCATGAATGTCCACTTAGGAATGAAAATACACATGTTTGAGGAACCTGCGTGTTCCTATAATTGCTGTTTGCAATTTTATTTGGTCGCTTAACGGTGTTTTGTACCACTATAGGTGACCAGAAGTGGTGTTGGGCCGTCAGAACGCCGAGTTTCTGAGGCTAGCAGTGCACCAGATGTTGCTCCTGCAACACCTCTATCGGCTGAGAACATACGATTGGTGGCCGAAGCGGTGTTGGCCGTGATAAATGCGCAGCCTGCAAGGCAAACGCAGCAGCCCGCTCCTGCGATGGAGCAGGAACCTCTTCAAGAGGCTGAGCCGAGGAGAGTGGATCAAGTGGTTGTGGAACCGGTGGTGCCAAGGAGGGCAACCGAGAGGCAGCTTAAGCATGTTATGAGCTTTAACCCTCCGGTATTCTCGGGGTTGGGAACCCCATCTCAGGCTGAAGACTGGCTCTCCAGGGTGAAGAGAGTCATGACAGCAACGGAGACAGAGGAGTGGCAAATGACCACCATCGCTACGTTCCTTCTGGACGGTGAAGCGAGAATGTGGTGGGAAGGATTTGGGCTGCACTTACTGAGAGGTAGGCAACTTGGTGATGTCTCGATGGAAGAGTTCTCGAGATTGTTCTTGGCTAGATACCTCCCTTTGATGCAGAATATAGCATTGGAGAATGAGTTTCTGAAGTTGGTTCAGGGTGAGAGGAGCGTGGATGAATATCTCCACGAGTTTACTCGTCTGAGTCGTTATGCTAGCTCTACTATCGCGGATGAGGAGCGCAAGACGAATCGATTCTACGAAGGCTTGAGAGATGAGTTGAGGTTACTACTCTCGGGGTCGATGACACAGGGTTTCTTAACCTTGGTCAACACGACCCGGTCCTTGGAGAAGGACATGAAGAATGTGCAGGCAAAGAAAAGCTTGGGCGAGAAGAAATTTGGGTTCAAAGTGCCGACTACTTCAAAGTCTGGCTATCAAAGATTCTTTAAGAAGCATAGGACTTCGGGTCCAGCTCCTTCTGGTGCTTCTGGGGCGACTACGAGTCGAACCCTAGGCGCGTGTTTTACTTATGGAAAAATGGGGCACTTTGCCCGTGACTGTTGGAGCGGACGTCCTAAGTCCGAGAGAAAGCCGGGATCTACTTATGAAGAGAAGGGCAAGGCAGTGGAGTCGACCGCATCCCACTATGCTCCGGCCCAACCAAGGGTCTATAATCTTGGCCAACAGGAGGCCATCAAACAGGCTGATGTGGTGACAGATACGGTTTAATTTATAGCAAGTCAATTCCTTTAAATAATTGTTATGCACATGTTACCTTACCACTGCTTGTTTAGGATTTGTATTGATATGTGAAAATCCGGCACGAGCACTCTTCGATACGGGAGCTTCACACTCCTTCTTGTCCGAAGGATTTATATCACGCATCGGAGTCCCGTCTTCGATGGCGAAGGATAAGTTGGATGTGTTGTTACCCAATGGGTGTTCGATGCGAGCGGATAGGATCTGCGATGTTAAGATTCGTATTGGGGATCAGGAGTTCGACCTGCAGGCGTCTTTACTTCCGTTGGTGGAGTTCGACGTTATATTTGGCATGGACTGGCTCTCGGAGCAGCAAGCCTATAATGACTGCGGTCGCAAGGAAGTCAAGCTGGGAGCAAGTCGTGAGACGACTTTTACGGGCTTAAAGGGGTCGAGCAAGACGTTGATGTCTGCTCTTCATGTGGTGAAGGCAGTTCGTGCCGGTGCAGAACTGTTCTTTACACTAGTGAAGGTTGCAAAGCCGAAGCCCGCGTTGGATTGTATTTCAGTGGTATCGGAATACCCTGATGTGTTCCCCGCAGATCTTCCTGGATCCCCGCCTCAGCGGGAGATAGATTTTACGATTGAGCTAGTGCCAGGTGCAAAGCCTGTGTCACGATCTCATTATCGGCTAGCGCCTAAGGAAATGGCGGAGCTGAAAGTTCAACTGCAAGAGTTGTTAGAGCAAGGGTATGTGCGCCCGAGTTCTTCGCCTTGGAGCGCACCGGTCCTCTTTGTTAAGAAGAAGGACGGAAGCTTGAGGCTATGTATTGATTATCGGGAGCTCAACAAGCTGACAGAGAAGAACAAGTACCCGATCCCCCGGATTGATGATCTTTTTGATCAGTTAGTCGGGTCGACGGTGTACTCGAAGTTAGATATCAAGGCTGGGTACTATCAGCTGCGAATAAGGGAGAGTGATATCCCAAAGACAGCGTTTAGTACGAGATACGTGCATTATGAGTTTACGGTCATGTCGTTTGGGCTGACTAATGCGCCGTCAGTGTTCATGGATTTGATGAACAGGACTTTTGAAAGTCCACCTAGTGTCAGCTATGTGCACCTATGGGGGGGGGGAATAGGTGACGTGTGGTTCTTTTGCGGAATTTACGGATGTACCTGCACAATAAAAACAACAAGCACAGCACACAGAATACACAGCAAATTTATAGTGGTTCCCCGACTTGGGTACATCCACTTTCCCCCTTCGACCTATCTCCCCAACAAGGGACGACTCGGTCACTTCTCCAACGGGATTGAAATCCAATCCCTTCACTAACGGAAGGAGCCCTTCCACACGTGAGAGTCAACACTCCCACAAAACGGGTTGCACCCAACCCTTACAACACGGAACAAAAGTTCCTTTACAACAAAAGTAAATATGGAATGTATATGAGATACAAACTTCTTTTGGAGACTACGGTGTTCCTCTTCGTTCGACGACGTGTTCTCGAGGTCGATGAAGAGTCTACGACCTTGGTCTCACTTGGAGAGGATCTCCCGGAACCGGCGGCGGCAATCCGAGCGGCGGCTTGGTTCGGAGTCGGCTGCTACGATGACGAGCGGCAGCTGCAGGACTTTGAGATCCAAACTTCGTAGCGAAGCAAGCTCGGTCTTCCAACGGTCACACGAGGATCGGTCGTCTCGATCGATTCGGATGGGAAGTTTTTCCGATCAACAAATCGAGAGACAAAGGATCTCTGGATAGACGCGTGAGACACAAGCCTTGCTAAGCTTCTGTCGCCAGAGATCGGGAAGAAGATCGATCAGCGGCGGCGACGAACTTGCGCGAGCGGCGACGGAGGCGGCGGAAGGATTTCGTGATCTTAGGGTTTCCGTAAGCTCGGCGTCTTTTTCTGTGTATGTTTTCCGTTCAAAAATACCCGTGTATAAATACTGTAGGATTTTCAAATATGACCGTTTGTGGGACCCACAGGTATAACCCCGAAATCCGGTTCAAACTGGTCCAAAGGCAGAATCTGGTTCAGGAAATTCCAGAGAAACGCCAAGGAAAATTCGGCGAGAATCGCAGACGATTCTCGACGAATCGGCGAGAATCACCAAGTGATTCTCGACGATTCGTCGAGAATCGTTTGTGATTCTCGTCGAATCACTTGTCGATTCTCAACGAATTTGACTTTGTATTCATGGGCTGCTTGACCACTGGTTCGGCGGGAATTACAAGTAATTCTCGCCGAATCTTACTTGGCACCATTTTGAGATGGCAGAAGGAGTCGGCGAGAATCACTGATGATTCTCGTCGATTCGGCGAGAATCACTAGTGATTCTCGTCGAATTTGCCTTGGACGATTTTTCGTCTTCCACCTAGGAGCTGCTCCTTGATCCTCCATGCTCCTTGTTTTTGCTTGCATGTGAACGGCCCTGTACTTGAAAGCAAGTGCACTCCAATAGAGAGAGTACACATAGGCCAACACACTGATCTGCTCAACGAGGGATTACGTCGTGCAGACCCGTGTATATTGACCTACTGCACCCTGACATTGGTGTGCACTTAGGGTGGAGAAACTACAAGTACAACTTGAAAAAGTTTATCAAATACATAGTCTATTGACCTTAGCTTGTCCAGGGGCTTCTTCAAATCAGGTACATTGTGGATACAATACCCAACAACTTTCACGGAGTACTTGGACCATTTCGTGATCGTCTTCATCGACGATATTTTGGTGTACTCGCAAAGTGAGGAAGATCACTTCAAGCATCTTCATTTGGTTCTGGAGACGCTAAGGAGAAATTAGTTGTATGCCAAGTTCTCGAAGTGCGAGTTTTGGCTATCCTCAGTGGCGTTCCTCGGGCATATAGTGAGTGGAGAGGGTATTGTTGTGGATCCGGCGAAGATTGTTGCGATACGGAAGTGGCCTGAGCTTTCTACGGTAGCGGAAGTCCGGAGCTTTTTGGGGCTTGCCGGCTATTATAGGCGCTTCGTAGAGAACTTCTCGCGGATAGCGTTACCTCTCACTACTTTGACGAGGAAGGAGCATAAGTTCATTTGGACGCCGGAGTGCGCGCGAGCTTTTGAGGAGTTGAAGTGTCGGTTGACCACGGCGCCTGTGCTGAGTTCGCCATGTGGGACCGAAGGCTATGAGACTTATAGTGATGCTTCGGGCAGCGGTTTGGGTTGCGTGCTACTGCAACATGGAAGTGTAATAGCTTATGGCTCGAGACAGCTGAAAGTGCATGAAAGGAACTATCTGGTCCATGACTTGGAGTTAGCGGCCGTGATTTTTGCCTTGAAGCTGTGGAGACACTATTTGTACGGTGTGAAGATTGATATCTACACCGATCACAAGAGCCTGAAGTATCTTATTGATCAGAAAGATCTGAATATGCGGCAGCGTAGATGGATGGAGTTCCTGGGGGACTATACATTCAAGATCCACTACGTGCCTAGTAAAGGGAATGCGGTTGCGGACGCGTTGAGTCGCCGAGCCCCAGCTCAAGCCAATTGGCTATCGGTGCATGATGAGCGGTTGGTGCGGGAGTTGGAGGCGTTGGAGATTGTTTGTGTGGACAGGCAATCAAGTGCTGAATCAGTTCTGAATTAGACTGAAGTCCAATATGACCTGGCTGATCGTATTCGGCAGGCTTTGGATATGGATGCTCATATGAAGCAGTTCATGGTAGAGGCTCTGGATGGGTCAAATTCCCAATTCGTCGTGGAGGACAGATTACTTTGGAAGGACGGTCGTCTGTGCGTCCCAAGTGTGGGTAATTTGCGGGTGGAGTTGTTGTACGAGGCACACCATACCAAGTACTCGATTCACCCAGGGAGCACAAAGATGTACCGTGATGTGAAGAAACTGTTTTGGTGGCCGGGTTTGAAGAAAGATGTGGCGCTCTACGTAGCGAAGTGCCAAACTTACGCCTTGGTGAAGGCGGAGTGCCAAAAGCCGGGAGGATTTCTTAAGTCCTTGCCTATTCCGGAGTGGAAATTCGACGACATCTCTATGGACTGTGTGCACGGTTTGCCAAGGTCGCAAAAGGGGAACGACGTCATTTGGGTGGTTGTTGATCGGTTAATGAAGGTGTCGCATTTCATCCCGCATAGGAAGGATGATCCGGTGGAGAAGTTGGCAAAGCTTTATGTGGATAACATAGTACGGCTTCATGGTGTGCCCCGCAGCATCGTGAGTGACCGAGATGGGCGGTTCATGTTCACTGATTGGAGGCTTGTGCAGCAAATGTTGGGAACAAAGCTGAAATTCAGCACAGCCTTCCATCTGCAAACGGATGGGCAGACCGAGAGGGTCAATAGAACCATGGAAGACATGCTCCGCATGTGTGTCTTGGATTTCGGAAAGCAATGGGAAGTCCACCTTTATTTGGTGGAGTTCGCATACAACAATGGCTACCAAGCGAGTATTCAGATGGCGCCCTTCGAGGCCCTATATGGTAGAAAATGTCGCACGCCGTTGTCTTGGTTAGAAACGGGTGAGTCAATGTTGTATAAGCGATCGGAAGTGGAGGATGCTACTTCTTTGGTGAGAACTATTCGGGAAAGGTTGCTTATCGCTCAGGACCGGCAAGCAAAGTACTATAATGCCAAGCACAGGAACGTGGAGTTCGCTGTGGGCGATTATGTATACTTAAAGATCAAGCCGTTCAAGGGTATCTCGCGGGTGCGACGATTGAAAAAGCTAAGCCCGAGGTACCTTGGGCCGTTTGAGGTTCTGGAGCGAGTTGGTGAAGCGGCCTATCGGTTGAAGCTTTCAGTGGAGCTTAGTGGTTTACATGATGTATTCCATATTTCGGTGCTTCGAAAGGCGGTGCAAGAGCCTATGCAGGTGATCGCGGTTGATCAAGTGCCGGTGGATAGTGGGTTGACGACAAAGGTCAAGCCCGTGCGGATTGAGGACTCAGAGGTCAAGCGGCTACGCAATAAAGAGATCAGGATGGTCAAGGTCCGGTGGGACAATTGCGGTCGTGAGGATCTCTCTTGGGAGCGAGAGCAGACTATGCATGACGAGTATCTGGAGTTGTTCCGCTCAGGTACAAATTTTGGTTTTGTACATGTCTTTCCGTTATATAATTTTGAGGACAAAATTCTTTTAAGAGGGGGAGAGTTGTAACGCCCCGAATCTCAAAAGAGCGACGGGGGACGTTTTGGGAAAGTTTTGGGTTCTGGCTGCAGGCACACGGTATGGGACACGGGCGTGTCCCATGGCGTGTCAAGCTTGTGTCGAGACTCAGCCGGGAAGTCGACATTTTGATCTCGGCATTGTGTCGAGACTGGGCACACGGTGTGTGACACGGGCGTGTCGCAGGGCGTGTCGACCCGTGTCGACACTTAGCCCGCAAAGTCGACACTCTACGTTCGACGAAGTGTCGAGACATGGCACACGGCCTGCGACACGGGCGTGTCGTATGGCGTGTCGACCCGTGTCGACACTCGTCCCGGGAAGTCTACACTTTGCTCTCGACATTGTGTCGAGACAAGGCACACGGCGTAGGACACGGGCGTGTCCAAGGCCGTGTCATCAGGTCGATGATCTTCGCTCGACGAAGTGTCGAGTGTCGAGACCGTGTACACGGCCTGGAGCCCAGGCGTGTTGAGGTGACATGGGCAAGGACACGGGCGTGTCCTAGAACCCGTGCAGTGCTCGGGTTGTTTTTGGGGAAAAATGATGGGGGTACACGGCTGGACACACGGCCGTGTCAGGTGGAACACGGGCGTGTCAGCTCGAACACGGGCGTGTTCGATACCCGTGTGTTGTTCCAGGCGAGCCAATTTTGACGACGAATGAGGCACACGGCCCTGGACACGGGCGTGTGCCAGGCCGTGTGCGGTCCAGATTGGGAATTTCAGTCCCGAATCAAAGCCGTTTGTTTCTTTATTTTGGGATCCAACGGCTGGGGGTTGTTCCTGATGAGATATACCCGGGATTGTACTTTGAAACCCTCACTTTTCATAAGTTGTTATCTTTCTAAAAGCTTAGAGAGAAAGGAGAGCCAAGGAAGGAAGAAGGAGCTAGATCCGGCCATTGGAGGAGCTTCGAAGCTCCAAATCGCGAGCCGACTCCGGATCCACGGAGGCAAAGCTAGTGCGGTGCTTTTCATCCGCTTACTTTTCCATGGTGCCAAAGAGGAACGCTAGGGTAACGATTCTCTTATTGAGCATGAGTAGCTCTGATTCTTTGCATAGGAAGCCCGCTCTCGCGAGTTTGCGGTGAGTTGGAGGCGTTCCTTCGGGTAGATATGTGAAGTCCCCGTTGTTTAGAGTCCGTAAGAGAGAATGGACATAGGCATGATGTGTGAAGCCTACCCAGACATGTTGGTCTGGATCGGTGTTGTTGCATTGCATAATGTCGGAGAAGACTCTGTGCTATTGGTTATTTTTCGGGTTTTCTACACGGTAGATTGCAACAGGGAGCCTTGGGGATTAACCCAAAGGTGCACCCAGAAAACTGGGCGGATGCGTGATCTTGCCAACTTGGTGGCCTGAGAGCCAACTTGAATATAACCGAGTTATGTGAAATGTGATGGAAACGGGACTCGGGAGAAGTTTGACCTGCGCATATGGTTTAAATTACCGTTGCGGGCGCATATGGTTTAAATTACCATTGCGTTGTGAGCACGGGTTAGATGGAACCGTACCCGTTCTATGTCGTTCGGATTAAAGCCGTTGGCATAGATGAGAGTCTTCGGCGGTCTATGGTTTTAATTACCGTGACCCATGCTGGGAAGACAAACTGCTCATTGATTGGCCATCCAAAGGGATGGTGGTGAGTCGGCAGACTTAGACTGCATTCACCGAGAATGTGCCCTGAGTGCACGGGGTGTGTGGCTTGTATGCTATATATTGCTCGCTTATGTTAATGAAATGCAGGGAAGGAGCATCGCTGCCCCGAGTTGGGGGCGGGATCATTATAATTTGGTCAGCATTCTGACTGTTACCTTGTTTTGCCACCGTGTGGTGGTTTGTTGTTTGCAGGTGCTGCTGGACCAAGCGGTCAATAGCGGGCTAAAGCCCTTTTTGCGAAGCCGGCCCTCGAAGGCCCAATTGGATGTGTTTACTGCTTTATTCATGTGTGACCGGCCTGCGTGTCGTGGTTTGTAAAACATGTAATATGAAGTGAACAATTTTTGTAAGGCCTTAAGGCTTGTACTGGTGTATTATGTAACATTCCTATTTGGTATTAGTGGACATTCATGCTTTAGTGCTGGGTTCTTTGTTACAACTTATTAATCTGCTTCCGCTAGAATGCTTTGTGTAGGACGTTGATTGGTTGGATGGTTTCCATGAGTAACCACCCGGTCTGTCTGTGGCATACGGCGTCGGGCCCCGGCCGGACCTACTGCTATATGCTATGCGACGGATAGGGGGTGTTACACTAGGGGCTGAGAAGCACTGCCTAATGCCTTCCTTGTAACAGAACTCATGCATAAGAAGAGACTCAAACTCTGTGCCATGATCACTTCTGATCAATGCAACATGAGTAGAGAACTCAATCTGTATGGTCTTGAGAAAATCTATAAGAACCTTGAATGTATCTGACTTAGTCCTTAGAAAGGCCACCCAACTGAATTTGGAGAAGTCATCAACAATTACTAAAGTATAAGACTTCCCTCCTAGGCTTTGTACTACAATGGGTCCAAATAGGTCCACATAAAGTAAATACAAAATCCTAGGTGAATCACTCTTATTAATAGATTTGAAACTAGTTTTTGTTTGCTTGCCTAATTGACAAGCCCTGCATAGGTTTTTCTTCTTGTAGGGACCAGAAGGTAAGCCTCTAACAAGGTTGCCTTTAGATAACCTAGCTATATTTTTAAGGTTTACATGACCTAATCTTTTATGCCACAACTCATTTTGGTTACTAGTGATATTGAGTAAACAAACATCAGTTTTGGTAGAAATAAAATCTACAAGATATATGTTACCTGTCTAGTTCTAATTAAAACAGTTTTGTTTTCATTATTAATAATAGAACAGGAGGTAGAGTTAAAGTGTACCTCATAACCTTCATCATATAATTGGCTTATGGATATTATGTTATGTTTGAGTCCTCTTATATATGTTACTCTCTTTGAAGGTAACTGTTCCAATCTTTACTGCTACATATCCTTCAGACTGGCCACTATTTGAATCACCAAAGATCACCTTTGGTCCTAGCTTGGACTTGTAATTAGATAGATTGTCCTTGATGCATGTCATATGCTTGGAGCAACCACTGTCCAAGTACCAGGTCTGACTCACCCTTGGACAGCTCTTCACTGTAATGAAAAACAAAATTAATTGTTCTTGACCCAGGTTACCTTGGGTCCTTTATTTTGTTGAAATGAAAAGCTGGATATAACTGACAAAGTAGGTTGAGATTTATAACCTAAGGGGTGATATATCCTAGGTGGAATAACCCAATCAGCTACTACTGGAGTGAATGGTTTATCAGCTGGCTTAGAATTTCTGTAAGAGAAATGATTTATGTTTGGTCCTTCTGGGTTCGACGAGTTTCTGTAAGTTCGTCGACCAGAGTTCGATGAATAGGGCTGAGATCTTCGTTCTCTGCTCAGAGAATGACAATAGTCATTTTCTGCGCCCCATGTTCGTCGACCTCTGCTCGACGAACCATACAAAGTTCGTCAATCGCAGTTAGACGAATTGTTATTACTGAAGTTTGCGTTCATCGTTCGTCGATCTAGGTTCGACGAACGGGCCACATTTCGTCGATCTGAGTTCGACGAATGCTGCTGAATCTTATTTTTATTAGTTTTTATTTTTATTGCTCTTATCTATGGGTTTGGATTGTTTCCAGACATTGGTTTGTTTATTATCTTCTCTTTTCCCTTGGCAGAAACAAATTTAATGGGTGTCGCAGGGATATTTTTCTTAATTATGGGGGGCAAACCTGATGATGCACTCAAGCCCAACTTGCCATTTAATCTGGCATTTACTGTGCTTGATATGTCGATCAGCTTGAGACTTCTTCCATTGAGAGATTGCTCAAGTTGTTTAGCCTCACATAAATCAGATTTTAATTTAATTATCTGCTCATTTGCTGAAGTTAGTTGATCATTTAGTTTAAGATTTTTGAGTTAACAGATCAGGTTTCTAGTTTTTCTCTAAGGGTTTTTATTTCTTTCTCTGAGCTGATTAAGTCTAAACACATAGTCTTGAATTCAATTTTAAATGAATCAGAATTATAATCAAAACTTGAAAGAACCTGATCTGCCTCAGACTCTGAGGCTGCCTCATCTTCAGATTCACCTTCTGATCCTGAACTGCTCCTGGAGGCATCAATTGCCATAAGGCAAACCTCCTTGGTTCTTGCTTCTTCCTCTTCTTCACTTGAGCTGGAGGAGAATGATTCTTCTTCAGTATCACTCCATGTTTTAGCAATAAAGCCTTTGTCTCTCTTTTTGTACTTGCTGGAGGATGGTCTGCTGCTGTGTTTTCTCCTGGAGTCTTTTTCTCTGTTTTTCTCCTTCTTCTGGTTTTCTGGACATTCAGAGATGTAATGTCCAGGCTTTCTACATCCAAAGCACACAACCTCCTTGGTTGGTGTCTTGTCATATTTGGGCTTATCATCCTGCCTGGATGATTTTCTTCTGAATTCCTTTCTAGCCATCTTATAAAATCTTTTTGCAAAGATACTCATTCTTTCTTCATTGGATGTTGAGGTCTCACTTTCCTCTGATGCCTTGAAAGCTATATTGTGATCTTTTCTCACTGGAGTTGTTGATTTCTGTTCAGCTGCTTCTCTTGATTTAATCAACTACTCATAAGATTTTAGTTTGCCTAGCATAGATTCAGTTGATATCTCATTTAGGCTTCTGGCTTCTTTGATAGGCCAGATTCTTGAGTCCCAAAAGCTAGGGAAGCACATCAAGATTTTGTCATTCACCTCTGTAAGGGTTATATCTTTATCTAAGGTTTTAAGCTCATTGATGATTGAGCTCAACCTATTGTACATTTCAGCAACTGATTCAGCCTCATCCTTCTTAAAATTCTCATACACGGATATGAGATTTGATCTCCTATCTTTCCTTTCATCTGCTGAACCAGCTAACATTTGGTTGAGGGAGTCCCAAATGGCCTTGGCTGAGGTGCACTCAGCCACCTTTTGAAATATATCATCTAACATAGTCTGAGCCAAGATGTTCATTGCTTTTGTATCTGCAATTTTGTCTTTCCTCTGGGCTTCAGTCCACTCAGGTGGTGGCACTGCTGCTGTGCTTGAAGATGTTGCAGAAAATGTGAAGATTTGGGGGGGACCTGTCAAAATAGGATTGTAGATATCTTCATCAATAGAGTTCATATACAATTTGATTCTTGCCTTCCAGATGGCAAATCTATTAAGATTGCATACTAGAGGTCTGATGCTTGCATAATCTTTGTTTTGAGCCATTCTGTGAAGAAATAAATATAATAACGGAAACAAAACAATCAGATCTAACAATAGGGATCTTTATGGTTCAGGTGTTAGCCTGTGCAACCAATCAATAACCAACCTCCCTCTGATACCAATTGAAAGTGAAGGTTAGATCTGAAATATTCTAGAGGGGGGTGAATAGAGTATTGTGGTCTCTTACAAATACTTTACAACTTTTGTTGTAATCCTAGGTGAACAGGTTAGCAAACAAAGTAATAAGAACAGCAACCTAACAAATCACAGAACACGGCCAAAAATAAAAGAAAAAGGGCAACCAGACGACACAAGAAATTATAGTGGTTCCCCAACCTGGGTACATCCACTCTTCTACCACCCTGGTAGGAATCGACTCAGAATTTTGATCAAGTGCCTGACACCAATAAGCTTTTGTTCAGGTGCTCAAAAACCAAAACCTCAAGTCTTTTGGTAGGAGACTTGCAACCAGGAATAATTTTGAAGGGACTTAAAACCCTGTATAGAGGATGAAAAAGGTGATGGTGTCTTCTCTTTCTCAATAACAACTGAGAAGACTAGTGTATTGATTTTAGCAGATTGCTCCCCCTGAAATCTTGAATGGATCAGGAAATCTGGAGCTCTGCTTCAGGGTGACAGGTCTTCAAAAACTTGATTGCCTTAACCAGAGATTGCTTCAGGAACTTCTTCGACAGATAGAGTTATTGTTGTCCATCTGAAGTTATCATGTAGGGTTGAAAGAGGAAGACTCTTGATAGGGATTGTATGTTCTTCTTCTTCTTGATGATGATGTTCTCTGGCCTAGGTTGATTGCAGTGTGTGAAACTTTTGATTTCTGTAAGACTTCTTGATTGTAATGTGTGTCAGTAGGACTGCTTGATCTTTTATTTTTTGAAAACTGACTGAAAAAAAACATTCGAAATTTGAACCCTTGAGCAGTAAATGCAGTCGGCCTGAGAAGGAAGCGATAATGAATGAAATCCCTAACTGTCCCATCGAAAAACGACATGTAATAATCCATGATCAATGCTCATTCTAACGGTAACATTCCGAGAAGATTGAGCATTAACTACTCAGGAATCATCGCACAGAAAAAGGGACGGAAAACTGGAGAAGACCAAGTCTGGAATCGTTGAACGAAGAACAGAAATCGTCGAGCTGAGTTCACAGTTCATCGAGCTGAGCTGATGAGTTCGTCAACCAGACAATAGCAATTAGTCTTCAAGGGAAACTTGTCAATTCTGCTACAGTCTTCGTCGAACTGACAATCATCATTTGTAGAACAGAGATCCAAATTCGTCGACCGAAGAATGATTGCGGACTTAGACAGAACCTGAGAAGTCTCTGGCTGAGAAGAATTCAAATAGTAGACCTTAAATCATCGACCAAGAAATATGGTTCGTTGAGCTGAGATCAACGAACGTCAAACACATTTCCTTGAGCTGAAGATATATCTAAGTCTTGAGTTTCTCTGGCAGTCTGGAGGATGGCTAGTCCATAGGATGATGTTCTAAGGACAAACCATAGACTCTAGGACACAACCAATGACCTTGACTATACAAGGTGGGTCAAAGACATCCTAACTCAGTGAACCTAGCCCAAATCCAAACTAGGGATCCAACAGCGCGGAAGATAGATGGCAAAGGCCAAATAGCGCGGAAGATTGACGGCACGTGCAAAGCATTCAAAGCATCTCTTGCAATGATTCATCGGCATCTTCAGCGCTTTGTTTGAAGGGAGTGTCTAGCCTAAAGTGCTCAATATGTTATTTTTCATTTATTTTTCACATTGTAATCGGAAGGGAAATCGTCGCCTTGTGCGTGGCGTCTAGGTCCTTGTATGGCTTAGGAGAGAATCGCCGCCTTGTGAGTGGCGTCCAAGTCCTTGTGTGGCTTAGGGAGAAATCGTTGCCTTGTGTGTAGCATCTAGATCGTGGTTAGATCTAGGGGAGGCTAGTAGCAAGATCTAGGGAGTGATACAGTTTAGCATGCCGGTTTTTGGTAGAAGAACCGGCGAATACACTAGAAAATTATTTATTTCATGAGCTTTTGTCTCTAGCTCTATAGAGACACTTTGTATGCAATTTAACTCTTTTGAAATATATCATTATTGTTTCTAGCTAGTATTCGTTTGCACTCTTCCATTACTTTGTTGTTATTCATTTTGTAAAGGTTGCTTAGGTTGTTTAAGAAATATTAAAAAGTATCCTTATTCCCCCCCCCCACTTTAAGGGCGTCGTAAGTTCCAACATTGACGGCCTCAGCCCAGGAGTACTCTGGTAGTGAGGAGTCATTTAGCATTGTAGTACATGCTTCAATGATTGTTTTGTTCCTTCTCTCTACAACTCCATTTTGTGGAGGAGTGTGCGGGGAGAAAAACTCATGAAAGATACCTAGACTTCCACAAAATTCTATCATGGCACCAAATTCGAATTCTGTTCTGTGGTCACTTCTGATTCTGACCACTGAGTAGTTTAATTCGTTCTGTATTTGCCTCACAAAGTTATTGAACACATCAAAGATATCTGACTTTCGTTTCAGAAAGGACACCAAATTAAAACGTGAGTGGTCATTAACAATTACCAGCGTATATGACTTACCTCTTAAGCTACGAACTTATATTGGAACGAATAAGTCTGTGTGTAGTAGATACAAACACCTTGAGGAATCTTTATCGTCAATGCCCTTAAAGGTAGCCCTTGTCTGCTTGCCCATCTAGCATACATGACATGGACTCTCTTTAATGAACTTAATAGTAGGTGCGTCGTGTACTAAGTCTTGAGAAAATAGCATGTTGATGGTTTTGAAATTTATATGTGCAAGTCTCTTGTGTCATTGATCACAAAGAGATACACTATCTTTAGCAACAAAACATACTTGGGTAGAAGTGTCTAAACATAGAAAATTAAGACAAAATATATTTCTACTTCTTGTGCCTATTAATATCGTCTCCATAGTAGAGGCTGACTTTATCAGGCACTGATCTTTAGAGAATGTAACAATAAAGCCTTTATCACATAATTGACTTATGCTAATAATATTTGTTCTAATCCTTTCATATAAGCCACATCAGTGAGTGAGACTATACCGTTAGAAATTGTACAGTAGCCTTTTGTAATTCTTTTGTCAGAGACACCAAAGATAACCTTTGGACCATATTTGACTGGAGTATAATTTTGAAGTAAGATTCTTATCCCGGTTATATGCCAAGAACATCCACTGTCCAAATAGCAGATAGGAGTTTTGTTGGTCTTTGGACATACCTGCAAAATAGTATCAGTTTACCATAGGAACCCAAGCTTGTTTGGGTCCTTGGTTATTTGTCAGCATACTCCCCCTAGGAGTGTTAACACTACGAGTGGTCTGGCTCATATGATTAACTAGAGAAGTTTTATGGTTTCTGGGATTAAACCAGCAATACACGGTAAAGTGACCAACTTTGTCGGAACACCAACAATCAAACATGTTGTATCTTTTCCAAGTCTCCTGCTTTACCTTTTGAACATGTGGTCTAGCAGGGGCGGCGGATCTAGAGGTAGAGGCCTCATGTTGATAACACTCACAAGGCTTTTGCACCTCCTTTTCCTTAGGCACAACTGGTTTGGCCTTAGGTTCCTTTTTAATATTATGGCCATGAACGCATGGACCATAGTATTGCATTTGTATTTCCTCGTAAGGTGCCTTGAACACACTTTCACCATAGTTCTGGGGACGAGTCCATCCTTGGTACAGTGACTTAGGCTCTACATAAGTAGGCTTGGTAAAATGACTATAGGATGAATCAAAATCAAACTGGTTTGTTGGGAAAATGGCCTTCTTAAATGAAGTTTGATCTAGAGGAGCCTTCTCCTTCTATTTGACTAAAGATTTCTTAGCAGCCTTATTTCTTCTTTGAGTTTTATTCCTCCTAGAGGATTTACTGGGAGCAGCCTCATGGCCTAAACTAGCTCCTTTAGCCTGAGCAAAGAATTCAACAATAAATAGAAGGACTGTCTTGGGCTTGGAGTGTAACAACCCATTTTTCAGCAGGCAAAGTTTTGGGGTGACACGGCCTGGGACACGGGTGTGTCCCAGGGCCTGTCCTGCGTTCGACGAGTGTTCGGGAGGAACAGTCAATGAGTGGTCGACAAAATTTGGTTGACGATCGTCGAGTGCTTAGGACACGGCCTGTGACACGGGAGTGTCACAGGGCGTGTCAGCGCGGTCGACGAACTCAGCCCGACGAATTTGAGCTGGGGTGTGTATAGTGTCGTGTATGGGCACACGGCCTGAGACACGGGCGTGTCACAGGATGTGTGAGTCTTGGGTGATTTTGTGATTTTTCAGCCTGATGAACACGGCCACAGACACGGGCGTGTCTGAAGGCATGTCGGGTGACACGGCCCGTGACACGGGCATGTCACATAGGCGTGTCACTGGATTGGGTAAGTCGGTTGCGTCCCGCTTGAGGCACATGGCCTGGGATATGGGGTGTCACAGGTCGTGTCAGGTAGAATTTGTGCTTTTGTGGCAAAATCGTCGTCATCCGTTCCTTCAGCTGGGATCCAATGGCTGAGCTGCCTCCCTATTTTTTTAAGGTCGTGGATGAGAAGGGAAATCTCATTATGCATTTCGTCTTCTCTTTCTACATTCCTAGTGAGAGAAAGGGAGAGGAGGAGGAGGAGGAAAGGGGCTGGTCACCGGTACTGCTGAGGTCTTCCGACGAGAGATCCGAGACAGGTGTTGCCGAGGAAAAGCTGTTGCGGATCTTCCTAGCCAGTTAAGAACCCATGGCACTGAAACGGTCTTCGAGGGTAACGACCTTTCTTCCTAGCTATGTGAAGGCTTCCTTTTTGGCATATGTATTGATTCCCCCACCAAAAGGTGGCTGATTTTGGGAGTCTTTGGGTTGATTCATGGAATCCCCTTTGTTAGCATATAGATCCAGAAATGGAGTACAGAATAGGCATGTTGTGTGAATCCCATCTGGGCAGGTTGGTCTGGATTGATGATGTTGCATACGAATCGGAGAAGACTCCGTGATAAACGTGTAGTTTAGGAGTCGACGGGTTAGACCTATGAAAGGAAGTAGCAAGAAGTACTGGAGTGGCAGTCCAGGAAAATACCCGTAGAATGCTTGTGCTTCTTGTGCTATTGGGTTCGACATGTGAAAGGAAGTAGTAGGAAGTACTGGATTGGCATTCCAGGAAATACCCTTTGTACTGCTTAATGTTCATAGGGAGTCCACCTGTGAAGAGTGTAACAGGAAGTACTGGCGTGGTAGCCAGGAAAGACCCCTAACATTTGTGATATTTGCGGTGTCCACCTGCGAAGAGAGTAGCAGGAAGTACTGGTGTGCCCAGTAAAGACCCGCTAATGTTGTGAGATGAATGAGTGTAATAAAAATACCCAGGGATGAATGCCAGAACAGGATAGGTGAGACCTACCTGCGCCTTTATTTAGCCGCGAGTACGCCGTACTCGGTGATGGCAAAGCGATTTGAGCAACGGGGGGTGGAGGATCCGACCTGCGTTATGTCCGTCCGACGTGAGACCAGAAGGTGAGGTTTGTTGGAGCGCATATCAAGAGTCTTAGGCCTACGTGTCGTGATACAATGGGGGGCTACGGGCCAATACCGGTTCACTAAGACTATAAAACTCCGGCTGCACGCCATGGAGTAAATGCTCAAGTGAGTTGTCGTTGGGCTGTGACCCTGATACGGTGGTGGGCAACTGATTTGCCAGTACACCAAGAATGTGCCCTGAGTGCACGGGCCGTTGGGCCGAGTGGCTGACGGTTGTGATGGCATGTGTGCGTGAAAGCACATTATATGAGATAGCTATGCTTGGGATATGTTATGCCTACAGGGAAGATTACCGCTGCCCCGAGAAAGGGGTAGGGTCATTATACTTTGGTCAGCTGAATGTTGACTGTTGCCTCTGTTTGCCACCCTTGGGTGGAATGTCCCTGTGCAGGTGCTGGAGAACCGAGCGGGACGCATAAGGGTTGAAGTCGCTACTGCTTTTGTTGCTGCCGCTGCTAGCCCGCGAAGGCTAATGTGGATGTAAATGTTATGTTTTCTTTTGATGTGGCCGGCCTGCGTGCCAATGTTTGGGCCACTGTTTAAAAGCCCTGTAAGGCCATAAGGCCAACTCTTTATGTGTTTTGTAAGACATTCCTATGATATATAAAATGTGGAGTTTTATATGTTGGACATTAAAGTGTGGAGTTCAAGTGTAGTGTTATAGGCTTCCGCTAGACTGCAATGTGTTAGGTGCGCTGCGCTACTCTATATCACTCCGTAGCTTCATCGTCTGATTTGTGGTATATGTTGTGGGGCCCCGGCCGGACCTTCTAGGATACATTATATGAACGGATGGAGTTGTTATATTTTTGGTATCAGCTGTCTTGGTCTTTCTCTCTCGAAGTCGTGGTCGACTTCTTTTGTAGGGTGGCGAGCACATGTTTGTGCAAACCACGTTAACATGTTTGAAGTCCTGAATGTCCATGATAGGAATGCAAATTCTTGTGTTTGAGGAACCTGCGCGTTCCTATTTGTGCTGGTTGCTTGTGTAAGGCTGATAATATGTGTGTCTTGTCCCCTTTAGGTGACTCGGAGTGGTGCGGGGCAATCAGAGCCCCAGCGTTTGGATGAAAGTAAGACACCAACTGAGGTGCCTACACCTCCGCCATCTGCATAAACCGTGCGACAAATTGCTGAGGCTTTGTTTTCCTTGGTTCAAGGACAGCCGGTTGGGCAGGCGCAAGGGCAGGCGCAGCCGGCCGTGAGGCCAGAATAGGTAGAGGCGAGGCCGGAACCTGTTGTGGCTGAGAATCCTCGAGCCGCAAAGAAGCAGTTGACGCGGTTTATGAGTTTTCACCCGCCGACATTCTCGGGAGTGGGAGTCCCTGCACAGGCTGAGGATTGGTTATCGCGCGTCAAGCAGATCATGACGGCAATTGGAACGGAGGAGCATCAAAAAGTCACCCTAGCTACCTTCTTACTTGAAGGAGAGGCTAGATTGTGGTGGGACGATATGGAGCTGCATCACTTGGCGGGTCGTCCCTTAACACAAGTATCGATGGAAGAATTCTCTCAACTCTTCCTAGCAAAGCACCTTCCTACGGCGCAACGGATTGCCATGGAGAATGAATTCCAAAGGCTGACACAAGGATATGGCAGTATGGAAGGTTACCTGCATGAGTTTACACGCTTGGGGCGGTATGCGGGTTCGATATTTGTTGATGAGCAGAGAAAGACAAATAGGTTCTACGAAGGACTGCGGGACGAGCTGAGGTTCCTGATTTCTAGTTCTGTGAACCAAGGCTTCCAGGCGTTGGTCGACACTGCAGCAAGCGCGCTAGAAAAAGACATGAAGAGGGTGCAAGGGAGAGGGCATTGCTGTGTCACAGCCGGAGTTTAAAGTGCCCCGACCAACGAAGTCATTTTATAAGAAGAAATGGGGCAAGAGGCCCAAGACGGTGGGACAAGCTCCTTCATCAGTTGCATCGGGAGCAACATCGGGGTCCACCTCCAAGCCAGATACTCGTACATGCTTTAATTGTGTACGGGTGGGGCATATAGCTTGGGATTGTCGGGTGCTGCCAAATAATGAAAAGAAGGCGGGAGCGTCATATGCGGAAAAAGGAAATGCGGTGGTGGAATCCTCTGCCTCTCAAGCATAGCCTCGGGGTCTACAATCTTGGCCTGCAGGAGGTCATCAAGCAGAGTGACGTCGTCACAGGTATGAGTTAAGTTTTGCGTTGTATATTGCTTGTATGTTTTGCTTAATGCATATGTGTATGCAATTTGTGTGTGTGACCTGATTTTCACAGGTTTTGTGATGATTCGGGACACGCTGGCGCGAGCACTGTTTGATACAGGTGAGTCGCATTTTTTTTGCCTAGCGAGTTTCTAGCGCGGCTTGGGATACCTAGTCCTGTGAAGACAGATAGCGTCAGAGTGGTGTTGCCGAATGGCTGTTGGATGCTTGCGGATCAAGCTTGCGATGTGGCGGTCCAAATAAGAAGTCGGGATTTCAATTTGACTGCATCTGTATTGCCGATATCAGAATTCGATGTGATATTTTGTATGGATTGGCTTGCGGAGCAGCATGCCTTGATTGATTTCCAGTCCAAAGAGATCATGTTTGGCCAGAATACCGAATATAGACAAAGTTCGCGGGTATGCGAGGAGTTGGTGGGACGTTGTTGTCTGCACTCCAAGTCTTGAAGGCTGTTTGGAAGGGTGGTGGAGTGCTACTTCGCCTTGATTCAGGCTGTTGAGCCTAAGGCCAGTGTGAGTGATGTTCTGATTGTGTCGGAATTTGCAGATGTGTTTCCAAGGATCTCCCTGGGCTACCACCTCGGTGAGAGATTGACTTCACGATCGAGTTGGTTACAGGTGCAAAACCTTGTGGCACCGCTTGCCATATCGCGTCGCTCCAAAGGAAATGGCGAGTTGAAAGTCCCAACTGCAGGAATTGATGGAGCAGGGTTATATACGCCCAAGCATTTCTCCTTGGAGCGCCCGCTGCGCTTTTTTTGTGAAGAAGAGAAAATGGGCTTCGTTATGTAGAGTGATTACCGCAAATTGAATAAGCTGGCCGAAAAGAATAAATATCAGATTCCGCAGATTAATGAGTTGTTTGATCAGTTAGTGGGATCGTCCGTCTACTCGAAGTTGGACTTGAAATTTGGTTATTATCAATTGAGGATCCAGGAAGAAGATATTCCCAAAACCGCATTTGGAACAAGGTTTGGGCACTACGAGTTCACGATCATGCCGTTTAGACTGTGCAATGCGCCCTCAGTATTTATGGACCTGATGCACCGAATATTTCGCGAGTACATGGATCTGTTCGTGATAGTGTTCATTAACGATATCCTGGTGTACTCGAGATCGAAAGCCGATCATGAGAAGCATTTGTGGTTGGTGTTCAATACAATGAGGCAGAATCAGCTATATGCCAAGTTCTCGAAGTGCGAGTTTTGGCTATCGTCGGTGGCTTTTATGGGCCATGTGGTGAGTGGAGCGGGCATAACAGTGGATCCAGTGAAGATCAGGGTCATACAAGAGTGGCTGGTTTTGTCTTCAGTGGCCGAGGTCAGGAGCTTCCTTGGACTAGCAGGCTACTACCGAAGATTTGTTGAAAACTTCTCACAGATCGCTTTGCCGCTAACCATGTTGATGCGAAAAGAATAGAAGTTCTTTTGGTCGCCAGAGTGCGTGCGAGCTTTTGAAGAGCTGTAGATTCGGTTGACCACGGCGCCTGTATTGTCATCGCCATGTGGTACCGATGGATTTGTAATCTACAATGATGCCTTAGGGAGCGGCTTAGGCTGCGTACTTCTGCAAAATGGAAAAGTGATTGCTTATGGCTCACGCCAGCTGAAAGTGCACGAGCGGAATTATCCCGTCCATGATCTTGAGTTGGCGGCGGTGATCTTTGCACTAAAGGTGTGGCGACACTATCTTTATGGTGTGAAGGTGGAGATCTATACAGATCACAAGAGCCTAAAGTACATATTGGAGCAGAAGGACTTGAATATGTGACATCGAAGGTGGTTAGAGTTCCTCGGGGACTACACCTTTGAGATTCACTATACTCCCAGGAAGGAGAATGTTGTCGCGGATGCCTTGAGTCGGCGGACCCCGACAAGAGCAGCTTGGTTGCAAAGGCATGATGAACGTCTTATCCAGGAGCTGGAAGCGTTAGAGATTTCTTGTGTTGACAAGAATGCCACTGCCAATGCATGTTTGAACTGGACGGAGGTGCAATGTGACCTTGCGGACCGAGTTCGACGGGCAACGGAGTTGGATGAAGATCTCCTACGCTATGCGAAAGCTGGGCCAGAAGGAAAGTTCTCCTGAAATGACGGTCTTTTGCGAAAAGAAGCCTGTGTGTGCATCCCAAAGGTAGGTAAATTGAGGGAAGAACTTATGTATGAAGCACATTATACGAAGTACTCAATCCACCCAGGGAGCATGAAGATGTTCAAGGACATGAAAAAGCTATTTTGGTGGCCAAGGCTAAAGAAAGATGTTGCTCTTTATGTGGCCAAATGCCAAACCTGTGCTATGGTGAAGGAGGAATGCCAGAAACCGGGCGGTTATTTGAAGTCATTGTCGATTACAGAGTGAAAATTTGACGATATTTCTATGGATTTCGTGCACGGGTTGCCGAGATATCAGTGAGGGAACGATTCCATCTGGGTGATTGTTGATCGGCTGACAAAAATGGCACACTTTCTCCCGAACAAGCGAGATGATTCGGTAGAAAGTTTGGCAAAGCTGTACGTGGAACAGATTGTACGTCTTCACGGTGTTCCTCGGAGCATCGTAAGTGATCGAGATGGGTGATTCACGTCAAAGGATTGGAGGCTCGTTCACCAGCTGTTGGGCAAGAAGTTGACTTTCAGTACGGCCTTTCATCCTCAAACGGATGGCCAAACTGAACGAACCAACAGAACGATGGAGGACATGCTCCGAATATGCGCCCTAGATTTTGGAAAGAGATGGGAAGATCATTTCTACATGGTGCAGTTTGATTATAATAACAGCTACCAGGCGAGCATCGGGATGGCACCGTATGAAACTCTATATGGAAGGAAGTGTCGTACTCCCTTGGCTTGGGTAGAAGCGGGCAAAGCTAAGAGTTTATAATCGTAATGAAGTCGATGAAGCAAACTCAACCATTTGTGTTATTCGAGAGAAGCTACTCATAGCCCAAGATCGCCAAGTGAAGTACTACAATTACAAGCACCGGAATGTAGAGTTCGCGGTAGGCGATTGGGTCTACTTGAAAATTAAGCCCTTCAAAGGCGTATCCCGGATTCGACGTTTGAAAAAGTTGAGTCCAAGATATTTGGGTCCATTTGAAGTGGTTGAGCGAATCGGAGAAGCTGCGTATCGGCTAGCTCTTTTGGTAGACTTGGGTGGACTACATGATGTGTTTCACATCTCGATGCTTCGAAGGACGTAAAAGATTCAGCTCAAGTGATCACTGATGATCGCGTGTGTGCCAGTGGAGTATGGGCTAACAACGAAAGTAGGCCCATTCAGACGAG